>BCJJ01000023.1:61673-778396 GCA_039545355.1 Trichosporon coremiiforme
TAACAAGCCGCGGCACTGAGTTCACGGACATTTGATCCCAACCAATCATGTCCTCGTCACGAGCCTCCTTGAACGGCTCAGGCGTGCGCATCGCATTGCTGTCTCCGCCCACTCCGCGCGCGGAAGGCGGAGCGCTTCCCGCCCCATCAACCATGAACCGCGCATCATTGATGGCGACGTGGTGAGCTGTCCAGATCTAATACCCGCTCGATACCCGGTGTCGATACCCGGTGTGCGCGTGTGCAAAGTGGGAGCGCTGCCGTCCTCGGCGAGGGTTAAGAGGCTGAAGAGCAGAGCAGTCCGCGCAGCTCTTTCCGCACCAGACTTGATTTGGCTCAGTGAGAGTGCCAAATGCAATCGCGAATGCAACCTAGTGCCGCCAGCACTCCGCTACTTTCCACCCCATGTGAACGGATGCATGAGTTGGGATCGCAAGATAGGGATGTCTTTTAGATAATTTCGGCGATGCTCGGTTGCGCATGGTGACGTCCAGATGAGAGCGTTGGAATCGATGCCGCTCGATTGCGCGTCCGCGTGGTTCCTGGCAGAGTGGGGGAGCATGCACTTTATCTTTTCACGCTTTCATGCTAGTGCAGATGCAAGTTGAAAGTGATCGTTACTTGCTCATCAATCACAGAAATGGGGGGATGCGCCATCGTCACACCCGAGATAAGCGACGAGACTCGGGGACCTGCGGGCTGCTCCTCGCTTACCGTTATCTCTAAGCGCGGCGCGGAGATCTGCGCGGCACGTATACTGCCTCGGCAGATGATAACTTGCTCGTCGTACGCTAGCTTCTGCGATCCACGTACCTTTGGAGAAATGTTAAGCGAGCCTTATTGACCTGCAGGGCAGTTCTTTCCGAAAGGGTCGAATGGCACAGAAGAGGACTGCTAAGCGAGGGATCGACACGTCTGAAGAGCCACCCTTCCATCCGTGGGGATGAGGACAGGGGGCTTGTTTGGTGCTATGCTAAGCGAGGTATGCTGCGTCTCACCCGTTCCACAACCCACATCCCCGACCAGACAACCCGACGGCTGCTAACCCGAGGCCCGAAACGTCGGGCTTAGCGCTCCTCTGCACGCATGAGTCCCAAAACTAATCGAGTTAATCGACTTTTGAGTCACCTGCATCTGACAATGAGAGATGGTATCGTGACTTCTCCGATTGCGGTGAATTCAGTCAATCTATTTGTGCCTGCTCTCCCCAAAGCTGCTCACTCGTACTCTGCAGACTCCTGGTCCCGCTGAGCGCTCGCTGCATGCTGCTTACCGCTGCCACGACGCAGTCCCTGTGTCGAGCTACAGTTGCCCCCGTGTCAAGCTACTGCTTCCGTCGAGCTATCACCATCCCTTTGCTCACTGAGCAAGGGGGAGCAAGGTGTGGGACGCCTGGCTGAGCTCAGCAACACCAGCAAGAGCCTGGGAGGTTCGGTCTCACGTCCCAGGGTTGGAATTTTCGGGTTCGGTCACGGGACGTTCAAGGCAGCGAGCTCAACAAGCGTCGAGCTTGCGTCGTCGATGTCAGGCAGGACCTTGTTTAGTCTCACTGAACTCTCGATGCATTGTCTATCCGTGTCCGCGATCTCAACGAGCTCGGCGAGCACGGCGCATTTCAGACCAACCATGTCCCCGGACAGCAGGACGCATGAGGTGCTCAGGGCGTCTACCAGGGCATACAGTAGATCAGAAATAGCTATCAGCTCGCCGTGACCTTCAATCACAGGTTCGGCCTGCTACCTCCTCGGTTCTCAGCGCATGTTGAACGCACTTTGCGCCGCCGCCAAGCTCGTCAACTCCGGGCCGCGTCACTCTGCACTCTCCGTTCCGCCGGGCCTGGATGACTGCACCACCGTCCCAGAACTGCGTCCTGACCGTGCTGGTCCCAGAAGTCTTGGCGCCGGGACGGTCGGCGAACGGTCCGGTGCCGGCGTGTGTACGGCAGCTGTGCCCGAAGCACTAGAGAGGCGCATGGACACCGAAGTACAAGCTCAGAGGTTACATACCAGGGTGTGCAGGGCCGAGAGACGCATACGGCATTCTGCCGTAAAGCCTCATTGCCATACCGCGCTGCTAGATGCGGTAGAACACATGAGCTCGCCGTCTTGTTGGTCAGATCGTGAGGCATGCATAGCCCGGCAATGCGGCACCTTTGCTCCAGTCTCATGACCACTGTCAAGTCCAAACCCGCCAGGAGAATCCCGGTAGGGATTCTGGCAGGCCCGAAGCCCCCACAGCACTGCATGCGGATCCATACTCGCTCCTTGTGCGCGCCAAAGGGCCAGAGGGACGGAGAGACGGAGCCTCTCTGAGTCCGGGCTTGCGTACATACTTTCGAGCCAGAATGCCGGTGTGCCGAGACCCAGCAATCCTCAGTAGCCTCTGGAGCAGAGACGGTCCACGCCGAAGTGGGTTGAATGGATTTCGACATTTCGACGCGAGTCACGAGGACATGGACAGAGGAACGTACGGACCACGCTACCCATAACAGCAAAGATGCGGTCATAAGGGCTGGCGGCGAGACGGCGAGACGAGTTCCTGGTGATCATCAATCGATGTCACTGTCACGGCTACGGTCTCGACGCTGAGTCGCGTGATCGCGGGGCGTTGGGAATAGTGATGCACCGCGCCGCCGTTGTCGTGCTCACACGACGATCCAACTATGGACTTGGCAGGGATCGGAGAGACAGCTGATGGTGGCCTCGTCGTCGTCCCAGACAGCAGCGTACGTCAGGGAGATGGCAGACGGTGGTCAGGCAGACGGCGAGGGAACAGGGATCCAGCGGCGGAAGGTTACCACGGCATATGCAGGCACCGCTCATTGAGTTACCCATCGATGAAGACGGCCGGGGCCCAAAACGACAGGCTCATGAGTGTCCGCTGATGGGCTTGTCCTTGGCTCTTCCGCACTAAGCTCTAGAGTTGAGTTGTGCTGATTAAACGCACGCATTCTGCGAATTTCGCGAATCATGAATTCATTCAGCTTTGAGGTAAGGCAAGAACCCAAGTCATGTCCAGGGTCGGCGTCCCAGCACAGGGCTGCCGATGCAATGCACGTCTGCAGCCTCCGTCGCCTCCTGCCGCTCCCTGCTGCCTCTGACATGCGGGCTCCCGATCCTGCAGCGTCGGGTATCCATTGGACCCGCTCTTGGCCACTTGCTGCCCGCTTGCTGCGGAAGCCCAATGGCTGATGATGTCGGCCTGCATGAATGACGCTTGGTGCAGACACCGTGGCACACCGCCCTAGCCAGGGTGACGAGACCTGATGAAGTCGCCGGTCGTCGACAGAGGCCGGGCGACCGGTCATCTGCGGCATGCGAGTCCACCAGGTCCACCGGGCGCAATAGGTCCAGCATTGCGTCGTGATCGGACATGCCTGTATGGCAGCCTCGGCAGTTGTAAATGACCATCGTGACTCGTGATAGCTGGCACGGAGATACGCAGACGTGCACTTGCATTGCCTCTGTCGTCGAGCGGCGCGAGGGTTAACGTCAAACGGCATTAGCTCCAGGTCAGGACCCCCAGGGCAGCGACGTCACAAGTCGGTCCATTCTTCCGTGAGCGGCTCGGGTGGCAGATGACGGTTAATCTTGCCCGGACCTGTCTGGCATCTGCTCATGTTCCTTGCACCCTTGCACCCTTGTGCGGATCACAGGAATGTCCACCGAGGCGGCACAGCGCGACGCGAAGGTGTGTGACTCCTCTTGTGCCATTTGTTCACCAGGCTATCGCCGTCAGGGGTGTCTCCCCCCTGAAGCGCATCCCCCAGGCGTCCTCTGGCGTTAGGGATCACCGGCTTGTTTTGGCTTTGGCTATGGACCTGGGACAGCAGCGACACAGAAGTCCAGCGCCCAGCGCTGCTGCTCCCTCCCTGGACGAATGCCAACGTGAACCACAGCACGTCAAGGATCCAGCCCAGGACCTGGTCCAGGACCGCCATGCCACCAGGACCAGGAAGCCCTATGTCAGGCAGGGCTCACATCTAGCCCGAAATGATGCTCAGGTCATGGGTTTGGCCCGATGGACCTCTGGACCTGGGGATACCACACGCCAGAGCCCGACACCGAATGCCAGCCGAGACTGTCAATTAAGCCGCTGGTCGACCGAACAGCCAGACCTACAAACTGACCAGACCGCGACCTCTAAGACTTCTCGATTAGTCAGTCACAGGTCGAGCCCGTCGCGAGTTTCCGTCCCTCCGTCTCTTCGTACTTAGCGTTTGCCGCAACACTCTCGAAACGGCGACCGCTTTCTCTCGACCGTTCCTCGGCCCCCTTAACCTTCGGCGCCCCACCGACTACATCGTTGGCGCAAGCAACAGATCTAACCCAAAGCGCCTGGAATCACGTACCTTGGGCATAGCGAGCGCTACCTTGCATTTGGACGCCTGGGTGACAACCTCCCGGCGACTGTAGCTCTTCGTGACCATTACCACTTCGGTGCGACTCCCCACTTTAGTCCAGTCGCACATCCCCGAACCGCCCCCATCGCCTCCGTCCTCGGCCATTCTCAGTCCTCCCACTTCTGTACAACATACTGGGGAGACCATTCGAACGTTCTCTCAACCATCTCCCAACAACACCCCAGCACGACCATCCATAGCGACGTCCCAGCACCGAAACCCACAATCGCCCAACCGCCAACTCTGATCATTCCACCGCCTCTGTCACAGCCGTCATACATTCGTCAGCCTCAACAGTTTCCATTCCGAGCTCGCTCAGCTCGCACAGCTCCTTCAGCCCGTTCAGCCCGCTGTTCGACCTCCCCTTCTCCTTGCGCGCAGGTCATGGACTGCCGAAATCACCAGCCATGAACGTGCCAGGAATCCCCAGAGCAGCACCCACTGGCGGGCTGCAACGGCCGTCCCTCCTCCCAGTTGTTCCGTCGGGCCCGGCGTCAGCCTCATCCGGCGCTGCAGGAGTAGTTTCGTCCGCCGCCTCGGGCTCGAACTCCGCCGTGGGGCTCGGATTAGCAGGCCAAAGAGGTCCGTCTGGATCCGGCTCGAGCTCTTGGCCGTCTCCTGGCCACATTTCGTCCCAGTTGCCTGCTCAGACTGACCCGGGCCAGTCCCAGTCAGGTCAGTCGCAGCCGGCCACATCGCCCGCGTCCACTACTGCGGCCGGGAGTTACGTCCAGCGCAGCCGGCGACGGTGGACTGCAGAGGAGGACGCCAAACTCATCACCGCCGTAAAAGCTTATGGGTCCGCCCGGGGCCCTGGGTCTGCCTGGTCGCTCATCTCACAAGGCATCCCGGGACGAACGAACAAGGTGAGTGCGCATAGCGTGCATGCGGTGGCCCTCCGCTTCGCGTGCTGTTCGAAAAGAATGCCTTTGCATTGGACGCTGCTGCATGAGGTCGTGTCCACTGCACGTTACGGGAAACCCGTAACTCTCTCGGCCGTCCCCGCCGAACCCACCCTCCAGCACAGCACATCGTTATCAACAGCCGCGTCTGTCATCTAGACTCCGTCGGCGCCGATTGCGGTGCTATTAGCGCACTAGCGCGAGGAATGTTCGATACATGAGCGGCGAAGCCGGCGGCAGCATGGGCGGCGTCATCCCAGCAGGCTAAGCGAAGGCACTGCATTCTGCGGGGTAGTCATTACACCTCGCTTCGCTTGTGTGTTGCCTGTTATCTGCTGCCTCGTGCGAAGGCGCATGCATGCACATAACGCTCGGACCACGAAAAGCTGACAGACAGGACTGCCGCAAGCGGTGGTTCCACTCGCTCGACCCCAGCGTGCGCAAGGGCAAGTGGTCCCCGAATGAGGACGATGCACTGCGCAAACTCTACTCCGAGCTTGGGCCGCAGTGGAAAGAAATCGGTAAGTCACAAGTCACACGGATGCTGGATACGAGTGCCCGACCCCCGTCCCACGTCAGCTGGCTGCGCAGCGTGCAGCGAACACACACACACACACTGGCTTGCATGGCGCTCGTCGTGTAGTCACCTGCCATGTCGGTCCCAGTGACTCCAAGGCGCCGCGCAAGCCGCACAACGCCGTCACGACGCCTGGCGTCCTCAGCCTGGTGTTTTTCGGGGATCTCGAAAGCCTCGAAGCGCCCAGACCCAGACCTTTCACACCTTCTTTCTGAATGTGCCGTCCTTTGCAGCCCAATTGAAGTCTGCGATCTGGCCGCAGCCATGCATGTCCGTGGCGTTGGCGGGGCCCTGCCACTGCGCCGCCGGACAGTGTTCGCGTTGAAGACCCTTTTTCCACGACCCACTCACTACCTATGTGTTAATTGGTTTGAGCGAGCGGAGGCGAACGTGGCCAGACTTCGACCAAACTTCGTCTTGAGCTTGCGGGGATCGGAGGTCGGGTGTCGGACGTCGGGGAACAGTGACGTCGGGGCTCACATGACGATCACATCATCGGTTCGGAGCTGTTACAGTGTGCAAGGAACGACCACGCGGGCTCGGCCTCGCTCCGGTCTGCTCGGCCTGACTCCGATTCCGCACGCCCCCAATCACACATCGCTAACTCTCAGCACTCCGTATCCCAGGCCGAAAGGACGACCAGGTCTCGAAGCGGTGGCGGGACGTTCTCGCGCCCGAGTTGACAAGCAAGAAACCGTGGAGTGGTAAGGAGGACACACTCCTGCTTCAACTGCTGGAGAAGTTGGGACCAAGGTGGACCGCCATCGCAGACAAACTGCCAGGACGCTCGCCGATCGCGTGCCGCAACCGCTCAAGGAAGTTCCGCAAGCAGCGGCCGGAGCCCAGTGAGTTTTCTCTCCTCCTCCCCCTTGGTTGCGGAGAGACATAAGCACCTGACATTTTTTTTTCCGCGCCATGCGTTGCATAAGCATGCGTGCCATGGACGTCATGGTTGTCGGATATCCGAGGTTAAGGAGCGCACTAACCCCGCAGTGGCAGGCGACACGCCATCGAGCACGGGTGCGAGTGGCAGTGGCAGTGGGACAGCGAGCGTGCGCAGTGGGTCCGGCAGCGGTGTCGCGAGTGCGGGACCGAGCATTGTCCCCCTGCCCTCGATGATGACGGAGCGGCAGGTGCCCGAGGACGAGCCCGATTGTCGCCTGCCGGCCGACCTGAACCCCAGCATCACTGTTAGCAGCTTCAACTTTGACCTCAATCAGAACCGGCTCGTGCCTCCTGGTCCGCCTGGGCCCGGTGCGCTTGGCCCGGGTGGGCCGTCGGGTCCTCCAGGAACAGCGCCTCCTCCGCCCGCTCCCCAATCCGCTGCCAATGGACCCCAGAGCGCGGGCGGAAACATGATGGGCGACAGCGTCATGGGTATCGTCGCCAGTCCGGCCGTGAACACGAGCGCTTTGCCGATGTCACACGACTCCGTCTCGCCCACGACACACATGGACCAGCTCCCGCCCCAGATGGAGGGGTGGATGCCGCCGACACCGATGCAGATGGGAATGCCCCTGTTTGACGGCGCCGTGGACGACATGTGGGGCCTGTTCGTGGCGCTGGACCGCGGCGATCCCGCCGTGCTTGTCGACAGCAATCTTCTCCGGCAGCTTGTGGCTGGCGCGGCTTCGGGGATCCGACACCCGCCGATGCCGGGACGTGCTTGATTTGGCTGCGAGCCTTGTCAGCACAAAAGCATGGATTAGAAGGAGGATTAGAGAGGGGCGTGGACCAGGAGAGGGAGACTTCAACGCGCAAACAGCATCGCATTCACAGCAAGCAACAACAAGCAACAGCAAGCAACAGCAATCAGCAGCAATCAGCAGCAAGCAAGCAGCAACAACCCAAAACGTTCCAGAATCTCCGGATCTGGGCATGAACGACTATAATTCGACAATCATCTCGAAACCATGACCAACGAGCGAAACGACGCGAGCGAGGAGGACAATCGATTCTCCAAGTGCAGCACCCAGCAAGCAAATAGCATCTAATTGAGCGCGACAGCGAGCGTGAGCAGAGTGGGCTCAGGCTCTTCGTGCCTCTGCGCAACATGAACGGACGTTTCAATGTATTTCTGTATTCAAAAGGTATTTCTGCCGTCTTTCATCTCCTGGCACCGTTTGAATCGTGTGTGCAATCAGTCACCGGACTTCGGTGTGAACTACGGGATCTCCGCATTCAGCGCACTGATTTGCGCAGATTAATGTCAATGAATTGGACATTGAACTCAAGCCAATTCGGACACAATGCAGATCTGCCGACTGAGCGCACACCGTCGGCGACGGCGTTTGGCATGTCGACGTCCGAGACACCGCTGACTGAACTCGACCGAATAGCCAGTAGGCGATGACGTCCTGCTGGCGTAGTGATCAGGTCAGGTCATCGACCAGTTGCCGTCGCATGCAAGATTGTGCGAGGTGGGAAGGGCCGATTCGCTTCATCCGCTGTCCTCACCGCCATATGCAACCCGCACCGACTCTTTGTCGATGGGCCATGCCAATGTTGGAGATGGCGATGAGACCGGCCAATGCGGTGACGGTCATCGCGTGCTAGTTACGGCATGTTTGCTCTGCAGCTTGGCGCGGCAAGTACTGTTGGCTGGAGTGAGCGCCTGAGCCCGACAGGTGGGGCGACGGTCGTGCGTAAGACGCCTTTTGCGCGTCAGCAGTATCTCTGTAAACCTTGATTCGGCCCGTCCAACCGGGCTGCGCGGTTACAACTTTTGTTCGGCGACCTGGGCGTACGCAGCATTGTCGATGGCCGGACAGCCTGAAGCGGAGGATGCGATAGAAATGTAGCTGCATTCCGTGCAATGGTATGGCGATAATCGGGAACGAAGTAGGAGAGATTGCGGAGACGCTCCCGCAGCGCCAAATGGAGCGGCACAATGCGTTTGACAGGATATACAGCAACCGTCACAGTAACTAGACGGTAGTTCCTAGCTGTCACTGCTTTCCTGACTGATGTTTGGCACGACGCCTTGCTTCTCCCAGTCCTCTTCGGGACGAGCCCATTCGTCTCTCGTCAATCTCGTCAAGCTGAACCAATGACCTTGACCAGTTTCTCCACCTCCGTGAGTGCACCATCGCCCTGTGCGCGGCGCGCTACGGAGTGAGGAAGAAACAGCCAGTGTCTCACCCGAATATAAGGAAGTGGACACCCCCTGCATGCCCAGAAGCCGTTAAGGACGGTTGCAGAGACACTAATGAGGTGAGCACGATGCCGATCAACCAAGAACACGGATCGACATTTGATCTTTCCTTATCGCCCGATATCCTGCGATTCTCCGATCTCGCTCGGCCTCCACTCCGCAGTCCTCTTGGGCCGGACATTACACGCCTGGCTGACAGTTCGAAAGCATGTGTCCTGCGTGTGTGCAGTGGGTTCGCGGTGGACGCATTGCAACTATCATTTGGCAGGGAGATCACAACAGCCGCGGCTGTCAAGCTGCCACGGTCGATGTTCACGTCAGTCTCTCGCGCGAGTCATTGAGGCATCGAAGCATGTGGTTACCCAGAAGCTCGGTGAGAGAATTGCTGCAGGCAGCGGGCAGAGTGGGTTAGTCACCAGTGTCAGCTACAGCTCGCAAAGCCACATCGGTCGTACAGGTAATGCTAGGTCAGACGGGAATGCATCGCAGTAGACATAACGTGCTCGGTGGCATCTGGCTACGTCCAAAATAGAAGACCCTACCACGGGTAAGGGCAACAGCGTCGACGCGGTCAAGTCTATCCAGATCGGATCCTGTGCCCGCCTGACATCGTGCCGTTGTCAGCGTGCCAGCCCAGGGGACGTCGAAACTGTGGGAGTCGCTGGGCTGGAATCGGGCCGAAGCAGCTCAACACCGCCAGCCTGACACCCGATACCGACCCCTGACATCGCCGCCTGATTCCTGATACCGTATCGATACTGGCCTGACATGGGCAGGCACATCGAGTTCGCGTGGGACGGTACCGACGATGGGGCTGGTGGGTGCGAAACTCCGTCGGTGATGGAGCGCTGAACCGAGCAAGTCCCGGCGTTCGGTCGCGGGGGTCGCGGGGACCTGGACATTAAGGAGATCCGACGGCTGCGGAGGTCTGGGCATCAGGGAGCATCGCGGAGTAGCTTGTCTCAGATCTCAGCTTCATCGTGGCCAGACCGGCCTAGAATGTCCATTCGGCCGCGCCTGGGCGACAGCGTCGATCTCGAACTCAGCTCCCGGCGCAGCCGTGACGACCTTGAAATCCTCTGGCCCGAGTTCCTTCTCCAACTGCTCGAGGGAGATAAATGACACCGCATTCTCCAGTTTGTTCATGAGAACCTCTCCGTCCGCCCCAGCGTCGTACATCCCGCTCGCGTGTCGTGCGAGTTCGCGCAGCATCCACCTTATCGCGCCCGGCACGTCGTCCTGCTTCGGCGAGGATGCCCAAACGGTGCCTGTCGGCGCGACGAGCTCGTCGCTGATCCAGCCCCTGCTCCAACTTTCTGCGCCGACAAACCGATACCGGTGCCCCTGGTTGAAGATCCAGTCTGGCACGATGTGGCTCAGGATATGGTCCAGTACCTTGACGCCGGACTGGCCCGCACACTGCTGGCAATTCGGGCTGTGGCCGTGCCTCCCGCTCTGGACTGGCGTGAAGAGGAAGGTGGAGCGTTTCGGAAACGCAGTGATCGTGCTCACACTCTGGATGCGCGCGGTCGCGACGGACCCGAACGCCGGATCGTAACGGACATGGTATATCGCCTCCTCCGCGAAGGGGTCCTGCAGGTGCGCTACCGTGTGGTACAGCGCCAAAGGGTACGTATCGAAGAAGAGCACGACAGTGCGTGCTGGCTCGTCGCTTTGCGGGTAGAGCTCTGTCATCCGGCCCCTAACGATGCGTGCTCCGGAGGAGACGTACCCCGACAGAGTCTGCTGCAGCGTCTCGAAGTCGTGCACGAGTTTTGAGGTCGATGCGCCGACGATCGTCATTCGCGCGTCGATGTCGACGTACGCTGGATTCAGGTCGTCTGAGGGTGTCAGCTATACTTCAACATGCGCTCGACATAGCTTCGACGAGCAAGGTGACCGAGCAGGGGATGCGCTTTGGAGATCGCTGTGTCTTCGTCGCACTCACCACTCTCAGCCCAATCGTCACCCTTCACGCCTCCGAGTCGGGAGCGCACGCCGTCATATCGAAGAAGCAGATGGTCCGTCAGCCGTCTGTCTACCCGCTTCCGCGTGCCCTGAGACGTGAGCCGGAGCGCCTTCAGTGTCTCCGCGTCCGCAACACTGTCGACGACCTCATCGTAAATGTGCGGGAACGCGGCGGCGTCGAGCAAGACCGCGCCCATGGCCTTCGTGTTCCGGCCGCCGTGCTTCGGCCACGCACTTCAAGCCGTATTGAGCGTTATGTCGGAAGGGGTCGCTAGGTCGCTAAGCGAGTCCTATGACGAAATCGAAGGAGTGGTCGAGCGAAGGACAAGATCGAGGGTTTCCCGATCTCGAGATCGAAAACTGGAACGTGCCCAAGCCCACGTCGCTTGGCGCGGAATGTCAGTGGTCAGTGCGGGGCTCCATGACGTCACTTGGTCGGAGGATGTGAACGATCTGCGATGCGATGCGAAAGAATATGTTCACCTTGCATTCTTTCTTCTCTTCTCTACTTCTACTCGACAACTGAGGTACAACTACGACTATGCTAATTCTTGCTGACTGGCTGAGGTATGGTAGCTGACAACAGATTGAGTGAAGACACGACACGCGCGCGACATGACGATCTCGGAATCGAGCTCAACGAACAGAAGTGGAGGTGCTGGGTGCTGGAAGGTAGGATGGGGGACGGCTTGGATTGGGTGAGGGTAGAGGGAGATAAGTGGAGGCGCGGAGACTAGAAAAGGGGCTCAGCGCCTAGGGCTCAGAGTCGCGAGACCCGGAGCTGAGGGCCGGAGCACAGGCCTTGACGCCGCCCTAAGACATCGGCGCCCGGGCTGAATTCGCAGTGCGGCGATTAACTATTGCAGAGGCGGGATTACGGATGGGAGTGGACATGATCTACGCCGACACCGTAGCTACATGGCGCTTGGTCTCAAACGCGGGCGCGCTTGGTGGCGATCTCACTGTCCTCGGCCTTGCGCTTAGGAGTGATCTTGCGAAGAGCAGTCCTGGTAGCAGCCTGCGCGGCTTTGGGAGTAACAGCGGGACTGCCCATGTACGGAGCACGCGCGGGCTCGAGCTTGTACGCGATGAGCGCAGCGCGGGCCTTGGTCATGGCGGTCTTGCGGGCAATGAGCCCGGTGTCAATCGTCGAAGGCGGCTTGGGAACGGCCGTGGGCGTGACCTTGAGTGTGGCTGTGGATGCGACCTCATCTTGTCGTCGATGTCCTTGAGGGCGACATACCCGCCCTGATCCTTGATTGCCTGCTGCGCCGCGGCGAGAATTTCGAGATGCTTTGCCTCGGGCGACTGGGGCTCCCCGATCTCGGTCTTGTTCTCCCCGCGCTGGCGGCGCTCCTGTTCTGCAAAGTCAGAGCTCGTCCAGCGAGCGACTCACCGTGCCAGAGACGAGTCTGGAAGTCGCGACTCTCCTTCAGCGCCTTGATCTCATCCTGCTCCCACTCAACGTGCATGAGGATCTGGACCCAGAGCATCTCCTGCTGCTGGACGGGCGAGATGTTCAGCTCGTTCCAGAGAGCTCTGCGTGCAATGGTGTAGAACGCCTTGACGTGGAAGTAGCGCAGGATGTAGTCGTTGTGCAGCTCCTTCGGGGTCAGGAGGAGGGCGCGAGGTGTGGCGTCGTCGATGACGGTCGACTTGTAAGTCGTGCTGGAGGCAGTGCTGAAACTATCGTTGGCGGACATTGACGATTGCTGGTATTTTGATGGAGAGAAGAAGAGAGAACGGCGGAGACTCTGTTCCTGGAGTAGAGCGGCCTGGGAAGCGGCATGGTACCATGTCCGAGGGGGCACACAGCGCGAGCGGGCGACGGAGTGCTGCGGAGGTGACCTGACTGTCCAAATACGTAACTGCCAAACGGAGAATCACGAGACTGCGTACGCGCGAGAGTGCGAGTGTGTGCGTCTGGACGCCCGCTGTACATCATTGTCCTCAAGACCAGTCGTGGATCTGACCGCCATGCAGCAAGCGACGCTTCAGCCACGTTCGAACTAATGCACGCAATACGGCGGTTCTGTGGTGATGCTCGACACTTGGGATACAGGAGATTATGGACACATGGAAGTGATTCTGGCTTCAACGGTGGCGAGTGGCGGAACGAGAGCGGCGACGGGAACCTTCGCCACGGGCGGAGCGGTGATCGCCATTATGGAAGTCCTCGCGGCGGCGACGGTGACGGCCTTCGCCGTCGTAATCCTCACCAAAGTCGGGATACCTGTCGGGACGCCCATTAAGGTAGGGTGCGTAGCGAGTGTCGTACTTATTCCAGCGGGCGTGGCGGTACGGGTCGCGGCGGCCATCGGGGTGATGGACAGTGGGCGAACGGTGATCATCAAGACGAGGGATACGGTGCCTCTCCTCGCGCCCGTGCTCGCGGTTGCGCGCGGCGCGCGAGTTGTGAGAGGCGTTACGGTGCTCGCGGTGTTCGCGCAGCTGACACGGACGGGGGGCGAAGTTCTCTGGGTAGTAATGCCTATAGGGGATGGGAGGGAGGTAGTGTCCGCCAGGCATGTGCTGATGCTGCGAATCCACAGGGGCGACGTGGCTTCGAGAGCGCTTCCAGTGCTCCGAGAGCCTCGAGCGCTGACGTTCAGTGCTCTTCTCCTCGCCGTGAGCTTGAGGGGCGGTGGGAGCCGTCGGCCAGGCCTGCTCGGGAGAAAGCTTGGGCGTCCACAGGCGGTGCTTTAGATAGGTGTAGGACTCGGGGCACGTGCGGGTGCCGTTCTCTGTCATCAGCTGAGTTGGAGTGGCGGACACTTTGCCGCTAAGATGGCTGTAGATGCTCTGCGGGAATCAAGAAAGCCATGTACGACCATCTTTGGAGCCAAACTTACGCTTGGAAAGAACAGTGCTGCGCATGGCTGAGATGCGCTGCAGGGGGTGGTGGCTGTGAATGCGGAGTTCCGCCAGAGCCGGACGGTGTTGAGTAATGGAGACAGTGTAGTCTGTTATTAGCTTTGTTACTCTGGGACATACCTCTACCCTCGGCCAGCAGGGCGAGGAGCTGCATCCCGTGCGTACCGGGGTCAGCCTTGTCCTGGGGCATGATGTTCGATGAGCCAGTTTGCGGTGTCAGTGGCGGTTAAGAATTGGTTAGTTGCCAACTGATCAGGATGATGAGTAACGAAGAACTGACAAGGGGTTACGAACGATGATGGACACGTCCATGTCCCCCCCCTTACATGACAGCATGTCCATCGTGCGCTAGGCCTGTATGCACACGAAAGATGCAGGTACGGACTACACGGCACACACAGAGCCACTATCTGTTCAGACGGTCGAACTCCTTCGCAAGTCTCCGGAGCTCCGCCTGAGACTGGGGGTCCGTCGTAGTGCTCTGTGCAGCATAGAGCACGCTGTTGAACACGCGGGCCCGGGAAGCTGCTCTGGTGTCTACAGCAGAGAAGGACGACATCGGTGAAAGCGATATGTCTGCCACCGTTGGGGAGCTCGGTGCCGTCGTCGGCGGAGTGCGGGTCAGGGACGCCTTGCGGTCTGCTGTGAGTGCCTGGGGCGACGAAGAGTGCGAGTCACTCACAATGAGCGACGGAATTGGTGATGGACGAGACGGACGGTTCTCTCGCGACCCTAGCAGCCCTAGTGAGGTCTCCAGGGGCGTCGAGCGTCTCGACTGTCTCGGACCAGGAAAGGGACCTGAGCGGGAGCTGTGTGTCCGCGACGGTGGACATCATCTGCGACAGTGGATAGGACGAGGGTGGCGGCACCGGCCTCCGGGGTCGGCTTGGCGGGGACGACTTGGGGGAGACGTTTGGCGTCGTGTCCATCGGGATAGCCTTCAGGGCCTTGTCGCGCTTGGCCTTGAGATGATCGAGCTCGTCCTCGCGCATCGAGTCCCAGCGCAGGTAGTCCGCAACGCGCGAACGCGGCGGCATGCGCCGGCCCCACTTCTGGTAGCACCGCGCGACGTCGATCTCGTACTGGTTCTCGACCGCGTTCCACTGCTTAGACGCGTCGCGTCCGACGCGCGTTATGGCCAAACGCGGACTCATAGGCACAGGGGAAGGGCGTGAAAGGAGCGAGAAAAGAGCAAGAGGAGCGAAAAGGAGCAAAGGGGAAGATAAGGGCGGGTGCGGAGGAGATCGCTGTTGCCACCGGATCAGGATGTGGCCGCCGGAACCTAGGCGAGAGTCACCGTCAGCAAGAAAAAGCCATGAGAAGCATCTGGCAACAGGCACGTCTTTGTTTGTCTCACTCACGAACGCCCGTGCACTGGTGCACCGTGCAAAGTGCCCCGTTCCGCCCCATGCACGTTCGCGCTCGCAATGATGCAAAGAATCGTAGAAAATACCTTGGTGTGCAATCGGGCCAGGCTGCCTCGGAACGCCCGGCCCTCGAAGACGTCCTTGCGGTCGCCAGAAGCAAGCCACCTGCCAGAAGACGTCCGTGCAGGCCGGAAGATGTCACATCAGGGAGCGCTACGGTGCACAAACACGACGGATTGAGGGAGGGCTGGACTAGAACCTGTTCACGCGGTTGAACTCTGCGACCCAGTTGTCCAGCGCGCGCAGCGTGACTTCATTGGTCGTTAGACCCTTGGCGGTACGCGTCGCGTACTCGAGAATGGCGGAACGCGCGACTGCGGCAGAGGCGAAGGTGCTCACTCCTTCAATAGGCATGGAAGTGTGGTAGATCCCACTAGCCTCTGGCCTATCAGCATAGGACCATCCTCGCCCACTCACCAGAAACAGGAGCAGAACTAGGTGAGGGCTTGGGAGGCTGTTCAACTGCGTCTGTCGCGCGTTGCGTAGGCTCGCAGCTGTGCTGAACGTCGTCCGACTTCATCACTTGTACAGTCAGAACTGCCGAAGCCGTCCGTGCATGCTCACCAGGCTTCGTTTCCGAGGTCTTGCTGGTGTCGCGGTTCTGGTCGTCGTCACTCTGACCCATGATGCTGTTGCTGTCGAGAAGAGAGAGATGGAGAAGTTCATTGTCCATCACGGCACGTCCAGAAGAAGCAAGTGACATGCTTGCCAAGATCAGGAAGCCTCGTGTTTAATCGCCTACCTAGCCATTTCAGCCTGGAAGCTCGATGTTCCATGGCCACTTGGGCCATTCGTGGAAGCTGTGTCACGCTACGCGCCCGAAACGGTGATCTAAAACGGCAGAGAGGTTCATAAGGGATTAAGAGTACGGTAACTATACAACCAATGGAAAGCGAAAGGAGCCAGCGAATGAGGGCATGCGAGCAAAACGAACTTAAGGAGTGGATGCCGCTGGACGTGCGGCAAAGACCGTGCGCTGCGCGGAGGGTCTGTCGTGCGGGGATGAGTTAGGACAACCCACCGTCACGGTGACCGGGAGTCAGAACGTTGTTGGCGACAATCATTGCAATTTCAAAGACATCTTCCTGGTCGCGGAGATCATCGTGAACCTTCCCGGAAGCGGGCATCTCCAGGTTGGACACCAAGTTCAGCGCGGTCGCCAGGACTTCAGCGAAGGCGGCCTTGCACTTTTCAAGTTCCTTCTGAATGAGCTCGATCTTAGTCTCCTCATCGTCCCCGATGGTCGAGGTAGTCTTCGGCTCGGGGAGCGGAGCGGCAAGACAGTTGACTTTGCGCTTCTTGAGCATGATCTCCCAGGTCAGCTCCTCGTAGGCGGGAGAAGTACCGAGCTTAGCCTCGGTGGAGTCGCCGTAAGGGACACTGATCTGGTGGAGAGGCGCAGGGACGGTCCCTGTTCATCAGCATTACACCCCAGTACCACGATGACACACCGACAACCCCTTGAGACTGGGTGGTAACGCTCTCGCCAGCACTGTCCATGGGTGCTTCTCACCCTCAGAGAGAATTTTCAACACCTTCTTGGCCTCCTTCCTCTCCTTGAGGAAGTCCATCAGGAGGCCGACAGAAAGCTCGGCGTAGTCGCGATCGTATTGGGTTTTATGATACAGGGACTCGAGGCTCCTAGTGCCGTTGTTGGTCATGGTGAGACTGTGAGAGTGTGTTGGTGTTGATGTCGGGAGGATGGATGCAAGAGAGTGAATGGCAGTGAGAGGGAGATGAAGATGATTGAGATATGGTATAGAGGAGAAAGGATGTTGACGAGGGGGACGTGGCTCGAGAAGATGCCCACCTGGTAGCAAGATGTGGAGCGAAGGTGCGTAAATGCCACAAACAACTGCGCGCACCCAACGCGTGCACCCCTGTCCCCTCTCATCTGACCTCGTAGGTCTAGCGCTCCTACCCCAGCACACATTCCTCATTTGAGTGTATCGGGTGCGTGAGCGCGAGGCTATGCATATGACTAAGTCTAGTAAGTGCAGTTACAGGAGCCATTGCGCGCTGAACCTCCCACGGGGCTCGTCAGGGACGGCCGTGGTTTGGCTGGGCGCTCAGCAGCCGTACTGAGCCGCCTCTGGGCGTTAGCCACATGTATGCTATGGGAGTGATGTACTCAGGTTGAGGTTGTGCCAGTTGGCGTCGAATTCGCGCTGAACCTGCGCAAGCTCCTCGGCCTCGTAGTTGTTGCTGGCGGCGAGGGCCTGCGTCAGCATGTCACCACCCAGGCTCTGCATGGCACACTGGCGGTGAAGGTTCCACTGGGCACGGATGGCCGCAATCTTGTGGTTGAGATCCTGTTGGAGAAGGTGGCGGGCCATGTGGAACCACATAGGGGTGTTCTCCTCGGGGTAGGGAGGGAGATTGCAGGGGTTCTGGTGCCAGAAGAGCATTCGGTACGTCTTGTTGGGCTTTTCGAGAGGCTCACCTTGCTTTGGCTCGGTGGTGGGCGTCCAGGAGCTGAACACCGAGTCGGTTAGGTGGAGCGGTGGATACTGTAGAAGGGAAGTGCATCATTCACTCGTTGACGCACTCCGTGTGGGCCACGCCGTGCAGACAAGAGTCGCGTGTCAGAGCAGCAGATGCGATTGAGTGCACAGCTGGCAACGAGCGTCGCTCGGCACACACCCGCGTCTCTTCTGACGATGCGACGTCTCTAATCGGGTTCTCACGGAGCGGAGACAGGCGCACCTAGGAATGGCTTATTGTACCGAGCTGTGAACGTCGAAGAGGAGCTCGCCCTCCTTTCGCTCCTGCCTTCGCTCCTCCTTTCCCCCTTCGTCGTCCTTCCTTCGCTCCAGGACCAGCCTCCGCTGTTCAAGTGGTCCTGAGAGAAGGAAAGAGCTGGGAAGTTAAGCAGCCTGAGGAACGGGCTGCACAGTTTCGTTTCTGGGACATCCCGTGAGTGCGTGAGGTAAGGGGTGAGCTCGGAGGAAGGTTGGCCGTTGACAGGTCCGAATGCTGACGGAATGGTGAAAGACAGACGATCAGGTAGAGCACAACAAATACATAGATAGTACAGGAAGCTACAACTTGCTTGGAGAACTTCATGGACGCGCAGACAAGTTACTTGCCACCCGGGTACCACCATTTGGACTGCAGGGCGGCGTTCTTGGCAGCCTTCGCCTCGTAGGCCTGAACTGATCATCAGCACGGTCAGTCGATATTGCTCACGGCTGAGGATATTGTCGATCTCATCCTGTTGATGTTTGTGCAGCTGGGCGCGTTTGCCCTTCTCGATGTCGTCAACCATCTTCAGGACGTTCTGGATTGCATGGGCGCTAAAGTAGGAAGTGTTACGGTAGTCGGCGCGCAGATTGTCCATTTCGATGGTGAGCTGCTGGTGGCGGTGGGTGTAATCGGCCTCCATGGCCCAGCGGCGGCGGCCGGTGATCTGAGGGGGGATCGGGAGGGGAGCCATGGTGAACTTGTTGATGTAGAGGATGTTGATAGCGACTTGATTTGAGAGTTGTTGACGATGTGAGCTGGGTTGAAGTAGGTTAGAATGTGTTGGAGAGGTGTTTGGAAAGACGACGTGGATGGAGAGGAGGACGGCGGGTGGAGGAGAAGGAACCCCGCCACATATGCCACACGCGACCGCGTCACCTTGTTGCTCGATGTGCATCAGATCCCAAGCGTCCCCCCATACATGCCCACTGCTTTGGGTATCTCCTGACACATGAAGATTCACTGTGGTAGTACAGATGAGGATGCATAGTTGCGGAGCCTTTATGGAAATACGACGTCGGTGGCGTGTGGCAGGCTTCGTTGTCCAGACTGATGACGGTTGCGTTTTGGCGTCTGGAAACGACGTTCGCCTATGTTCGCCTACTGTCCGTTGGCCATCGTGTAATCCGAGTAGTCCACCGGTTCAGTCTTGATTTCAACGTCGTTGTCGGGCACATCATCATGCTCATCGCTAACGGCCGGGGAGGTGCTGGCCGCGGGGGGATCTGCATAATCAGCGCCGTCATCATCAGAGCACACTCACAATTGGGGTCCTCAAACGCCCAAATATCGGCCGCAGCCAGCTTCTCCTGAGTATCCGTCTTGAGGCGGCGACTAGCAGCCTTGTAGTTCTTTCGCAAAGCCCGGAGAGCCTTGGCCTGGCCGGGCTTGCGGAGGAGCTCGCGCTTCGTCGCCATGTATTTCTGGCGAAGCTCGGCGCGTTGGCGTTGGTAGTCGGCTACTAGCGCCTCCGTCGCCTGCTCAAGTGCAGCGAAGGCGTCGAGGGTGAAGACGGACATTTACGGTAGTTGTTGAAAGGGAGGCGGGTGCCGGGGGATATGTGACGAGGTAGCAGGGATGAGGGAGCGGAGATGGATGGAGTGAAGATGATAAGGACCTTGCTTAGGGAAGATGAAGTCGTGGACGTGTCTCGCATTCAAGAGCCCCCGCACCTGTCGCCTCCAAACGTACACTGATGGACAAGCATAGCTGCCAATCCCCCGTTTGCGACGCCGGTGATGCGCAAGATCAGAGGCTCCGGCCCGGCCAACCCCAACCCTGGTCGTGTGTACTGAGGCGCTGCAGTCCACACAACTCCCCGCTGGTCCCCACCGGTTGTATCGGCATTTCCACCGTGCATCCATTCAAAATGGTTGCAAAGCTATTTTGGTACACATAATGACGTACAGAGAACACTATGCCAAGACTTCAGAGAGCATGCATGGATGCGTGAATTTTGAGAATGCGCGGGGTGAGGAGGGGGACTCGCTCCGGGCTCGCCACCCACACACAATCTCCACTGGACTCCCCGCGAAATTCACCCCTGCCTCAATCTCAGAGTAAATGACGCCATGCATAGGTGGATCATAACGGAGAGCTACTTAGAACTGTCTAGGTATGCGTGTGAGCTTGTTTCGGAATCCTGGGCGAGCGAGAGGTGCTAGGGAGCCGTGACGCACAGCGACACTTCATTTACGACTCTTACGACGCTTGTTCTTGCGGCCTAGGCAGCCTGTGCCTGCTTTTTCCCAGGCGGAGAGATGGGGCCGCTCCGATTCTCAGTCCCGGTAGGAGGGAAGGGGATGGTGGGAGCCTTGTCCTTC
Organism: Trichosporon coremiiforme; assembly: GCA_039545355.1. Lineage (NCBI taxonomy): Eukaryota > Fungi > Basidiomycota > Tremellomycetes > Trichosporonales > Trichosporonaceae > Trichosporon > Trichosporon coremiiforme. The sequence continues at coordinate 82,043 of BCJJ01000023.1, forward strand.
GCGTGGTCGACACGCTGCTTGCCAGGCTGCGTGCGTTCATGTGCTGCTCGTCAGCTATCGGCATACCAATCAGCCAGCTCACCCCGTGCCTGAGACTCCTCAGTCTTGGTCGGCGCCTGAGCGTCTCTGGCGAGAGCCGGAGCTGCAGGCTGCAGAATGGCCGGGGGGCCACCGCCCAAGGAGATACTGGCAAGTTTCATGTCGAGCTCCTGGTTGAGCTCCGAAATCTCGATGGTCTGGCGGAGGTCGATCTCGGCGAGCTGCGCCGGAGTGAGGGGGTAAGGTGCGCCATGACGGAGATAGTCGTAGTGCGCCAAGACCTTGTTCTTGCGCATCTTGGCATCGGCGATGAGACCGGTTGAGCTCGCGGTGCGGAGGGCATTGGCCTGCGCGTTCGTGCGGGGGACGGGAGCCCTGAAGCTGATCTTGGACGGCGCGACCATGGTGCTTGCCGAGGCTGATGATGAACAGAGTGATTCGTGCTTCTGCTGAAGGTGAAGGACGCCCCCCCGGACGGGCCACACAGACTCCACGTCGCCTCTCCGCTGCACGCAAGCGTCTTCACTGATACATTCAGACAGGCTAAAGGTACTGATACACCGGCTCAAAGCAACATGAGAATACGGCTGCCGGTCTACTTGTAGAACTGGGCGAGCATGATGCCGTACTCCTCATTCATACGCTTGATCAGGTCATAGTCGGGCTTGGCCATGCGAAGCTCGTCGTTCATGGCCTGGCAGATCTGGCCGAGGCTGCTTGCAGTGGGCACGTTGACGGCAGCCTTCTTGTTAGGAGCGTCCGACAGCTCGCTTACAGCCTTGCGCTTGCTGATGGACTTGGCGGCTGCAGAAACTGCCCCAGTCATGGCAGGGTAAGCAGCAGCCGCGTGATGGTAGGTGGGGATCGCCAAGTTGATAGGGCTCGCGGGCATGTGAATGGGGCTCGAGGGCACGTTGGCCGGGCTGTCAAACACGCCAACGGGACTCTCGGCGCGGACGGTGCTCGCAACGGTTGACCCAGCGACGGGTGCCTTCTCGTCCTTGGAATCGAAGAGGAGTTCGAACTCGTCATTGTCAAGCGAGGGCTTGGCACCTGGCTGGGTGGCCGGCTTAGCAGCAGGCTCGGCGGTTGGCTTGTCCTGGCGAGCCTTGGCCTCGTAGACCTTCTTAACGTCCTTGTTCACTTCTGCAGTTAGCTTAACACTCCGTCGTCTGCAGCTCACCGATGGTGTGAGTGCGCTGCGCTCCGATCGCAAGCGTGTGCTTGGCCTTGATCTTGTCAATGTTTGCCATCTCGGCCAAATCGAGCGCCTGGAGCTCCTTGATAATGTCGTCCCTGCGACCTTGCGAGGCACCCATGGTTATCGCGGCGTGCAGGACATCACGCTTCCAGCTGTACTCCTTCTTGGTCTCGTCGACCTGCTGGTAGAACTTTGCCCAGAGCTCCTTGTGCTCCTTGTGCTCCTTGATGTATTGGTCAGCCTGAAGGGCGGGCATCTTGGAAGTTCGATAGGCGTTGGGATGACTGGGGGAATGAGTGATTAAGAAAGTAATATAGGCGAGTGAGTGAGAAAGTGGATGAGAGAGTGAGCGAGAGAGTGGGTGAACTTGCGGTACAAGTGTCAGCCATTGTTTACTTTCGCTACCTGATGGGCGGTGCACTTGTTCGCCACCGCGCATCAGTCACTTTTGAACATAGTCTTGGGCACGTTCGAAGCATAGGATGGAGCATGCTGAGAATGAGCGGGGCGAGAAAAGGGCGAAACGGTTCCTGATGGACGTCGCATTGTTGTTCTGTCCATCAATGCTCCACCCGCCACTCACTCGTGGCGCCTCCCTCGACCGTCTCGAGCACCTCCATCGCCCCTTTATTCATGCACGTTCGTGAGTGTACAAGGCTACCCTTGCCCAGCACTCACGCGAGCAAGCACCCATTCCGAATGACGTGACCAAACCGGCCCCGCTGCAGTGAGACAGTCGCAGAGCGGGGAACGTGGCCGACGGCAGGACTCCGTTTGCCTACTGCAACTGGGACACGGTCAACCGTCACGTTTATCTGAGCCTGCTGTTCTGCGCAAAGCAGTCCCGATAAGTGCTTGTTAAAGCTATACTCTCCGGCTGCAGCAGCATAGTATCCCTATCGGCCGGTGCTATGTCTGCAAGTCAAGTCTGCTCAATGGAAGGAACTACACCGCTCGACCACTCGGTACATACCACCACAGTCACCTCGCTTCCCTCTGCAGAGTACCCCAGCCAGACGATCTCGAAAGATGCTTTGCCATGCTCGTTATGCATGTTGAGGAAGGTGTATAAGCCGTCCTCTTCTCCTCTATTCGCAGTAGCCAACCTCCTCAACTCGTTGCACGCACACCGCAATCCCACCCCGCGAAGCCCTACCAACCTTACCACAATCTACAAGCACAGGAAGCGACGCACAATGACCTGCCTCGTCAAGAAGGGAACCAGCGAGACCCACGGCCGTGAGCCTTGCCCGTTTGTCCGGCGCTGACAGCAGGCAGGTGCTGTAGTAGCTACCACCACTCCGATGGGCGCTTCAAGTGCGACTTTTGCAAGCGTCCCACGCCCGAGTGAGCCCGTTCGCCAAGCCAATGGCCAGTTACAGTCTGGCGACGGCCTCGACCCTTCCGATCGCGCCTCCAGCGACACAGAAACCCGTCGACTCCAACGCACCCCTGCTTCACAAGTATCATCGTCACCAGACACTGCCCTCTGCTGCAAGCTACATTCTTGCCCTGGCTCCATCAACCTGTGCCTTGATCTATCTTGCTCCTTCCTGATTTGTTGGTTCTTGTACCCGAAGTCATAGCTGCCCCTTAGTCTGCGAATCTAACGCATGCAGAAGGCCCAAACATCTCCTCGTAGGCTGTCTCAGACCATTAACCTCATTGCATCTTGTGCGCATGTTTGCGAATGAGAAAAGTCCTTGTCGTACGAGCCATCACGCGACCCCAAGTCCATCTCGGCGCGCCGAAATGAGACGATCAGGGCAACCCGGCTCGATAAAAGGCAGGCACGCGCCGCCCTTCCCATTGCCGCCCCAGTGCAGATCCTGAATCGAACATGCGGACTGCGCCGACTGACGCCATCGACCAGACTACTGCGACTCAGACACCATGGGGCACCAAGTGTCCAGGTGAAGCGGGGACAGGTCGGAATGCTGGCAGTATGTATCCTCTTTGCATTAAAGGTGGGAGATGAGGGGATGGTGGGCTGAAACTCAGAATACTGTTTTGGCGCCTGGGACATTTGGGGCAGGTATCGGTGCGACTACTGCTATACCCCAATGAAGGTGCGCAAGCGCAAGGTGACTTCGGCTTCGTGCTAGACAGACTCCTCCCATACATTCACCTGTACTCTCCCTGCCTGCACTCTGTATCCAGCTACATTCTGTACTCAGCTCCAGTCAACTCCAGCCAGATGAATAACGACTTCCCTGTACATGACTTTGCCACCCTGCAGGAGAAAGTCTCCCTGCTCGCCCTGTCGCCAACCACAGCTCCCCAAAGCCTTCCAGCGCCATCAGACCTCCAAAATGCAACGCAGAGAAGACAAAAAGCCTTCTAGCGACGAGAAGTTTCGATCTTCTGCCCTTTGGGTGAACTCATATGAGCCCAACGCTCTTCCATCTGAGCTACGTCGCTTGTTGTTGATTGATGAGGACTGGCAGACGGCGGGGATAGATACTGCACAAGGACAGACACAGTGAGTTGATCCCAGGAGGTGCTGATCGGCAGAGTGGTGCATTGGTGGTTACGTTGGACCGCACCCTCAAAACGTGACTAGTTACTTTTGCAGGAGGAAGTTGGGGTTCAGTTGCCGTGAGCCAACCAACTGGCACAGTCCGTGCCACGGAAGATCGGACTCAGGGATGGAAGGTGAGGTGGTTGTAAGCTGTTGTCAGTGACCCTGAACGTTAGATGGATGCTGTTGTGAGACTGTGTCTGCACCCCATGGAGTGCACAGACAGGGCTGTGTTGGTGTCCTCGCCGAAGACATGCCACCGCAAGAAGAATATGACAACAATGCAAATATGGGTAAGCTACAATCTGAATGCGGGGTATCGTGTCCTTTAAGCTCTGATCACTTATCCCCAGGCCTGCGTATTTCTGTCGTCAGCTATCTCTGAAACAGCAAAGCTCACGAGTAGTTCACGATCAGATGTCCCTCAGTCCCGAAACACTTGTACAGGCTGCCTACCGTGTCGTCAGGCATTGGCGCGAACGCTCCGTTGATGTATGTGAACTATGGTCAGCTTTCGACTCGAAGTCTCTCATAGCTAGGGAGGAAGGGGGAATGACTCACAAGCGCATCGCTTTGCTTGATCCCGAGCTGTCCGCGGAGGAACACAATGACCGAATGGAACTTGTTTCCGGCAGTGACTTTGAACACATTGTTCTTCATTACCGGTGCGGAACCGATTGATTTGAACCGCACGACGACTAGGGTTAGCTCACACACTTCACACCAGCTAATCCTGCCATCCTTACGCACTGGGGACATGGTTCAGGCGGTCATTCAAGACTCACTCTTCACTGGGTCCTTGGCCCGGTACGTCTCGAGCGCGTCTGCCGTAGCCTGTGGCAGTGTGGGGGCGGACACACCTTGCGTCAGCCTCGTCAGGAACTGTCAGCTCACCATCAATGGACGCACTCATGGTGTTGAGTTGGTGGATGGTCCGGATGGTCAGGAGGGTTGAGCAATGACCTCACCTCGTCAAGCACATGCGGGCACTGGGCTGGTGTACAAGCGCGGTGGAGGTCAAGAGGTCGAGCGCCTGCGTGGGGTCAAGTTGACGCGGTGGCGAATTTGCTCCCACTCCACTGCACAAGCCTCTCATCGTAGCGACTTTCTCTCCTCCACCGAGCGGCAGCCGCTATCGACCAGTTTCGGCGATCGACCATAGTCCAGCCGTTGGGCACTCCGTGCATACCGACCATGTCCGTCGCGCGACGACCTAGACTAGTCGCTCAACTTCACCACGGTGCGGACGATCGCACTGGTCTCGTCCCAAACGTGCCCAAACGGCGGCCCGATACCGTCCCATGAGCATGCCGCAACCCCAGATCCCACGCCTGTCGACATCCGAAGCCTTAGCCTTGCTTTGGCTGTGCAGCTGGTGCAGCAACATGTCTTATCTTGCATACCGTCTTCTGACCATCCGGTGCTAACACGGTGCGTGCCTGCTAGTCTGCTAGTTTGCGACTTCGGGGGTGACTCGCCGTTCTTCGGTGCTCTCAGATCTTCGGGCTGGGTGCGTATGCCGGATACGCACGCAGCAAACACGCACGCCGCACTCCACTCGGTCCTATATAACCACGCCTCCTGAGCGACTAACTTCAACTACCTCACCTTCACTCACACCTCTCACTCACACACCTAAAGAGCAATGGACAGCTACAGCCTCCTCTTCGTCGGTCTCCTCACGTTTCCCGTCGCGACACTCTCGGCTTCAGCCTTCGACTCTGGCGCTCAGCACGTTCGTCTCCGCGACACTCCGTTCTGCATCGATGTTCCCTCTGGTTCGGACGTTTCTGGCCCCGTACCGTTGCAGCTCTGGGACTGCGTCGACCGTAACACGAACCAGGCCTGGCTGCATACGTCCTCTAGTCGCGCGCCGGGGAACCCCATCGTCATCTCCAGCGACACGCAGAGGGGGAAGTATATCGGTATCACTGGCGATGGTACGTCACGGCGAGAGATTGGTGCTAACGACAAAGGGGCGCACAACGGAGGTGCCGTGCAGCTGGTGCCGTGCGAGGAGAAGTTGACAGTCTGGACGAACTCACCGTACTCGCTTTGTCTCTGGGAGAACAGGGGTGAGTGCATGTACTAGGCGGCCCGCATAGTTGTTGGTCCAAGAGGGTTGGGAGGACGACCAAGGATGCAGAAGCGATCAGGGAACCGGTCTCCGTTCCGCGGGTGAAGATAAGATTGAGCCTGCGTCGAATCTGCGCCCTGGTCGGAGCCGGAACCTTGCTATGTTGATTGCGCACGTCGAAATTGTCTTCCTTCGCAATGCACGACAGTGCGGACGCCAGACCTGTGCATTGGCTTTGACGAGCCCGCCGCCGGCGCCGACCTCACGCTCAAGCACACCGAGGCACCCCAGAGCTGGAGCCTGTACGATTCCATGAGCTAAACCTGGTTGCGAAGAGATGAGCCGTAGTGGTGCCCAAGGAATGCATGTAGGGTAAAAGAAGATCGCTACAACTGGGTGAAACCTCGATGCTCGATGTCAGGAACTATGATTCGTCCTCTCCGTCCTCCCCTCCTCCTTCCCCGGCCAGCTCCGCCTCAAGCATGCGCGCAAACTCGTCCGTCTCCGTGTCGCTGCTTGCGGGGTCTGGGCCGTCGGAGCCATCTGCCTCTGCCCCGCCTGCGCCGCCCGCCTTCTCGTCGGCCTCATGCGTGCCGGGGAGCCCATCCCCTGGCCGCGGCTTGTACAGCATCCTGTTCGCCTCCGGGATGTCGTCGTCGTCTGACGGCGCGTCGAGCATGAGCACTTTCTGCTTCTTCTTCGGCGGATACGAGGGAATGTCGCCCGGCTGGGGCTCGCGCACGTCTTCGAGGGGCTGGTTCTCGTCGTCAGCATAGCGGACGTGTTTCGGGGGACCTGGCGACGGGCCGCGGGAGAGTATGGAGCGGCTTGGCGTATTGTCGCGCGACCAGCGGTGGGATCCAGGCGAGCGAGACGCTGCGCGTTTCCTGTCGTTCTTCTCCTCCTTCTCATCCTCCCCATCGGAGGATGACCAGTCATCATCGTCGTCCCCGTTGATGAGCTCGTCGAGCTCGGCCTGCGCCGCGTCGTCCCAGGCCGCCGTAAAGTCCTCGGCGTCCTTCTCGATGTCCTCTGGATCAATCTGCATAGCGTCCGGCACCTTGTCCTCGGGCTTTGGCGGCGTGTCTGGCTGAATGCGCGGCAACTGCGGCCGGAACGGGTCCTCGGGCTCGCGTCTCCAGAACGCGATGCTCGTCTGCAGCCACGCCAGCCACACAACCTGCACGTGCGGCATGCGCGCCGCGCGGCGCATCTTCTCCGTCCCGATTGAGCCAATGACGCAATGCGTGACCCGCTCATCAAGCTCGACCTGGCACTGCGCCCCGAACGCCTCGGCTTGCTGCCAGATCTCACTGTCCTGCGGCTTCTGGTTGACCGCAATCACACCCGTGAACATGATCACGCACCCAGAGAGCACCTGGTCCTTGATCTCGCCGATTAGGAGAGGCACGTCGCACTGCAACGGCATCTTTGTCGAGCCAGGGGACCGGCTGTCATACGCGTCGTAGTAGTCTGTATGGATCTCCGTAAGGATCCCCTCGACACGCTTCAGCTCGTGGTCATTCACGTTCAGGAACTGCCTGCGATGCCGGTGGTGGTGCTCGTCGGACTTCGAGACGGCCTTCTCCTCGCCCTTCGGAGCGGACGCCCCCTCCTTTTCCGGCTCCTCAGCGCCCTCGGCAGCTGTTGGAGCCGCAGCTCCGTCCTCCCTCTTCTCCTTGCCGTCTGCAGGCTGCGTCTCCGCTTCTGGCTCCCCGCTCTTCTTCTCCGTCTCCTTCTCATCGCCGTTTGTCATCTCGTCATCAGGCTCAAATCCTTGCTCCTCCTCCAGCTTCGCCAGAGGGCGGTTCTCTACGATCTCCTGGAACAGCTTCGCCTGCTGATCTTGTCCTTCCTCTGTACTCGGGATGTCGCTTGGCGTCTTCGGCGACGGAGATGACTCGGCTGAGGAGGTGGGGGTGAGAGTGTTCGCCATGGCGGTGACGGCGGGCTTGGTCGGAGGCAGGAACCCTCCGTTGATGTCACCGATACCAACGAAGAAGTCATCTGTTTCGTCAGCTCGCTTCGCACGCTTTTAGCTTACATGGAACAACCTTGATCAGGTTGGGCGAGTCACCCCACACGTCGGAACGGTCGTCAATGATGACGACCATACTCTGGTCATGGGGAAAGAGTCGCACCAGGCTCTTTGCGCTCATAGCTGATGTCAGTTCAGGGGCGTCATAGACCAACTTACATCCGCTCTCGTCTCGGCTGATGATGCGCCCACCAAAGTACTTGCCCTCCGGGTCGACGATCTTGCAGATGGCGTCGGCGTATGACCGCGTGCCCATCGTGTAGACGTGCATTTCGTACAGCTTGGACATATCCTCTAGAAACTTGTTCAGTCCCGGTCTGATGTCAGCTGCTGCAAAGAAGCCTCTTGCGAGCTTACCGAGGCTTGGTGTAATACCACCGAACCGGCTCCGGCTGGTGTCGTCGCGACACGCCTGGCGGAACGTCGTCGGCGAGTTGGAACTTGGCGACGTCCTTGAGCGCCTCGGCGTTGGGGTTCTTCTCCCGCTTCCGCTTCGGCGACCCCGGCGGCGTCGTGCTCTGAGGTTGAGGCTCCTTTGGCGCGCCATCAACGTCCATTTTGCCGTCATCGGCGGCCGTGTCTCCGGACGTGCCTCCCCCAGTCTCTTTGTCCTCGGACGCGGCCGCCTTCTTTTCCTCCTCCGCGTCCTCCTCGCATTCCTTCAGCCATTCACCGACGGTGGGGTCGACGGTCGTGTGAATAATGGTCTGATCCAGATCGACGATCAGCGACAAGCGGCGCGTCGACAGCAGCTCCTTCTGTGAGATGGACTCTAGTCGCTTGGCCTCCTGAACAATGTCAGCTTTAGACCGTAAACAATGGGCTTACATTCGTGGTGACGGTCACTCCAGAGGCATCGTGAGTCATCTGGTAGCCGCCTTGCCGTGATGGCCCCGCCTCATCCACCGGCGTCGACATGTAGTCATCACTGGCGTCAGTACTGCTGCGGGCTGTTCTCTGGGACTTACTTCGTGACATCCGCGCCACAGACACCGCACATTCCATGGATTTGGACGGGATGGGAGCACGGTTGCTCGATCTCAATGATCGGTTTCCTGATTCCATCAGTTTTACCTCAGCCCGCGGTGACTTACGTCGCCTGTCTCCGTTCGATCTTGCGGCCGGGCTGGATGTCGGCCGCCCACTTGAGAACGGTCCCGGAGATTGACGACTCCCAGCTGCCGACCATGTCGCCGTCCCATTGCTGAGGACTGAGTTGCTTTCCCTGGCGTTCTTCGGCTTCCAGTTGTTTACGCTTGGTTGCCGAGAGGAACTTGTACTCCAGTAGAACGTCACCGCGCTTCACAGACGCGCCCGCCTCAACACGTACGCGGACGACGGTGATGGGGTATGGCAGGCTGTCGGGTAGTGTGAGCGGCGTTGCGTCGCCCATTGTGTAGCGAGTTGTTGATTATCGTGAAGTAGATTATTGACGAAGGCGACGTACAGACGACTACCTAATTTATTGTCCTTGGAGAGCGTCATCGTTTGGAGTGGAGTCTCCACTTCAGGCACGGTCGCCCAGCCGCTCCTTCCATTAGAGGCATTCGGAATATATTATTAGCTTCAGGACTAGCAGGTAATATGGCGTGAAATAACCTATCATTACGTAAATCATCTCTCAAACATTTATACATCACCAACGCAGCCTTATTGGGAAACGACAACGACATGCTCGAGTGTCGGTTCATTCTCTATTGTGCTCGAGGTTCTATTGTTCGTCGTGTGGCCCGAGCGTCAGGAGCAACCTGCAGCTTCACTCTTGTGATATATATACGCCAGTGCGAGCTCCATGCATCTACAGAATTCACCATTCTCAATATCATCATCCTAACAGTGGCAGTTATCATACCGCCACCCGGTTGCAGCTATCACTGTTGAAGTCTAGGTCGCTGGATGCCCAAGTAACGATGTTACTCGCAGCACAATTAGACAGGACTGATCAACTGAGTGAGATGTGTTTTGCATAGGGTGGCCAGAAAGCTGTTTATATGTCTGAAAGCGCTAGAGAATGATAAGACGTTAGAGGATGATAAGGCGCGAGAGAACGATACGACGTTAACTGGTGTGATGGGCAAGAAATGTTGGGATATGGAAAAACGGGAATTAATTACTATTAGGCTGCTGGACCGTATATATGGTAATTCCAACCACGATCGCTGTTGGAAATCACGTGATCTCTTTCCCACGTGTCTCGCGGCACACTCGGCCCGCACTCCGGTGTTCGACCTCCTGTCAGCACCCTCGTTCTCAATGTTTCTATTGTTCTAGCTGAGAACATGCTCAACATGCTTCTCACACGCATTCTCGGCGCCGGCCTCGGCGCCCGACACCGTACGACATCCTCCGATAGCCTGCAGCTAGTCTCTTTGTTCTCTAGCTGCTTGTAGATATATAAGTGGCCATCTGGCCATCCTATGCAACCACATTCTCTTTTGATCAGTTCAAGTCTAGCCACCCTACGAGCAACATCGTTGCTTGGGCCCCGGGCAGTCTAGATTTCTACAGATCGCTCGGGACCAGCCAGCCTCAAAAGCTGACATCCGGTTGGATAATCTTCGCTAGTATATCGGTTAGTATAATCGCCTCTCATTAGAGAGATTCCTAATCTTCCGATTAGAAAGTTCGCGATAGAGCAGGGTTCGACTCCCTGGCGGAGAATCTTTTGCTTCTTGAACGAACATCCGGTCGTCCACACCTGTCCCCTTTCTGGATCAGTCAGTCCATCGGGAAACGTGTTGCAAGCTAATAATAACAATACATGATGCTATGTCTAATCGCTGTCATCCCCGCTGCCGTATCCGCTCAGCAGCCCCATACCACCCTTGGCCGGAACCTTGCGAGTGCGGTCCTCCTCACCCTGCCTCCTCGCCAACTCGGCGTAGTACTTAATGTTCTCGAGAGTGTCGCCACCAAGAAGCCTGGCCTTAGGCGTAGATTTGCCGTCCTCAGCCTTTGACCTCTTGGCTGGTCGCGTGTCCTCAGAGATCTCAGGCTGCTGCTCAATCTCGTAGAGGTCGCCGATGTCTCCGTCCTCCAGAGCCCTGAGGGTCTGACTGGCTTCGATGAGGTTGTCGTCAAGCTTGCTGGCAATGACTTTGCGTCCCTCTTGCGCTATCCGCTTGTCCTCCGCCGCCTTACCACCAGGATTGGGGTCCTCGGTGGCCCATCTGAGAAAAGTTAGTTCAACGCCGTAGCCGACCTAACTCACCGAACATTCAGAATCTCGTCCATGTCCATGCTTTGACATTGCATTGCCTCCTTGGCAAACTGGGCATTGGCCTCGTGGGTGTACGATACGAACGCGATTCCACGGTTGTACAGGATGTTCCCTGTTTGTCAGCATGTTCCTTTCGCCATACTGTAGCACGCACACTTGTCGATCTTCCCCCACTCTCCGAAGTGACGAAGAAGAGTCTCCTTGCTCTGATCCTTGTCAGGGCTCTCGTGCATCTTGCCAATGTAGAGTGTTCGGTTGGACCGGTTGAAGGAGCCGACGCCACCCATGTCATCTCGGTACTCGGCGTGCTTCTCGCGCCCGAAGCAGTCTCGCGAGTGGTCGACAAGCTGGGCAGGATTCGGCAAGCGGTGAAGATAGCTGCACTCGGAGCTGTCTGTTAGCTAACGTGACGGCCGCTCGGCTTACCCATAGGGGCATCGTCCGCGAGCAAAGAACAGGCAGCAATAACGGTTGCCAGTCGTGTCGGCACGGGTGTAACCTGCATCACGAGAGATCACACACCGCGTCTGGGACAACGTTTGGCTAACAGTCAGCTTTTATATCCACACATTGCTTACCTAGCCAGCGCGTCTTCCTTGTCACCGCCTGCCCATTTGTTGTACCAAATGTCTGCCGTCAGCGCGATCCCAAATTGATGACTGACTATACTCCTTTCCGGGCTGAACCTTCTCGCTCAGATCGACATCTCCCGGCTTGACCTGCTTGCGAGCAGGCCTGAGCTTCTTCTTTGTGACTTCGCCGGCCATGGTTGATGCTGTTGAAATGAAGATTTGGTCGACGGCAAAAGTGAAGTCATGAACCACTTGTTGTCAGTAACCGATCGGCAAGTGAATTTGCTTCCGCCAACGCGGACCGATTTCGTGAATGGGTGATGTCCAGACCTTTCGTCATTGCCCGTTGACCACCTCTATCACTCGACCCCGACCACAGCCTGCACAACACAAATGGCACAGGCTACGGAGGAGTCGGCCTTGTCGTCTGAGCGCTTCCTGGAGCTTCTCCAGGCTGCTGCTCATCCGACAGAGTCTGGCCTGCCTTCCGAAACGCTCGCGGAGTCTCTCGGCATCTCGGCCCTTCCAACAGGACAGGAGGCCATCGACCTTGTCAAGAAGGATGTACTGTCTCCGCCGCAAGACCTCGCTGGCCCCGACCTCTGGAGGTGGCAAGCACCGCTGCCTTGCCCCATCCCGCTCCCTGCTCTTCCCCTCGACACGCGACCTCCGACGCATATGGTCGCCCCGAGCTTCAAGGGCATTGATGGGACATTTACCAAATGGCGCGACGCCCTTGCTCCCAAACCTCCCGCACACCCGAGCCTCAGCTCTAGCATGCAGCGCGAGCCTGCTGCTGCGCAGAACTTTGTTCGTGGTAAGAGCACGAACGCTCCATTCCTGCCTGGCGGTCTGGAGCCGGCGATCACATACGAGGAAGCGGAGGAAGAGCTGGAAGAGGCGGACGGTTGGAAGACCAGAGCCCCTGGTTTCCGTCGCGGCGTTCAGCTGGAAGGAGGTAAGCTTATGTGGCATGCGTGTAGCTGACTCTCAGCGGACGACTTCCTCTCTCAGATGCTTGGAGACCAGAGCATGACGACGAAGGCGAAGCGAAAGACGCGTGGGGGCGACGACCCTTCCCTCCAGGTTTCAAGACTCGGCGATGACGAGACCACCGAACCTGGAGAGCGTGCCCTGGTACCCGCAGCGAAGAACATCGATGATCTGCTCCCGATCGGCCGTCTGCCAGCGCCCCCTCCTGCTAGGAAGCAGTTCGAGAAGGCCACTGGCAAGCAGGAATGGGCTCACGTGGTTGACGTCAACAAGGAGCTCGTCAACTTCCATGAGCTCGTACCTGAGATGGCCAGGCAATACCCCTTCGAGCTTGACAACTTCCAAAAGGAAGCTGTCTACCGCCTGGAAATGGGCGACAGTGTGTTCGTCGCTGCGCACACGTCTGCGGGTAAGACAGTGGTCGCGGAGTACGCCATTGCCCTTGCTGCAAAGCATATGACTAAGTGAGTGTGATGTTTCGGCTAAGGCTGACATGCAGGGCGATCTACACCTCTCCTATTAAGGCCCTGTCCAACCAGAAGTTCCGAGACTTCAAGCAGACGTTCGATCCGTCAACCGTCGGTATTCTGACGGGCGACGTTCAGATCAACCCCGAAGGAAGCTGTCTGATCATGACTACGGAGATTCTTCGAAGCATGCTCTACAAGGGAGCCGACCTTATCCGTGATGTCGAGTTCGTCATTTTCGACGAAGTGCACTACGTAAACGATGCTGAGCGTGGAGTCGTCTGGGAGGAGGTCATCATCATGCTTCCCGAGCATGTCAACATCATCCTCCTGTCGGCAACCGTCCCGAACACCAAGGAGTTCGCGGACTGGGTGGGGTAAGCTTTGGCGTCGCCGCGCATAAGCTGACATGCAGACGAACAAAGCGAAAGAACATCTACGTCATCTCGACGCCTATGCGACCTGTTCCCCTGGAGCACTATCTGTGGGCCGGAAAGGAGATCCACAAGATCGTCGATTCGAAGGGACAGTTCCTCGGCTCTGGCTACAAGTCTGCGGGAGACGCTCTCCGAAGAAAGCAGGACAAGGAGCGAGAAGCTGCCGGTCTTCCCCCGCTCACGCGGACGGGCGGTCGCGGAGGGGCCCCCGTCAAGGCGCGGGACCTGCCGACAGGCAGGTCTGCTCCGTTCTCTCGTGTGGGCGGAGGTCGCAGTCACACGAACCGGGGAGGTGGTCAAGGAGCGCCTGCGCCGGCGAACGGTGGCCGAGGCGGCGGCGGTGGCGGTCGGGGAGGCCGCGGAGGTGGTCGCCCGGGCGGTCGTGGGCAGCTCGACCAGAACGTCTGGACGCACCTCATCGCCTATCTCCGCAAGAACCATCTCCTGCCCGTGGTCAACTTCGTTTTCAGCAAGAAGCGCTGTGAGGAGTACGCGCAGACGCTGTCGACGACGGACTTGTGCGACTCGAAGGAGAAGAGTGAAGTTCATGTGACGTGGGAGAGGGCTCTCACGAGATTGAAGGGTAAGCCGCTGTTGTGAACAGATCATCTAACTTCAGGTACCGACAAGACTCTGCCGCAGATTACTCGCATGCGTGACCTGCTCAGCCGCGGAATCGGTGTCCACCACGGTGGTCTTCTGCCTATTGTCAAAGGTGAGCTTTATCGTGTGGATTCCAAGCTGACAGTACAGAGGTTGTCGAGATTCTGTTCGCGCGCGGTCTGGTGAAGGTGCTCTTCGCTACCGAGACCTTCGCCATGGGGGTAAACATGCCGGCGAAGAGTGTGGTCTTCTCGGGCATCCGCAAGCACGACGGAACGACATTCCGAAACCTGCTGCCGGGAGAGTACACGCAGATGGCTGGTCGTGCTGGTCGTCGTGGTCTCGACACTACGGGCACTGTCATCATTCTGAGCGGAGGCGATGAGGTGCCTGCTCAGCAGGAGCTGCAGGAAATGATGCTCGGTGTTCCGAACCGTCTCACCTCTCAGTTCCGCCTGACGTACAACATGATCCTGAACCTCTTGCGTGTTGAGGCTCTGCGCGTCGAGGAGATGATCAAGCGATCATTCTCCGAGAACGCCGCCCAGAAGCTGGCTCCTGAGCAGCAGAAACAGATCGAGAAGGTGAGCTGTGAAAAGGTAGCGAAGCTGACTCCAGACCGAGAAGATTCTTGCCAAGCTGCCGAACGTCGAGTGCCCGACTTGCAAGCCGGACATTGAAGCGTTCTACGACTTGTCGGCTGAGATTGTGCGCGTCAACACATCGATGATGAACCAAGCCGCGTGGGCTCCTGGCAAGCACCTTGTACCTGGTCGCATTGTCTTGATCCGCGACGCCCGCTTCCCGGGCAATGTCGCTGTAATCCTGCGCAACGCGCCTTCTGTTGTTCGCGAGGGAGTAAAGAGCGACGCCCGAGCCTACCACATCCTGATCCTCGCCACGAAGCAGCAGATTGTCGAGGCTTCCCAGCCTGAGCTGAGAGACTCGGAGCTCGCGCCGCGCTGGCCGCCCATTCTGTCCCCCAGCACCGCGCAGAACCCGCGCTACTGGCTCACTGCTATCGAAAGCTCGTCCATCGGCTTCGTGACGGACCGCTTGCTGAAGATCGACGTCAACGGTATTCTGGACAAGCGGCAGAAAGAGCCAGCGCTGAAGGCAATGAATGAGCTCGCTAAGGTGCAGGAGGACATCACCTCAGGGGGAGAGTTGAACGAGGTTGACTGGGCGAGACTCAGCAAGCTGGAATTCCAGGAGCAGCTGCGCAACCGTATCTCCCTTGCCGACCGTGTATCCAAGCTGGGATGCCAGCTTTGCAAGAACTTCGAGGAAGACGTGAGTTCAAGAACATTCGATCGAACTGACATGCAGTACGAGACAATCCACGAGCGCAAGCTTATGGAGGGCGAGCTCAAGTCGCTGAAGCTGGCGCTGTCGGACCAGAACCTGGAGCTTCTGCCCGACTACGAGTCCCGTGTCGAGGTGCTGAAGGAGCTGTCGTTCATCGATGAGAACTCGACCGTCCTGCTCAAGGGCCGAGTAGCATGCGAGATCAACTCCGCTCCCGAGCTCATCCTCACCGAGCTCATCCTCGACAACATTCTCGCGGACTACACGCCAGAGGAGGCGGTTGCACTCTTGTCCGTTTTCGTCTTCGTGGAGAAAACGGAAAGTGTGCCCGAGATCCCGCCGCGCATCGCCCAGGGACTGGACACGATCTACGCTATCGCGGACAACGTGGAGAACTGCCAGCTGCGGCGGAACGTGGTGTTCGACGACTTCCGCGAGAAGTACAAGCCCGGCCTCGTCGAGGTCGTCTACGAGTGGGCGCGCGGCATGCCCTTCAGCGAGATCACGAACCTGACCGACGTGCCTGAGGGTACGATCGTGCGCGTCATCACGCGCCTGGACGAGACGTGTCGCGAGGTGCGCGACGCGGCGCGCGTCATCGGTGACGCGGAGCTGTTCCAGAAGATGGAGGAGGCGCAGGCGCTCATCAAGCGCGACATCGTGTTTGCCGCAAGCTTGTATCTCTAAGTCATAGATGCATATATGGGGCTACTGTACAATGATTGCGTCTTCTTCATCGAGCTCGTCGTACACGGATGACAGGTCGAAGTGCCTTGGTGGTTCAAAGCCGTTCTGGACGTGGATCGCCTCGAGCAGCCCGACGATTGTGTTCGTGCGCTCATGCCCGCGCAGCCATTGCCTCACGACGCGCTCACGCCGCACCTCTTCAGGGAGCGGATAAAGCCACCCCGTGACGTCGATCCACTGGAAGCAGCCCAGGGTAAGCGGCTGTCGTCCCGGTCCGGTTCCGCGGAGAGCGGCGCGCTGTTCAGCAGTCGGCGGTGGCCGTTTCCGCTTCCCATTCCCAGCTTCTCCTGCTCCCGCCCCATTCGTGCGGCCATCTGGTACGCCGTCTCGCATAACGTACTGCCGTCCCGAGAGCGCAACGCGGAGGTCGACGGCAACTGCCTTCTTCTCCCCAGGTACGCAGAGCAGGACGTACCGGTCCGTGATCTCGAGCATTCTGTCTGTCAGCTGAGCATAATAGGGGGACATACTGTCCGGTCAACCGGAGCTTACGACCGACATGCCCCTGCGTCAGGGCCGAGAGCGAGACATGAGCCGCGGACGGCGTCCCGTCAGCGTGGTGCACGGGCGGCGGGTTCAGCGTCCGTTCGGCGCTGTCCATGGCGGCGGTGACGGCGGTTGAGTCATCTGCTGTGGAAGTGGAGGATGTGGAGGTTGCAACTTCGGAGCAGTCACTTCGCGGAGGGTGGAAGGTGGAACCAAACAAACAGATTTTGATTCCGTGCGACCAGGTCGGGCTCTGTGGCCATTTTCGAGATTTACGTGTTTGTCAACTGAGGGGGGGTTCCGGGGTCAAGGGAGGATGCGTGTTCTCGTAACCGACTGCGGAGTCGGTGATGGCCAAGAATCGGAGACGAAACCCGCAGCAGGCATGTTGGCTGACTCTTGAATCGCATTGTCTTATGGTCACTGCATACGACATATTCCCCATCATGGTTCCTGAAACTCTACCCAGGCTAAAGTGCACATGTGCTAGCTACTCAGCAGATGGCCGCTAACCCTACGTAACAAAGGAGCGGAAGCCACCACCATACTCCTATGTGAGAGGGGAGGAGCACAGTCGGTAGGAAAGCCGAGCTGCCCCGCGTTTCGAGCATGCGGTAGGCAGCAGGATTGGTGTTCATCTCTTCGTCCCAGGTCTTCGTCATGTTGTTGAGATCGCTACCGGAGCGAACGGCGCACATGTAAATGGAAATGTTGGCTATCGCATTGGTGGATGTGTTGACAATTGCACCACCTCCTCCCTTAGAGCAAACATCGATTGAGTCTTACAGGCGATGCCCACCTCCCTCGGAACGATGCGGACGCAGGCACAACTGCCATCGGGACAGCGACTGGCAGCCTGCTCTGCTCACACGGTGTTCCTGTCATGCGGGGCCCTACAACGTATCTCCATTGTCGCTTCTGTGCATCTGACTTACGCCGGCCTAAAGTCAGCATCGTCCCCTAAGAGTGAGTCAGTCACCCTATACCACGACCGCGGTCGCCAGCGCGCCAAGCGCAGGCACCCACCACCGCTTCCCAAACGCGTCGAGCCAGCCATTATCAGACTCATCGCTCCCGACTTGTCTCCCTCTCTGCTCGTGGCCCACCCCACAGTCCAGATCAGGCTGTATGGACCTTTACTCTCTGTGTAATTGCGCCCGATAGAGTTAAGCGCCTCCGACGTGTTGGAACTGTAGAAACGCTGACCGCCGGACCAGTCCAAGACGCCGTAGAAATACATTGCGGTGCCCTTGGACGTGATGCGCTTCACTGCCGCGTCGTCCATGAACACGCCGCCGCCCGCACTGTAACAGATCGAGGCGGAGCTCGAGGCGTTGCCGACAATGAGCACACCGGCTTTTGGGGCGTGTCAGTGGTGCAGCGTAACGTAAAGAATGCACCCAACTGAGTAAGCCCCTGTGCCATGTGCACCTGCCTGACGGATCACAAGGTTGACTCGCTGCGCTGGCCGAAACATGCCCCATACCTGGCCCCACTGCCGACATGACCGACCTACAGACAGCACGGAACGCCTCCATTCAACTGGAGCTCCGAGCCATCATCCCATGGCGCGCTGATTCCTCCACTCTGCAGAAAGGAACGGCCCCAGGTACCGTACCTCGTCGGTGCATCGTTGCGCCCATGCTCACTTTCGCGTCAACAGGTCTATGCCGAGTAACATTATAGAAGGGTAAAGATTATAAGATGTGCAGGAGCGTGCCTGCGCACTCGCCATCAGGTAGCAGCGCCGGTATCTTGCGCAGTTGGCGGCCGATTGACTTCCAATGGGTCGGTAAGGTCTCCCCAGCGGGCGGACTATGCGGCGATCTCCGCCAGCGTCGTCTCCCCCGCCTCTCCCTCCTGGACGCGCTTCAGGATCCTCCGCATAGTCTCATGAACCTGTTCCGTGTGCGCTGTGTCCGTAACGCTGCCCTCGCGATACGTCGACGTGATCCTGATCCCGCCTTCGTGTCCGACAATGTTGGCATAATAGGGCGCGCCGTAAGGACTGGCAGTCTGGCCCCAGATCATGTCGCTGGCCCCGGGGGGAAGTTTGACGAGTCCCAGGTTGCTGACAGTGAGAGATTCGCGATACGGCGTCGGCGAAGCGGCGCGCGCGTGGAAGTACTGTTCCCATCCCGTCGGGAGGGCCGGGTCACGCTTCGACGCGGGAATGTCGGGGTCGGGAACGTGGCCCAGGAGACTGATCGTCATGCGCCCGTCCTGCAGGCCCTGGTCTGAGGAGAGCTCTGAGGATAGAGTCGACGCGAAGGGCCACCATTTCTGCTCGCCGTTGAGGACGTGGTGCACCTCCGTGCTCGTGACGTAGTTGTGCGCGAGGACTGAGTGGCCGAGCTTGGCGTCGCGCTCGTCGCGTGCCGTGGCCGCGGCGAGGCGCACCGGCGGCCGCCCCTCGACCTTGGCCGCGACCTTTGTCGTCCCACGGCCAGCGTGGACATGCCAGATCGCAACCATGTAAGCGGCCTTGAGGAGGGGGTGGAGCGTCTTGACTCCATTGGCTTTGCTGTGGACTTTGAGATCCTTCACCTCTTCCGGTGTCAGGGAGAGCAGGCGGATATCCTGCGGCACGTCGAAGGGCGCCTTCTCGACCGCATGGCCGGGCCACGGGTCATCGCGCGTGAACGGCGCCTGAACCCAGAGCGGGAACTTGGGCAGGAGCAGCTCGCGGAACACGATGGGCGCGAGGAAACGCAGCGTCGGCGTCATCGGGATTGTGTCGTCCGCTCTTGTCGGGGAAAAGAGCGTCTCCTGAGGAATGTCGCTTCCGTCCTGCAGCGCGGTCAGGAGGAGGCTCGAGCCGCGCCCGTCGATGACGAGGTGGTTGAACGCGAGCGTCAGGTATGCTCTCTCCGCCCCCGGCTTCGAGTAGAGACCGACACACCACATCGGTCCTGCAAGCGGCTCAGAGGAGAACCGGTCCATCTCGGCGCGGTACACCTGGAGACTCTCTTCGGGCGCACCGCCGCTGTATTCGCCCTCGAACTGACGCACGATCATGGATCCAGGCCATGGCGCGCCCTCGACGTAGCCTGGCTTGTTCGTGTCTGTCCCAGACAGGCGGGCGTGCAGGATCGGCTGGGCGGCTTGCAGCGCCTCGATGCGCGCTTCGAGCTCTGCCGGCGGAGGCAAGGAGGCAGAAGGATAAGTCACGACCCACAGAATGACGTGCCGGAATCCAGTGTTCTGGCGCATCAGGCTGTACCGCTCGTGGTACGTCACAGGAGTCAGCGTGCTTCAGCTTGGAAGGCAGGCTTACTGGGACGGACGCGCTGACCGGTCGCATCGCTGTCGGTCTTGGGCGCGGTCATGGTGTTGTGTACGATGTCGAGAGCGACGCGGTCCCGCTGAAAATGTCGGTCGTTGAGTCAACGCGACTGGACGACGCGCTCGAACCAGTTCCGATGTCCGGCGGCCGCGCGATGCAGGCGATGTGTTGCACCCTGCGTCGGCGGAAGCCGAAGATCGGCGGGCAAACCACGTGGGTTTGCTCCCGCCCAGATGAGGCTGACCTCCACCTCCACCTGACTCACCTCAGTATCAACCTCTGCTTCACGAACCAGGTATCGGCCGATATCTCACGGACATTTCACAGCTGTGTTCTCCACAACTCACAGCTTATCCAAAATGACCTCCGAGAGACCCACATACCATGGATCGTCCTACGTGACTTCTCGCCCGTGAGCTGAGCTCTTCCTTCTCAGCTAAAGTCAGGACATACCCCGGCCGTCTCTATGACATCATCTATGCGTACCACAAAGCCGGAGGCGGCGAGTTCGAGCACGCGCTCGACGTAGGCTGCGGGCCGGGATTCATGGCGCTCGAGCTCGCGAGCCAATTCAAGAATGTGACCGGCATCGATCCGGAGGAGAGCATGGTCGCTGCTGGTCTGCAGCCGGCCTCCGGCAATCAGATCAGATACGCGAGGGGCACGGCTGAGGATTTGCCCGCAGTCGGCCTGGGAGAGAACAGTATTGATCTTGCTGTTGCAGGCGAGGCGGCGCATTACTTTACGCACGAGAACAGCTGGCCGCAGTTGGCCAAAGCGCTGAAGCCCAAGGGCAGCATCGCCTGGATCGTAAGTCTCATTATAGCCGTGGGATGAAAGCTAAACTACAGGGGTACGGCCGAATCGGGTTCCCGGACCATCCGCAGGCGAACGACATCATGTCCTCTTTGATGGACTGCACGCTGTCTCCCTACTGGTCTGAACCCGGGTGGTCTATTTCCGAAGGACTCTACGACCGGATTCCCTTTCCTGTCGAGCCTCACGCGGCGAAGGGTTTGGTCGACAAGCTCCCCGACCTAGAGGGGAATGGACACGCCCTGGACACGCCCATCAACGAACCCAAGCCGACGGGCGACCCGAACGGCGCATGGGATCCCTCGTCCGCGCTGCGGTGCAAGTCGGGCACGACGGCCGGCAAGTGGTACCTGAAGGAACACTGGACGCTGGTGCAGGTCGAGAAGTGCCTTCGCTCCTGGAGCTCCGTGAAGCGGTACCAGGACAAGAACCCTGGCGACTTGGACGGGGAGCAGCCTGATGTCGTGAGCCGTGTGATTGCGCAGCTCGAGCCTATCCTTGGACCAGAGTGTAACGTGACTTGGCCGCTTGTCGTGCAGTTTATCCGGCGCAAGTGAGCTGGTGCGTTTATGCAGTGAAGTCAGAAGTACGTAGTAAGCAAAAGCGGCAAACATGCATGCATGAAGTGAAGTGAAGAAGTGCGGAGTTGATGATGATGATCGTGGGAAGCCGAGGTGCCGAGTCGAAACGCGGATCCGGCTACCACATCTGTGACAATTGACCGAGTTGTCGTTCACTCCGCACAGTCACCATCCACCCTAACTTCTGCATCTGTCATCACCTCTCCCGTCGCCCCTCGCCACCCCGTCTCCCTCTTTCCCCCCATCGCCCTCCTCTCTCCGCCACTGGTGCCATTGACGCCATGCGGTCCGACCTCACCTACTTCCCTCACATTTGCGCCGCGATCGTCGCCTCTGCGCCCCCCTCGACCCTTCCCCCCCTCCGCCTAGTCTCGCCGCTCTTCGCCGAGCTCGTCGACCGCCGCCTCCTAGAACACGTAGTCTATGGTGTGCTTGAGGCGCGTCTCGTCAGCGTCCTGCTGCCCGACCATCCCCTGCCGAGCTTCTCAGCCGAGTCCGTGCGTGTGCTCGATCTGGCAATGTCGCTCCGGTTCGCGGACCGGCCGGACGACGCGCACCCGTTGGGAAACATGCTGGACGGACACAAGGGTGTGGCGGGGATAAGCTTTTCCGACGAGCTGTGGGCCGGCAACGCGAAGGCGCCGTGGGTGCTCGCCGATCCGCCGCCAACGCCGGGCGCTTCATCTTCATCATCGGACGAGGTCCAGCTGCCCGATGCGCTTCCGCACTTTCCGAGACTCCAAGCTCTGAGGTGCCTCAACTACCAGCCTGTCGTGTTTCCGCACATGGTGCGATACACACCAGTTCCCGTTGTCGTGTACCCCGCCTCTCGGGCCATCTCCTGGTCTCCGTCCAGGCGAGCTGGCGGCAGAATCGTCGGTGGCGGAATCAGGGCGCCGCGGGCCGTGATCACATTCAAGAAACCGCCAGAGGGGGATTTCAGCTTCTACTTCCGCGCTAAGCAGCATGAGCGCCTCGATATTGTCCTAGCGCCGGGCGAATGGAGTACGCTGGGCCAAGACGGGTTCGGCGCTGCCGACCTGCCACCGCGTACCCAGCACGGCCGGCCGCCAGGATACAACGCCGCCCCTGAGCTGCCGGGAACGAATGGACCAGAGGCAGTAGTCCACACGGGCAACGGGCTCCCGCCCGTTGTGCTGCTTCCCGAGGTTGGACCACGGAACCCACTCCGTGGCCCGCCGATCGTTGACCGCGTCACGTCGGGTACGTTCTGGACCTGCCTCACTGATGAGGTCGCGCACCATGTCGAGAACGGGGGCACGTGTACTGTTGTCGGGCTTGAGGTCTGGGACCAGATCACGAGGGAGAGCGCTCCGGGGTGGGACGGGGACTGGGCCACCATCATGACAAGGGACGTGGCTGTGGATGAGATGGAGGACGAGTTGACGCTGGAGGACAGGGAGGGCAAGATGGGGAGATTGGGCTTCGCGACGCTCGAGGAGTGGCGACAAGCCGAGGAGAACGCATACGTCTGGGACTGCATCCCTTGATGTGATAGGGATCACTATGCATACAACTACACACTGGTTCGGAACAGGTAGCACTAGACACCCAAATCACTACGTGTATAGCAAGGGCACACCGCCGCCGCGCCAGCTATCCCTCCCCCAGGCCTTTTCCGTCCACGCCCGCGCGGCGTCAATGTCGTGACACCCGCACGTGTCCGCCATAGCGTCAAAGATACGCTGGACCTCTGGCCGTCTATCTTCCGGCGCCAGCCCGCCGCCGACGAGCAGGGGCAGCATCCAGCGCACGGTGTAGATGTCGCCGTAGACTGCCTCTGCGAAGAGCTCGAGAATGGCGTCGCACCCGCGCACGAGCTGCGGATCGGTTGCCGGCAGCCCGAACCCGTCCATGGCGATGATGCAGATCAGCGCCTGCCGATACAGCAGATCGCCGATCTGCACACGCGGGGAATGCGCCGACGCGTAAATGTCCACGAGCACCGAGTTGGTCAGCGTGTCGTACAGCGCTTTCATGCGGCGCTGCCGCCCCGTGCGCTCGCCGCGCTCACGCTCCCCGTCGTACCCGTACAGACAGCACACTGTCTCCAGCAGATACTTGGCCATCTCGACCGAGATGCCATAGCCCTCGGGGATCAGGCGCGAGGTCACACTGATGCTGTCGAGCCACTCGGGCTCGATTTCAAGCCAGCTCGCCTCGCCGCGGACCAGAGCGTAGAGGGCGTCGAGCAGCACAACCTGCACGACCTCCATCGTGACCGGAGACAGGTTGTCGGGGATCGCTGGCGCGGCGCGCTTCACCCAGTCGCACTCCATCTTGAGCGTTGCTGGCCCCAGAGGATCAGCCGCAATGATGCGGCACATGACCTGGAACCCCATCGTCATCGCCATGCGGTAGTGCATCTCCTCGACCCAGTCGTCGTCGCTCTCGACCTCGGGACAGAGCTCGAGCACCTGCAGGAGCGCATTCGTCGAGAGCTGCAGCAGCGCGAGCGCGCCGGAGAGGTGCTGGTCCGTGCTCGCGACGCCGCGCTTGCGGCTCCAGTACGCAAGGTGCACGGCGCCGACGGCGACAAAGGCATGTAGCAAAGCCGCCTGCATCAAGTTGTTGATCACTTCCTGCGTCGGGTTCAGGATCTCCATCGATGTAGACAGCATGCTGAAGCCCGGGAGACCGTCGGGCAGCAGCTTGCCGTGGCACTCGATGTAGGCGTTCCAGCACCGCTCGAGCACCATCTGCCGGTACTCGCTGAAGGCGCGGCGCTGGTCTGAGTAGTAGAACTGCGTCTCGGTCACCTCGGACGCCTCGATGAACCACGTCAGGCCGTAGTCCTCGACAGCGCGCGAGAGGCGGTCGACGTCGACAGGCTGTGGGGACAGGTGACCGAGTGCCGCGCCGATCGGCCCACTTGGCGACGCCGCAGGGAGCGATGCCGGGTCCGCCAGACCCCGTGGTGGTCGTACGGGCGGTGGCGGCTGCACTGGAGGCTGCGTGTGCGTATGGGACGTCGACGTGCTAGGCGAGTCTAGCGACATGCTCGGGCCCGACGTCGGGGGCGTGATCGGGACGAGGTCAAAGTCGTACACGCACTGCCGCGGTTTCTTGCGTGAGCTCGCGCTGCAGTTGGTGCAGACCGGCTAAGCATTAGCGACTACCAGCTTGTCAGCACCTACCCTTTTCTCGTCGCACTTGATCTTGCGCTTCTTGCATGCTCCGCAGCCAAAGACGGATCTCGACTTTTTCGACGCTGACGCGCCCGCGCTCGCTGTCGGCGCCATTGCCCGCTTCACGGCGGGTGGCGGTATACTCGTGACTGCGTCGCCGCGACTGGGGTTAGCTGGCCACGAATTTATCAGAAGTAAGGCAACGGTGCGCTCGCTGCGCTCGCGCCGCGCGCTCGGACGCTCGGACTCACGCCCATGGTTCGATTCCGCTGTACCCCCTGCAGACGGGGGCGTTGTCGCTGAGCCACCTGTTCGCCGCGCGGACGACCGCGTCCCACTCCGCATACGCCGAGGGATGAGCGTGTCCGCACGTGCACGCGGCGGTCGAAGGGGGAGCGGAGGCGCCGGCGGCGCTCCCTGAGCCACTTGCTGCTCCCGAGGCTCCCGCAGCCGCCGGCCCCACTGCTGGCGCCGTCGATGGTCCCGCCGCCGCTGGTCCAGACGGGCACGGGGGGATGGTGATCTGCAGGGCTCCGTCGGGGGTGTAGCTGAACGTCGCATAGACTGTCGCTGTGGATGTCGCTGGGGCTGCTGGGGCTGCTGGAGCTGCCATGGGCAAAAGATAGCGATATGGGCGATGGGGAAAGGCGAGTGGAGAAGTGGACGGTGACAAACTCGGTTCACGCGAAGCTCGGCTTAGCCGGCGTGATAACCGTCAACGGAGAGTGGGGCGAACTCCGCGTGTGGCGCAGCGCTACGAAAATAGGCTGGGTTGAGCTTGGCAAATGCGGCGACGGCGATGGCCAGTGCAAGTGTGGATGAGCTAGTTGGTGAGAGCAATGGAGAGTGAAGGCAACGGGGAACAAGTACAGGGTAAAAATGGGTCCAGGTCCGCACTCGGTAGACAAGGCTCCTGAGGGAGCTCTCGCAGGGCCATCTCAGACACGGCTACGGATCAACTGGCTCCGCGCTTGCGTTGTGCCCTCGGTTCTGTAGGACTCTGCAACCGTCTCTGGGGTTTGAGGCCATTCCAAAACCCACAAGGTGATGTGCCCGCAAGTGGACGCGTGGATGCGCATCAGTCTGAAGAGAGACGTCACGCCGATCTCGGATGAAGTGAGATGGGGCGTGGCCGAGACTCGGCAGTCGAAGCACCTTCAGTCGGCTCGGAGACGTCTCCGCAAGTCTGTCGCGTTGACCGAGCATCCAACGCCTAAAGTGTGGGACTAGTAGATCCCGCCGTCGATAGTGCCACTGAAATCCCCGTAGTGTGCCCAGTAGAGCAGATAGTGGCATCCAGCCTTTCCCAATGGACCTAGGCGCATCTAGGCCCTCGCCCAGGCATCTCAGGTGCAGTCCACCGCGCATTGAGTTCGGGAAGTGTGAAGGCGCGATGCATGGGAAGGCGGATGCGGATGGGCTGTGCGGGATGCAAGTGAGCGGGTACATCGCGTTAGGTTGTCGTGCGCAAATTAATATGGGCCAAGGGAAGGGTGTGGCACTAGTGGATGTGCTTAAAGAAAGTCGAGAACCCGTTCGCGAGCTTTCTCCCCCCTTCTTTCCCCACTCTTCACTCAGCTTGTATCGCATCTCGCACCGCTCCTCACTCACGGGCACTGGTCACCCAGTTCACTTCCCAGCTCACTCCCATTACACCCGTCGTCGCTCCGTAAACGCACCATCTTGACCGAGAGTACTGGTCGACCTCGCTTTCTGCACTCCCACCCACCACCTTGTTTCCAGCAAAGCACGATGTGCTTTTTCCACCGTCTCGTGGGACGGAACACCTCGCAGCCCACCGAGTGCACCGCCCTCTCGACCGGTTCGATCACCCAAGGTCTTCCCATCTCGACGACGACGACCACCTCGCCCGTCACCTCGACCTCCCCGCTGGTCACTCCGGCGACTAGGTCTCATCGGCTGTTGTCCCGCTCTCGTCGGACACCCACCACCACGGCGAGTAACCGCAGAGTCTGGGGCCGTTTCGAGCATGACGCGAACGCGATCGACATGCGCATCACGTCCGGGACGACTTTCGGATTGGGCAGCCCCTTCGAGCAGCCGCCGGGGTACGAGGGATCGCCGTCGTACACTCCGACTCCATCTTGGGGCGAAGTCATCTTGCGCTCCTCGCCGTCTGCGCCCCCTGTCCCTGCTGCGCCCGTCTCGACTCCGATTCCCGCAGCTGGTTTCGGCGAGGAAGAGGAGGGACCGCCGGCATACGTGCGAGAGCGATACTCGCGCCGCTTAATTCGCAGGGCACTGCAGGAAAGCGCAGGTAGCGGAGGTAGCAGAGGCAGCGGAGGCAGCGGGGAAAGTGGGCACGGGCGATGCCACTCTACGCCCTTCATCCAGTCCGTCCGCCACTCCAAGCCCAAGGCGCAGAGACACTCTCTCCTCGCCGATCTTCTCGGTCGCCGCAACTCTGCTGGGTCCGTTTCGACCGCTTGGAGTTTGTCTTCGTCCAGCTCTTCCAGCTCTGGGCTCGATTCCGACTCAGACGTGGATGAGGGTGAGGATGAGGGAGAGTTGAACTCGCCGGGCGCGAGGACATGGTGGGCTGCTTCTCGGGCTCCGATGAGGGCGTGTCGGTCTTAGATCATCCTAGGTCATGATATCTGGAAGATGCCCGCACCGTGCGCATGCATGGAAGCATGTGCCGTTGGGCATGAACTGCCGTGTTGATTCTCATATCGAGGTACTGCACATGTACGCGTGTATGCATCTGCATCTATCTGACTCCAGTCGATCGCAGTACAGTACATTGACAGCTACTCCGTTCGACCATGCGACGGTCACGACGACTATGTCTGTTGAGCACCGACTCGCTGATCCTGATCCTCTTGCGACCGCCGACTGGAGCCGTCTCACTCCACTACCACTCCCAACTGCTCAGTTCACACCCACTCGCCCACATTTTACCACTCAGGCTCTCGCCCCGCAGCTGGCGCCGCGGCGCTCGAAGTACACGAAACACAATGCATATCAGGTACAAGTGACGTCCGTCGGGTGATGCGTACAATATTTACGCGCTAATGTAAGAGGTTGGGTCGATGCAATTATAACTACGTTTTTAGGCAATGTCTTTACGTGCCGAGCGGCGGCGGTCTGCACTGGGACGTTCCGTGCCACCAGAGGTCCGCTTGGCCGCCGTCGAGCTCTTGAGCGCTGCAGCAGCAGACTTGGGCGAGGTAGCCTTGGCTGGTGCGGTTGCGGATGCGGTTGCGCCGGCAACCGCAGGCTGCACACTCCTGCGCCACTCCTCCATCCTGCTCTGCCGGTCCGACTGGCGCGGCGGCTGGTGATTCGTTAACGTGTCGCCTAAGGAGGGCTCGCGGGCCGTGTCGCCGCGCTGGGCGTGGGCGAGCTTCTGGGCGCCAGCGGCTTGCGCCGCCGCGGCCCCGGCCTCCTTGCGCCGCTGCAGCTCGCGGTCGATGCGCTGCTGCCGCTCGTACTGCTCCTTGGCCGCTGCGAGCGCCATCTGCTCCCGGATCGGCGCTGAGGCTTTGTCCTGCATCCGGTTCAGCATCTCGCGGTGCCGCTCGGCGAGCTCCTCGGTCGTCATTGACTTGGTAGGGCGCGCGCGCTGTTCGCGGGCCTGGCGCTGGGCAGCGAGGGCGGCAGCAGCCGCGGCACGGCGCTCCGCCTCCTGCGTCGAGATTGCGCGCGACAGCTCAGCACCGTACTGCTGCCCGGGCGTCATCTCCTTCGCGCCCGTGACCAGGGTGCTCATAGTACCGTCGGCGTTGGTGCGGCGGTTCATAGCGCGCGCGACACTGTCAGATACGGCAGTAACGGTCGGGACCTGGGGCAGCGGCTGGGGCTTGGGGGCGGGAGGCGAGACGATCTGGCGCTGCTGCTTGTACTC
The DNA here is from genome assembly GCA_039545355.1 of Trichosporon coremiiforme. Taxonomy (NCBI): domain Eukaryota; kingdom Fungi; phylum Basidiomycota; class Tremellomycetes; order Trichosporonales; family Trichosporonaceae; genus Trichosporon; species Trichosporon coremiiforme. The sequence continues at coordinate 110,452 of BCJJ01000023.1, forward strand.
GTCAAACTCGGCCTGGCGGCGCTCCCACTCGGACAGCTCCTTTGGCGAACCAGACAGCGGGCGGATCTCGGCGACCGGCGGCTCGGCAGAGCGGCCTCCGTAGGACAGCCTCCAGCGGTCGGGGTCAGGCTCGGTCGTGGAAAGGCCTCGGCCGGCGTCAAACGAGTTGCCGCGGAGGCGGTCCATCGAGTCCAGGCGCCCGCGACTGTCGTGGCTGCTAAGCGACGAATCTTGGCGGACGCGGTCGAGAAGGATACTGCTAGTAACCGAGTTGTGGCGGCTGCGATGGTCGGACAGAGCAGGGGTGTTCGATCGCTCGCCGAATCCGAGGGAAGAGCGGGGACGGTCGCCGACCGAGCCGACAGAGCCAGGCGTGTTGTTGTTGGACGAACGGAGCTGGTCCATGGAAGACCGGATGCTCTGGCGGGCGCGTCGCACCTCAGCCAGCAGCCTCAGCTTCTCGTCGAGGTCATCGCCGGCACCAATCTCCGAGGAGGGACCCTTCTCGCCCGGCGTCGGGCACGGGTCACCGAGGTCGATCTCCTTCGTTCCTCCTTCTGTTGCGAAGCCCATCTCCTCCATGAGACTAACACGGCGGGTGGTTGTGGGAACGGGCTGGTAGCCGGCCGAGTCGGAAAGGTAGTCTTGCTTGGGCTTGAAGCTGGCTTGGTTGGCGTTGAGAATCGGCGTCGTGCTCGGAAGCTGGCCGAGGGAAGGGCGGCGCGTGTATGAAAACTCGTCTGTGTCCTTCTCGCTGTAGAGCTTGGTCGTCGACGCGCCGTCGCCGTACTGGCCCTCCCACTCGGCGAGCTCGGCGTCGACGTTCTTGAAGTTTTCGGCGGCGCGGGCGACCTCCTCGGCCTCGATGCGCGCAGCCTCCTCGTCGCGGAGCTGCTTCCTGCGCTTGGAGAGGATGTCGACGACCTTGAACTGGATCGCACCAGCGATGAGAGCGGCAGCAGCGAGCGCGCCGAGCTCGACCTGCATCGACTGCGTCAGGGGGAACTTTTGGCCGTTCAAGCTGGGGAACAGGTTACTGTAACCAAGATTGTAGATGTAAAACTCTTTCAGGCCGACGCGGGAGAAGCAGTCAACGCCGAGCATGAAGGCGGTCGCGCCAACCCAGGCGCTGCTCGCGAGTAACACGTACTCGTGCAGCGGCGGTGCAAGCGTCGCGAGGAGCGTGACGGCCGTGAGACCGCCAATGATGCCCCACCTCGCACCGACAGACGACACAAGGCCGCCCTTCTTCACAGCCATCAGGAACCAGCCGACGCAGAAGCCTCCCGCTGCGCCTACCCAGTACTTGGACGTCGTGTAGAAGAAGATGCCGATGCCGGCGCCAATGAGACACGATATGCCCACGGCCAGGCAGTAGAGCCCGCGCATGGCCGCGGTCGGCGGATCGGGCGATGGTGGTTGGAGTGAGGGGGAAACACTGTGGCGTCAGCGAGCCGCGGGTCCATGCGCCGCCAGTTCAGACTTACCCGAAGGACAGGATCATGACTAAACTGAAAAGCGCAACCGAGTAGCCAGAAATGATAGCGAGGGCAGACCAGCGGTTCTTGCCGCCCAGGGTTGCGACCGGAACGCCCGACAAGATCATGAGTGCGCCCGCGACGCCATAGGCTGGGTCGAGCTTTGGAGTGAAGGGCAGGTATCCGAGGGTATCATTCCACGGCTGTGTCGCGTTCGCGGTGCCGTTTGTGCCATTGCCATAGATGCCAGTGCCGTTCAGGGTGCCGTTCATGAGGCCACCGTTGTCGACGGTTGCGTTCTGCGGGCCGACGGTGAGGGTGAAGGCGAAAGTGGCCGTGGTGCTGCCGCCGGGGAGGACGCTCGTGACTGTGGTGACGACGGCGCCGGGGGGAAGGGTGCTCGTTGCGTTGCCGCTGGGCCGGCTGCTTACTGAACTGGTTGCACTAGCGCCCCCGTTGTTGTTGTTGTTGTTGTTGCGGCTAGCACTGGCGCTGGCGCTGGCGCTCGGCTGGTTGTTGCCGCTGTTGCCGCCATTGCCGTTGTTGTTGCCTCCACCATTGCCGCCGTCACCGCTGTTGTTACCGCCGCTGTTGCCGTTCTGACCCTCGCCGCCATTGTCCTGAGCGATCGCCCCAGACAACGCAAGTAGTCCGAGGACGATGGCCGAGAGCCGCATGTCGGCGGGCTAGAGATGGGGAGACGTGAGATGGACGAAGGGAGAGCAAGTGTGGGAAAACGTGGGAGGGGGATCGGTGCGTGCCCGGTGAGAGCGGGGCGAGGGCAGCGTGACACTCACGTCGGGGCGGGGTCAGTCGGACGCTACGGTGACGCTCTCGAGAAGCTTTCGTCGGCGGTGCAAGTGCGTGCGTGCGTGCGTGAGTGATGAGTGTGCGTAAAGAATGTGCCTGTCGGTGAGAGGGGGGGGTGTGAGCCCAGGAGCGAGGGAGTGGGTACAGGGGAGTGTGTGCGGGCGTCGGGGGTACCGAGCGGGGGGGGTGAGCGCTGGGCGAATGTGGTGAATGCAGAGGCGTGGTCGTAGAGTAGAAGAAGTGGAGAGAAAGATGGGATGAGAGAATGTCGGAATGAGGAAGGCAACAGGCAGTAGGTGTCTGCTGGATGGGGACTAGTGCGAGAGGTTAGCGTCGAGGATGGAGGCAAGGACGAGAGGAGACTAGCAATCAGGGCCGGGTGTGTAGCAAGCATCCACTGCGGACTGTGCAGATGTGAGCCCTGCGTTCATGCGTTTATGCGTTCCTCAGCCTGCGCTCTGTAGCTGTGCAGCTGCTGCAGCTGCACCCCTTCCTCTTGCCCTTCTTCTACGCCCTTCATGTCCTTGTCCTTGTCCTTGCCCTTCGTTGCGTGACTTGTCCCTGTGTGTTCTGCAGATGTGTACCGAGAGGGGTGAGGGAGTGAGGGAGTGTGAGGCTGTACGCTAGTCCGCTCTCACGGTGGTCAAATCGAGGCACGGCCGCAACGTACCTGGGACCTTCCGCCCCGCGCGCCTGTCTCTACCCTGCACGTGGGACCGTGGGGACTCCGCGATTTGGCTGCTTTGCCTGCCATCTCTGCTGTCCTGGCGTTCGTCCAATTGGCCTCTGGTACCTCTGGTCAACAGCATTCAGTCCAAGCACCGGAGTCAGGAAGGCAGTAGTGACAACACTGGCTCAGGCTGGCTCAGGTGTGCAGGTGTGGACCCCACCATGGCCCATTCTTCCTGCAAGCCTGCCATTCATTCGAGCAGTCAGACAACCCGATCAGCATTTCATTGCAGACGTCCCGGTAAGCAGTGACACAGAACACCGGCATGCGGCATGCGGCATGGGTGCAGCGTGTGTGGGAAGCCGGCGAGCAGTTCGGATCCCCGCCGTGGGTGTCCCCCCCAGGTCCTTACGGTTCTCATGTCCTGACGGGAATACGCCGCTTGGGGGGGGGGGGGGGCTGCATTCTTGTCTCTGGTTCGCTCGCGGTGAAGCAGCGGGGTGCGGCGTTACAGCCAGTGCGCCAGCCAGCCAGCCAGCGCCAACCAGCCAGCCAGCGCCAACCAGCCAGCCCAGCCAGCCCAGCCCAGCCAGCGGTGTGTCACAGTCACGATCACAACTCTTGTGACTGAATGCACACATGAGGGATCAAGGGAGAGTCCACGGAGAGTGCGTCGCTTGTCACTGGATCAGAGACTGATGGCATGTCGAGACATTACGAGGACGCTGAGACAACTGAATGCCCGCTAGCCTTCGGATCTCGGAATGCAGTCTCACTGGTTTCATGGGACGACTGCCGACGACTGGGAATCCGATTGGCCCTCTATACATGGTGCACAAGGCGCAATCGGCTCCGTCACGCCGAGAACAGTGCGCAACGCCGCACGCAGCATCGGTGCAAGTGAAGGAGCGAGCAAAGTAACAGGCACTGACATAGGTACGCGGCGGCAGACTGAGAAATCACACACGTCTGGCACGATTGCATGTGCAGCATGCCTGAGAAGAAGGTACGCGCTCTTCCTGGGCTCTGACTCTCAACCTGTGGGCGGCCGCCTTCCGGATTAGGCTGAGGCTTACGCTTAGGATTAGGCCGAGGCTTACGCTTGGGCTTAGGCTTAGGTACGGGTTCTGCTCCGGCACAACCGGGTGGCCGAGATGTCTGTCGTTCCCAGGCCCGTCCGTCTTCAACCTTCCTTCAACCTTCCTTCCTTCTCACCACCTCCTTCACGTGACTGACCTTCCTCCATGTTCTCTTTCTCACGGTCTGCATCTGCATCTGCATCCAACACTTCTGAATCACATAGTATTATATACAACTATTTACTGGTTGATCCACGGCAGCTTCTGGTCCGTGATGCGTGCGATCCCGGCCACATTCTGCTGTCCCGTGATGAGCATGTGCATCTGGTTCTTGTCCGGGAGAGCACCGATCGACTCGGCGAACTCGCCCTTGGCCGTGCTGTTAGGCGAGACGCGCCACTCTACCGCCCCGGCCTTGTGCTTCTCGGCGATCTGGCAGCACGCCGAGAACAGGGACCGGTTCAGCTGCGCGCGGTCGCCCATCTTGCCGCCCTTGAGCGCGTTCGACGAGTAGAGGTCCAGAATGTCGAGCGCGGGGAGGCCATGCTCGGGAAGGAAGAACCAAGAGTACAGCGCGAAACCGGCCGGTTGGCCCTCCGACGTGTACCCGATGATCGCGTTCACGAAACCACCGGCCATCGCGTCACGGTAGTGCTGCTGCGTCGCCACGACGGCCGTCGGGTGCCCGTCCTCAGTCGCAGAGTCGACCATCATGGTCAGGAGTATGCCCTGGTCGTCAGCGATGATACCACTACTACTCGGAGAGTTGACTACTCACCACATCGTCGGGCGTGGCAGGCTTGATGGTGAAGGCGTGAGTCATTGTTTATTCTCGGTGTCTCGGTGAATAATGCAACAGGGCGCGGGGCTGACCGAGACTTGCAGCTCTGTTATATACTGGCGATCCCCAGGTCCCAGCTTTGTTTACATGGTGACGTCGACAGAGCCTTGCAGTTCTCGAGTGGTAGAAGGTGAGAGAGCCAGCCCTCCGTCGTGCTCCCTCGCAACGGCTTCCAGACAAGGTAATGTGAACACCGAACCCCATCGCATTATCTAGAAGGAAACCTCGGTGAGGTGGGAACTTTGATGTGACATCACCGAAGAGTCGAGGGGGTGATATGACGTTGCGCAACTTGGTCGTTCCTCTCGGGCAGTGAGGCTCGATCCGCGACAGAGCCGAGCTTTGTCCGACACAATGCACTGTCGGAGGAGGCTTGGGCGCAGCGCCCGCCAGAGATTGAGCGAGGTCGAGATACTGCCGAGATCGAGATACTCCGTTGAACGTTCTTGCGTTCTCGGGTACAGGTGGCTGCCGGACGGCGAAGGTGGTGGTCGGTGCCTGGCTCCGTGCTTCTGGACAGGTTGATCCCCGGTTGATCCGGAAGACTCGACGGTCCGTGGAGGCTGGCCAGTCTCGGCGGTCTGGCATGCCTGGTAGAGGCACTCCGCACAGAGTGAATGCCTCTGGCTGCGGCCAACCGGGCCGGGTTCACTCATGGAGGTTGAGGCACTGTCAGAGGGTGTGAGGCATGCCACCGGCTCCTACTCGATGAGAACGGAAGCATGCCAATCTGCCGTCACCTACCGTCAACCTCGCCGGCCCGGGCGTGCAGGCTTCAAAGCTTCGCAAGCTGATACGGCTCCTGGACAGGAATCCCAGCAGCAGACCCTTCTTTTGGAGGGTGAGGCGGGCATCGCTGTTGAGTGCAGGATGCGGATGGAGAAGTGAGTATGCTGAAGCAAGGGCAGGGGAGCAGCCGAGTTCGCTGTCGCCCGCGAGCAGTTTTGCAGGCCGATCATCGTTTCCTGCAGTGATCAGCGCAATGTGTGTGCTGCAGGCTCTGCATGCTGCTAATGCAAAGCTCAGATTATACAGCAGCTCTGACATAGGGCCATTTTGCCCTTGCAGATCGACGTGAGAGTGAACGGAACGGGAGCGTATGGGAGGGTAACTGCTGCTAGTCGGTACGGTACGATACAACATGGATGCATGGTTCAGAATGTGAAGGGTCGGCGCCTCAGAGTCTTCCGAACGGCGGGGGTCTGCGAGCCGCTGAGCGTCGCTCCAGGACTGGGCGCTGGCGTGGTCACTCGAGTTGGACCGCTGCAGTGACTTCTGTTATGCGCCTTCTTCTTCCTGTTGCGTTAGGTCATCCTCTGAGGATGGCAGCGAGGCTCACTTGGCAATGGCGCCTCGGGGCCGCTCCCGCCCTTGGTGTGTGCGCCGGTAGTGATAGCAGGCGGAGCACCTGTCCTTCACCCAGTCCGGGCTGCGCTTGCTGCGATAAGCATGGTTGCCACAGATACGCGGAACGAGCCGCGGTGGGTCCTCTGCCTGGCATCGCTCGCGGCACGGAACACAGAGCACCTCGCCGTGGGGTCCTCGACTCCAATGACCGAGATTGCTAGGAGCGGAGCGTTGGTCGCAGTTCTCGCATCACGCGTCCTTGAGCTCCTCGCGGTCAGGGGGAAGGTCTCGACGACATACGGGCTGATCAGGTCGTCGGAACTACCCGGTGCGCCTCCAAAAGTCTCCACATGGCGAGCACTGGGCTGAGACCCCGGGCTCCAGGGTGTGCCAATGCGAGGAGGTCTCTCGACCGCAGATGAGGCAGGAACACCTGTTCCCTTCGTCGTCAAGCCAGGGTACCTCGGCACGAGTCTGCAGGAGGGGGAAGATCGAAGTTGCCGGTATACAGTAGTGGATGGAAACCGCGGGTTCGGGCTTCCTCGCGAAAGGTCGTGCCGTGATCGAACAAATGGTGGTCACTCTGCGCCGTAACCAGTCGAAACCAACGATCGTGACATCCCAGACGACAAGGGGCGTCTGGTGCCAACGACGGTGGACGTTCGCCATGTTCACGCGGATCAGTGTGCTTCTCTGCCTCGGATCCGCCGCTTCGGCCCAGCTGGATACCTAGGCCCTCGATCCCTCGAGGCACCTGCAAACGCAGCCAGCATGCAGCAGGGAGCAGCTCATAGACGTGTCAAGCCGGAGTCTACAGAAACATTTTCGAGGGTGGAGCATAACAGTGGACCGAGTGGAGTGGCTGAACATGTGCACACGTCAGGCGCTCCGAGCCCTCATCTGTCGCCCACATCGCGACTGCACTGTACGTCAGCCATGGACGTCAGCCACGGATGTCAGCCGATTCGTAAATGCAAAGACATCCACAACTACGTCGAACGAGTCATCGCATCACTGGATCGTCAGAATGTAAGCGTGGGTCGCTGAAAGCACCGAAAGGCGCATGTCATGCAAAGTACAGGCGTAAGGAGTGGGCGGTGCGTGCGTGTGAGGGTGCATAACGAGGGACAAGGCAACCGTGCGGTCCGACAATGGGCTGTTCTGTGTCGAGCGATGGCAGTAGAAGAGATCAATGTAGATGCGACGGAGTGTTGAAGAAGATGGTAGTGTTGGCGGTGTAACGACCAGTGGGTGATGAATGAGAGTGACGGTGCGGCTGGTGGACGGACGCAAGTCCAGTCCTCCATACGTCCTTCAGCCCTTGGCTAAGCCATTGGATCAGGGCACTGGACAACCGATTACCTGGCTCATGTACTGGCTCATGTAGGCATTATGTTAAACGATTAGCTGAATCATTTAGTCATCGAAAGCTCTCTCAGCTTTCACGGATTAGGCGAAATTCAGGATACAGATGAGGGCCGAGGGGACCGCTCGAAAACAGACGCTCGGTTTCACCAAGACACCGCACGTGACCTGACCCGTCATCTTAATCTTGTCGTCTACATCTTCGTATTCAGCTTCGAGAAAGCGTTCATGATGCGTCCACAGCCTATATCTACAATGTTACATGCGTAAAACGTCCATTTTCCTACTCCGTCGTAACCGACTTGGCCAGGTTACGCGGGAAATCAACGTCGATGCCCTTCATGGTCGCGAGGTGGTACGAGATAAGCTGGAGAGGGATGACGTTGAGCAGACCCTGAAGACAGTCGACGGTGGCGGGGACCTTGACGACCTTGGTGGACTCGGGGAGCGAGGTGTCGCCATCGTTGCAGATAACGATGGGCCTGCCCTTGCGCGCGGTAACCTGGGCGAGGGCAGAGGCAGTCTTGGGGTAGAGCGAGTCCTTGGTCATGATGAAAATAACGGGGAGGTGCTCGTCGATGAGGGCGAGGGGGCCGTGCTTGAGCTCGCCGGCGAGGATACCCTCCGAGTGCATGTACGAGACCTCCTTGATCTTGAGGGCGCCCTCGAGACAGGTGGCAAACTGGTAACCACGGCCCATGATGAGGAGCGACTTCTCGTTGACGAGCGACTCCTTGACGAGCTGTTGCAGCGACTTGTCAAGGGCGAGGATCGTCTTGATCTGCGAGGGAATCTCGTGGAGGCCGTCAATGATCTCCTTGCGGCGCTCAGACTTGGAGATCGAGTCGGAAGCAAGCTGGACGGCCATCATGACGAGCGCAATGTACTGCGAGGTGTACGCCTTGGTGGAGGCGACACCAATCTCGGGACCGGCGTTGATGTGCACACCGGCGTGGGTCTCACGCGAGAGGGTCGAACCGACAACGTTGACGACACCGATGCAGAGCGCACCGCGCTCGAGACAGTAGCGCATGCCGAGAATGGTGTCGGCAGTCTCACCAGACTGCGAGACGAAGATGGCAACGTCGTCACGGAACACGGGGGTGCGGCGGTCGAGGAAGTCGGACGCAAGCTCGACAGCAACGGGGATCTCGGTGAGCTCCTCGAAGACGGGACGGACAGCGATACAAGAGTGGTACGAAGTGCCGCACGCCACGAACAGGAGACGGCGTCCACGACGAATGACGGGGAGGTACGCCTTGAGACCACCGAGGGTGATGGTCGAGTTGTCAAAGTTGACACGTCCACGCATCGTGTTGACGACAGACTCGGGCTGCTCGTAGATCTCCTTCTGCATGAAGTGGTCATACTGGCCCTTCATGATCTCGGCAAGCTCAATCTCGAGGGTCTCGATGGCACGGACCGACGAGAGGCCGTCGTCACGGCGGAGACGGTGGATGTGGAGCTCGCCCTCGGCAATGTGGGCAATGTCGTCGTCCTCGAGGTACAGAACGCGCTTGGTGTGCTCAATGATGGCAGCGGGGTCAGAGGCAACGAAGAACTCGATGGGCTGGGGGATGCCGTCCTCGGACAGGAAGGCGCGCGACTGCTGGCGGCGGATCTTGGAGGAGCCGGTGACAGCGTTGGGGACACCGAGGAGACCGTCGGCCTGAGCGGCCTCGGGGATCATGTCGTCCTGGGGAAGCTCGACGTCGACAAAGTCGACCTTGAGCTTGCGCTCAGACTTGACACCGATGAGGAGGGGCGAACCACGACGAGCAGCGATAATCTCGTCGGGGAAGTGGCGCGACTTGAAGACGAAGGCGAAGGATCCCTCGAGCTCCTTGAGGACAGTCTTGACGAGGGACTGGAAGTTGAGGCGCTTGTTGGGCTGCGAGTCCCAGACGTACTTGCAGAGGATGGCGACACACTCAGTGTCAGTGTCGGTGCGGAAGGCGTAGCCGCGCTTCTGGAGGACGAGCTTGAGCTCCTTGTAGTTGGTGATGATACCGTTGTGGACGACGGAGAACTCGGTGAGGGGGTCCGAGACGTGGGGGTGACAGTTGTCAGTGGTGGGGACACCGTGGGTCGCCCAACGGGTGTGGGCCATCGAGGTCTGCGAGACGAAGACCTTGTTCATGTCGATCTTCTCAGTGATCTCGGCTGCTCCGGGAGGAGTGGTGGGGACGCCACCGGCGACGTGCTTGCGGAGAGCGGCAACCTTGCCGACCTCCTTGAAGAGGACAATGGGGTCGGTCGGGCTGTCGCCGTCGACTCCGATACCGGCCGAGTCGTATCCACGGTACTCCATACGGGCGAGGGCGTTGCAGAGCACGTCACAGACGTACTTGCGGTCCCTCTCCGTCAGGTAAGAGCAGTAAGCGAAGATTCCTGAGAGCGTGAGTCAGTCACGGCAGCGCGTCGCGTCAATCGATCGGCCCTAGCAAACTTACCACACATCCTGATTCAAGTTCTGCAGGGTTGAAACAAAGGGAAAAACAACGGCGGCCAAGGTTTGCGATTTGCGACGTGTAACGTGGAGGGGTTGAGAGGAAGATGACACCAAGCACGGAGGAAAGAGGGGCCAGGGGAATCGAGTTGGAATCGAGTATAAGAGATAAAGAGGAATGGTGGCGAGGCAGGGACAGGAAATGCGATGCACAGAGGGAATAGCAGTGTCAGCGGCGATTCTTTGGGACGGAGAGATAGGCAGAGGAAGGACAGCGAAGTGGCCGCCGACTCGCGGGACGATCGCGCTGCGCAGTGTGCGTACGATCAGACACAGCATAGGCACACCCAAGAGCGGGATAGTGCTGGAAGGCATGGCTGACAGCCCGCACAGCGACACGGCGAGCGACACGACCGGCTGTCGGAAGGTCTGGCCATTCTGATGGGGCTGTGAGAACCAAAGACGTGTCTGACCAGTCCCCGCTTGGCTCTCACCACCTCGGTGGAAGAGGTTGGAATGGTTGTGCCGTGGTTGTGGGTAATGCTCACCTTTGACTGTCAAAGTCGTTTGAGTGGACGATGGCAATGTGTGAATGGAATGGGAGAGAGAAGAAGAGAAGAGGTTGTTGGAGGTTGTTGAGCGTCAATCAAAATAAGGGAGTCGAGACCCAATAGAGCAAGGGTTGGTCAGAGGTGCGCAACAGAGCGACAGAGCGACAGGCGAGGCGACGGCCAGGTTGCGATTGCAGTGCAGCAGCTCACACTTGGCCAAGGTCCAGGGTGTGATTGGGATTGGCAGGGGTGCGAGGGCACTGAGGGCAGTGAAAGTGAGGGAAGGGTGTCGGGAGGTACCCTGGAGCCTAATCGGACGTGTCAGAATTTGGACTGGACTTGCTACGGGGGCGTTTGGCTGTCTGGCTGGGCGTAGCTGGGAATAGGGCTGGGCGGACCTGGCGGGGCGCTCGCTGGCTCTGGCTCTGGGCGGCGATAACGCCCTCCACCCGCTCACCGTAGCGTCCGTAGCCTCCACCCCACCATACCACGCACACAGCCAAACTGAAAGTAAACAAATCCCAGTTCCAACTCACCACTTAGACCCGGGGCGTTGTGGTGTCCTTCCGAATGAGCGTGCGACGAGCAGAGTAACGGACGAAACACGACGTGTGTACGAGTGTATGCGGGTGGGTGGGTGCTTGTGCTTGTGTGCGGTGTGCAGTAGAGAGTGCGTTGCGAGATGCGTGGGCAGTGCATGCATGGCTTATATTGTTGTTGTTGTTGACACCCTCCAGCTCCAGCTCACCGGCCGGAGAGCGGAGCCGTCCAGGCCAAGCCCAGCAAGCCCAGCAAGCCTCAGTTGATTGCCACGATGGCTGGCAACTGAAAGGCTCAAATACGACTGACGATTGGCGTATTCCCATCCAACCCTTGACTATCCTGTATCCGGCTCAACTCCACAATTTCGGTCGATTCGGTGTTCCTCTCTGCCGCTGTGCGCTGCGCTCATGCATGCATCGTTATCGCTGCCTTGACCCGCTGACTCATGAACTGCATGCCTCATGCCGAGCAACCCACCATGACCGCGGCGGTTATGATACATATATTTGCCAGAGCGCCAGAGACAGCCCTGCGCACCTAGATCATCGGGCTGCCCGTTGTTGGCCGTCGCCATTGTGCGACCATTCTGTGACGGGCATGAACGGGCTCGCGGGCTTGCGATGAAACTCTCTCGTACTCTCGATTGGAACAAGCAAGCGCCGCCCGGTGTGTGGGACTGTCCGACTTGTTCGGGCTCGGGAGATTGTTCCCTTGTCCCCCTCATGTTGCGACGAGATACAGGCATGCTCCGCTTGCACATCATCCCAGCAGACTGGGACATGAATCACAGAGGTCATGTTACAGTGGGCTCGGGGCAATGGGTGTCGACTCCACGGGACAAACAAATGAGACTTTGTTTTCGCCCTGATGTGTGGTGATTCAGGTGACAGCGATACGGTGGGACCAAGCAGCTGGGCGGAGGGGTACCTCGCGAGCATGAGAAAGACCCAGGCATGCGCCAGGCAGGCGAGCATCGCTTTTGGACCTGGTGTCAGGTGTCAGTGCTAATTGGCAATGGGGTCGTGTTATGTGGGAATTAGCCATGTCTTGTTACTTGCTTAATGGCATCCGGCAGCGAGCCGGCAGCGAGCCGCCAGCGAGCCGCCAGCGAGCCGCCAGCGAGCCGCTCGGGAGCGAAAAGTGGGCATGCCCTGGGCGGCGATTCCCTGAAGACCAGGGCGGCGTGCCGGCGCGTCGACGCGTAGCAGTAGAGCTTGCAGAGCGTGGCAGTGTGAGAGATACGGTTCCACGCACCCTGACCGCGCCCCTCCTGCGTTCTCTCTCGCTCAGCACCACCGGACCTGACTGATCCCTACCCGACGCGGAAGTATATTCATCAACTGCCCAGCAACCAGCGCAACCAGCGGTTGGGAGATGCAATCAGTGCAGGCAGAAGATGCTCGCCCTTAAGTGGTTCTGCTTAGCTGTGTTAATTATGATGCAGGTGGCGCCCTCCGCTCCTCCTCTCTCCAGAACCTACCGTCAATCGACCACCGAAATTCACGACCGCAGCGTATCATGCACCCTCTGCTGTCTGCTGCATCCTTTGTTTCCCTGGTAGCTCGATCCTCAACCGCTTCACTACCTGACTTGTCTGGCAGCTCATGACTCCCGTCTATAGGCAAACGCGCTTGCACCAGCGTGCCCCAACCATCCCTACGGGCCCTACCAGCGATCGCATCGATCCTTCACCATGTCGGTGCGGCGCGCTCGGTCCTTCCTTCTGGGCTCTCCGCCCGCCGCCCGCCGCCCGCCCGCGCCCAGGCTCAGCAGGCTCAAGGTTGCGGTCTTGGCTGTCAGGTGCACCTAAGGTCGGGCACGTCTGATCGCTGGAAAGCTCGTAAGCTCGCAAGGCTGTGCAATGGAACCAACCATCACTCTCATGCCGACGAACATGCGCAAGCATGCCGCCCAGCTGCATCTGGTCCTGTCACGAGTGACAGCAAGCGTCGTCAGCCAGCAGTCAGCTGTGGACCAGTGGGACACGGTATTCATGATGCAGATCCTGATGCGTATTGCGCTTGAATCTCACTCAATCTCGCTCAAAAGCTGGGTCGAGCAGCTCGTGACCCATTCATCATCCACTTAAGAACGAAGCTTAGGTGGTGCCGTCCCCGAATCCCGGCAAGTGTCTCGCGCACTCTCGCTTCCGGCAAAGCGTGCAGGACCATGCTTCTCATTCGCTACCCCAGCCGCGGTCCGGAACGTCCTTCGCGCGCTGCTCAGACGCCGCCAAACGGTCCGTCAGGCCGTCTCACAAATGGCCAGATCACAGTGGGCAGCGTCGAACTGAGACACTGGCGCGGCCTGAAAGCATGAAGCAGACGGGGACGGCCGCCAAAGACGTGGAGAGAGAGCCCCACAAAGACGGCGGAAGCATCCACTGTCAGTTCCGAGAAGTACGCATGGGCTGGGTCCGGAATCGCCCTTACCAACGCGTACCAATCGTCTGCCCGTCTGCTTAGTCCGTCGATTCGATGATCGCTGATCGCTCCGATCCATGACCCATGATGGACGCGCGCCGCTGGCGGGCGGTTGTACAGAGCGGGCCAGCGTAGAGGAGCGAGGAACTGAGCTGATGATAGTGCTAGCGTGACAGAAAAGGTCCCGTCGCTTCCCCACACTTTTGGCCGGGGGTTGTCATAGCCGGCGCACCAACAGTGGTGCGCTGTTCCTGAGCCTGGTCGATATCTTACTTTGCCGTCGTTGCTTGTTGGATTCTGCATCATTTCTCCACCACATCTGTCCCTCCCTCCCCCGCGATGCCCAAGAAACGCAATAACAAGGCGTCCAACGGCCAGCGCAGGCCACCCTCAAAGGGCAAGGCTACCCCGTCCCCCACACCGACTCCCCCCGCGACTGATATCACCCCCGCACCCGAACCCGCCCCGGTACCACCGCAACAACACGAGCCGAACAACAAAGTGGAGGTCATTCAGCCGAGCCCTCCGAGCCCTCCGGGCCCGACGAACCCTCCGTCCGCCGTCTCCGCGCCAGAACCTGAGCCCGCCGACATGCCCGCAAGCGAATCCGAACCCCAGCCGGAAGACTCGACTGTGCTCGTTGAGCGTCCCGAGGCTGCTCCGTTGACCGCCGAGCCCGTCCAGCTGCACGGCAAGGCGAAGGAGGAGCTCCATCAGCGTGCCGAGGCACACGTCGAGGCCGAGCTGGAGGAGACGGAACTCGCCTCCGAGATTGCAGACGAGCTAGTCGAGCTGGTTGAGTCGATCGCAGACTCGGAAACGGAAGCCATGGAAGCTATTGACACCATTGCGGCTAAGTCCGGCGCCACCACGATCGCTAGCGTGCAAGAGCCCGCGCAGGAGGCTGCGCAAGAGGCCGAGCAGGAGGCCCAGCAGGAGACTGGCGCTGTCGAGAGCATCCTGCTCAACAGCGGCGCGAGCTCAACGCCAGCGACGCCGCCGAGATCGCAGAGAAATGCTGTCGATGAGAAGAGCGCCAACCCTAAGCACGAGCACGAGCATGAGCACGACGAAAAAGCCGCCGACAGCCCGCACCCGCACCTCCGCCGTGCGGCGTCCACCTCGTTCGTCGCCAGCTGCCTCTCGACCTCGCCCAACTCCCACGGCAGGGCTGTGCACAAGCACCTGCGCTTCACATCATCCGACGAGGGACAGGACGAGCCCGAGCACCACGTGTACTACCCCCGCAAGCGGAACCTGAACACGAGCGATCCGGGGACGCCCAGTATCGCCGAGACGTGAGTTGTTTTTTTGCGTGCGCAGCTCCAATGCGCACCGATCTGCAGTAGCAGTGCTGATCAACCCCCAGAGCTCACCAGATCCGGCGCACGATTTCGTTCGCGTCGTTCGACAACCTCGTCCAGCTGCACACGAACCCGGACCAGCGGGAGCGGTTCGTCGCCGAGGTCGCGCGGGCTGGCCGCGAGCTAGTCTGGCGCGACAAGGACGACCACCCTCTGTACCCGCGCGACGGGGAGCAGACGTTTGTGCTCGCCTTCAAGCGCGCGCTTCGTAAGCCACACCTCAAGACCCACACTGACACAAAGGCTCCTTCATTCTCTCGTTCACGGTGCGCTCGGGCGTCAATGTCGTGCTGCTGCTCTTCAAGACGCTCGGGCGGCGCAAGAAGCTCACCGTGCAGCAGCTCCGCACCGCTATCATCGGCGAGGACAGCTGGCGCTTCGGAGCCATGATTGGTGAGTACCCCGTGCGGCTCCTGCCCTGGTCCGCTCTCTCAAGCTCGATGCCCGTGCTCACCCCAAGGATCATTCACATTCCTCAACACGCTCACGTACCACATGCTGCGGCTCGCGCCGCCCGCGTCGTACATCCGGAAACGGCTTCGGCACGGCTTGTTCTCGCGGCCGACCTTTGGCCCGCCGGAGCGCGAGGGCGCCGAAGGCGAGCACCGGTGGCACGCGGCCGCTGCTGGCGGCATCGCGTCGCTCGCCTTATTCTGGGAGACAGCAGGAAGGCGGCGCGGCGTGTCGCAGCAGATGTTCGTGCGCGGCCTGCAAGGCGCGTGGAACCAGTACGCGCCGCAGGCGGGCGTGCACATCCCCTTCGGGAACATTGTGCTCTTCGGCTTGTGCTGTGGGCAGATCATGTTTGGGTTCCTGCTCGCGCCGGAAACCATCCCTAGGGAATACTACAACTGGATCCAGAGCGCTAGCGGCGTGCCGACGTTTGCAGTTGCGGCAAACCGCACCGCTGTACGCGAGAACCTCATTCATCCGGAGCACATCAAGCTGGCGCTGACCAGCAAGGGTGTCACGAAGAACAACGTGAGCGAGTTGAGGCAACTGCTCGAAAGGGTAAGGGGCGGCGCGAAAGCCAACTACCACATTCCATGCAGCATCACGCACCCCTGGACCGAGAGCTGCAACTACACGCTCGTCGAGCGCTTCTTCCGCACTTTCCGGTTCATGCTCCCCGTCTATGGAGCTTTGCACCTAATCCCCCCGATCGTGCTGCGCCGGCACGCGTTCGCCAAGGACCCGCTCCGGATGCTGGCCCGAATCACTCTGGGCATCACGCGATCCTGCTCCTTCCTCGGCTTCTTCATCATCATCAACCAGGGTTTGTTCTGTCTGCGCTCAAACGCTTTGGAAACAACCGGAAAGTTCCCGGGTACTGGTCTGGCGGGTCTCATGCGCTCCCTCTTGGCGAGGAAGGAGACGCTCTGGATCATGGGCTTCATCAATGCGCTCTCCCTCTTTGCCGAGGAAAGCAAGAGACGCACGGAACTCGCCATGTACGTCTTCCCCAAGGCTCTCGAGAGCGCCTGGGCCAGCGCCAGGAAGAGGGCATGGGTCCCCGTCGTACCGTTTGGGGACACGGTGCTTGGCGCCGCGGCACTGGCTATGGTCATGGACTCGTATGTCCACAGCCCGGAGAGTCTGTCGGGCATCGTGCGCAGGTTGCTGTTCCAGCTGGTTGGGCCGGTCTAGGCGCGAACCGGGGGCGAGCATTGCGCACGGTGGGCGGAGGCGCGAGGCTCCCGCGAGCCCGAGCCCGAGCCCGAGGCGAAGAAGTTGGCCGAAGGTGCTCAGCCGTGAGCAACAGCGGCCCGCCAATGTGAGCTAAAGGCGAGCGCAGTGTGTGTGGCACCGTCCCAACGGTCGCCAACGGTCGGGAGCCAGCGGGGCACGAGCATGCCAGAGAGCGTGTGAGGACACCGCGTCGCGAGCTGTAGACAGACAAGACATAACTTCATTTCCAACCACCGAACCCTCCTTCCCCCACCCAAACTTCGTTTTGTTTAGACGTAATTTAGACGGCCAGACGGCGACACGGCGGCGGCGTTGTATCATGACATGAGAGAAGCGTGAGGAGAATGTATGCAACTCATACTACTCTGCAGCTCAAGCGAGCGAAGCGAGCTGGTCATGCAGCCGAGCAGCCTCAGGACTGTGCTTGTTGAGGTGCGATGCGGCAACAGAGTAGAGGGGATAGGTCGAAGGAGGGGAGGGGTGGTGGTGTGATAGTAGGGGATGATATAAGACTCTAGGCGATGTTGTGAGATACCAAGCAATGTAGTGAGATAGTATCGAGGTCACAGGATGATGTGAGACATTATCTGGTGGGTGAGGTAAACACGAAGTCGAAGCACAAAGTCGGAGCACAAAGCTGAAGCGCAAACTCGGAGCACAAGGTCAGTCGCACTCCTCGCCACAAGACCTCTCCGAGATAACCGACTCGGATCCGGGCAGGTTCGGTGGAGGTCAAGATGTCAAGATGCGTCAGTCATCGTCGATCTTGTCCTCTCCCTTTCCTCCAACCAGTTCATCAGCACAACAGTATGCTTCGACAGACCCTCGGTTTGGGGCTGAGAACCCGCCCCTCAGCTCTCCTCTCATCCCTCGCTGCTCGTCAGGTGCAGCGGAGCTATGTGAAACCACCAAACGTTCCCGCCGATCCATCCGGCCAACCTATCGCCCCCAACTCTGCTCCGAGTGTCGACCCGCGGAAAAAAGAAAAGGTGGAGAAGAAACTCGGTCGTCTTGAACGCTACGCGCCAGCCCTAGCCCAGCTTTCGGCAAGGACGGGAGTCAGTCTGCCAGCGCTGACGGGCGCGTTCCTCGTCTTGCACGAGGTTACAGCGGTCGTTCCCGTGTTTCTGGTGTATTGGCTGTTACATGCTATGGGCGTTGGTGCGGGACTCGTGGCATGGCTCGCGGACGTTGACTCCTCTTCCATCTCTGGCTCTTCCTCCATCTCCGTCGACCACGAGTCCTCTTCGACAGTGAGCGGAGGAGCAGGAGGGAACGGAGCGCAGGGAGCGCAGGGAGGGGAGACGCCAGGATGGAAGAAAGTAGTCCATGGGTGGTACGAAGAAGGCGCGCGCAAGGTGGAGCGTGTTGGACGGCGGTACGGGTGGTTGGGGTACGAGAAGGGGTCCAAACCCTCCGATACGCCTGATGCGCATGCCGAGGCTATTGTTACGCAAGATGCTGGGGCTGTGGCCGACGCGATTGCAGCTTATGTCGTTGTCAAGGTGAGTCATCATCTACTCTTTCGTCCTCTTCTTCTCTTGTTGGCGTGTTTGGAGACGATACTGCCAGCGAAACGAGCTCCGTACTTTGTCCAGGTAGCTGACCTCAGGCTCTCCTTCCGCTTCGCCTTGGAATTAGTCTGGCTGCCGCCCCAGCTCTGGCGAGGGCATGGACGCGTCTCACTCGTTCAGTGAGGAGGAAGTGAAGTAGTGTACAATGCATGATCTATCTCTATGCCCAATATCCCAACTATCCCAACT
This sequence comes from Trichosporon coremiiforme, assembly GCA_039545355.1. NCBI lineage: Eukaryota > Fungi > Basidiomycota > Tremellomycetes > Trichosporonales > Trichosporonaceae > Trichosporon > Trichosporon coremiiforme. Next base: position 128,824 of record BCJJ01000023.1, read on the forward strand.
ACGTGACGAGTTTCCGCTCAGCTAAATCAGCCGGACTCAGCGTCTCGACCACCACCTCGATCTCGTCCTCAACCTCCTCATCAACCCACTCGTCAGGCCGACGAAGCCGTTCCAGGGTGATTTCAGAGTCAATGCGCTCAGTCACGCGGGCAAGGAGGAGCTTGATCTCGGGACTGAAGGTGGTCATGTCGAGCTCGAGCGCTTTCCATGCGACTAGTTGCCCGACGGTCGCGTTCTGCGCGGGCGGGAGGGTGTCAAACTTGGCCGCGATCGCGAGCCACATTGACTCAGGGAGCTCATCTCCCTCCGCCTCCGCCTCCGCCTCTCCATTCACCTCAACCTCCATGACCGTCTCCTTGACCGTCTCCTTCGCTGGCGCCTTATCCCTCGGCGTGACGGGAAGCTTCGCGGACGGAGTGGGAGTTCCTTCAGCCCCGAAAGAAGGCGGCAAAGGCTCTCCGTAATCCAGCACAAGCTCAGGTTCAGGCGCAGGCTTGCGAGCCCGCTTCTCCGCCTTCTGAGCAGCCTTGGCCATCTTTGCGTCCCTGATCCTACGCTCAGAGTCGGGAATGAAGTCGAATTGCCGGGAGGTTACGAAGACATTAGAGGGCAGAGACTTCGGAGAGCGCTCGGAGTAGGGCACCAGGGTGGGGGCGGGCGGTTTCGAGGTGTGGAACGGGAGTTCGGCGAGTGCCGTTGCCTTCTTGTCCTTGACAGGCTCAGCCTCTGACTCGGACTCAGATTCTGATTCTGAGGAAGATTCGGACTCGGAGGACGAGTCAGATTCTGCTGATGAGTCGGACTCGGAGCTAGAGGAGGATTCTGATGAAGAGGATGAGGAGGCGGACGAAGAAGACGCCGCGTCGACCGGCGCAGCGACAACAGAGGTAGAAGCGATACATGAGCTCGCTGCGCTCGCCTCCAGCTCGTCAAAGATCGTCTTTGTCCCCTGCACCGCGAGCATCTCCCTCAGAAAGCCCTTCTTCTTGTTCCGGTTCGCCATGTCCCTCGGCACAGGGAGTTCCTGTACCGTCGGCACCGTCTTGCCCTCCAACCCTTGCACCGGTACGACCGGAACTGGCGCCAGGGTCTGCCGCGCCGCCATGGCTAAACGCTCCAGATTGCTCAGTGGGCGATCAGGTGGGGGAGGAGCGAGCCCAGCAGCCTCGAGCTTCTTCGCCTCCGCACGCGCCTTGCGTGCCTTCTTCCGCCGTTGGTTGCGCTCATGTGTCCGTCCTAAGCCTTGGCCGGGCGGCACCAGCTCGCGGATGCTTTGGGTTCGAGGCGGTTCGGCGTCCGAGTCGGATGAAGAGTCGGAGTCTGATTCAGAGCTCGAGCTAGAATCTGAGGACGAGCTGGACTCTGAGCTTAAGCTCTCCGACGCCGACGCCGACGCTGGCAACGGAACGCTCGCCGCCTCCTCGTGCTTGGCCCTCTTGCGCGCCTTCTCCGCCTTAGGGCTCGATGGCCGCTTACTCGATCCCGGTTTTGGCCTCACTCTATCTGTCAGTTAAAAGAACGTTAAGTAAACTCACACGACAACGTCATTCTTGTCGAGCACGCTCGAGGGCGAGTCGGGGAGCACCTCGTACCCCTCCACCTCGAGGAGGAGGTCGCCGTGCACGCCTGCCGCTCTTAAATGAGAGATCAGCGAGCCGACCTGCGCGCCGAGCGGGAGAAGTAGTCTTCTCTCGCCGAGTTCGGGCGCGACGTGGACCTTGACGCGCATTGCCGCCTTGTTGTGACTCTGGTGGTGGCCGCTGAAATTGTTGATCTGAATTTCGGCCGTCACCATGGCGGTTCATGACGTCTCGCGGCGGCGAGCGGAACCAAAACATTCGATCTTCACCAGGCACACCGCCGCACCATAACCATGCTACAAGTTGATCCAGCGACATCTCAGCATCATACACACAACCATTGCCGCGCGCTGGACAGAGACACCATGTTCGGCTCCAACTCGTTTGGCGCGCTGGCCGTCGAAACGCCCCCAGCCGGTGGACCCGAGCCCACAGAGGGCGAGGAGATCGACGTTGACGTGAGCTCATCTGAGGTCAATGTAGCTGACAGCAGTGGATCCAGCTCGTGCGGAGCAACCCGCACGACGTGAATGTGCGCGTTGGACCGAAGGTCAACCTGAATGGCCTGCCGAGCGAGAGCTCGCTGCTCGCGGTCTCGAATTGGAACGACCTTCTCGCCGCCGGAGGGAACAATGGTGAGCTAGCGGTCTGGTTGGAAGCTGACAGCAGACGTGCGCCTGCACACCCTCTCGAACATTCACAAGCTGCTCGATGAGTCTGCCAAGGACTCGAAGCCCGAGTCGACCCCCGTGCAGACGCTGAGCCTCCCCGGACGCCCGATCTGGGTCAGGTGAGCTCTCGGAGACGACCACAAGCTGACATTAGGTTCGCGCACAGCGACGAGCGTATTGTTGTCGTCAGCACAGGCGGGATTGTGCTGTTCAAGACGGCGGATGTTCTGGGTGGCAACGTGCGTAGCTAGCTAATCAAGACACTCTAGCTGACCTCAGACTGCGCCCTATGCGACGATTACGACGGGTCTGCCGAACTCGCTTCTTGACGTGCTCGCGAACCCCGGCGCGGACAAGCTCGGCGCGTACGTCGCTCTCGTCTCGCCCGAGGGTATGGTGCTGCTGGACGTTGACGAGGCGAAAGTGTCCGCCCCCCTGGCCGGGCCGTTTACCGCCGCGTCCTGGTCCGCGAAGGGCAAGCAGATCGTCCTCGGCACACCCGGCGGCAAGCTCGTGCAGTACACGCCCGAGGGACAACCCAAGGCTGAAATCGCCCCGCCGTCCGACATGGAGAACCCGCGCCCAACCTTCGTGCAGTGGCTCGAGAACGACCTGTTCCTCGTCGGATACGCGATGGAGGGTGCCGACCAGGCGGACCCGCTCGACCTGTACGCCGTCCGCCGCAGCAAGACGGGTTGCACCTACGTCAAGTTCTGGGACGTGAACAACTCGATGGGATACAACGGCCGCAGTGGACAGCATCGCCACTTCGCGGGCCTCAAGGACTGGGGAGACAACAAGCACCTCTCGTTCCTCATCTCGCCTATCGCGAGTGAGGTTGGTGTGCTCCGCGGCACGCCGATGGAGTGGCAGAGCCTGGTCCTCGAGGAGACAGCGCGCGGTATCATGCCCGCCGCCACCGCCGGTAGCGACGACACGTCTCCTCTCGGACTCGCCCTCGACCTGACGAGCAAGAAGCCGATCAAGCGCGGCATTGTGAACGGCGAAGAGCAGGCCGACCTGCCGCCCTGCCCCCGCCTCATAGCGTACTCGCAGGAGGGTATCATCCTCTCGTTCGACATCCGCATTCCCGACGCGGGCGCATACCCGAACATGGTGACGCCAGGAGCTGCTCAGCCTACGTCCGCCGCTCCCTCGACGGCTACCTCGGTCGCCACTTCGCCTGAGAAGAAGCCCGGATTCGGCGGGTTCGGCTCCGGTTCCGCCTTTGGCCAGAGCGCGTTCGGCAAGCCTGCCACCGGATCAGCCTTCGGCCAGTCCGCCTTCGGCACTGGCTCCACGACATCGGGTTCGAGCCCCGCTAAGCCCGCATTCGGTGGCGCCGGCGCGCCCTCCTTCGGCAGCTCGAGCTTTGGCCAGAAGCCAGCGGGCCAGAGCGCGTTCGGCTCCAGCGCCTTCGGATCGAGCACTGGAGGGTCTGCGTTCGGCCAAAGCGCCTTCGGGACCACGACCCCGTCCGGCACACCTGCCAAATCAGCGTTCGGACAGAGCGCCTTCGGAAGCACGACCCCGAGCAGCACACCTGCGAAGCCTGCCTTTGGCGGGTTCGGAAGCACAACGCCGGCGTCCTCTCCAGCGCCTGCGTTTGGGCAGTCTAGCACGCTGGCTCCCGCCTTCGGTCAGAGCGCCTTTGGCCAGAAGAGTGACAGTAAACCCGCCTTTGCTGGCTTCGGACAGCAGCCGCAGCCGGAGGAGAAGAAGGAGGAGCCCAAGGACGACAAGAAGGACGACAAGAAGGACGACACGAAGGACGAGGTGAAGCCTGCCTTCTCTGGATTCGGTCAGCCGGCGGAGAAGAAGGACGACAAGTCTGCCTTCGGCTTCAGCGGCTTCGGGCAGAAGACGGACGGCCAGTCTGCCTTTGGCTCGAGCACGTTCGGCCAGAATACTGACAAGCCTGCGTTCGGCAGCTTTGGCCAGAAGCCCGACGAGAAGAAGGACGACAAGCCCGCGGAGAAGAAGGATGACGCGAAGCCCACCTTCGCCGGTTTCGGTAAGCCTGCCTCGCCCGCCAAGCCTGCGTCCCCCTCCCCGAGCAAGGAGAAGGACTCGTTCGGTCTCGATGACCTCGGTGCGGCGATCACGAAGCCCACAGGCGTCGAGTCACCGCCTAGCTCGCCACCGCCCAGCTCTCCCGAGTCGCCGGCCGGCAGAGTGCCCGGGCTCGAGGACAGCCCGCCCTCCTCGCCCAAGCAGGCCGCGGAGCCTGCTTCTGCTCCCGCGTCCACCTCAACCTCGACGTCCTCGTGGATCAAGCCTGCGACGGCGTTCGGCTCCTCCACCTCCGGTGGCTTTGGTGCCTTCGGCGGCAACAAGAGCGGTTCTGCCTTCGGCTCTGGCTCCGCATTCGGCTCTGGAGGCGCCTTCTCCGGTGGCGCGTCCGCCTTCGGTAAGCCCTCGCCGCCTGCCTCCGGCCAGACGAGCCCGACGCGCACCGGAGCCCCTGCCTTTGGACAGTCCTCGGTTCCCGCTGCGCCCAAATTCGGCCAGTCCTCTACGCCTGCCTTCGGCCAGAGCTCTACGGCCACGTTCGGCCAGTCTTCGACGCCGTTTGGCAAGAGCTCGAGCCCCGCGTCCTCGACAACGCCCACCCCCTCCGCGTTCTCGAGCACCGGCGGATTCTCTGGCTTCGGCTCTGGCACATCCGCGTTCGGCGCCAAGGCTGGCCAGAAGAGCATCTTCGACTCAGCCAAGGACGACAAGAAGGATGACAAGAAGGACGAGAAGAAGGACGACGCCAAGGACGTGAAGCCCGAGAAGGCTGCCATGCCTGCTGGTTACGATGTGCCCGCCTCGCCAAAGAGGGGGGCCAAGCCTGAGTCTCCCAAGAAGGGCGACAAGAAGGACGAGGACAAGAAGGACAAGGTCAAGAAGGACGAGGACAAGAATGACGAGAAGAAGGAGGCTCCTAAGCCCGAGAGAGCCGTCATGCCTCCTGGCTACGACTCGCCGGCCAAGAAGGACGACACGCCCGCCATGACCGAAAAGGACGAGAAGACGTCCGCCGACCTCGCCGAGGCTGCGAAAACACCGATCAAGTCCGAGGACAAGGAGAGGGCAGAGATTAAGTCGGCGACGCCCAAGTCGTTCGCGGACGCTGTCAAGTCGCCATCACCTGCGAAGGCAGCCGCGCTGCCCGATTCGCCAGATGTCGAATCGCTCAGCGATGAGGACGGTGATGACAACCACGTACATGTTCACTCTATGGCTGTAGTCGGTCCCAACGGCGAGGAGGAGTCCGACTACTACAACGAGGACGAGGATGATTACGACGACGAGGAGTACGATGAGGAGGAGGACGAAGGAGAATTCGATGACGACGACGAGCAGGAGGACGAGGACCACCTGCAGGAGCTCGAGGATGAGGTCGACGAGGATGCCGAGGCTGCCTCTCTCGGCACCATTCCCGAGGACGAGGAGGACGAGGATGATAGTCACAAGAGTGATGACAAGCCCGAAAAGTCGCCCAATTTACCCAAGTCGCCTACCTGGTTTGCCTCCGACTCGCCGCAGAAGAAGGACAAGCCCCTCCCGTCGCTGCTCTCGCGCCTTGGCCCGCCCGTCACTCAGAAGGATGATGAGGACGATGAGGAGGAGGCGCTCGATGAGGAGGACGACGAGCATGGTGAGGAGCACGAGGAGGATGAGGAACTGCCCAAGGACGACACCAAGTCGACGCCCTCGTCTAAGCCGTCGCTGCTCTCGCGTATGTCGCCGCCCCCCAAGGGCATCGAGTCGCCCGTCCCGGCCCGCACCGTTCCGCCGCTCAAGCACACTCCCAAGACCTCAAGTCCTCTCGCATTGACCAAGTCTGGCGGTGACGACACGGAAGAGGAGGAGGGACATGAGCCAGGTGAGACTCCATCCGAGACCCCCGAGACGGAGACGGACGATGAGTCTGGTGCCAGGAAGGATTCGATTGGCAGTGTCGGTCTGAATCTTGCCAGTTCCTGGGGCAAGAAGGAGGGCAAGAAGGAGAAGGACGAAGGCGACAAGCCCAAATTCTCTTTCGGCGCCAAACCCGCTCCCGGAGACTGGACGTGTGACACGTGTATGCTGAAGAATCCAGACAGTGCCAAGGAGCAGTGCACCGTTTGCGAGGCTCCCCGCCCCGGCGCGAAGCCAGCAGCTAAACCCGCAGCGCCTCCTGGTCCGCCCGCCCCTCCTGCCGGCGGCTTCAGCTTCGGCGGTTTCGGAAAGAAGGACGACTCCTCCAAGTCCGGCTCCCCCACCCCGCCTGCATCTGGCGGTTTCAGCTTCGGCGGCGCGAAGAAGGACGACTCGAAGCCCGCGGTCCCTTCGTTCGGCTTCGGCAAGCCTCCCGCTCCTCCCGCCGGTGGATTCTCGTTTGGCCAGAAGTCGGAGCCTGCCAAGGACGACAAGAAGGACGACAGCAAGGACGAAAAGGACGCGAAGAAGGATGACGCTCCCAAGGGCGTCGACTGGACCTGCGACACCTGCATGCTCAAGAACCCCGACAGCGCCAAGGAGCAGTGCACCATCTGCGAGGCTCCTCGACCCGGTGCTAAGCCGGCTGCGGCTGCTAAGCCCCCTGGACCTCCCGCGCCTCCCGCCGGTGGCTTCAGCTTCGGTGGCTTTGGCAAGCCCGCGGAGACCAAGCCGGCAGAGGAGAAGAAGGACGCGCCGAAGCCTGCGTTCTCCTTCGGTGGGTTTGGCCAGAAGCCCGAGGAGAAGAAGGATGACAAAACCGACGACAGGAAGGACGCTCCCAAGCCCGCCTTCGCCGGCTTTGGCAAGCCTGCGGAGAAGAAGGACGACACTCCCAAGGGCGCCGACTGGACTTGTGACACTTGCATGCTGAAGAACCCCGACTCTGCTAAGGAGAAGTGCACTGTGTGCGAGGCACCTCGTCCTGGCGCGAAGCCGGCGTCTACTGGCCCGCCCAAGCCGCCTGGACCTCCTGCTCCTCCGGCTGGCGGCTTCAGCTTCGGTGGTAAGCCTGTCACTCCCGCTGCCGCGAGCTCCGACAAGTCCGCTGCTCCTCCCGCGTTCGGCGGCTTCAAGCCTCCCGCCCCTCCCGTCGGCGGCTTCGCCTTCGGCCAGAAGGCCGCTCCTGCTACCGAGAAGAAGGACGATAAGCCCGCGTTTGCCGGCTTCGGCAAGCCCGCCGAGAAGAAGGACGAGAAGGATGAGAAGGCCGCCGCCGGGCCGGACTGGACATGCGACACGTGCATGCTCAAGAACCCCGACTCGGCGAAGGAGCAGTGCACGGTCTGTGAGGCGCCGCGCCCCGGCGCCAAGCCCGCGGCCAAGGCCACCCCTCCCGGTCCGCCTGCGCCGCCGGCCGGAGGCTTCAGCTTCGGCGGCAAGCCAGCTGCCCCTACCCCGGCTGCTCCGGCTTCCCAATCCGCTCCGGCTTTTGGTGGCTTCGGCAAGCCTTCTACCCCCGCTGCGCCGTCCACCAACCCGGCGCCCGCTTTCGTTGGCTTTGGAAAACCAGTGTCCCCTGCTCCTGCTTCTGGATCGCCCGCTCCTGCCTCCGCTTTCGGCGGGTTCGGCAAGCCCGCATCGCCTGCTCCCGGAGCAACGCCTGCCCCCGCCTTTGGCGGATTCGGCAAGCCGGCTTCCCCTGCACCTACTGCGCCGTCTGCGTTCGGTGCTCCGGCTGCTGGTGTCCCGTCTGCCTTCGGCGGGTTCGGCAAGCCTGTCTCTCCTGCGCCTGTCCCTGCTCCGGCGGCTCCGTCCGCGTTTGGTGGTTTCGGGGAGCCCGCCTCGCCAGCTCCTGGTGCGGCCGCGCCTGCTGCTCCGCCGGCGTTTGGTTCCATCACGACTGCACCGGCAACGCAGACGCCTCCTGCTCAAACGACGACTGCTCAGCCGTCCCAGCCAGCCGCAGCCGTGCAGCAGTTCCAGAAGCCTGCGCGACCTGCTGCCCCTCCTCACCCCCCTGCGACCAGTGCGTCGGGCAAGACGATGGCTGCGACGCTCGAGCACATCATCAACGACACGACGGACGGCCTGTCGCAGCTGAAGCAAACCCTGTCCGGGAACGCAAAGTACCACGAGCAGATGCAGGGCGCACAGTTCCCGAAGCCCTCGGCCGACACTATCGCGCACCAGAAGATGCTCCCGTTCTCGGCTCTCGAAGACATGCTCAAGATCACGAAGGGACTCGAAGAGGAGCTCGCGCGCGTGCGCGGTGAGGTGCAGAAGAGCGACGTCGTCATGGCTGAGCTGCAGTCTAAGATGCTGAAGAGTGAGTTGAAACGCCCCTGCGAGCGAGCCCGTGAGCTCATGCGATCACCGCTGGGATCTCCCGGTTTCGGGTTCAAGGGCCGGTGCATGAGCGTTCGGAAGCTGACGAAACAGCCGACATGAGGGCGGGCCAGGCGGACAAATTCCTCAAGGCGCGCAAGGATCCGTCGTTTGCGCGCGCAATGCAGGTCAAGGAGCTGAGCCCGCAGCAGCAGGCTGACCAGGTGCGCCTGCGCAAGACTGTATCAATGACCGAGTCGCGCCTGAGCGAGCTCGACACGGGGATCGGGGGGCTGAAGCGGCGCGCGTCCGAGCGCCCGCGCGGCCAGCCGGCGCTCGAGCGCATCCAGCGCTCGGTGCGCAACATCGACACAGCGATCCGGGACCGGCACGCAGCCGTTGACGAGCTCGCGCGTCGCGTCAGTGGCCTGCGCCTTCGCCCGGCTTCGCGCGAGGGCACGCCCGGTCCCAGCACCGGCTCTCCAGCCCGCCACACGCCCCGCAAGTCGAGTGTCACCCTGCAGCAGGCGTTGAAGCCGGTTGAAACGCCAGCGAAACCGGCGCTCAGGCCGCAGAAGGACGTGCGCGACGCCGTCGCGAGGGCCCTCGACCGCCCCCGACCCAGGATCACGCGCAAGGACGCACCCGTCACCAAGGTCAAGGGCGCGAAGGGCGGTATCGTTGCGCACGCGTCTGTCGCTCGCGGACCCGTCAGCGTCGACAGTATCCCGCGGCCTGGCACAGCCGTCATCGCGGGTTCGAGCCGGACGCCGAGCCGTCTGAACCGCTCTACCCGTGCAGCGACGCCTGTGCCAGCCCGTACCGAAAGCTCTCCTCCACTGGCCGCCCCAGTCCCGGTCCCAGCCGCCCAGCTGCATGCAACACCGAAGCCGGGCCCTGCGTTCGGCGCCTTTGGCTCAGCCTTCGGTGCGACTTCACCGGCCGCTACACCACCGGCAGCAGCTGCAACGCCGCCAAGCACGACGCCCGGCTCGTCACCGTTCGCCGGCTTCTCGGGCATCAAGCTGCAGCTCGACCCCGGAGACGTGAGCAGTGGCACGCCGAGCCGGCGCGGCGGAACCAGCCAGCGCACGCATCAGGGCGCGGCCAAGTTCACGGGCTCGACAACGGTTTCGGCGCCGACATCGGGTGGATTATTCGGAAACGTCGCCGCCCCGAAGCCAGCGACGGACGACAAGAAACCAGCAGGATACTTCAGGTGAGTAGAGTTGTGGCTGTCAGTGCTGTGGCTTGGTCTGTCACGTCTGTCACGTCTGTCAATCAGTCAGTCGTCAATCGCCAATCGCAGTGGCTTGCTCCCGATCAGTGGCTTGATCTTCATCACTACGGTCGATGACGGTGACAATCACTGATGTGGCTGTCGGATGATGTTTGCGAGGTGGCTGTGGAGCTGGGGTGGTCGTCTAATCGCCACTTTGTGTTGAGTTTGCCACTTGCATGCACTCGGCGCATCGGTGGCCGTTTGCGTCGCTCGGCGCCCGCAACTGAGTTTGGGCTCGGCGTCTGGTGTAGAGGATCGGCATAGTGCGGTGAGAAGGTTGGTCCTCCCGCGCTGTGCCCTCCCGCAATCCCGACATTGTTCCGCCCGACACTTCGTCCGAAGTGTCCGAACTTCTGCTCGTCTGACCTCCCCTTGCGTCCTTCCTCTCTATCCATTCCCTCTTTCGAACAGCTGTGCATGTGTGTGCATGTGGTGCATGCGGGTAGTGACAGAGCGACGCGCATGCGTATAGCCCATTCACGCCTTCAGCATCGCATGCAGGAACGAGGCACCTCACCTTGGAGCAGTGCTGCCAAGTGTGATGGGTGGGCCAATCAGAGTGAGGGCGGTGCGGGCAGCGGGCAGCGGACTCCGCCGGCCTCGTGGTAGCGAACTCAGCGGCGCAGTGAGCGGGCAGACTCCGCAGTATCTTCTGCTCGACTGGGCATCGCAGTGGTTGCTCAGAGTAGTGAAGACGGCGGTACGGCAGGCACGTCGTGCAGACAATGACGCTCGGCGGACAGACGAACACACACAGATCGCAGTGAGAGTGGAGCTAACGACCAGTTTCAGCGGTTTCGGCTCCAAGTAACGGCGTCCATAGCGTCATAGGTCCAGATCCTGATGCAACTGTCGTGCAGTATCACCAGCGCTTGAGCGCAGTCGCAGAGCCAGATTCGTGCCAGATTCGTGCCAGGCTGGAGCCAGTTTCGAACCAAAGTCAGCCAAAACAGTTGGAATAACTCGTCTGTGCTCGGTGCGCAGGAGCAGACGCAAGTACAAGCGTTGGGATGGAAGATATCGAACACCGAACCTGTACACGGGGGACAGGGCTGGCACGACCAGTGCGATGAGTGTGATGAGTGCGATGAGTGCGATTGCTGCGATCGCAGCAACTGGGCACGAAGTGGCACGCCGTCGCAAACATTGACGCATGAAGTCTATTCATTGCTCGCAGGGTGTACAGGCTGGCCGCTCTAGCCCCTCGGTCGCTGGTATCAGTGTGGCAAGGGTCGGTGGACAGAGTTAAGTTGGGTGGCAAACGAAAAGTCGAGGAACCAAAGGCACGGGCGGTTCCACCCTCCACCCTCTGGTACTCGGTACTCACCCGCCCAACATGAAGGACAGGCGGCAAGGACAGCTTACTCGGCCGAAGTCGGCCTGTGCGGCATGCCCGACGCTGAGACACTGGAACACCAGGAGAAATGAGACAAAAGTGCAGATGGCCGAGCGTGCCTGGTGCTTTCGATGCTGTCATGTCCCACGAACAAAGTTTCGTCTCTGCACTACCTGGTGCTCACTTGAGAGTGCTTGGAACATGAGCCGGCAAGGAAGAATGCGTCATCATCATCCCCTGCTCTGCTTGGCGCTTCGTCCCATGTCTGCCCCATAGTATCTCGTGTATCTCGAGATTCTCGAGATTGTCGCTGACTAGCGTCGGGACGACGTCGGGTGATGGTGCAGCACGTCGTAACATGACTCGCAACAGCGCACTCGCAGTCAACCCGTGATGCGTAATGTGCCTCGCAGTGAAGTGGTTCTGGTACGAGAGAATGTTTCGTCCCCCGTCTAGCCATGCATTACCGACTACCCGTACCGCCTCCTTCGAAAGCTCACTGTGGGGGCATAGGGGAGGAGGAGCAGGGGAGATGATTATTACACGATGACACGAGATGACACGAGATGACACGAGATGGTCCGAGATGGTCCGAGATGACAGGAGATGAAGGGAGACTCGATCCGATCCCAGGCCCCGGATGAGGAGACGTAAGGAGGTAAGGGGATCGAGACACGCGATGACAGGAGATGAGATGGCAGCCGATAGACCGACATGACGCGGGCTCGGGCTTGCGTGTGTGTGCATGCCTCGCTGGAAGCTGAGTGCAGCTGAATGCAGGGTCGAACACGCAGGCATCGCCAGGGGCCCAAGGGCGTGTTTGAAGGGGATGAGGGAGGTCATCCCTTTCGCTCCTTTCGCGTTTCGGCCCTCCCATCGGTCCCATAGAGTCCCATCGGTCCCATCGGTCCTACCATTTCCTGCAGTTCTGCGTCCTGCACAGGGGAGTCCCACTCCAGCACTCCCTCACAAAAAGGAGAATGAGGAGGGACGTGCTTTGTTTGCGATTACACTTGACGCGCGTTAATGAACCACTGCGTCTGATCGCGTCTGTGTGTGTCCTGTGTCTGAAGTTGTGCACGGATGAGGGCGATGGCCTGTGAAGAGTTTGAGTGCATACTGAGTGCGTTTCGCCCCCGAACATATTCTAAACACGGGCCAAGCAAGCCCAAAGCGTCAATCGTCAATGTCTCCGGTGGGATTTGAGTCGACCCTCGAGTCATGGACCTCATGGAATTCGTGGCGTCTACGAATGTCCCGTAGTCTGCACTCTTTGCACTTCAGTACAGCACTGCATCGCAGGGACAGGGACAGGGCGAGATGTGCTAGAATCGGGAGGATCCAGTCATGTCAGCATGCGTTGGGCGTGAAATACCAGCTCGATTGTGCGTTTCATGTGACGCCATGGCAACCGAGTGGCGTTCTCTAGACTCTCTAGACCTTCTAGACCTTATGGGGTCTAGTGCAATTATCTGTCTCACGTCGGCGCATTCAGCGTCCGTTCAGGTCATTCATGTCTCACTACCTCAATTGCGTCGCTGGTGTGCTAACAGAAGGAAATGAACGTGGCGCAGCTCTGCGCACAGGCTGGCCGATCTGCTTGAATCGCTTCATGCACTTGAGCTGAATGCATGCGAGAAGGGCCAGAGTATGGCCGAATACGGCGTACAGGGACTGTGCCACTCGTTCCAGTTGCAGGCGCAGTCGGATCATTAGGATCCAGTAAACCTCGACCCTCACCGAACGAGTAAGACACTACCGAAGCAGTGCTGCGACTCAGACTTGTGCACATTCTGATGTGCAGATGGATCATGGTGACACGGCCTGCTTATCTCCGCTGGAAGCACGCGGGAAGCGCTGATGTGCGATATCCGTCAGCGCGTCAGCCTTTGCTTTGGTGTGCAGATTGCCGTGTCTGGACTAGACAATAGAGCATCGCCAAGATGGCCGCGGCTGTGGATCGCCAGTCGCTCCCGTTGCTCCGGTCTGGAAACGGCTAGGCCCAGCTGCAGTAGATTACTTTCCAGACACCAGCAGCTGGGCAGAGCCGCTATAGTCGCAGGGTAAAGGGCGAGTTTACGAATCAACACGTCCCCAATGTTTTACACCGCAGATACCAATCGATCTGCTGGAGCAATCTGTTGCCCGCTGACTGCGGCGGTCAGGAGAGAAGACATGAGGCGAGGAACGCAGAGGCGAAACACGACGCAGGCTGGAACGCAGGCTGGAACGTTGGCTGGAACGTTGGCTGGAACGACTGCGACAGGAACGACCGTACGCAGACTGCAGGCTGACCGTAAATAAACCGACAGATCTGTTTTATGGAGTACCTGGAGTCCGATGCACGAGCACCGGAATACTGCGACGCGACGCGACTGCGAGGTCTCCCTACGCTAGAGGCTGGGTGGAGACAAAGTTGACGGTGAAGCAGTCTCCTTGGTTTCCAATGTATGGGTGGCTCAGTCGAGCTCGCGTCGCTTTGCGATGTGTGGCAAGGCCAAGAGCTTAAGCAGAGCTGGTTGGCTGCAGCTGAGAGACTGCACCAAAGCGCAGAGGGAAGAGGATCGAGGGGACTCAGTCTGTAACACGTCAGAGAGAGAGGTGCTTTCTGAGGAGAGAGGACAGGGACGAAATGACACATACCCTGAGTTTGACGCCAGTGCTGCTCGTGTGCTCCCGCTTGAGCTCGATATGGCTCCAATGACACGCACACCACCCGAACACTGCCGACACTCGCACAGCCGCTGCGCCCAAGTCCCTGATACCCTGGAACCCTGCGTGCCCTGGGTGACCCTGTTACAGCATACAGGCTCGCTGCAAGGGCAGCTCCATGCTATGGGCTGGGGACTGCTGCGACTCGCTACCTTCAGGCGGGATGCGCTGGACTCATCTCCCTGCACACCTCCTGCTCCTGCTCCTCTTGCTCCTCTCGACCTCCATCCCTCGACATCGTCTCCCTCAACTCTTCCAGTCCGTCTTATGTCAACACCGCTTTTCCTTTTCTCATCGCATCCTCCATTCTTCTTGCATTCTCATCACACTCCATCTCTGCTCCGCATTCATCCCCGCCGCCGCCGTCACAAACACCCCTCCGGCAACCCCAACGGCCCCGAACCCCCCTCGCCGAGTCCGACACGCTCCTCCAACGTGACCGTTTCAACTTCGGCTTACAGTCGCCATCCCCCGCAGACAGATCCGCCGTCTCCACATCGCCGACACCACACACCGCGTCTTCCCACACCGAGATCCACACTTAAGTGCACGCAGCACACTCCAGATCTAGGCGCACACGCGTCTGCCGGTCCCGTATCTTTGCTTGACCTTCCTCGCGAAAACAACCCACGAACGACCTTCCTCCGCCCGTCGCTACATCGACGCCGAACCACCTTCCCCCTCTCTTGTCTCTCCACCACGCTCACAGCTGGACGCGGGAACCTCTCTTATATCCTGCCCGGCACCACAACATGGTAAGTTCTTCTTGCTGCGGTCGCACCTTCCCCTTCTCCTGCTGCTCCGACACGACTCCATTGTTCTCGACATTTTCCAAACCCAATCCGCGCCGTCACGTCACCTCACGTTTGTTCCCCCGGCGCCGGCGCCGGCGCTGAGCGCCCGACAAGCTCGACCTTCTGCGCCATGTCGAACGCGCGACGGTTTGGCGAGTGGCGCTATGTCGTGTGCTTCAAAATGTTCGAGTGCCCGCGCTCGGTCGACGAAACATGGCGAGGCTCGATCACTTTTCGGTCCGCTCGCCGTTCGTCCAGCCGTAGCTGGTGTGCATCGCGCTAGTTTGGGCGATGCGGGCTATGACCACGCCACACCGGCACACCGGCACATGACGGCCGCCCGCTGGCGGCTGCCCGCTGGTCACGACAAGCGCGAAGCACACATAGCAGCGAGCACAACCGATACGCACACGGCTCGGCAAGCCTAGACCCGTGCGGGGTGGTGGGCCTTGCTTCGAACTGCGACAATGAAACCTGCAGTGGAGCACGCAGACTGCCAACGTGAACACTGCGACTTGTTTCGTCCTCATTGTCTCACCGTCGGCTCACGTCCCCCTCCATTGCGATCGCACACACTTCGAGAGATATATCATGCTGACACGTAACTTTGTTCCCTCACTCGTCATCACAACACTCGATCGCTCTCGTTTCATCAACGTACACACACGCTCCTGTCACCCATCACCATCGCACTCGCGCAATGTGCTCACGTTGGCTCCCTGATGACCCCGCATCACGAACCGGCACCCTTGTCATCAACAGATCTGATGCTGTCAGCGCTATCCCCGACTACATCAATCAACCTTTCCCCTCTTGTCGGGACGCATTGTCGCCTAACCCCGGTCGCCGCGCCTAGGCCGCAGCCGTCTCTGCCTCGACTTTGCATCGTCACCTGCTCCGCTCCGAGCTCGCCGATAGCCGTCTCCTCAGCGATCGACTGGCCTCTGAGCGCCTCCGTAGCGGAGCTCAGCAGCAAGAAGCGCCAGTCGCCAGAGCCCCTCGAGGACTTGGATGACCGCGCCGTCAAGGCTGCAAAGGTCGGGAAGCGCGTACGATTCATTGTCCCGAGCAACAGCAAGCGCGACAACAAGCCTTGCACGCCACCAGCAAAAGCAAACCTTGTCCGCGAAACTTGTCACAGCCCCAGCCCCTCCCCGAGCCCGTCCAGCCTCTCCGACGCGGCCGCTGACGACATGCGTTCGCCGCCATCACCGCTGCGGCCAGTCGACGCGCCGTCGTCGCTGTTGTCATCAATGCAGGGTGTCAAGCTGCGCTCCATGTCGCCGGATGAGCGGACACCTGGCTCGCCGCCATCACCAACATCAACATTCAACGACTCAAACTCTAACCCAAGTAGCTCTGCTTCCTCCTCAACCTCCTCCTCGCCCCAGCGGCTACCGCCCGTGCTGCACCTGAAGCGCGGCAACCCAAAGGGTCTGCAGCTGTCGCTGGGCGCGTCGTCGTTCCACAACAGCACTAACTCGTCCACACCGACACCAGCAGGGTGTGCGTCGCCGATAAACCCGTTCTTCCCGACGCAGACGTCGGCGACGCCGATGTTCTCCGGCGGCGGTTCGCTCGGGCCCCGCTCTGGTGGCATGAAGGGCAACGCCCGCCGGCCGAGTCTGCTTTCTCTCATCACGCATCCTCCGGGTGGCGCCAGCGACGTGCCCCCGACACCAGGACCTAACTCTAGCTACGGACGGCGGCACCGCCGCATGCGTAGCGCCGGATCGTGTGGAGTCCCCTCGGCCCTCCCGCTAGGCTCTGTCGACGAGTACGCGAGCAGTGCCTCGAGCGGTCCGATGCTGTCACCACCAATGTCTTCGGGCGACAGCATGTCGACGCCCTCATCAACACCACCCGGCAGCTCGGGCTCCGAGCGCGAGTTTCCGCACATGCTCGAGCCGTACAAGGACGGGCCGATCGAGATCGTGCCCGGCGTGTGGCTTGGAGCAGAGGAGAGCGTATTCCACTGGGACGTGTGGAGTCAGGGCGCCTCCGAGGTCGGCGTCGTGAATGTTGCGCAGGAAATTGACAACCCGTTCGACCCGCGCACCGACCTTGCCAACTATACCTGGATCTCGCCTCGCGGCAAGGACAAGGTGACCCTCAGCTCGCACCCCGGCACACCGTCGCACCCGCCCGTCGCGTACACACACCTCCGCTGGTCGCACGGCGAGGGCGGCCTCGCCGACCTGCCCGCCGACGCCGAGCTCGGCGGCATCGTCGACCCCTCCGCCGCTGCCCCCAATGCTCAGTGGCGCTTCTGGGAGGCGATCAGATGGATGGAGGCGCGCCGCCGCGCGGGCGTCCCCGTCATCATCCAGTGAGTAACAGCTTATAAACGACTTCCATAGCTAACAACCAGTTGCCAGTGCGGCGTTTCTCGATCCGCAACTCTCACCGTTGCGTACGTTATGACGCTCGCCGCTTCGGGGCAGTTCCCCGAGCTCCTCGGCCAGCTGCACACGATGCAGGACGCGTACGACTTTGTCAAGGCGCGTTCGCCGTGGATCGGCCCGAACGTGAGCCTCGTGTTCCAGCTCGTCGAGTTTGCGCGCAACCTGTCCTCGCTTCTGAGCAGGCACGTGTCTCAGCATGGCGGGACGTGGGAGACGCGCTGGCCGACGCTTGTCGATATCGAGAGCGAGGACGCGTGGGCGAAGCGCCGGCGCGAGTTCGGTGACGAGCCGCAGGAGGAGGAGTCGAGGCGCAAGAGGGAGGAGAGGGAGGAGGAGGCGCGACGGCTCGACGAGGCCATGGTCAAGCGCCAGCGTGGGCGGATCAGTCCCAGCGACGCCATGCGAGCTTGAGCGAGCGTAACGAGCGCCCCGCGAGAACGAACTCCCACCACCATACTACCCCACCTAGCACAGAATCAATGCCGGTCCGCGAGACCAGCATCAGCATATCAGCATCAACCCATACGTCAGAACGATACTTGTACGACCATCGCCTCCGATCCGGACACTGGACAGACTAGGCCATAGACGCGATTCATGTTGTAGCACGATTGCGTGTGCGTTGCGGTGCAACTGGGCTGACACTGACTTGACTGTTGACTGAACTGACACATGATGTTGGGTTGGTGCCAATGTCAAGCGGTGTGGCAGTGATGGGCAGCGGCCCGTCACGACAGCTTAGCGTGTAGCCTGGGCAGAGTGGATGGCTGTGGCACTGTGATGGGTAGTCACTGCGACCAGAGATGGACAAGCCCTCCGCCGCAAAGCGTCAGGTTCAATTGATCGTGAGCAGTGTTTGCAGGCCAGCGTTTGCGGATCAGTGTCTGCACCTCTCATTTGCTGTGGCATTGGGCTCAGTAACCTTACGGGCCACCAAGAGTGTTCATCACCGCCCACCAGCACGGGGCGCGATCAGCACAAGCTGATAGTCCTCGTTGGACAGTCGCTTCTGGAGGCGGGCAGGCTCATGATCGACAAGAACAGGACGATCCCCGCCATCGAGCAAAACACAAACATTGCGGGCACAACAAACACCAGAGTAAACATCCGTCGTTCTGTGTGTCCCCGTCACTGGAGGGATGCGCGTACACAAAACTGTTGCACACTCAGACGGAGAAACGTCTTTCTCTCTGTTCCTCAAGCGTCTTTGTTCTCACCATCAGTCTCGAGCAACTATCATCGACGACAAGCTCTACCCAATAGCGGCAGGACGTCTCTGCAAAATCGACAGCGAAACGCGAGGACCTGCTTGACTTCGTGTAGAGGTCGCTCCCCCCGTCGGTGGCCACTCCGTTACTCGTGCTCGTGGTGCATCAACATCCAGTCAAGACTCGACACAGACCATCACCCCGTCACTCTCACCCCGCCACTCTCACCGTCCTTCTCACTCTCCTACGCGTTCGCACCCCAAATCTCCACTCTTCGTCTCGCTCCTCTTCACTCCAATCTCCTCGACCTCGACCTCAATCTCAACCCAACCTCTCCTCGTCACCCGCCACAAAGTTAGCGCCATGTTGGCGGCCCTGTATGCCGCCCCCCTGGTTTTTCTTGGCCTCTCCGCGGGTCTCTCGGCGTGGCGCCGACCGGAACTCCTCGTGCTCACTGGACATGCGCTCCTGTCCCTCGTTGCTGGATGGGTGCACTCGGGGCACTATGGCGGCCGCACGGGCAACGTACTCCTCGCGCTCGCTTCTACGCCAGCTATTGCGGTGCTGTTGGGGGTTGGGATTATGCGGCCTCGCAAGTCTATGAGTGAGTCCTAGCTCCTGTGTTTACATTCCTATTCTATCTGCCACCCTCGCCACCTGGAGGGCCCTCTCTGTCCGCTGCCATTGCAGTCCTGGTATTCAGTGGAGGCAGGTGACACTCCATCACTTCGCCACACTGGCCTCATTCGTCCGCTCGTCCTCGCTCTCGTCTTAGCTAACATCAGATACGTCTTCCAACTCTCTCCGTCCAGCTCCAATCTATCGGTTTCTCACCTCTCTCCGTCCTCCTTCGCTCCGCGGGTCACTCTTGTCCACCATCCCGCTCATCGCGTTGTCTCTACTTCTCGCGCTCTTCGCTCCCGTCGCCAGTGTCATGGCACTGAACGCAGTCCTCGTCGCGCTGCACACGAGCGTGTATGCGTACTCTGCCCCTTTGCCCGGGTTCTGGCCCTTCACCCCCGTCTCATCTCCCGTTCTGCCACAGGAGGAAGAGAATATCAGCAGCGAGAAGAGCCTCAGGGAACGCCAGGTCGAGGACTGGGTCGGCACTTTTGAAGACACGAGGCAGCAGGTCGTCGATGAGTGGAGTCTGTCTTTCACAACGGCTGCTACGGCCAGTCGCAGGCAGAGCGCCAGCAAGCAGAGCAGCCCGGCTCGCTTCGCTGCCTGCTTGTATTCGCCAGTCAAGGCGCGACTTATGGGTAGCCAGGACCGCGGCTTCGACGACACGTTCGGGCACACGACCACTGCCACTTCGACGTCCGCGTACGAGACGGGCAAGAGCACCGACGCAACATACACGACTGCGAAGAGCAAGGCAAGCAAGACCTCAGAGAACAGCGTCCGGTTCGCGCGTCCCCTGTCACCCACCCCCAAGGCCGCCCGACTCGGTTTCGACGAGAGCGACATGAGCGTGCCTGCGCCGCTCCGCCTGCCGCCGCTGGCCAAGGTCGCCTCCGCCCCGTCCCAGGGAAGCAGCCGCAAGCCCTCAACTCCGCCTTGCGCACCCCACGATCCAGTCCACAGCACCGAGAACGGAACCCCGACGTCGTGGCTGAGCTCCCAGGGCAGTCTAGCATTCTGCACCCGGACTGGAGCTTCAGCTCGTCTGGTTCGGACCCCGCCGCCTTCCTGTCCACGACTGTACCTCGCACATCCGTCGACACTCGTCGTTCCATTGACGCCCGCCGCTCGATCGACACCTCGCGCCTGTCGGTCGACGCCCACCGACAGTCCGCCTCGGTCGACCTTCCCCGCGAACCGCCCTACGCCTTCCTCTCGAAAGACCCTGCGCCGAAGCGCAAGCGCGGCTCGACTCAGACAGCAGCCAGTGTCAGTTTCCACGACTACGTCAGTGTGCATAGTGCGCACAGTACTTCGCGACAGAAACTCTCCGATGCGCCCGGTACGGTTCGCCGGCTGTCTTGTCCCGCCTCCATCGCCGAGAGTTTCAACATGAGCGTCGGCGGGAGTATACTTGGTGACTATTCTGCTTCTCCTTCCCAGCCTCTGCCTCGGAGCTTTGAGAGTTTGCGCTCTTTCAGAACGCGTACGCAGAGCAAGAGCTCCCATGAGCCCGAGACCGAGCCCGAGACCGAGACTGGGATGCAGTGGGAGTTCGTGCCCGCCGAAGTCTTCAAGGAGAGGGAGAGCGAGGACGTACCCAGTTTCTTTGTGGATATCGTCGAAGAGAAAGGAGAGGAGCGCTGGAGTCTCGGTTGGCCTGGTGTTCTGGGCTCACTGCTCCTCCTGGGTCTTTCGTCCCCCGCTCTCCTCGCCGACGGCATCGCGACGCGCGCCCTCCTCCTTGCCTCGTCTTTCATCCCCGCCCTCGTCATCACGACTTCGTCGATTCTGTCCTCGCGCCCAGTCGAGATAGACATCGAGGCTGAGCAGAAGCGAGTCAAGTACCACCCCCGCGACCGGAGCATGCGCCCTTCGCACGGAAGGCTCCTCCGCGCCCGCCCCGAACTCAGCTTTGCGCCGCCCTCTCCCCTCAGGTCAAGGCCGAGGACCATGTCCGCCGCCGCGAGGCTGCGCACGCTCCGCGGCGGCATCGTGTCCGCCATGGCGCCGGCGATGGGACACTGCGCCAGCGACAGCGTCGGGAGCACGGGCACGCACGACACTCAGGCCAGCACGCGCAGCCAGGCCGAGGAAGCCGATGGGAGCCACGGCTGGCTCGACGCGCATATCGGTGTTGCTACTGTCGCTACGCGCTCGAGGTCGCCGAGCGTACTCAAGCTCGACTGGACGGGGATCGTGTCCGCGCCCACGACGCCGGCTCGTAAGGTCATGACGCCGAGGAAGAGTCCGGCCAAGGTCGGCACACCGAAGAACGCCAAGGACAACGACCAGGAGGAGGACGAGGAGGACGTGCTCGCTGCTGCGACTGCTATGGCGCCCAGCCCCAGCCGGGTTCAGAGGAGGCGCACGTCCGCCTTCGCTTCGAGCGGGTGCGATTTCTCCCTTCCCTCCAGCGGGTACGCGCCCAGCCTCCGCGGATCGATTACTGGCGCCGCCGCCGCACAGCGCGCTCTACCCAAGCGCGCGCCGCTCAACCGCGTCGTGACCTGTCCCGTGTCCAAGCCTTCGGCGCCGCCTCCTCGTCTGCCCAAGTCGTCTGACGCCTCTGGTACCTCTGGCGTCTCGTCATCCTCCGCCGCGACGTCGGACATGCCGCACACCGCCTCCTCGAGCGATACATTCGGCACCAAAGCCGCCTCAGCCTCAGCTTCCGCAGTGGACTTCACGGCGTTCGACTTCAGCAAGCCGCGCCAGGTCTCTGCCTCCAGCGAGAGGGAGGGGATCGGCCGCGCCGTGCTGGGCTTCAACATCCCGTCTCCGATTACGCCTATGCCGCCCGCACCCTCTGTTCCCGCCGCGCCGCTGGCGCTCGCACCGCGGAACATGTCAGCGGAAAAGATCGACCTGTACTCTACGCCTGCGCGCCGTGCCAAGTCCTCCGAGACTTCCAGCATTCTTCGGAACGCGGAGCTCGCGCGTCTCTTGTTGGCGGAGGGCACGCCAGCCCCGACGAGGCACAAGCGCTCCTTCTCCGGTTCCTCGGTCCGCTCTCACCCCTATTCTGTCTCGCGCTCGACTCGTTCGTCCCGATCCACTAAGTCCTCGAAGGGAGGCAAAAGTCACAAGTCCTCTGCATCTTGGGCCAGCATCAAGGCCAGCCTGAAGAGCAGCGTGCCCTCGCCTCTTACGCCCAAGTTCAAGCCGTGTGAGGTCAGACGCCCAAGCACGCCGAGCACGATCGCCCGCCTCGAGTCTAGCTTTGACGAGCCCGCGCCTCCGCCCAGGAGTCACCCACACCCCCGCCCCCGCCCCTTCAGCTTCGACTACGCCACGCCCTGGGACCATGCCCCTCTCCGCTCTCGTGCTCCACACGCGCGTCCAGTGCCTGACGTCGGGAGCAGCTACGAAGTCTCGTCGCGCGAGAACACCCGCACCCACCGGAACCGGGGCCGGTCCAAGTCCGAGGCCGCGTTTGTGAAGCATCTCGACAAGTCGGAGAAGCGCCTGCGGCCCCTCGTTCTCGCCGAGAGGCACACCAACGCCAACGCCAACGCCAATGAGCCAGTCAAGCGCTCCCTTCGTTTCGGGGGGACGCCGAACATGTCTGGTGTCTCCGGGCTCTCTGAAGAGGACGAGAACGAAGTGTCGCACTTTGATGTATCGTCGCCCTTGAAGCCGGGGATCAAGGCATTCGTGACGCGGCTCTCTGGAACGCCGGACAAGAACAATCGCAACTCGGGCGCATCACAGAGGACGTCCATCTTCGCCCTGGGGAATATCTGGAACTCCTCGAGCGTCAGTGGAGGGAATGGGGGGATCAGTGGGGGGAACGGGAGTATCGGCGCCGCAATGAACTCGCCAAACGTCCGTGCCGGTCGTGGACGGGATACGAGCCCCGTACGCCGCGCCAGGAGTACTGTGGGCCCGCAGCCGAAACCGATACGTCTGTAACCTCTCTCTCTATCTGTGCAATCAGCTGTGTATCCAAGTATTTCTGTGTGTCTGCTTTAATCTCCTGCATTACGACCTTGCGTTCGACTCTTACGTCCATGCATGTGTGGTATTACTCGGTATGCGCTGTAGTCAGTGGAGAGTCAGAGTGGTTAGGACAATGAGACACGGGACATTCCGACGTCGGCCCCGATTGTTCAGATGATCAGGTCGCTCGGAGCTTGGTCCGCCAAAAGCTCTCCCGGCGATCCCCGGAAGAGAGAGCGTCACCTGATTTCTCTCTGCGACTAAGGCCAGGGTCAAGGAACGAGGTACTCTCTTCCGTCGTCTCGCACATCAATCAGCCTACATGCCTACTTGCGCGCGCCAGCTTCAGCTCACGTCGCGCACGTTGCACAAAGGCGACGTCTCTGGGGCAACTGGCAACTCGGTATCGCTGACTGTGGCCAGGCACAGCACACTGAAGAGAGAGAATGGGGGGGGGGGGGGGGGGGGGCGGTGGGGAACGTGGTCCCGCATCAAGTCAAGACGTCACATTAACTCTCCCCATGCCTCCACTGTCAGGATATACACTGCAGTGCCAGATCACCTCCAAGCAGAACGGCGCAGAGATAGAGTGGAGAAGGAGGATGAAAGAGGGGGCGAAGGAGGGGTCAGCTTGGCGTCGCGTGGCTCTGAAGGGACAACACGAGGAAGATCGATGCAGCGTAATGAATTGGAGCGTCCCTTGTGCGTTGTGGAGTGCAGCGAGGTAGTGAGGTGAGGGGCCCTACCTAACAATGACCTCGGTCATGCCCTCCAGTACTCTGCAGTCGCCAGCGGTCCGACACAGGAACCACACCGCCGTATGCAGATCGCATGCAACAGCGCGACAGAGCGAAACGGCCGAAACACGTATACGACTCGATGCAGACCGTCATCTATGGCCCCTTTGTGCGTCGTCCCCTGTTCCTCACTACTTCGGTGCAGAGTGAGCGCGTGGCTCACCGATCCAACCTTCGCCTCCTCCTCCGCCAGTGCAGCAGAGGGACCAAAGGGGAGGTGTTGGGGCTCGCGGCTTGCGAACACAATCGAATTGACGTCACCCAACCAGCCGGTTCCAGTATCCGCCCCCCCGGTCCCCCCCGAGTTGTCCAATCGAGACGATAGACGGGCTCGCTGTGTTTGTGTCTGCGTAGACGTGCAAATTCTGCGAGCACCAGTAGGCAAGCGGAGCAGAGTAGGGAGCGGAGAGAAGAGAAGAGAAGAGAGGCGCACCACATGCTCGCAACGCTCGCTGAGATGCATCGCTAGCGAAACTGGCTCTGACAAACCTATGAACCTAGGAAAACAGCGCGATGATGCAGCATGCACCGCGTCGCAGTGCGCACCCTTGCGCACCAGAGCTTATCCCCTTGCGCTTCGATCAACTTGACTACCCCAAGCCCCCCAAGCCAAGCCAGACTCAGATGGGGGTGGGCAGTCGCTTCCAACAAACGCACAATCCGGGATCGGCACCGCGTCGTATCGACGTAGCGACATTATCATGTGATATGCATCTGCAATCTATGAGAATTAGGATGTGCCATCGCACTACTGCACTGCCCACTGCGGCCGAGATGTTTGGGTCATGTTATTCGCCGTCACAACTAGAAACGCTGCCCGTGCGAATTATAGAATGCATAAAATGCGGCAATGCGATGGAAGAGGGTAAGGGGTTGAAAAGGGTAGTAGGGTAGAGGAGGCAGAAGGGGCGCGTACCCGCAGGACGGCGCCGGTGGTGGGGGAGGGGGTGAGTGGCGCGGCGCCGAGTACATTTGAGCTGCTCGGCGCCGTCACCGCACGAGCGAGAGGGGAACTCGCAGTCTACCTTTCGTTCGAATGTCTACTAGTTTGAGGTGAAACTGCTTAGTGGGCGGCAGCAGCCTCGGTCTCGGCCTTCTCGACGTCGGTGGTCTCCGGCGCCTGGTAGGGGGCGTAGACGGAGTCGCGCTTCGAGACGCACGAGAACTTGTCAGAGATGGCCCAGAAGAAGCCGATCGTGTTGAGGCCGAACAGGGCCCACGAAAGACCAACAATGGCCTGGATGCGGGAACAGTCCGAGGCGAAACGGCGCCAGGGCTCAGAGAAGTGGTCAGCGCCGTGCTTGCACTGGAGACCGTGGCCGAAGGGCGTAGCGGTGAGGATACCAGCAACGACACCGAAGAAGACGCCGCCAGAGACGAACATGAACATCATGATCTTGTGGCCGAGGGTCCAGTGGAAGAGGGCGAAGATGAGGTAGAAGATGGTGGCGAAGAGGCTGCGCACGTTAGCGGCTTGTTCGTTCTGAGGTGGCGCATCGCTCAAGCAAGCTTAGCGAATCTCGGTAGCGGCTGGCGTCGAAAGTTGTCGCAGCCGAGGGACCATGCACAGCGGTGGCGGCGAGCGCCCGGGTTGCGTCGGCTGGCGTTCTGATGGTGGCTTTTCCAAGCCAAAGCCAAAGCCGCGGAAACCTGAGCTTTCGCCCTGCACGGACATTGGCTTGATCCGACTGGCTGACTGGCTGACAGCCAGCCGGAGTGGCAGTTTCCGCGCAAACAAGTTTCGCTGCTGCTTGCTCGCTTGCTGCGATGAAAGAAGCATAGACTTACCCAAGACCGATAGCGTGGTAGTACATCAGAGTAGGGTAACGCGTGTTGAGGTTGCCGTACTTCTGGAGCTGCTCAGAGATGAGACCGAGCATGGTGATGTCGACACAGGCGTAGAAGACGAAGAAGAAGAAGATCATCTTCTGGCGTCCGGTGAAGAGCATCTGACCGAGCTTGCTCTTGGGGAGAACCTTCTCTGTTGCAGGTCAGCTACCATTCTGGCTGCCGCGTTTGTTCGTTGTTTCCGACTCACCCTTCTTCTCCTTGTTACGACCGAGGCAACCCATTTTGATCGATTGCGGTTTGGGGGGAGGGGTAGGATTAAAGAGGTGTTGAGGGGATAGGTAAGGGGGTACGAGTTATAAGTGTAAGGATGGACAAGAAGCAGTTAACAGTGAAGAGATAAAGTGGGAGAGAGGGGGAGGGCGGGATGGGTGGTGGTAGGGAGGATGGGAGGTTAAAAGAGGTAAGAGATGAGGTAAGGGGGGATGAGAATTATACCAGAGTGGAGCGAGCGAGGCAGGCTGCCCAGGCGGAGGGTGTGTAGCTTTATGTGTCATGGCGTATTCTGGCGGGCGGCCCGAGGTCCTCTGCTGTCGACCGTGTGTGTTCCCTGGGTGACCCCTTGTTAGGCTTTTTTGACGAGGCACTGAGCAGAGCGGGTCAGCGGGTCAGCGAGTCCAGCGGACGGGGGTACGGGGGTACGGGGTCGGAGGCGGGGGCATTACTGGACCGTCGATGCTCGGGTCTGTCTCGTACGTGCAGCAGAATCGGGCTCCAGCCCCCGCGGACGCAACGGGATTCTGGCAGCTGATTCTGGCAGCTGCACCAGCGCAGAGACAGTCTGCTTGGTGAGCTCGATTTGAGGTCCCTAGTTCAGGGTAAGAACGAAACATCCAAGGCTTCGTCTTCGTCCGTCCTCAGGCGTTGTTCCCGGCCGCACTGATGAACTCAGGGTCACGCCTTCGGACCGTACCAGGGGTTGCGCCCAGAGCCATGTCATCACTTGACATGAACCAGGCAGGGGGCTGACTGGAAGCGTAACTGCGAGGTTGCAGGCGCACGACCCCAAGGCACACTGGACCACTCGACCGCCAGGTCCACATGACAGGAGCTGCAAAGGTTCGGGCGCGGCGGAGATGCGTCATCGGCTCGCTGTCATTTGCTGCTGTTGAAAAATTGACTACAGCCAACTGTCCTAATCAGTCTATTTTCATTCATGCTTAGTCGAGTGTGCGTCTGTGCTCGCTTGCAGACGGAGCTGGCCGCGTGTGCTCGCTACGATGTGATGGACGAGTGCGCAGTGTATGCAACGATCAGTGTAGCGTGCAGCTGAATTGTGCCGAGTCGGGTTTGGCTAACATGTTGCCGAGGTCTGGGAAAATGTGCGTAGCGACGGAGCGTCTGCGCCTTTGTCATGTCTGGGGGAGCGGACGCGTGAACGTGCCGGGTGTACGGGTGCGTTTCTGATCTCGTGACTGTCAGCGGCTTGCATAGAGTTTGTCACGGCCACCGCAAGCTAGCGCAAGTCGCGATTCTGTTCCACGCACGCAAACGGCTGCAGCACAAACGACCGCGAGACCGAGCGAAGCGAGCACACTCGAACGGACAGATAAGATGATTGGGCCAATGACGTATCTCAGGGCTAACACTCCGAGGCGCAGAATCTCCATATAGGGTAACGGTGCAAAGAGGCTGAAGAGCCAGCAGAGCCAGCGTCAGGGCGCGTTCAGGGCGCTCCAGGGGCGCCTTGGCAAGTGATATTCCTCAGTCTTCCAACTCGAGCCGCTAAGCGGGTCAAGCGCGGCCGCGGGCTATTGCTGCTTGATGCTCTCGTGTTTGTGTCAAGAGAGAAAGAGAGACCACGCAATACGCTGCATTCCTCGCTCAACGTTTGTCCTTAGCAACGCCGTTTGCGGTCTGGCCAGCACGCCTTACTCTCGCGGCGATAACACGAATGTCTTGCAAGCGAATCCTTATCTATCCTGTCACTTTTTTTCACGATCCCGAAGCTGCGAACATTGATCTAGGCTGACTTGAGACAAGAGCGTCTCGGCGCTCGGCTCGGCAGGCGTCCAGTGCACAGTCTCGCTCATGTTCGAGATTGGTCAGCTAGATCCGTGCCCCGTCCTGTGGTCCGAGTACATGACGGCGGCCACGGTGGCCCTTGTTTGAGCACGAGCACTCGGAAATTTCGATTTCTGAGTAATCCTGGCTTCAGGAAGTTGCACAAACAAACAGGGCAAGGCGCAAAGATGAGGGTACTGGGCTTGCCCATGCTCAGGTTTGTATAGATTGGCTGGCGTCCTCCGAAAAAAAGAGACCTGGCAGCGGCGTCGTCCCTGCCTCAGCCTGAAGACGCCGGCAGCCCTGCCGAGGTGCTGGGCCATCTGGGCGCTCATTGGCAACCCCCATGCGGATTGCCGCAGCGAGCCGCCTCGATCCGCTGGAACGGGTCAGGACTTCCTGCCCCCAGCGCCCCATGCGACGAACCGACGAACCGCTCGCTCAAGCCAGTCTGAGTGGTCAGGACGCAGCGCGGCACGTGTCGCGCTAGCTCTGCTGGGCTGACAGATGCCGGATGAGGGCATGAGGGAGCGACACGGCGTCCGATCACCCAGTAGCCTGATACGTAGTGCGCGTTTACGCCAAATCCGGGATCTCCGGGACATCGGAGAGTGGCAAGGGATACGCTCCCTGCGAAATTTCCCTACCAAGAAAGCAACACCGGCGCATGCATTTCCTATCCTCTCCCCCCTCAAGACATAAGCATGCCTAAGAAGATGCTAAGCCCGGTGCACATCCGGCGCTAGGCGCTGGAGTTGTCGGTCGCACAATGGGGATCTCGCGTACGCACTGAGCCCTCGGTATGGGTGAGCTTGGCAGTCTTCGAGCCGAGTGACGTCTGGTGGCTCCAGCCAAGAGAATCCCTCACCGGCCCACCTCTTCATTGGGGGCGCGAGGGCCGTCGCGCCCTCGCGTTCCGGGCTAACTGGCCATAGATCTCATAAAGTCTCGTACTCTGTTTCCTACAGTTGGCGCCTGTCGCAATCCTGGCGATTCCTGGCCGCAAGATTTCTGGAAGCGGCAATCTGACCCAGAGTCCGACGTGACCGCGAATTGGCCACTCAGAAACACAGCGACGCGACTGATTTTACTTCTCCATGCGGACGTAGCCTTCTGTCCGCGCCCGTACGCCGCTCCCTCGGCCGCGCACCCCCGCGACCTCCGGTGACTCACCCTGAACCACACAAACGGTCCAATTACAAAAATAACCCAGTTCCCCCGACTCCTTCGCTTCCAGCCATCGCCGCCGTTATCTCCACTTCCCTTCCTCGAGCATGCATGTGCTCGTGCATGCATGCGTAGATGCTGCATAGGAGGGAGGAAGATGTAGTGGAGTTAGGAAGCATCTCCGCACGTGCTTGATTCGCCGACAGATATGAGCGCTGCGCAGAAGCCATCTGTTCGTGTCGACGTCTGCCCGCGCCATCAAAGAGATGGCCCATGTAGCTCCGCGCATGCCGCGCAGTTCACCGCGCAGAAGGGCGTCGGATTTGACACCGATCAACAGCTCATCACAAGTTCGAGATCGACGTTGCTTCTCCACGGTCTAGAGTGACTGACGCAAACGCAGGTTTTGCATTCTGCTCACCGCAGCTTGTCTGGTTTCCCCATGTCCATACACGGCTCGGCCAGCCACATGTCTATCCGGTTTTCCATTCCCAGCGATGCTCTGATGCTCCTCGACTCACTGCTGACTGCCGCGCGGGCGTCGAGCGGACTGACTTACAGAGTCGTTGGGACCGCCTTCGGTGACTGATCTCTGTTTTACCGCCGCCCTCGCATCGCCATCGTCCTTTGTCTTTCTCTTCCAGCGGTGTCCCCTGCCGACTCTCTCCCTGCCTGCCAGGAAGGCCGTAGCAACTGCAGGAAACTGGAGAAGTGACATCTGCATATTCTGGTTGCTATATGGTTTGCTCCGGGTATCTACAGTCGTGTTTCTTGTCTTCATTGGGTATATCTGATCTTCTGGCCGGGTATTACTGTCACTGACGCCTCATTAACGTCCGCGCGACCTGCGCGCAGCGTACAAGGGCAGCTAACTTGAGTTACGGTCAAGAGTCACCTTCAGCTCGTCCAGTTGCGCCAGAAGCTGGGACAGGTCCGTCTCCGGCGTCTCGGGCGTCGGGGGCTGCGGCTCCTGCAGCACTATGCTGAGGCCTGCGGCTATGCAGAGTGTGATCTGGTCCATTGTCGTTACCTTAGTGTGAGGTTCGACAACTGATGGGAAGGTGTGGAAGTCTCAATGGGAGCTGGCTGAGCTTCGGTAAGCTGCTGATCGAACCGAAAGGGTCGAGTGATGTCTGTCAACGATAAAGAGGTACCGACACTTTCGAGCTGAGTTTGCTGTATAAGACCTTGAGATGGTATTCAACAGGCGATGTTGATCGGGTGAAGGATTGCAGATGCTGGTGGCAGCGTGGTGGACTGCTGTGAAGGCTCGGTACCGAAGCTGTGTCTTCGCCTGTTGAGTCGAAGAACTGATGAACAAGCTCGCACGTCTATTCAAGAGAGACCTTCAGATTCTCGTTGGGATATGCCTGCCTGTCTGTTTGTCTAGACAGCACGTATGCTTATAGCAGGCTGGTGACTTCAATGGCTGGAAGCTGTTGCCGCTAGTTCGCCACTTTCGGCAGTTGGCCGTGCTTTGCCGCTGCTGAGCCGTCGATCAACCGCTGTGCTGGTTTGTGCCTTGGCTGTTCTGGACCGTTTGCTAGACGGTAGGCAGTGGTTGGGCGGTATGTGGTGTGTACTGTGTATGCCGCCTGTGAGGCGATCGGTGGCGTGTCTGCCTTGGTGTGGATGTTGTTCGTTGTGAACTTGGTGGCGCGCCGTTTCCCGCTTGCGTGACGGAGTGCTTGGCAGGAGGATATCTGCGAGTACTAGCGCAGTCGACCGGTGATGAGCTGGAAGGTGCCGAAGTTGGCTGTTGGTGTCTGCTTCAGCCTGGAGAGGCTGTTGTTGTCGAACTCGTTGAGGTTGCTGGGTGACGAGGTTAAGGTTTGCAGCAGTTTTATATCTTCAGCTGCGCTCCTCTTGATGAACAGCGCCCGGCTAGACACTGGTGGCGTCGGTGGTGTTCCGTTGGAGACATGAGCGAGTGTCAGCTCAGTGAAACGCATGGTACGAGCCCGTGCGAGCCAGTACCGCAAGTGGTACGATCTGCGACAGTGCGTCGGTGTGCGCCGGTGGGTGGCCGGGTGTGCGATACACGCCTCAGACATCGAACACCGCATGCCTGTCGATGTCCTGGACAACACGGTGAGTGGTGAGTGGCAAAGCCGGGCCCTCCAGTGAGGGGCCATAGAAAGTGAGTCGGACTCGCGATGATGTCGAGATGAACGCCGAAGCCCGTGTTTCCGACGGTATCAGCCAGCAACCTGCGACGCGTGTGAGACGCATGCTGCGTCTTCCTGAGGCCGTGTGCTGCGTCTATCCCGATATCGTCCCAGGGCTTTGGAGTGCTGTCGTCGCAGCCCGAGAGATACAGTGGTGAGTGCAGTGGCCTGTTGTTGCATTGGACCCTTGGACCCCGGACATCCCAGACACGAGGATGGTCTGATGATGTTGAACTCCGAGCCCAGACGTTTGGAAGCTCCCTGTGCCCACTTCGGTGCGTGCTTGGGTAGGCTGTTTGACTTGGGATCTTTAATGAAGGGCTGATTCCAGTGGTGGTGCGGGGTTGAGCGGGTGTCAAGCTGGGGTTAGCGGGGTCGAATTAAGGGAGCATTGTGAGTTGCTGTTAGAAGGCTGATTCCAGTGCTTGATGGCGGCCAGTAGAGGAGATTATGGGGTCGATTAAGGGACCAGCCTGGCGTTCGTGGTGGGTACTATTGCAGGTCGTGCACGTCCTGGTGACTAGTGGCTGGTCCCGTGCAGACCCGAGACGCGTCGAGGTCGACGCGTACAGCTTGCTGAAACGCGACGATCCTTTCCGACACACTATGGGGTTGGGGCCTGCAGGCGATGTAAGCTGCCGATGCGCTAGGGGTTCGGACCCGCCCGTTGGCAGTCGTGGTCGAGACTGGCTACCTGCCATCCCCCGTAGCCTGGGGAGTGCCTGCGTTCAACGTGGCCAATAGGAGATGTGTCAGGTAAGCATGACGAACATAGCTTGGCTGCGAGGTTGGGGAGGGTGAGGAAGGGTCGAGCGTTGTCAGGTCAGTCGTCCTTGCAGCGACGAAGACAGGCGCGTGCATGGCCGCGTCGACCGATGTGTTGGGCCGCGGCTTGATGAGATAGCGATGCAAAGTGATACGTGTAGCAGAGAGTCGTGAAACCGTCAGTCGTGTCAGTTGCCCAAACTAAACCTGGGGCGGTGCGTGCCAGTGGCGGTCTTCCTTCCCCAACACCTGCCCTCCCGGGGCCTAGCACTGCACGCCGTATCAATACCAAAGCACGAGCACACCACATCGGTCCGGGAGTCAACCTTGGATGTCGGTCGCGTCGGCATAGATATCAGTTGTCGCGACGGCGAAAGGTAGGGAGGCAGAGGGTCGAGCAGTAGTGTGACTACGGATTGAGCGCATTCGGTTTCACGGTGACTTGGCAAGGCGCGTTGCGGGCGATAAGCTCAAGACACGGAGAGTTGAAAGAGTCAGGCTAGTCAGGTCTGTCAGGTCCGCAAGGAAGGGCATGCGTGCATGTCCGCTGTCCTTAGGGTCCGATGTCCCCTGCTTCCTTCTGCCCTCTTCAGAGCTGCCATCTTGCTTGTCTGCTTGTCTTCATATCGACCACCAAGACCTGCACAGAGCTCAAGGCTGCAGCAGCCGTTGTATCCTCCCCGAATCCGAGTGCTTACCGCGCCATGCCTTCCTCGCTTGAAGTTGAGAGAACAGGCAAAAGGTTGGCGGTCATCTGTGCGTGTGGGGTTCATGACGCAGTCACGTGACACGATATGTGTGCCTGGCGCGGCGGAAGGAATGAGAGACGTTTCATGTGACAAACCAGGCTCCCTTCCTCTGCTGAGCAGAGGTGGAGGTGTGAAAGGCAGCACAGCATCGCGGGAGGGGACGCTGGCGAGAAGCCCCGTCCCTCCTCCTCGTTGGACGTCGTCGTGACGGTCAGCCGACTGCTGACCGCTGCCCGCTGCGGGTGCGAGATGTTGGGGGTCGGTGGGTCGGTCCCACCCACTGCATACGGAAGCGACAGTGTGCCGTGGCGGCGAAGCTGTAACGACCCACACACAGCGCCTCCAGCAGCACCCACTGTGGGCTCGGGTGGTCGATCGTGGCGACGCGTCGGAGTGTATGCTGCGGAGCCGCAGCAGCGGCGTAGTCTTGCCGAACTGCCGAATGTGTTCACAAGACCAGAGTGGCGAAATACGGAGCGATACGAATGCATCCAGGGAGATGCATAGGGTGTGCGGACCAGCTCTCTGCCGTGGTCTGCCGCAGGAGTTCTGCCGAAGTGCGCCGTCTACAACACAGCGGTGCAGACTACGGAAGCGGCGCGGGCAGCGCAGACGACTAGGTTGCCCCTGGCGACCACGTGGACAGACACCGCCTCGCGCCTTACCCACGCAACCGCCGCCGCCTAATGCGCCGATTAGCAATGACCAGGAAAGGATAGGAATGCCCAATGCGTTTATAGCAATAGCAGATTACAAAATGCAAAGCCATTAGACGTTCCTGTCCACTCTATCAGCGCCTCCGGCTCAACCCCAGGCGGCCCAGGATCCAGGACCTCCACAGCGCAGGCTCAGCTGAGCTTAGGTACTCCAGTCTCCACTGTGCTCACCAAGAAGCCTCACAGCTCACCGCTACGCTCCCTCACCAGCGCACGCTGTCATCCTCCAACACTATCACGACCGCCGACGCAACGCAACTTTCACTCACCCCTTTACCACCGGACACTCCCTTCCACCACTTCCACAACTACCCGCTCTTCATTGTCCATTCACCCCACACCACCCCGACTTCTTACCACACCCCGGCTCCGCCATTACGACTCTTCACGACACACGACACACACGCTCCCGAACACCCACCCAGCCGTGACTTCTGACCAGGCCCAACCGAAACCCAGTCGCCCCAGGTCTAGGTCTAAAGGCAGCAAAGTCACGTCGGGCACGTAGCAGCCGGCACCGCCATCTCAGTCCGTCTGACCCGCCCGACCCGTCTGCTGAGCCTGCTTCGTTCGCCTCCGCTTCGTTAGCATCGCCTTGGCCCACCCGGTCCACGCCCGCACGACGCACGACGCGCGATCGTCACGAGCGTGCTCAAGCTCGAGCTCCCGCTCTCGGCCAAGACCAGATCCAGCTTCTTCTCTGTCAACTGCTTCTCCTGGTTTGACTGGTACGACTAGCCCGACTGGCGCCTCTGACTCGACTGGCTTCTCTGGCAAGATCACCGACAGTGCTCGTGCTACAGCCTCCACCACGATGAAGAAGCTCTTTAACCGCTCGACAAAGTTGTCGGAGCAGGAGCGCGACAGCTCCATCACTCCAATGTCGTCGTCGCACCAGCGCTCGTCCGGCATCATGCAGGGCCACGACTTACACAAGCGCCGCCACCAGAGCGCAACTGTGACGCCCTTCCCGCTCGACGCAGGCCGCGCGAACGGCGGATCACGGCCGCCGTCTCACCCGAACCCGACTCCGGCTGGACAGATGCAGGTCCAGCCCCAGATCGTCCCCCAGCCCGTGAATGCCGCGATGATGCAGAAGCCGGTTCCGCCTCCACCTAGCGGCGCCGCACTGGCTTCCTCAACGCCGCCTCCGAGACCGCCGCGAGACAGCGCACGCGGTGCACCGGTCGCACCAGGGCAGCCCGACTACCAACAGATGGAGGAGGAGGCGGTCTCAGCTCCGTTCAGGCGAGAAGGAGGCAACGATCGGACGAGCATGGTGAACCCTCGATCGAGATCGGGGACAGGTGGAACAGGTTCGAGTTATGCTATGCCGACGCCCGAACCCAGATCCCCAGGCATGCCGGGCCCCGGACGCTCGCCTAACGACCCTCCCATTGCGCAGATGTACGCCAGACCGGACATGGCCATGCCCCAGGCGGCACCCACGCAAACCGCACAGCCCGCGTTCTTTCTGCCGCCCGGTGCGGGACCGCCGTCGCCCCAGTTCCGCCCCGCAACTCGCCCCTCAACTCCCCCGACCTCTGGCCGCTTCTCCCATTCTCATCAAGGCAGCATTCCGAGCCTGCACAACGTCGCTTCCAACCTCCCACCACACATCGCCGCCTCGAGTTACGAAGGCCCCGACGGCTACTCCAGCGCGCGAAGTCGAGGATACAGCGCCTCGTCTCAATCAGGGCGGGGATCCGACCAGGAAGGGTCCGTCCACCCCAGCCCCCAGGTGGTCAACATGTTGGGAGGGAAGGGTGGCCAAGGCCAATCGCCTCTGAACCGATCACCGTTAGCTAACAACTTCAACTCGACCAGCGCAAACAACGGCGACGAAGAGCCGCTCCGACCGAGGTCAAGACGAGAATTGAACACTTCCGGCATCCGCAGCTCGATGCCTTCGATCATGGGCGGTGGAGGTAATCACCACAACGCCCCAGAGTCAAACCGCATGGAGAACCTCGATGTGAGACACGACGGCAAGCACGATTCGAGACTCTTCTTCTCATCCTCCGGCTCCCACAAGGACAAGGACGACAAGGACAAGGAGAAGAAGAAAGGCTTTTGGAGCGGGTGGAGTGATCGAAAGTACAATAAGCTCTCGAAGCACCAGTCCAACCCCGCGCAGCTCCGGCCAGAAGACGATGGCGCCTCGAGTCTGGGGCATGGCCAGCCTGACCCCATCGACACTTACTCTTCCCACGGCCATGGTCAATACGTTGTCAGCTCTAACGGTATGACACCGACAGTCACGACCCCCCCCGTGCATCTCGACAAGGACTTGCCCGTCGTCATGCCTGGTTCTGTGGAGGACAGGCCCAGCGCAGAGCGCTACCGCGGCGACGCTGACATCTCGACTGCTGGGGGACACGCCAGCTCACTTGGGCACGGTGGCATCGATGTCACGCCCAAGCACACGTCGCGCTCCCGATCGGCTTCGAACGCAGTGTCCACTGAGGTTTTGTCTTCCCCGCGAGAGACCGGGCCTGACCGCCCGCGCAAGGACGGCGATCGGAACCGTAGTCGAGATCGCACAGCCGATCGCCTGCAAAGGAACCCCGCAGGGGACGAGGACATCTATCAGCTAATCAGTATGTTCATCTTTTCTCCCGTCGCTAACCATCTTCAGGGCATCTCTGTTCGCGCCGCGAAACGACGCAGAATGCCGTCCTCGAGCTCTGCGAGAAGATCAACCTGTCCGAGAACCCCGACGCTGCCAGCAAGGATGCTGCTCGCGGTTTGCGCAAGGTGTTCAAGCACGGCACCGACCCGGAGCGCCGCATGGCCACTCGTCTGTGGTGGTTGACGATGCGGAATGTCAAGGCACGGCCATACCACCGTGAGTTGGATGTGTCCTGGATTTAACTGACCGCAGACTTCGCAACGTGCCGCAAGTTCATGGCTGCCATAGAGCCTATCGTCACGAACAAGCTCGATCCCCCGCCGTCGCAGGCGACTCTGCGATGGGCGATCGACGTTCTCGCCGGTCTTACATACGCATACCACGCCGAACGCGGTTGCGAAGGCCTGCAGGACCTGTGGAAGAAGATCAAGCTGCCGGGGGACCTGGACATCGGACGGCCTCTACCCGACGACTTCCTTCTGTATTCGCCCAGTTCGCTACCGCCCAACCCGTCGGATGCTGCTAGTATCAACACGACGACCGCGACCGTCAGGACGAATAGAACCCCGAAGGACAAGCGGGACAAGATGCGGAGGAAGCGGGACAAGGATGGCAAGGAAGCGAAGGACTCCGCCAAGGACCGGAGCAAGCCGCGCGACCGGCCCAAGTACCAGGTCGCACCGAGCCACGAGGACGACATCCAGAAGCTCATCGTCGAGGCATCCGAGGGCAAGGAGAACGCGCGCATTTTGTCCG
Source organism: Trichosporon coremiiforme (assembly GCA_039545355.1). Classification (NCBI taxonomy): domain Eukaryota; kingdom Fungi; phylum Basidiomycota; class Tremellomycetes; order Trichosporonales; family Trichosporonaceae; genus Trichosporon; species Trichosporon coremiiforme. The sequence continues at coordinate 165,217 of BCJJ01000023.1, forward strand.
AGGCGCTCGTGTACACTGCGCCATCCGAATTCGACGACAAAATCATTTTGCAGGAGTACCACTCGCGGTGCCAGCAGTCGTTCACCTCGCTCAGCTCGCAGATGGACTGGGCGCAGTCAGAGGCTGCCAAGTCGCGCCGCGTTGCAGACTCCATCGAGCTGCAGGAGGCGACCAACATGGCCACGCCGGAGGAGAGCGCGCTCGACGTGCTTCTTGAGGCGCACGGCAAGCTCTCAGACGCTATGGAGCAGTACGACGAGCTCGCGCGTTCGGCCGCATACGAGAAAGAAGTTCGCGCTGTCGAGGAGATCAGCAAGAAGGACACGCGCATGGACCGGCGGCAGAAGGACATGCTCATGGTGAACGAGACGATGCGCGCCGAGGGCTCGGCCGCGTCCCGCTCGGCCTCGCCCGGGCAGTATATGGACGCCGACGCGAGGCTGTCGCACGACCAGCGCCGCTCCCACGAGCAGATGCGTGCTTCTTTCGAGAAGATGCGGATACCGCAGGACCACTCGGTTGCACTGTCCCCTCTCCCGATCACCATGCCCGTCGCTCCGTCCGCGCCCATGTCACCAGTGTACACTGGTGCTGGCACGCCTGCGAGTGCGCAGAGTCTGGGCACCGTTCCAGGAGTCGCCAGTGGTCTTGCTGCAGGTGTTGCCGTCGGCGCCACCACCGGAGCAGGTATCAGTGTCATGACGAATGGATTCCAGACCGATAGATCCTCGACGCCGTCGCCAGAGGATCATCCGCTGCCACAACCACCCCTCCGCCCGGCCATGGCTGGGCAGCGCGCGCCCAGCCCGGTTGGCAACAAGCAGCCGGCCGCTCGGCGCATGGGTGGCCCGCGCCCGCTGCCCTTGCCCAATGCGTTCCGTAGCCACAACTCGCCGGCGAGCCTGCACGCCGCCTCCGACATCCATGCGTCCAGCACTGAAGGACCCAACGGCACAGAGAACGGCACGCCCGCACCCGAGTCGAGCGCCGAGGAGATTGACGACGATGTCCCACCCAAGATGCCATCTCGCAAGGCGCTCGGAAAACGCAGGGCTGACCCTGACAGTGAGTATAGCGAGCGAGCGCAAGTGAAGCGAACGCAACGAGTGCAAGGACAACTCTTCCTTGCTTAAAGAGCGTCTCTGCACCCTTACTCTTCGCTCGTCATCGACGCTTTTTCTTCTTGAATCGTCGAACTCAAGCTGACATACAGACGACTTTGACCCCGACAGCCTGTTCACCGGGCGCACGAAACCGCCGGCGGACAATGCGAGCGAGATCAGCGTTTCGCTCGACGACATCTATGCCGCCAAGCCGATCAAGTATGCGTACGACGCCTACGCCGAGCGCCTTGCGCTCGAGCGCGACGAGCAGGCCAAGGCGGCCGCGGCGGCTGCCCCAGTTCCCGCGCGATAGTCGCGACCCCCATAATGATTACGGTGGAGAGGGCGAGCCGCAAACACCTCCCCAATGTCAAGACACAGAGGCACTCGCGTTGCTTTGGATCCTACTCCATATCATGCACCTAATACCGACCCCTCCGTCTATATTCACCTGCATATGTCACGGTCAGAAAGTACTATCGCAGCATCTTGTACCATCCGTCTAGGCCCCTGGGTTGCTTTAGTTCCTTCGCAATGTAAACAGTTAAACCCGTCCGGACTTGTTGCATCGTTCGGCAGGATGTCTTCCCTCGTGTGTCAGCCAAACTCGGAAGATGCGGGGCACCGCTGTCCGCGTCACAACCGTCCTTCCCTCCACTAACGGCTGCGTCTTGAGATCGCTCATCCACCCACCGACAAACTAATCGACAGTAGGACCATGCGAGGTCCATTCGCAGTGCTCTTATCACCGCTACTGGCGCTGTTGGCGCTGCTCTCGGCCGTCAGCGCCCTGCAGGAGAATCTTGCGGGCATCGTCGACTGGCACCGCGCCCTGATCGGCACACCACTTGCGAGCGCGCCGCCGCATTTCGTCGACATTGACGGACACCGCGCAGTCGTCGCCGTCACGGACAAGAAGGTGCTGGCTGTGCTTGAGGAGAACACGGGTGACGTGCGATGGCGACAGAGCGTAGACACCCCGTTCCAGTACTGGGTGCAGGACGATGGTGAGTACCTTCTTCCTTCTGCGTTCTTGCGTGAAGTGCTACCTTCCCTGCCTTCCCTGCACACGTCTCTTTGCTTTCAGACAATAGTGTTTGCGCTTGGTTCTCTTGCTAACCGCTTGCAGGCGTCTTGCTGCTTACGCAGGCCGGACTGAACCTCTACGACCTGTCGACGGGCGCACTCCTCTGGAACAACCCGGTCAGCGTCAAGAACGAGCCGTCGTCGAAGTATGGATGGGATGTCGCGCTCGCGGACGACTACCTCATGCTCCTGACTGACGGGGCGCGCCTCACGAAGATCGACCGCAAGACGGGCACCCAGCAGTGGACGATGGTGTGGCCCGAGACTGGGTAAGCACCGAGACCAACTGTCTCCGCTTCACAGTTGAAGCTGACAACAGCGCGAACCGGTTCAAGAACATCATGATCAAGGACGACAAGGTCGTCGTGCTCGACATCACGACGGCATACGTGCGCTCGACGCTGTCGTTCATCACCCTCGACCTCAAGACGATGAGTTTCTCAGACTTCACCCAGATCGGGGGCACGCTCGAGACGGACGGCAGCGAAGCGTTCCTCGTGCGCACCATCGACGGCGAGGTCGCCGCCGTCTGGACCGAGCGCGGCAAGGTGCACTCATCCGTTCTGCAGCCGGCCAAGGGCACGGTCGGCGCCGTGCGCGAGCGCGCCGCAGGCATGGGCACGAAGTACACTGGCCTCGTTGACGTCGGCTTCCGCTCGAACGGATTCATGCTCGGCACCCTGGAGAACGACAAGGTGCAGGTCTTCGTCGTTGACTCTCGTGGCGCGCGCGTTGTCAACGAGTTCCCCGGGTCTGTCGGTGCCGCCGCTCCCGTTTACTCTGGCAGCCGCTCCGGCGACGAGTTCCAGTTCGCGTATGTCTTCTACTCGTTCGTCACCAAGGCGACGCAGGTGCAGACGTTCCGCCTCAACGCCGAGGGCGTCGAACAGTCCCGCTCCGACGTCGAGGTGCCGTTCGACATGAGCTCGCACGGTGTCATCATCAGCGTCGCCCTCTCCCCGGAGCTGAACGAGCAGGGCGAGCCAACTCTGCTCCTGTCCTCATCCACGGGAGCCATCCAGCTTGTCCCGCCCAAGACCGTGGCGTGGACGCGTGAGGAGGGTCTCGCTGACCTCGCCGCTGCGCAGTTCGTCGACCTTGGCGAGCCGGCGACGGAGGAAACGCTCGAGACGCTTGCGGACGAAGGCTTCCCTGCGCGCATCGTGCGCCACATCGGTCTCTTGAAGGAAGCGCCCGGCTACATGCTGCGCTTCATCCAGCGCCTCACGTCCACCGAGATTGTGGTGCGGACGCCTCCCCTCCAGCTTGGTCACCTGAACCGAGACGAGTTCGGTCTGCAGAAGCTCATCGTCGCGGTCACGAAGGGCGGCAAGGTGTTTGCGCTCGACAGCGCCAACGGTAACACGCTCTGGACGCGCAACCTCGGCTTCTTCACCAAGGACGGCCCGGAGCTCGACGTGCTCTGGGTCGGGCAGACGCGCAACGTATCCGAGACTGGTAACCCGCAGCTCGCCGTCGTCGCCACGCGGACGAAGAATGGCTACAGCCTCACGCTCGGCTACCACATTGACGCGTTCACAGGCGAGGTCGCCGGCGACGTGAACGAGTTCAACATCCCGAGCGGCAAGTTCCTTTGCGTTGGACGCGCCAAGTCTGTCTTCGTTACGCCTTTCATCAACTGCTGCACGCGCAACCGCGTCCTCGGCATTGTGGACACGGACGACGTCCTCTCCATCTTCCCCAAGTGCAAGAAGGTCGCGAACGCGCTCGAGGCGCAGGCTGGCGAGATGTTCTGGACGCAGCACAACGAGAAGCACGGCACAACGACGCTTCGCGGCTTCGCGCCCGGACTCCAGGGCGACAACCAGACCTTCATGACGCAGGAGGTGTGGACGCGCGCATTCTCGAACCAGGCCGTGCTCGACATTGCGCCCCTGACGCCGAGCGAGACCGCGAGCTTCGGCCGCGCCCTCGGCGACAAGTCTGTGCTGTACAAGTACATGAACCCGCACTTGACTGTCGTGACCTCCGTCACTGAGAGCGAGGACAAGGTCGCCAACGGTCACGTCTACGTCATCGACACTGTCACTGGTTCTACCATTCACGAGGTCCTCGTCCCGAGCGTGCAGGACCGCCAGCTCGAGGCCGCCATGGTTGAGAACTGGCTTGTATATGCGTGGCTCGAGGCTGGCGGCGCGTCGGGTGGCTGGCGCCTGGGTTCCGTGGAGCTGTACGAGGAGGCACCGACGAACTCGTCGGCCGGCCGCTCCTCGCTCGCCACCACTCCGCGCATCCGCGCCCAAACCCGGACTTTCATCCTGCAGACGGCCGTTCGCGGTCTTGGCTTCACGACTTCGACCTACGGCGTAACGGCCAAGGACCTCGTCTTCATCACCTCCGCCGGCCAGGTGGCGTACATGCCCCGCCGCCTTCTCGACCCTCGTCGCCCGGAAGGCAAGCCGACCAAGGCGGAACAAGAGGAGATGCTGATTCCCTACGACTCGCTCCTTCCCACTGGCGGCAGCTCCATCCTGTCCCACGTGTACCCCGTTCTCGGGCTCGAGCACCTCGTCCCCGCCCCAAGTCTGCTGGAGAGCTCGGGCTTGCTCCTCGCATACGGTACCGATTTGTTCTGCACCCGCGCGCTCCAGCCGAGCGGCACGTTCGACATCCTCGGACAGGGATTCAACAAGCTCCAGCTGCTCGTTACGCTCGCGGCGCTCGGTGTTGGAGTTGCGGTCGCCCGCCCTGCGGTTGCGAGGAAGAATCTGAAGGAGAAGTGGTTCAACTGAGCGCGCCGGCGAGCGGACAATAGCCCGCGAGTTGGCTGCTTAGCAGTGTCGTAGTTTAGACAGACGATAGTATGAAGAAAATGCATAGACGTGGGTTTCTCCTCTGCACCCGAGGACATCTAATCCTCACTCTACTCTCATCTCCACTTGGTACAGCTACGCGCTCGCTCAGACGTTACGGATGATCAACCGCGCCGTATCCAGCACACTCTGGAGCACCTCGTCGAACACGTTCGGCTCGCCCCTCTCCTCCTTCTCGCCCTCGGCGATAAGTCCAGGGGCGTCCAGAACCTCAATCTCGAGCTCATAGCTGAGCGCGGGCTGCTTGCTCCCCTGCCGTGTCGTGACGACAGTGAGGTCCACACGACATGTGTCTGCGCGATAAACAGCCCTATCCTTCTCGCGCACATTCACAGGCTGAGACGCAGGCTCAAAACTGACTGGCGTTTCCGTACTGAGGCTGACGCGCCAGTCGAAGCATTCTCCGGGCGAGTACACGTTCAGATCCGCGAGTCTTGTCTTCACTATCGTGCCGACCACATTGCCCTGTCGATCCGTGCTGACCCGGACTTTGTCGTTGTGTCCCCCGTGGTGTCCGATGCTCTCGAGCAGGCCTGGAGGAGGCGGGTAAAGGGAATCTACGTGCTGCTCGCGCGAGAAACGGACGGCGCCCCGGGAATCCTGGACTGCGCTGTTCAGGAGATTGTTGATCGAGGCGTGCTGCTGTTTTGACATTGTTGAGGAGAACGTCGAGGGATAGTCGGGCGGAAGGAGCGTTTCGCTCAGTGCTGGGAGACGGACTCGGCGCTTATCCGCTGTCATCGTTAGCTATCGGCAAAACTACAGCAGCTAATGGCCCAACAGGGCTCTTGACTTACGTCCTGGATTACACACAGTGCCCAACTTCACCTCGATTTCGAGGTTTGGCTTGCCCTTGCCGAAGCGCATGATGAAGTCGCCCACGACGCGCGTGACCTCGTTCCTTGGCGCAATGCCAAAGATACTCGGGCTAATGCCCGATGCCGGTGCGGGCGGTGAGGGTTCCGATGCGCCGTGATTAGCTCGAGAGCCCGGCGGCGGGGTCGGCTCGGCATGCCGCCCATCAACTTCGGGCGTGTGCTCTTCTCTCCGCCGCTTCTTGGACGGGCCGCCGTCCTGCTCGTTGTCGCTCATGCTGGGAGTGTCGGAGTACTTTGGGTACTCTGGCGGATGGACGCGCTCGTGGACGGGCACGTAGGACATGTGGTTGTGGCTTGGGCGATGATGAAATGCGGCAGTGGGATGGTGGAGGTCGTCATGTCTTGTTATCTGATTGCTTCCGCTGCACCAGCGATCAATGGCCATGACTGAATACCGTCTACCAGCGCGATCAGTTGTTGATGCTACGTAATGCTGCAGACCTATACATACACACTATACGCTACGCGCTATGCTTTTATCTACTTTGTCATGTCGCGGACGCCGCTCTCGGAGAAGCTGAGCATGCCTCCCTCCTGGAGCTTCTCGACGACGTCCTCGGCGTCAGCGACCGACATCTTGCCAAGCTGCTTGTTGACTTCATCGAGGGACTCGGTCTTGAGCGCCTCCTTGAACGCAGGGGAGAAGCTCTCGAACAGCTCCCACTTGTGCTGGAGGAACGCGCGGACTTGCTCCATGTCGAGCTCCTCAGCGCCCTCGCCCTCGATGCGGAGCTCGGCCGGCGGCGGCCCGTCGGGGATGTTGAAGCCAATCTTCATGTTCGGGTCCTCGGCGACAAGCTGGATCTGCTCACGCTCCGCCGGCCCCTCCTCCTCGGCCAGCTCCTTCGACCGCCGTTCGACGTGGTTGTACGTTCGGTTGAAGTCGTCCGCGAACATCTTGAGGGACTTCGGGTTCTTCTGGATCATGCGCTGGAAGAAGAGAGCGACACCGTCGCGGCCGAGCTCGCGGCAGTAGTTCACCAGAAGAGACTGGTAAACGCACCTCTTCGCCAGGTCCTTCTCCCCACGTCGCTCCGCCGAGAAGGCCTCGAGGAGAAGTGCGTCGTGCGTAGACTCAGACAGCACAGACGGGTCCTGCTGGATGAATCGGTACGACGCCTCAAAGTCACCCATCGGGATGTTGGCGAACTTGCGCGCCGAAGTCGAGAGGCTCGGAACGTCGTCCTCATCAATTTCGTCGGCGGAAGGCTTCGACACGGCACCGCTAGACTGCTTGTCAGTTATTGCGTACAGAAGTCCTAACTCACGCTGGCACCGGGGTTCAGGACCTCAATCTCCTCCACCGTCTCCTTCTTCGGAGCGGGCTTGGCCTTGGGCTTGTCGAGCGGGCTCGGTCCGCTCTTGTTGAGTGCGCTACTTGAGAAGCCATCGTGGATCGTGTCGCTCGTGATCTTCTTGTTCATCTCCTCCTCCTCCTTGGCGACCTCCTTCTTGACGGCCTCGGAGCGCTTGTCGAGCTCGGCAATGTGGTACTCAAGACGCTGGAGCAGCGTCTTCGCCATGGGCTCCTTCTTTCCGTCCGGAATCGTCGCCTCATTCGACCAGGCGGGCGCGCCGTCCTTCTCCTCTAGCCTCTTACCACCCTTGGTGACGACACCGTTCTCAACCTTGGTGTCACCGTCGACGAGCCACGCGGACTCGCGCCACAGGTCACGGAGCAGCTGGCCGAGCATCATATCGTACGTCGGCTGGTTGGGCGCGCCAGTGTCGGGCTTCTCGTCAGACGGCTGCTCCTTGATCCGGCGCTGGACCGAGCGGTAGTAGTCGACGCCCTTGTCCTTGACTCCGTCAATAACGGACTGAATGCGGGGGCGCAGGACATTGTTCAGGTCCAGCTCGGAATGAAGCTTCTTGATGAGGAGCTTGCGGGCCTCACGCTTCTCGTGAATGTCGCGCTGCTTCCATCTGATCATGGAGCGCTTGTCGACGTTGGGGTGCTCCTCGATGTCCGAGTCATCAGAGAGCTTGACGTCAGCACCATCACACCTGCCCACTCCTTCATTTCGCCGCAACTCACCTCAAGGTTGTCCCACTTGGAGTAATTCAGCGGCATTTTAGTTTTTGTTGCCTGTCTGCGTGTTGGCGACCTCTGCCGTTTATCTAGTCAGTCGCGACGTGTCGGCGGCGATGGTTGGAACTCTCTCGAAGTCTGGAGGACGTACCTCCACCGCAGCCGCCGTCACAGAGCCCTCCCGCCAGGGTCCGGCCACGTGCCGGTTTAGGCCTGTCAATCTCCGCGGCCGTTATTCGGTACGTCGCGCGCCTAGGCTGCACCGACGTCACGAACGAAAACATCAAGCCCAGGTCAACAATCAAGCGTCCCCACACTGTAACCCATTGCTTCCTACCTTTTTGGCGGAAGCTGCACACAAAATGCCGACAGTCGTGGCGACTGGAACAGCGTCGGTGAGGCCGGTGAAGCCCATCGAGGTAAGCTAAAAGGAACCTGCATCGTAGCTGAACCCAGCCTCTGGCCCGAATCAATGCGCACTACAGGGTAAGTAGAGAGGGCAAGATCGACATGTGTTGCTTCGGCACTGCGAGGCTGCAGTCCGGTGTCGGAAGCTGGTGATGGAGTTGTAGCCATGAGAAGCTGCTGCATCTCTCCAGGGCACACGACCCAGCACACGGCGCAGCTTCACAACAGTGAACGCAAGCTGATATACAGAAATTCTTGCGGTCGCGATCGCTCAACCTCATTGTCCGCGCTGCTGTGATTACAACGCTGTCCTTTGTTATCACCCCAGCAGTACTTCTGGGTAAGCTAACTTGCAGGTTTCTATTAACTAACGACAGGCCTGAAATACTCGTTCCTTTCTGGCTTGCTCACAGTAGTCGCGGGGCCTGTGCTGTATGTCGCCTCCATCCATTGGGTTCTGCGTGTTCGCCAGCAGTGGATCTTGAGTGAGTTGGCAAGAAATTAGCAAACTCTAACCCACGCAGAGCCTCCTCACCTCAAGTCCCCTCCGTCTAAACTGTGCATGGGCTTCTCGACGCTCTTCTCGCTCCCGTCGCTGGCTATCTTCTTCGGCTACGCCTGGTGCACTGTCGTATTCACCTTCTTCTACAGCTGCCTTGTTAACAACCTGAAGCCGGACTCCAACCTGGCGCTGCTGGAGCCCACGAAGCGTGCCCCGCACCATGGCAACGAGCGTCTATGGTTCCTGGTGTTTGGAAACTTCTGCTTCGCCGTTCTCTTCGCCCTGCGGGATCTTGTTAAGGACACGAATTACGCGCAGTGGCCCAAGAAGACCAATGTCAACTTCACCGACGCCGTTAAGAACGAGATTGTCGAGTGCTTCTCCGGACCTTTCTGGGGCGACCTGGCTGCGTCCGCCACCTTCACATTCGCGTTCACCGCCCTCTACCGCACCTTCCGCGGTGTTGCGTGGCGCTGGTTGGTTTCGTACGTCAGCTTCTCTCGCCCCTTCGTCCTCAACTTCGCCAAGACTTCGCGCTCGAGCGTCACCTGGTCTTTGGGATGGTACCTCTTCGTGTCCGAGGTCGCGCTTCTGCTCGTCCTCAAGCCCACCCTCGCGGTACTCGACACATACATGACGCAGCCGCTGAACTTTGCGAGCTTTACCCGCAAGTCACCCCTGAATCCCGAGGCGTACCTGCTTGAGGCGATGAAGAGCCAGGACCCGTTCTACCTCGACCACACCGTCATGGAAATTCAGCGCATTGTCCACGCTAAGAACAAGCGCGCCATCTTCTTCGCCGATCCTGGCAAGCCTTCACTCACTCACGAGCTGTATCGCGTCATGATCATTCAGCTCGGTCGGGTGTACAGCACACTGACGGCCGACGGTAAGTCCGCCAAGAAGGAGATTCCTTCCGCCCCTGTCCAGCCCGACATGCACACCGTGACGCTGAAGAGCGGCAACATCTTCCGACCCCCCGCCAAGAAGAGCGGCATCCAGTCGCTCGTCTCGACCATCGTGGAGACCACTCCCCGCCCGACGCCCGCGCCGATACGTGATGCTGCCCATGTGATCCACGAGAAGGAGGTCACCCTTCTGAAGAAGGCTGAGAAGCCTGTCAAGGAGGCTGAGCAGTGGGCGCTGAGCCTGCCGGTCATTGGCCCCGTCCTCTCCTGGCTTAAGGATGTGCGAGGTTGCTACCAGAACTGGGCCGGCCGCGAGTGGGCTCGCCGACGGGTGTTCAATGGTGTGCCCGAGTTTGACCGCCTCAAGCGGGTCGTTGACAGTAAGCTGAACAACCCGAAGTCTGAGCTGACAACAGTCCTGAAGACGATGACCTGTGCCTCTGCCACCGAAGACCAGTACGGCGCTGTGCAGGTCGTGCTGCCGGCGACGCTGGAGGCCCTTGTCCGCGTGCGCTGGGGTGCACAAACTCTTCAGACCAAGCTGCTGAAGGAGGCGCCGAACGTGTCGGACTCCGCCAGCGACGGTGTCCGAGAACAGATCGGCAAGATCACCGATGTCGTCGACGACGGTATCAGGACCATCGTCGACAGGTTCGGCACCAGCCTCACTTCCGCCTTCACGTTCCCACCGAGCGTAGCCGCGGAGCTCACGACCATTTGCCAGGGATGAGGACCGGGTAGACACATAGCGCATAGACAAAGCATTGCATGAACAGATACCCCATGAGACGCAGACAAGGTTGCTGACCTTGATAAGGCAGGCAATGCAACTGAAAAGACTAATATGTGGTTTGGAAATCGGTATGTCGGGATTACAAACCAATTAGAAAAATATTAGGAAAGCTTATTATAAATTTTGGGATCCCTTATAAGTAACACCCGCTGTCAACCGCCAACGCATCTGGGATATCCAGTCAGATGGTCTTCGCTAGTATATCGGTTAGTATAATCGCCTCTCATTAGAGAGATTCCTAATCATGTGGTTAGAGAGTTCGCGATAGAGCAGGGTTCGACTCCCTGGCGGAGAATTCTTTTGGCTCTTGGAGATCGTTCGGGCCCTGCTCTTTTGTTCTTGCTGTGCAGCGCCAGGGGAGAGTTTAGAGGTTCATGGCTCATGCTCAGCCTGCGTCACTGTCATCAGTTCCATCTGACAATGTTTTATGCACAATGTGATCGCGAGACACTTCGGCCTGACGTTCTCAGCTTGGCCCCCCATTGGCCGGCGATAGATGACGCACATGACACCCCCGCCCCTAACTGCAGCTAAACCCAACGCGGTGGTCCAGATCACAGAAATTAGTCTGTCCAACACTCCAACAACCTCCATCTCATCACCATCGAACAACGCATGGACATCGGATGATGACCAAGGCGGCGCGAACTCGCCATGCCGACGTCCGTGATATCCCCTGAGCGTCGGCGCCCGCGTCCCAACCCGGCCGCCAGCCCGCCAACAACACACGTCGAGGACCCCAATGCGACACAACGCCGCGCGAAGAAGGCCAAGTCGAACTTGCGCTCGTGGGAGGAGAAGAAGCGTCTTCACGAGCTCAAGAAGAAGGAACGCAAGGAGCGGAAAGAACGGAAGGAGCTGAAGCAGCTGCAGAAGCTCGGATGGCTCCTGACCGGGCAGACGACTGCCCCGACACCCTCACTCAACGGACAGGCGCAGACCGCCAGACCGCGAAGCGAACTCCGCGGAACCAGTGAGGTTACTGCCAGTGAAGCCAGCAGGATCCCCAGCAACAGCAGCGATGCGCGGACCGGACTCTCACCCGCCGTGACGGGTCTCGACGTGGGAATCGAGGAGCCGCTGAACCTCGAGCTCTCGAGGTCACGCGCGCCAGCGTGCTCCTCACACCAGCTGGTGCGCTCCATGCTTCGCCCCGGATAGACAGCACGCCGGCGCGCGGATTTCCCTTAGCACGCAATAGTTCGACACCAGCTTCAACCGAACCGATCGTCATAGCGGACGACGATGAGAACGAAGTATTTACAGAACCGCCCTCAAGCGGGCCGCCAATACCTGTTCCCGACTCGCTGGTCGTGACCGCTAGACTGTCACGCTCTTCTGGCCTGCTGTCCGCCCCTCCACCCGTCAGTCCAGAACAGTAACGACGACGAAGGCGACGCGACCTGCCAATACCTGTCTCGACCGCGGCGGAGCCGATCATGGTCGAGGATGAAGATCCTGAGTTACGCATGCTGCTTGCCGTGCGACCGGCGGCGCCGGTAGTGCGTCAACGGTCCCGTGCGGACGAGCGTTTCTGCGAGCTGTACTACTATGGTCCCCGCCGGGGACCGGTGTGCGAGAATGTCGAGGGCCGGTACGGGCTGGACGAGGTGCTCGTCGAGGGCGGCGAGAAGCGAACGGCCCGCGGACCTCGTGCACTAAGCAGTGGGAAGGGCTTCGGACTTCGTGCAACGAGCGCCATCAAGAATGGCCAGGTGATCGTGCACGAGTCGCCTCTCCTGATTGTCACGGACAGCGACATCTCGCGCGTGCCTGCGCTTTTCGACGCACTCAGCGACGAGGAGCGCCGTATCTGCCTCTCCTTTCCCTGGACGACGGAGAGCGAGGACCCGTTCGTCGGCATGATCTCGACCAATTTCGCACACGGGGCCGAACGGCGAGGACCAGAGCGCCATCTTCGAGTACATCTCGCGCACGAATCATTCGTGCTGCCCCAACTCACACTGGTATTGGGACAACGAGGCGCAGGAGCGATGTGAGTGTGCCCCTACAGTTGCGGGCCCTACAGCTGTGACGAATGTTGCGTAAGCTGACAGACAGACCTCATGGCACTGCGTGACATCCAGGAGGGCGAGAAGATCACGGCCTCTTATGTGGACGAGTTCGACCTGCTCAACTCGCGTGCAAAGCGGCGGCAGATTCTGCGCGAGCTGCACGAGTTCTATTGCCTGTGCCCTGCCTGCGACGCCGACCACGTCACGTGGCGCCAGTCCGACAAGGACCGGAAGCGCATCATGGACCTGCTCGTGCGCTGGGAGAGCGTGCGAACGACACAGGGCATCAACACACTCGCACGCGAACCACGTATCGTCGACCAGATCAGCCACGTCGTCCATCTCCTTAAGGAGAATGTCGAGATACACCTCGACTACCCCATCGAGATCCTCTTCCAGATCCACGCGGCCCACGGGCGCAGGGAGCTCGCGAGGGACACGGCAAAGGTCCTCGTCCAGGCGTTGAGGCGCAAGGCGGGGCGAAGGAGTAAGACCTGGAAGGAGATGAAGTGGGCACGTAACCCCGAAAGTTGGCATGGTTATGGGTCCTTATTAATCGAGAGCTAATGAGAGACATTGGTAGAGCAACTGTCATAGATTAGAATGTATGCTGTAGTACATCTGTATGAATGTTATGATTGATCCTATTGTGTGCGATTGCGCTGGAGTGGGGAGAGGGGTGGCTATGAGTTTTAGGGGAGCGGGAGCGAGCTTTATTTGCTCTCGGCGGCGGGTGTCTCAGGTGCCAGCGCTGGAGCGGAGGTGTCGACCTCGACTGAGCCGGGTGTCTTCTTGATCGCCTCGGCGAGCTCGGAGACCTCCTGTGTCGCGGTCTGGGTCTTGGCCAGGTCCCGCTTCTCGTGGAAGGCGGTCGCGAGACGCGCAACGTTGCCCGCCTCGGCCGACTCGGCCGCGTCGCCAGCGTCGATCGCCTCGATCGCGACCTTGGCCCGCGCCTCGGAAATCGCCCTTCGCTCCGCCTCCTGCTCGGCGAGCCACTTGCGGATCTCGCCCTCGGTCGCAATGATGCCTCTCACTGCGAGAGCGTTGCGCGCCTCGCGCCGCAGTGCGTTCTCTGTCGCTCGTTGCTGGGCTTCATATCGGAGCAGGTTGTCCTCTGTAGATTGTCAGCTTGGCTCTACGTCCCTCGAAGGTGTCTGCACTCCGCCAACGCTCGGACCCAGGTGGTGGCGCCGGGCCGCACACCCGACGAGGAATTCGCCGCTATCCTGCTCGCAAAACATGAAAAGCAATACTCACCAGCACCGATACACAGTCCGAAAATACTTGCTGCTCTGTCAGTTCCAAGAACAACAGAAAAACTCACAGCTCGTCACGAGGAACGCCTTAATCGCCCACGTCTGCTTCCGGAACAGGGGCCAGAACGCGTGCATGGCACCGACGCCGAGTAGGCCGTACACCGTCCACCGGCCCATGCCCTGCAGTCCTCCGACGACCTGCAGCTCATACTGTTCACTGTCAGCTGACGGGGCCTTCAAGTAGCTTGTCTCGTCGCATGAGCTCGTCAGGCGTAGTCTTCCCCCGTGGTTGACTGGACTCGGGTCTCAACACCTTCCGCGGATGAGAGAAACATAGCTGAAAGGATGATGAAGGCTGTGGGAATGGACTACTCACAGCTCGCTGCTGGTGGTCGAGTCTTCGCCCGCGGTCCGCGCTGTCTGGGATGCTCATGTTCGTCGTCTGGCGGGGTCACAAGAGGTAGAATGCGAATGTGAATTCGGCGCTTGACTGCCGACAGGTGTCATCTCCCCTCGCCCGCAGATCGCCCGGTGGAGGTCAGTTATCGAGGCGAGCAGGGCTTGTTTCCGAGTTCATATGACCCGTGCCTGGGGCTTTGCCATCACGGGCTTTGCACCGTGAAGCGATTCCGAATTTGGCTTGCGTCCGTCCGACGATTCTTTTCATGCATGCTAGATGTTGAGCGTGCGCTGAAGATGGGTATGCAATTTGAGAGCTTGCATACAGCTCGTTGCCTTATCAGATAACGAGGAAACAGTGGGAAACTTTTGAGAACATGGACCCAGAAAAAGTCACGTGATGGACTGCCGTTGAAGCTGAAATTCCCTTCGCCGAGCAACTGGGAAGCATTCCAGGAAGGAGGTCATGACGGTGCGTACGGGAAAGTCTACCTATCTTCCCATTCACTCCAGGTTAACTGACTGCAGAGCAGACTGGAGGTCCTCAAGGCAAGAGAGGCAGTGGCTCGATGGGACCTTGGCTAAAGACGCTTATCGCCAACTCGACAGCGCATGCATGCATGTGACTGGCCTACACAGCATCCCTGTAACTACACATAACAAATAAACCCCTGGTATTGCCAGGAAGCGACGTTGTGTGTGCGGGTTCGTTACCGACGGACGATTGCGCGATATGCCACAGTGCCAGGCCGGGGTGGACCACTATCTCGGCTCTCGGGTATGACCTCCACTTCTGCTCTCTCAACCTCAACATCCCTCTTCACCGTGCGTCGACTTGTCGTCCCGATGCTCGAGCTCCTCCGCCCCGTCTGCGCGGGCGGCGGGCACCTCGCCATCCTCGACTCGTCCTTCAACCCGCCCTCAGCAGCTCATCATGCGATCGCCTCGTCCTCCTTCCCTGGACATCCAGGCTGTGAGCGGGCGAATTACAATGCCCGCCTCCTCTTATACTCGCCACGGAACGCGGACAAAGTTCCCGGCAACACGGATGCGACGACAGAGCAGCGGTCGGAGATGATGCGCCTGCTGGCCGAACATATGAGTGGTGCGGGACAGGAGACGGGCGCGGCGCTGCTGGCACTGCCCACGTTTGCGCAGAAGGCCGACCTCCTCGCGGAGCAGTTTCCGGATTGGCACCTCACGTTCCTCGTTGGCACGGATACGCTCACGAGAGTCTTCGACCCGAAGTACTACGACGACATGGACCAGGCTCTCGCACACCTCTTCGAAAGAGCGCACCTCGTCTGTTGCGCGCGCGGGGCCGACGCCGAGGCTGTCCTGAACGAGCATCCGAAGATCCGCGACTGGGCACAGAGAGGGAACGTGCGCTTCATCGATGCCGTCGGTGAGGTCAGCTCGACAGCGATCCGACGCGCCGTTCAGGAGGGTGACTGGGAGTTGGCAGAGCGTCTCTGTGCTCCCGGTGTTGGCCAGTACGTTCGCACGGAGGGCCTGTACCGATAGAGTTAGAGGGACAGCATGTACGCTACGGGAAAACTAGACCAGAGTGATAATGCATGGATGCTATGCTACTGTACTGTACTCGAATGTTGATGCTAATGCTGATGTTACTAATGCTGGAGGGCGCGGCGCCTCTCCAAAGTATCGGGGACGGTGACGAGTTCCTCAAACTCGTCGTCGATCATTGCCTGACGTTCCTCCTCGACGGCGGCGAGGGCCATCTTGACGAGCTCGGGGCTGGTGGGGAGGGGGGCTGCGGGGCCGAACGGCGCCGTGGTCTCGAACACGATGGCGCCGTCGATAGTGCCGGTCTTGAGCTTGGACACGAGTCCGGGCGGGGTAGTGAGACCGAGCTCGGCGACGTTCTGCAGGAATTTCTCAAGATCAGCCTTCGCCTGCGCGGGAAGCGGCCTCGCGGCGTCCTCCGCCTCGAGATGCCAGCGGAAACGCATGCCGCGGATCACGGCGTTTAGGTAGCGCTCGTCGGGGACGATGCGGCCCTCCTGCCCGGCGCCAGCGCGGTAGCGGGTCATGACGCGCTTGTGGATGCGTAAGATCATCGACTCCGCCGCCGCCGTGCGCGAAAGGTAGACGTCCTCGACCGGGACAAACCAGCCGCGTCGCTGCTTGTTCTCGCCGCGGCCGCGACCAGCCTCCGCACCGAACATGCGGATCACAGCGGTGAAAATCGGCAAGGGAAGATAGACCTCCTGCGGCTCGCGGATGCCGGGGTTCTCGCGGCGGAACTGGCCGACGAGGCTGCTCTCGGCGTGCAGCGCCAGGCCGAATACTCGCTGCGCGAGGTTAACCTTGCCCACAGACCCGAGCGCCTCGACCAGCGCAACATACTCCGGCAACGGGTGGACCTCCGGACGCAGATTGCCAGCCTCGCCGCGAACCGACTTCAGGAAGGGGTGCAGTGCGTATGTGAGCTTGACGAGGCGGTCAATTTGCTCCGTTGACTGCAGGTGCTTGATGAGCGCGATGACGGAATCCATGTTCGGCATGGCCGCGAGGTCATCCTGGCTGGAGCCATTGCGGCCGATCGTCGTGCCACCGAAGAGCGCATCGTCCGCGTTCTGCGCGTACCCGTACTGCCCCGAGCGGTTTGAGGACCGGAAGAAGACGTTCAGCGCCGTTGGCGACCAGTCACGGAACGTTGACCGCATGTACGCCACCACGCGCGTGACCATCGACGGCTGCTTGAGCTGCGCAGCCGCGTACTTGATAAGTACGAGGCACGAGCGCCATGACAGCGGCCCAAGCATATACTGCGCCGGCCCTTCCTCCTTCTTCTTCTCCTGCGCGCGTCTCGAGAGCTTCTCGGTCATCTCCGCCGCCTGCGAGTAGTTTGGCGGAGAGAGCATGAGCGAGACGAGGGCGACGTGAACCTGCGTGTTCGCCGTATACGCCCAGGCGTTCGAGCGCGGCTCCTCGGCGAAGTTTTCCGGGTATACTAGGGGGTACATGTTGGCCTTGGAGAACATGGCGAGGAGTGGCGGGATGTTGTTGATCGGGAGGGTGCGGGAGAGAATCGTGTTCGCCAGGATCGCCAGTGCGCGCATTGTCGCAGCGTACTGTCTCGGGTGAACGGTCGTTGGGTCCATGTTCAGAGACTCTAGGATGAGCTCCAGGAGGTCGGAGGTCGGGTGAGGAACAAGACTTGGGGGGCTCGTGGGGACGGGCATCGGGAAGCCTCGCAGACGCTCATCGAGTGCGTGATGCTGTGGGTGCCAGAGATCCAAACGGTCGTGCGGGCTGAGTGCCTCGCCGGGCCACCGCCAGGTTCGAACGCCAGAGAACCACAGCTGGTGCAGTGGCGTGCTTTTCGGCTTATGACGGGGGGGGCCACCGCCACGGTAGAAGTCTTCCGGGTCCGCACCTTCGGCTATCCGGCCCTCAATGATCCAGTCCTCGACGAGGCCGACGAACGCTTTGGCGGCGATGTCTGGTCGGTCCTCAGCGACGGCTTGACGAATGACAAGGTCGTAGAGCGTTTTCGGTCGGGTCAAATGCCGGCGTTGCATTGTCTCCAGAAGAACGAGAACTTCCGCCAGTCGTGGAGGAATTTCGAGGGGCTGTTGATCCTCAATGGACGGCTGTTGCGTACTGGATATCGCTTGTATCGGAACCTTCTTCACTTTCCGCACGGTGTGGTTCTTCTTGTAGCAGATGACGCTCATCGTGCGGTCCCTAATCGTCGCTTCCCCCTTCATGAACTCGGCGGCAGCCTGAATGGCCAGTGGCCCTCCTCGCTTACTTCGGCGGATAATGTGATGGAGGATGACATGTCGGTCGAGTGCAGATAGCTGATCCTCGTCAAAGCCGCTCTTCTCGATCTCTCGCATTAAACCGCCGTACGATCCGTAGACTCCATCGTGCAAGGTCGGCAGTAGCCGGCGCAGCTCGCGACTGGAATCACGAGCCCGCCGTTTCGAAGCGGTTCGAGGGCGTGACGGCCCGGCGCCATTGTCGTCGTGTACACGGCGGTACAGTACCGAGGCATGTGTTGGCGCAGGTGCCGTTATGCGCCATGATCTTGCCAGCATCCTGGACTAGAGCATGTCGCGGTCGTCGGTGGAAACGGGTGCTGCGATCTCAAAAGTCACTCTGTCAGCGAAGTCAGAATTCGGACTCGGACAACGACGGACGGTTTGGGAAAAGTGTCCCTGAAACCGTCACGTGGGCAGAGGTGCAGTTGTCAGGCTCTTCCTTCCCACACAGCACACAGCTTGGGTGGCGTGACTTAAGTCGTCGTCGCCGCCGCTTCTTCTCTCTTCCACATCCATCATTGTCATCTATCCATTGTACCATCCACTTTCTCGACAGCGCTGATGTTCAGCATGAGTCATCCTGCACTCCTCTCAAGACCTCAGAACACCAAGCAATTCCACTCCCACTCTCATCCTCACTCTCACTCTCCGTCACCCCACCCTGCTCCGGCCCACATCCATCACCCACGACCAAGGATGCCCGCGGACCCAGCTGTCAAGGATCAATCGTCTCCCAGGAAGCGTAACCATGGCCGCCGAAGGGCGGACGCCCGAAAGAACGCTTCCGTGAGCAACACGGACACTGCCGAAACAACCCCGAACGAAGACGAGGAGCTGTTTGACATCCTGGGAGTCTCCAAGGCTCCTCAGCAACAGTCTCGTCTCCAGCCTGGTCTCTTGCCGATCCTTCCGACGCAGACCGCGCAGAACGACAAGAAGCGTACCCGTACCAAGAACAAGAACAATCGCAAGTCTCCTCCTCGCGCGGAACCTCTCGACGTCTCCGACCTCTCCAAGTCTTTACCCACCTCTTTCCTCGCCGACAAGCAGTGGGACATGCCGGCGCCCGTTGGCGGCCAGCAGCTCACCTGGCAGCAGCTCGACTCGCCGTCTGCTACGCCGTCGAGGCAAGCCAAGAAGACCCGTAATGCGAAACCTAGAGCTTCCTGTGATCTCGACACGACCAACTTTTACGCGAACCACCGTGCGCAGCATGCGCCTGTACCTGTGCATGCTCCGCAGACGCCGCCCCGTGTACCCGTACCCCATTCCGACGCGATTACCCTCCCGATCGTTGGCGAGTTCCCTCGCATCAACAAGATGCCGATGACCGCTGGGCCCAAGTACGCTGGTCCCACGTTCCACAATTCGCCCGCGTCTGGCTCGCTGCCGCAGCCCGACCTCGACGACTTTTAAGTTTCCGCTCTACGCTCTTACAATCTCCTCCTTGCTCTCTTGCCGACAATTGTATTTGTACCAACGTACCCAAAGTACCACGTATCAGACCGACTCGTCTCTCTCGCTCTCTCATCTCGATCTCGACATCATTTTGTTGTTTGTTTTGCAAGTTAGTAACATACGAATCGACCTGACCGACAACCGCGGGCACCTATTTATTACCGCCCGCACAAGAGTAGCCAGCTCAACCAGCACACTAGCATGCTAGCCACGCAGCCAGCAGCCAACCAACCAACACTACACTACAATATCAAATCAATCTGCAATCTGCATGGAGTAGGAGTAACCATCTCAATATCAAGTAGTTTACCACCGAGAATCAACCCCACCAGCTTCAACTGCTGCCTGGCAGACACACCGAGTTATGCATAACCATTACTCAACTGGATATGAGCAGTTACTAACGTCTGGATCATTCTGACGTCACAGCAGCGCTATCTCGGTTGGACGATCGCAGATAACAAGACTGGAAGGAGGTCGCGATCACCGATGCTGATCCACAGGATGGAACGAATACTCGGCGAGGGGCTTGCTCGGGGCGTGAGTGGCGGTGTCAATGTGCGACGTTGAACCCTGATCCCACAACGCTTGTCCTCATCGTGCCCTCATTGTGCCCTCATTGTGTCCAGGGAGGGCGTCTGGTAGACGTGTGTAGAAGGTTCTCGGGTTGGCGAGAGGGTTCGACTCAGCGGCGGCACAACTAAGGATGATGAACGAATGCGGAATCTTAATACGCAGAACCGTTATCTGCCGCGGCCATCCTGTGTGCAAGTGGCAGGAGACGTGCGGCAGGGGTGAACGAAATGCTTCCCGTCTGAGTCAGCTCGAGTCCGGCGTAACGGTACCCGGCTACTGACCATTGTGGCGCTCCCAACCTTCTTGCGTTCCCTGTTGAGAGCCGCTGGTCTGGCCAGCACCCCACGATTATCAGCAATCAGCACGTACTACTCTTTGAGCCGCTTTCCGCAGCATGATGACACAGTCATACACGCGCTTGGACAGGCTCGAACATGAACACACGTACTGATCGCCGTGTCTCGTTTAACCCTGTCCATCTCCACTGCCGTTCCATGACGAGCGCTTCCCATCGATCCCGTTCCAGCGTTGTGGCACACTATGCTGTATGGATCGACGTCTCCCACCTACCGCCTAGGTGATTGAAGCTGGACCAGGGTTTGGATAGCTTTGAGGCTTTCTAGTTGCTAGTTGCCAGGTGAACTGTCGGGCGGTGCTCCCCATGTCCCCCTGAACTGCCGCCTGCACAGGTTGTGGATGCGCCTGCTTTGCGAACTGTTCGCAACCACTGTAGAAGTGATTCATTTCCAGTGGTGCAGGAGATCACACCGCAGTAGATGCCGAGTGAGGACGGGAGTTTCACACGACCCCTCGCAACTCAACATACGGCCGCTGCTCAAGACCATCCTTCCCCTATATCCTGTGACCCAGCGTCCGTTGCTGGCCGCGCCGTTCAAATGAGCACGCTCTGGAAGTTGTCACGGCTTCGGACTGCCACAATCGTCTTACTTTTGCTTTGCCTTTCCACTCCTTCGACCTTGGCACCGAAGTCCAGATGGTCATGGCAACGGTGGGACTCGGAAAACTAGGAGACCGCTTGTGATAAAGTCACGGGCCTCAATGGAGTGAGACCGCCATCGACCTCCCCGGCGGTACATTCGCGAGACGTATTTTGAGCCGTTTCTCGGCTGCCTGTCGGTATCACTGCAGCCGCTACAATACTTTCATCTGCACATGCCCCCTCTGTGACTTGCGGACTGCCACAGACTCACTCCAAAACCATCTGGGGTCACTGATCTCAAACTCTACGCCCAGTGCTGTACCGTTACCAACAACAGAAGCACCACTCGGCAACACTCATGGTTACTCAACTCGTCCTCTCGTAGAGCGGTGCACTTGCAAGCCTGGTGACTGGCTAACCAGTGTAGACTGCCACACTTGCCCCCGACCACGACACCAAAGCACGCCAGAACGCAACCATCGCTCGCCTGCCCAAACACATCTTGACGTCATGCCACGCGCTCAACATGCACCAGGCATGCACTTCACATGCACGAAACACTCGATCGGTTAGCCAACGAAGTGCCCGTTTCTTGCCCCCGTGCCATAACCGCCGAGATGTACTTTGGATGCCTGCAGCGTGCCGGCGTGTGCCTGCAGTGCCGTACGCGTAGACCTAGTCGTTATTCCGGGTGAACATGGGTGTAGCTGGTTGCAAACAACTGGGTGGTTCTCATTGTAGCAATGTGAAGGTTTGTCTGCTTTGGCCGCAGGAACTCCGCAGCACCGCGCCTGCCGTGCCTCTTCAGTGTGCCTCGAGTGCCTTCGGTGACATCCCATCTGGTATTGACCGCCGGGTCTGAATAAAGTCGAGCAGGTGCGCTCAGCGAGGCTCAAGGTGTCTCCGAGCTTGAAGTGGGAATTGGGCGCATCGAGCTTGTTCTCGCCAGCTGCTGTCCGCCTCAAGGGTGTCTGCGCATGGCTAAAAACGTGGTCTGACATGTACGCCGTGCGTACTCTCGTTACGCGCCCCATGTGCGAGAACCGCAGAATAGGTTTGACTGAGTGCCAGACGGCTGTTTGGCTCAACCTTGGCTCAACCCACTCTCCGTACATACTCCGAGGAGTCATGTCCGGAAGTGGTGAATCAGTGTGCGGGCAGACAAAGATGTTGTAATTGTCGCATGTCGCAGGTGTCGCAAATATGGCTTGGCATCACGTTCCGAGGCCCAAATTGTTACTTGGCGCGTCGTGGGTTATGCCACTCGTTACATCTCGACGACCTTGACTTGGGACCAGCGGACTGGTGACTGCCATACTGGACTCTGGTACTTAATTGCCTGGAGGACTTCGAGAACGTGGAGCGTTGCACCGCCGCAGTCTGGGACACGCTCGGTCACGCTTCCACCTGTTTCCGATTGTTCTGCGCCCTCCGCGCCCTCCGCGCCCTCCGGTCCGTAGCGTCTGCCAATCCGAGTGCGGCGGCGCCAGCTTCCGCAGGGCGCACCAGCGCGCCAGGTTCATCGACAGGAACGGCGGCGGCGTCAGCAGTCCAGACGTCCGGGCGTTCGGGCCTGGTCAAGCATACCATTCATGATTCAGGCAGCAGCGAGCGGCGCAGGTCAACGCAGAATGTCGGCGCTCTGGCCGGCGTGATTGTTTGATGAGAAAACAAACACACAGGACATTTGCAGGAGTATTCGCAGGATTAAACGAAGCGGACCTGGTGCCTCACACGAGCACTCTGCATTCTGCATTCGCTGAGGCAAGCACGCAACTGTGTAACGGAGGGAGGGCGAAGGTCTGTACCCTGGCTGCGCCAGCGAAATGCCCAGAGGCTAAAGCTGGCACATCTGCACGTGGAACGGCGCGCTCCTGCTCGTGAAACTGGTCGAGTTGCGCGAGAGCCCCGCCGCGGGCCTGGACGCAGTCGGACACACAGACGCAGCGAGCTCGGCCCGCCTGTTCGCCCAGCGCCCACCAACACCGAGCGCCGGCGCCCAGCGCTGTGAAGATCCAACAACTGGGACATGTCTTCTCATCGCTTGCGCGTTAGCGTACAGCGTGTTTGTACAGAGTCTGCAATTACAGAAAGGCCCGCCCATGCACTGAACCAGGGCCCGGCATCAGGCGCGCTACGAGTTGCTGGTTTTGGTTCTAGCGCTCTCCATCCGGCCCTGAGATTCCCTGAGGGACTTTGCTCGCGCTGGCTGGAGCCGCGACCGTCGCGACTGCGTCGAATCCCAAGCATGGCGAGAGAGAGCTTGAGAGCGCCCTGGACTGGAGGTCCCTGGGTGTCCCTCTCTGTGTTTTGGAACTCAGTCTAAACGCCCTGCGCCTTGCGCGCCCTGACTGCACCCGGTATCTACGACATCCCACGCAAACCAACAGAGACACTAGAAACGCTAGCACCAGAGAGTTGCTCAGCAACAGCGAACCTCCTTTCGCGGAGCAGGTTTGATGCTCCGTAGGCCCGGGGTTGCCGGTCGCGAGTCGTAGACGTGTCGTGCGCCATCAGCCTAGGCCGTGTATTAAGCATTGCGGGGAACCCTCGCATCGCGCACACAGGTACAAGCAAGTTGGAGTATGTCATGCATTCGTTCCTTCGACGTCGCCGGAACAGGGCGTTGATTGTTCTGCGCATGTTTGTGATGAATGAGAAATATCAGCAAGATGGACACGAAGACGCAGCCAGCCGGGCGAGACAGGAACAAACAGTGCTACGGTATACGGCACGGCACGTCCCAGATCTGACCTTAGCTACGTTAGGCGACCTAGAGCTCCCAAGAGACCTTAGGCTGGAACCTCGATAGCACCCCAGCAGCCCCAGGCGCCAGGCACTGAGCCGGCTGGCCAGTAACATGTCAGCAACCGCTGGATCATGGACCATGGACCATGGACCTTGAGCCTTCCCTGCCCGCACGCCGCTGCCTTGTACCAGGCTCTGCCCTTGCCCCCCGACCGCGACCGCGACCGCGACCACGAACGCGACCCCTTCTCACCCTCCCTTCTCCACCCTGCGCACCTCACGTTCACGCACCTCGACCTGAGCAAAGTGCCAAGCCAGGTCCTGTCCAGGTCCTGCCCTCCTAATCTCCTGCCCTCTTTGCGATCCTGCCTCTCCTGCCTCTCCTGCATCTCCTGCGTTGCCAGGAGTCTTCCCAGCGTCTCTTCACCCCCATCACCCTCACCCTCACCCTCACCCTCACTGAGCGCACCCTCGTCGCCATCCCCCTGCATAACCTGCTTCACCATTCACTCAACGGAGGCAGTTTTCATATCGCCCTCGTCCGTCCATTCACGACCCCCGACACTAGTCCACCTTTTCTGACATCTTGCAACCAAACCACGTCTGTACGTCTATCAGTTGCGACTCCGACTCCGACTCTGTACGCCCGAGCTAGCTGGCATTCTAGCGATCGACATCTACCCTCTCGACTCTCCCAATCAATCTCCAATCTCTGAACAACGACCAAACAAACGCCTCCATCTGCATACATCCAAGCAATTGTCTCGCGCCGTGACAATCGCGACCAACCAACACGTGTAACGCTCCTTCAAACCGACCCACCGCATCCCTCGACCCCTCTCCTCCAAAGCAGTGCCCAAGCACTCTACGCGTCTGCGCGCTTTGTTCCCCGCCTGTACTCTTGTTTACAGCTGTGCTGTTGGCTCCACAGTCAAATCATCGCGCTTCCCCTGACCCGTCCGACTCTGTTGCTGCTGTCATCTGAAATCATTGACCTTCATTCCGGCAGACACTAAGTCACCAAAGGTGAGTTTAGCCATCACTTGACCTCTCCTCCGTGCATCACACTCGCTCGCGCGTCTCTTCACCTCCGCCTCCCCTCCCTCGCCGCAGTTGCAGTTGCATGATACCTCTTGTCGCCCCCTACCTATTCGACAACTCTCATCTTCCAACCACTGCTCTAAACGA
Source organism: Trichosporon coremiiforme (assembly GCA_039545355.1). NCBI lineage: Eukaryota > Fungi > Basidiomycota > Tremellomycetes > Trichosporonales > Trichosporonaceae > Trichosporon > Trichosporon coremiiforme. Next base: position 190,138 of record BCJJ01000023.1, read on the forward strand.
TCCCGCCCGACGGTGCACTTGCCGCATCCGCGAAGCCATCGAACCCTATCTGTCCAGGTCTCGCTCTCAAAACCGACTTCTCCCCCTGCGCTTCCTCTCTTCCTCATCCGAGTTCGACGCGATTTGCCGTCCCGCGCACCCATCGCTGACTGTGCCTAGACGGACCACACATCTTTCTCTGCCGCTGAAGCAAAGTAATCAGAGAGAAACGAGATAGTGTAAGTTGTCTATACGGACAACTGCGATGGGTCTATGCTTACGCCGTCCACCAGTGCAGTGGAATTTTCCTTCTGCACATCGCGTCATCGACTGGTTTAGTGGCGTCGATAGCGAGGAAACAGGTACGGCCGTCGACGAGACGAGACGAGACGAGGTGGAAGGTCGAAAGCTGACCCGATCGCACAGATCCACACAACCTTCTATCAACATGTTCGACGACCGATCTGTTGCTGGCCCAAGCAAGCCGCGTATGCCTACCCGAGTTCCACCTCAACCGCCCGTTCACGACGATCTGCGCGGCCTGGCCCGGTCTCCAAACATGTATAGCACACCCGACTTTTCCGACACACGGTATCGCACCGCAAAGGCTGACATGAGTCGTCGCCCACACAGCACTTACCCATCGACCGGTGACGAACCTGTGTTTCACTTGCCGCGCAAGTACACTGACCCTACCCCCCACACGGCTGCGCCGTACGAGCCTCCCAGCCCGAATCCGTCGTCCCCTTCTGCTCAACTCGATGTTGATCTGGACGTGTATTCGCAGGAGTATTACGACGTTGAGGACGATCTTCGCCAACCTTCGCTGAGCATCGTAACTTCCTCCACCGTCGACTCGACGACAAGCTCGCCCTCCATCCCAGAGACGACCTACACGTACGGAACAGAACGGTTTGACCGGAAGCAACAAATTGAGCCCGAGCCTCGAGTCATCGGCATGAGGACCAATGCTGGGCGTCAAAATGCGTACTCCTCTGCAGAATCGAGCCTCGCTTCAGGCGCGTACTCGGGACAGTTCTCCTACCACGCCTACAGCGACAACGCACACCCGCAACCGCCGGTTCCAGACATCAACCTGAGCTCGCCGATACGCTCGCATCAGGTGATGGAGCCTGATCTTGCTTCCGCCAACAGCTGCACCGACACTTCCAACACCTCAGGCGCTGCCTTTTCACCAGGTGTCTACGCTCAATCCTGGCGATCACCCGTCATGAATCGGGCTCGTAGCCACTCTGAAACGACAACAGAGTCGACAGACGACACGACCGACTCGGCATCAGGTTGCGACCGGCTATCGCAAGCTTTCGCCAACTCGTTTGGTTACTTGGGCGAGTCGCCGCGACCGTGGGACTCGATGATCCCGGAACCCACTGCGCTCGCCCTCGTCGACGATGGCAGGAGTAAAATTCTCAACGTGCAGCAGATCGAGGCTATGGGCGGCCTCCCGACTTTGGCACGGATGTCTGAGAACGAACTTTTGCGGCTCCCGCGCTACACGCATCTGCTTCTTTCGGGGATTGGTCCCGACATCATGACCGTGCTTCCTCAGCTGTTGGACGTGTTGTCCACGACCCTCGTGGTTCTGGATGTTTCGGACAACAACCTCGGTACCTTGCCGACGGGGCTGAGACACTGTACGGCACTCGAAGAGCTTAACGTGTCTGGCAATCCGCTGCGTGCGCTACCTCAGTTCCTGGCCGACTGCCAGCAGCTGCGCCTGTTTGCGGCCGACAATTGCTTGCTCACGACCCTTCCCCAGGAGCTCTCGACGCTGCAGAGCCTGCACACGCTCTGCATTCGAGGAAACCGCATGGTGGTCCTGCCTTCGTGGATCTGCCTGCTCACCCGTCTGGAGGCGCTGCGCATCGATAACAACCCGTTCGCCGCGCAATGGCGTTCGATTGTCGCACCTATCTTGACGTCTACTCTGGCTCAGAATTCGCCTTACCCCACGCATTCCCGCACTGCGTCGGCTCAGTCGTCTGTTCACTCGTTAAGCATGGGCTCTGTTCGATCGTCTCACGCTTCCGTGACGAACCTCGTCGCTTCGTCTGCCAGCTCTGTCACAAATGACTCGTCTCTCGGTATCGGCTACCCCAGCGAGCCAAGTACTCCCTCGCGTTCGGTTACGCCTGCCGCTGGCATTGACGACACCCCTACGGCTGGACCGGTCCAGTCATTACGGACGACTCGTGCAGCTCCCCGACCTCCTGTACCAGTCATGCCGCCCCAGCAGACTAACGGTTCCCGGGCGCCCAACCGCAGTGCCTCGCACCCGCAGACGTCGTCTGAGATCTTCACTCCGTCTGAGCGCATGTCTGGCACGGGACTGTCACGACGAGTCCAGAGCGCAGTTGGGCCCAGTGGCCAACCAGGCGCGGCGACTCCGGACGACTCGGAGGACGGTGGCGGCAAGCACAAGTGGGGTTTCCTCCGAAAGGTATCCATCTCGCGTCTGCGGGCGGAGAAGGATTACACGGCGCAGCTGAATGCTTCGGCGGCAGCCAACATTTCGTCAATGCCGACGCTGCCGCACACCCACTCGGTTCCCAACGGCGTCAAGCCTCGACGACCAACCTTGACGTCTGGATGGTCGACCTCTGTCGTTCCCACGCGATCCCACAACCTTACTCCAGGATCTGCGGAGAGTGCCCCTGTTTCACCTCCGAACGGACTCTCTGCGTCCGCCTCGAGCCTCCCGCACATCATCACCCACAACCTTGCCCCCTCGTCTTACGGCGCCGCGGCGGCCATGCGACGAAACAAGCGCCGCAGCTTCCTCCCTATCGACCCCAGCCCGCCCTCGCTCAACGGTGTTGCGATCCCTTCGCTCTCCCCGTTAATGGCGCCGCAGGCTACGCTGGTAGACCATGAGGCGGCCTACGCGACGACACCTGTCACGGACGACAACGCCATGGAGACCCTTGGTGACGAGCCCGAGGCCCGCGGCACTTCGGTCCGCGCTCCCTCATCGGCCGCCACGCACCATGAGATGGAGGTCGCTGCTATGGATCAGGAGGTGCGCTACACCCGAGGACTCGAGTCGATCAAGAGCTACCTCCGGGACCTTTATGAGTTGTCTCTGCCTGCGCTCGAGCCCTACGGTGGATTCGAGGTCGTGGAGGGTGCCATGTTCAACCCGATCTCGCCGCTGTCCGACCACGCGAGCCTGCGAGACTCGATACAGTCGCGCCAGCCGACTATGGAGAGCGTCACTCGCGACTCGATGCGCGGCCAGTCGATGATCAGCGTCGCCAGCGAGCGGAGATCGACCGCGGTTGACCCCGCTGACCTGCCGTCATCTCAGGTCAAGCGCTTCAAGGACGACAAGTCGAAGCGTGCTGGTGTCATCAGGGAGATTTTCGAGACGGAGAAGACGTACGTCCGCGGCCTTCAGGAGCTCATCGCGATCTACGTTCAGCCCGCGTCGCAGTGCATCTCGTCGAAATCGAACGAGACCCTGATTCCCCTTGCCGAGCGCAAGGTGGTGTTTGGCGGTGTCGAGTCGATCCTGGTCATTCACCGTGACAACTTCCTTCCGGCCCTGGAGCGTGTGATAGAGCCTCTGCTCCGTGGTAGCGACGATTCGGAGGGAACGATCTCGGCGCGTATCGCCCATCAGGTTGGTGAGGTATTCCGCACCTACATCGCCTACATGAAGCAGTACTCGACGTACATCAACAACTTTGACAACGCCCTGCAGCGGATGCGATCGTGGACGTTACCGGTCGCTGGGTCGTCGCCGTCCACGAGCACCAAGGTGTCGCCGTCGTCGGGTATCGGAGTTGCTGCCATTGGCGCCGGCCTGATCGGTTCCGCTGTGCTTCCCGTCGGCGACGGCAAGCCCATGCAGCACTCGCCACTGCAGCCGAGTCAGCGCAAGCGCGTCAAGCACTTCCTGAAAAAGTGCAAGGAGAACTCGCGCCACTCGCAGATCAACCTCGAGTCGTACCTGCTTTTGCCCGTGCAGCGTGTCCCGCGCTACAAGCTCCTGCTCGAGGACCTGGCGATGTGCACGCCGCCGCGTGAGTCGCTCGGCCCGAGCGACGCGCTCGACGACGCCATCAACGAGATTGCCAACCTCGCGTCGCTCATGAACGAGGAGAAGCGTGAAGCCGAGAGCCGCCTTCGCCTCCTTCACTGGCAGCAGCGTATCACGTCTCGCGGCCCGTCGCCGCTGGTGCAGCCGCACCGCAAACTCGTGTTAGACGGCGCGCTGCAGCTGATCCGCGTCGTGAAGAAGACGTCCGCGTTCGCCGAGGTCGACTACTCTGTCCCGTCCGGCAGCGGAGACAACACGATCACGACGTCCAAGTCTGTCATTCCCATCGAGTTCATCAAGCCCGAGCCGATGGACAAGGCGGTCATGCTGATCCTGTGCTCAGACATGCTCGTGCTCGTGCAGAAACGCAACGACGCGGGCTGGGACGGCCCCGTCGACCTGTTCAGCGTGCTGCGCATGGCGACGCTGAAGGAGCCCGCGAGCATCTTACACAGCAACGATCGCGTGCTCCGCGTCGTCGACAACAAGAGCATCTACTACTTCAACGGCGGCAGCCACAGCACGGCGCTGCAGTGGTGTCGCGCCATCAACGGCCAGAACCGCAAGTAGACCACTGTGTAATGACGCAGTATAGCGACTAGAAGCTACCTACCATACCACTATGTAAAGAATTATCAGCAATTGTGTACTAGATGTGGATTGGATCTCGATGCAACACATTCAACAAGATAGAGAGCCGCGCAGCGGCTTGAGCGAGGCAAACTGGTCTTCTGGTCCACTCGCGTCCAATTGGCGCAGTCAGCTGCGATCAGCTGGTTCGGGTGCGAGTGCAAGGCACCGCAACGGCGCGATAAGATGTCGCTATGATACATATGATACATTGTTATCTATGACCAGTCAGATGCCATCCGCTACCTCAGCACAGCTCGACCTATGACTAAGAGCGAGGCACAAGGTTGCGCCACGGATCCTCGCAAAAGCTTTCCTGGAAGTATCCTTTCGTCGTATAGTCGTCCTTCTGATGATCTCGTCCCGAGCCAGAGTGCGCGTGGCCGCCACCGTGTCCACCGTGCCCGTGGGGACCGTGCCGCCCTCCGCGGCCGCGACCGCCTCGTCCGCCGCGGGAATAAGTGTCTGGCGAGGTGGGTGGCCGCTGCTTTCGTCAGCACGTCTTCAAAATCACTCTTCGGGATTGCGGGGGATCGTAGCGTGGCTCGTGGCGTACAGGCCCCGGCTTGCGTGGTCGTGGAAATTGCATGTTTGAGCTCGGATCAGCCAGGGCGTGCACCTCGACGCCCGCCCAGCGCCTGGGCCACCACCCCAGCCAGCCCTCCAGCAAGCAGCAAGGCAGCTCGCTAGACAAGGAACGAGGCAGTGTGAGTGCCGCCGGTGCTACCCGCACTTCGTGGAGGCAGCGCGGGGGCGGCAGCGGCCGCACTGATCGCTGTTGCAGCCAGTGCCGCAACGGTCTCAGTGGGGAGCGCACGATTCTCTCAACTTTCAATCTCGCCGGCGGCGAAACTCGTCGAGTCAGCGCAGAATGCACCGAGCGGGCCTGCCGCCTGCCGTCTACGCTCGAGGCGCGTCGAGGCACAGAGGCGCGAGAGATAACGAGCACAGAAGTGCCACTGTCCGCTCTCGGTCGCGTGCTCCCCCCGCCCAGATTCCGTACGATGGCGGGACGCAACAGGTTCCTATGTGCGTCTGCACGTCTGCGCGCCTGCAAGCCCAGATCGCCCAGGCGAGGTACTAGTCCCCTGCCGTGACACGAAACACGAGGCACGCGAGGCTCGTGATATCGAAGAAGCAAGCGGCACGCTCACGAGCAAGCCAGCACGCAAAAACTCACCTTGATGCCCGGATTCAGCTCGCCATCAGCGTTATCAGTGTCCCCGTGACCAGCGCTTGGGTTCTTGCCGCGAGTCGAAACAGGCTGTGCGTTGGCCCCACTACCCGCGTTGTACCCGGTGTACCCGCCGCCACGGCCGCCACCGCGGCGGCGCTTGCCCCCGCCGACTACTCCTCGCGGTCCCCTCTGGCCGGGCTCTCCTCGTGCCGGAGGAGAAGGTTTCGGCGGTAGTGAGCTGGATGCTGGCTGGGCGGGCTGCTTGCCGAAGGACATTGGGAGGCCGAGCTCCTCCATCTTGTCTTGATGCCTTGAACTGCTCAGCCGCGCGATCAGTCGAAGAGAGTTAACGAAGAGCCTTGAGTTGGAGTGGAGGCAGGGCAGGAGGGAGATTGGTGCTGCCGAGCCGTGAACCGGTGTCAGTCAGGCAAGAGAGGTGGGCCCAGGTCTTGCTGTGGTTCGCCAGGAGGTGAGGGTTCACCCAGGTTCGCTTGAGGGTTGACGGAGAGCGCCGGGTCGGCTGGAGATAAGGCTGATGTTGATGATGCACGAGAAAGTGCACCGGCAGCATTCTGCGTCCTGAGATCTGGACAGACCTGACAGACCTGACAGGCAGCCGCAAGTCCGATATCGGGTCAAGTGGCCGAAGCGCCCTGCCCATTAGGACGGTCACGTACGATCGATTAGGCGGCGGATTAGCTCGTGCCTAGTACTTGTTTTCTAGTATTGTCTGCGATCCACCGGGCCAGAGCAGAGGCGACTTACCGGCTGCTCAGGGACGGGTGCCGCTTGAGTCGCCTCTCGCCGCCCGCTGGGCAGTACCGCGCGCCGCGTGCCCCCCCTTGTGCCATGGCCGCCTGGCACTGCCGCTCTGAAATGACCGTGTAACAAAGATTCATTATCCATTTCGCCTTCCCTTCCCCCCCACTCTCCATCCTCTTTTCCTCTTTCTCGTCTTTCACAAGACACATCTCGACTGCAAGTGCAAGCTCTTCAGTGTAGCCTGCCCCTCGCCTGATCATCCACCCGTCGAGCCCGCCAGCCCCGCCGTCGCTGCACCGAGAATCAACGACTGCACCGGCCCACCGACTTGTTTTCAACTTTCGATCGAGTCGACTCCCTAAATAAAATGTCAGCTGCCGCCTCATCATCGACCACTCCCGGCAACAGTCCCGGCGTCGCGGCGCGTCTCGCGTCGCTGACTGCGCCTGCCGAGTCAGAGCTGAACCGCTGGAAGCGGACGTTCGACAAGCACGCCGGTGTCGAGGTCGACGGAAAGAAGTGAGTCGAGCCCATACCGACTTTTGCACGGGCCGCGGGCGCGTCCAAGTCGAAATCGGGTCCCGCAGGTCCTGGGTTGCGTTGCCGCCGGCCGTGGGTACGTGCTCGTACCTTGAGTCCTGACGCGTGTCCGCAAAATTCGCTGCATGCCGCAACCTTTGCCGAAATTTTCGCCAGCACACACACACTCCAACATGCTTAGCGCTTTGCATGGGGTGATGTCGCGGGCGCTGGCGAGGTGGTGAGCACGGCGTTTGCTCCAGCGGCGACAGCCCATGCATCGACCTCAGCGGGGCTCGCCGGGTGACACCGTGTGCACACGCACCACCCGGTAACCCATGCATCAATTGTCACTCCGCCCCCGGCGCGAGCTTCAGCTACCCTGCCCACCGGCCACCGACCGCGCTTACTTGCCGGTCCGGCCGTACCACATCACGTCACCCTAACAATCACTTCCCGTACGCCGAGACGTAGCATGCTGACGCCGTGATCGCAGGTACCTCAACCCCCAGCAGTTCATCGACGCCATCGCCCCGACCGATGAGGGCTTCAACCGCATCAAGCGCGATCAGTACAGTATCCGTATGTGTTTTTGTTTTCGCCTTTTGCCCGGCTGCGCCTCCACCAAGGACACCGAGTCCGGCGCTCATTGGCGCTGCTCAACCGAATTGCTGACCCGTAGTTTTCCGAGTCGCCGACGCCCACAAGCGCGGTCTTGTGTCATTCGAGGACTTTGTTCTGTTCGAGACGCGTAAGTTTCTCCTGCTTATCTTTGCATGCACCTGCACAAACGTTGGATACGCTGGCGTTGGCGTTTAAGTCGTCGGCGCATAGCAGAAATGTGAATGCCGCTGGACAGGAACGGGCCCACCCTCGATCCTATTCCTGTGCGCACTACGTCGCCGCCCTTGTCCCGTCGCTTGCGCATGTCGTGCACACATAACTGAACGTGCCTTGCTGACGACTCAGTGCTTAAACGAGTGAGCCAAGCCGAAATCTCGGCATTACTGCCGCAACAGCCGCCGGCAGTGACTTCTTGAATCCCGCAACTAACTTTGTTCCCAGCCCGACGCCGACTACCAGCTCGCGTTCTCGGTCTTTGATTCGTGAGTCGCCGCCAGTGCCGCCTTGGCGGATCTTCTCCCACTCCCGACGACAGAGGCAGGTGACTAACGACCTCCGCAGCGACGCCTCTGGCACCATCGACTTCGAGGAGTTCAAGAGCGTCCTCCAGCAGAACATCGCCGCCTCTGGCATCCCGTTCAACTTCGACTGCGACTGGATCAAGCTTTACCTCGGAAAGCGCGGCGGCAACCATGTTCTTGGTTACCCCGAGTTCACCCAGCTCATCAAGGGCTTCCAGGGAGAGCGTCTCCGTCAGGCGTTCCGTTACTTTGACAAGGACGGAGACGGATATATCTCGCCTGAGGAGTTCCAGCGCATCATTGTTGAGATCGCTGGCCACAAGCTGTCCGACTCGGTCCTCGAGCGCCTCCCTACGCTCTGCACGATGAACCCCGGCCGCAAGATCAGCTACTCTGAAGTCATCGCCTTCCACAACATCATCCGCGACATGGACGTCGTCGAGCGCATCATCCAGCGTGCCGCTAAGAAGTCGAAGGACGGACGCATCGCCGTCTCCGACTTCCTGAACGAGTCCGCCGGCAACCTCCGCTACGGCATGTTCACGCCGATGGAGGCCAACATCATCTGGCACTTTGCCGGCCGCGGTATCGACGGCAAGATGGGCGAGCGCCTGACCCTCGCCGACTTCGAGTCGCTCCTCGACGCCAAGTGGCAGCCGCCCCTCCAGCTTTCCCACGTTGAGCCTCTCGCCAAGCGCAGCTTCCTAAGCCACGCCGCCGAGTCGACCTTCAACTTTGTGCAGGGTGGTATTGCTGGAGGTGTCGGTGCGTTTGCCGTGTACCCGATCGACCTGGTCAAGACGCGTCTGCAGAACCAGCGCTCGAATGTCGTCGGTGAGGTCCTGTACCGCAACGCATGGGACTGCGTGAAGAAGGTATACCAGAACGAGGGCGGTGTGCGTGCGTTCTACCGCGGTGTCCTGCCGCAGCTCGTTGGTGTCGCTCCCGAGAAGGCGATCAAGATCACCATCAACGAGATGATCCGAAAAAAGAAGACGGACCCGGAGACTGGTGCGATCCCGCTCGGATGGGAGATCTTCGCCGGAGGTGCCGCGGGAGGATGCCAGGTCGCCGTCACGAACCCGCTGGAGATTGTCAAGATCCGTCTGCAGATGGCCGGAGAGATGGCGCGTGTCGAGGGAGGAGCCGCCGTCCAGCGTGGCGCGTGGCACGTCGTGAAGCAGCTCGGTCTCATGGGCCTGTACAAGGGTGCCGGAGCGTGTCTGTGGCGTGACATTCCCTTCTCGATGATCTACTTCACGTCGTACGCGCACCTGAAGAAGGACCTGTTCGGCGAGGGCAAGCAGGGCAAGCAGCTCTCCTTCGGCGAGCTCCTCCTTGCTGCCGGTATCGCCGGTATGCCCGCCGCGTACCTTACGACGCCTGCCGATGTCGTCAAGACGCGTCTGCAGACTCAGGCCCGTGCTGGCCAGACTGTGTACCAGGGTGTGCTGGACGGCTTCTCCAAGATCTACCACGAGGAAGGTCTTCGCGCGCTCTACAAGGGAGGTCTCGCTCGTGTCATCCGCTCCTCGCCGCAGTTCGGTGTCACCCTCGCCGTCTATGAGCTCATGCACAAGCACTTCCCGTACCCGTACGGCGACGAGGCGGCTGCTCAGGCGCACCAGAGCCCGCGCCCGAAGACGACGGACATCTCGCGCGTGCGTGCCCGCAACGGTCTCAAGATTCTGCTCGACTGCTCCTCGCGCTTCGGCACGCTCGACCCCGCCACCGTCACCAAGGGTTTCGACACGATGCCGAAACAGCTCAAGACTACCCAGCACTAAAACCCTCATACCCCCCTTAGAGCTCTAGACATCAGCTTAGACTACTCATAAAGCAAAACTACGGACTTGGCACGTTTGGTTCTCTCCTCGCCTCTCTCATCCTCTCATCCTCATCCTCAATCACCCATCTGTCCCACCCCAATACCTGGTCCCCCTGTTTTTTTGATTGATACATAACCAATTTTTAGGCACTTTACTTTTCTGAATAAAGTCACCTCCGCACTCGGAGTCCGAAGTGCTCTTTACACGTCGCACACGCGTAAGCTTACACGCGTCAGCTCAATTCACTCCCAGACTGCCAGGTATAGTCCGGAGCAAACTTTCGCTTCAAGTTCTGGCACCGTTGAGCTGAACCGATGCAGCGGAAGGCATGACCGAGGCAATGACCGAGCCCAGCGGGTGCGGGTGCGGAGCGGGTCGTTGGTGCGGTGCGGTGCGCCGGATTCGGGACCTGATCGACAAGTGCGGAGCGAGCGGCGGAGGAATGTCGGGCAAAGAATTTTTGATTTGGATTGTCAATGGAGCACGGGCACGCGACATGCAGACAAGCTGGTTGTTTCCGAGTATTACTAGCATCCAAGAAGTCTATGAAATGCCAAGATTCTGACTGCTGCTACTGTTACAGAATGTAGATTATGGATATGGAAAGAAAGGGTCCGAAGGTTGTTGATTAATTATAGGCGGGGTAAGGGGGTGGGGTGTATGCCAATGTGGGTGTGTGGGGTGCAGGATATGCGTGTGGGGCCGGGGGAGGGAGATGGGGAAGGGGGGAAGTTTACTCGTGGATCGTGTTGTGCGTCGTCGGCGAGGCAACGCGACCGACACGGGCACCGCCGTGGTACGAAGCCTGTGAGGCGCCCGAGGTGACGCGGTAGAGCGAGTTGGAGCGGGTGCGCTTGTCGTGGATCTCGTTCTGCATGCTCGTAGAGCGCTCGAGCGACATGACCTCGGGGTAGTCGTCGAGGACGTCCTCACCGTGCTCCGGGGAGACAGTCTGCTCGAGCTCGGCACCGCCACCGGGGACGCGGTTCTTCTCCTCGTCGGGAGCACCACCAGCAGCCTCCCTACGAGCAGCGATGATCTGCTGCATGATCTGCTGAGCCTCGTTGGCGTACTTGCACTTTTTGCGGATGGCCGGGCCGTACTTGTAAAACAGGAACGGCAGCGGCAGACAGGCGAGCGCAAGGAAGCCGGGCACGGCGGCACCCCAGTGGATGCCGATGTTCTTGTACATCGCAGCGGTGAAGAGGGGGAAGCCGGCACCGAAGCACGAACGGAGGACAGCATTGGCGGCGAGGACCGAAGCGGCGTACACAGTGTAGCAGTCGACGAGGTATCCGAGGATGGACAGGAACAGCTGGACCATGCCCATGCCGAAGGGGATACCGAAGATGATCGACGCAGACCAGTGGACGTTGGGGCCGTTAGTCGCGGCGAAGCCGGCGAGACCGATGACGATGATGACAGAGGCAATGAAGGCAGGAGGAAGACGGTCCTCGGGGATGGGGTAGCCGCGCTTCTTGACGTCCTTCAGGTACTTGGGGTTGCCCCAGAAGATGACAGCGGCGACAGCGCAGATGGCACCGACCATGATACCGAGGAAGGCAAGACCCTCCTGGCCGGCGTTCCAGCCGCGGTACTGCATGAAGACGATGGGGTAGGCGGCGAAGTTGAGGTAGAGAACTCCGTAGATGATAGCCACGTAGATCGAGAAGAGGAGGACGATAGGCTCGAAGATGAGGAACTTCCAGGGGCGGATGAGGGCGCCGATGAAGAGCTCCTTGACGTTCAGCGGCTTGGCGGCATCGGCACGGTAGCGGTAGACCTTTCCAGTGTACTTGGACAGGCGCTCGGCACGCTTGCGGAGGATGAGGGGAGCGTAGGTCTCAGCACCCCAGAGCCAGAGCATGAGGGTGATGACAGCACAGAAAATGGCGAGCATGCCCTCAACCCAGCGCCAGCCAGCGGCGTCGCCCAGGAATCCACCGGTAATGGGGCCAAGGGCGGGGCCGAGGAAGGGAGCAACGGAGAAGAAAGCCATGCCGATACCCATCTCCTTGCCGTCGAGGACATCGGCGAGCGTTCCACCGGCGTTAGCCAGCGGAGACGATCCGAAGAAGCCCGCGAGAGCACGGAAGACGAGGATGGAGGCACCGTTCTGCGAGGCGCAGGTCACAGCCTGCCAGAGCGTAAGCATAGCGTAAGTACCGACGTAGATCCAGCGACGGCCCATAACCTCGGAGGCAGGAGCCCAAAGACTGAGAATTAGCGCATGACGTCGAGGAAGGAAGGAAGGCCGCCGATGACGAAGGCAAGTGGAGGCGATGGCACCGCTGCAGGCCGATATCACAGTAATACTCACAGAGGTCCGAAAGCGAAACCAACGACGAAGAGGGAGACTCCGGCAGTCCAAAAGAGGGAAGAGTGACCAAAGTCGGCGAGCAGGCTCTGGAGACCACCAGAGTAGGCCGAGGACGACAGGGCGACGGCGAGGGTTGCGAGCGAGCAGAGGAAAACCTGGAACCACTTCCAAACCTTGGGCCAGCGCTGCGGGTCCTCGGGGTCCTCAGGCAGCCAGTCGATGAGGTAGGGGTCCTCGTCGGTACCAGAGCCCTTGTACGGGTAGTGGAGGATGTACTCGAATGGCGTCACGTATCGGCGCCATGGACGCCTGTGCAGGGTCTGGCTGCGGGCGTCGCCGTGGGTGCCGCTGTTGCGGTTCTTCTCAGCGGCGGTAGCGTTGTTGAGCGTCGACGCCGCTGAAGGCGAGGTCAACGCTGTGCGGGACTCTTCTTGAGCCATGATGTCGAATTACGCGGGTGGTGGACAGAAGGGGCGGAGCGAGGCGAAGGTGGAGAGGGGTAGGAACGGGGGGAAGGTTAATCAAAAATTGTCAACAAATGTGTGTCGGTCCAGTCGTGTGAGAAAGGGGGGTTGGCACGATGGCGAGGAGATGTGTGACACAAGAGACGGGGAAAGAAAACAAGAAACAAGATGACGAACAAGGAGGGGAAGGGAGCTTGTGAAAAGAAGTTTTATAAGTGTTGACAAAACAGATGGGGCAGCAAAGTCGTCAGTCGGCTGTCAGGACCGCAATCGGGCATGAGCACGGCAGAATGGGTCATGGGGTGTTCAATAACAGGAAAGCCAGGTGCGGGAGAGAGCCGCACGGCGCAGTGCTGATTCAGAGGGCGGCCCCCCGTGGCGGGCGAGAGTTTGCTCAGCAAGTCAGAAGGCAGGAGAGGAGCGGACTCGGAGGAAGAAGCCATCATGACTTGGTGCGGATGACTGTGATCGCATGCAGTATTCTGTACGATACCCGAGGCCCTGAAAATCATGCGACAGGCGGCGCCCGCCAGAAAACGACAGCCCAAGTCAGCCCGTAGGGCAAGGGGAAGCTCTCCCTGACGTCACCTGGGTCCAGCTGGTGCCGTAGACTACCAGATTTGCGCCGTGCGTGCTGGCCGAAGCCGGGCGGTTGTGGGTCAAATTTGGCCTCAATGTTTGGCGAACCTGCCGAGTGGCGAGGCAACGGTGGAACGTCTGAAGGTCTGGATCGGGTTCCAGCACCGTGCCCTGCCCTTGCTCTCCAGCCCTGGCGGCTAACCCTGAGCTTGCTTCTCATCTCTTGCTCGCTCGGGCGCCTTGTCGAGCGACTGTCATCAGTCATGTGTCAATGGAACTCAGCTCCGCGGCCAGCGCAACTCATGCGACCCACCCTTCCCTTCCCTGCTGCAGCCTAGCCAGGAATGTCCCAAGTCCTGCAAGTCACGGGGTAAACAAGAGTCGTTCCGCATCTCAGATCGCTTCAAATAGACGAAAGAATCAAGCCCTGCGCCAGACATGCATGCGGCCGCATTGTCCGATCGCACTCACCTCAGCCACCATTCAGAATTCAGCCTGCGCTTCATGCAGGCCCTCAATCCAGCTTTGCGATCAGCAGGCTACCAAACTCGTATAGCGAGCGATTGAGGTCGGCTGGAACGTCCCCAACGCGTCCGGCTGGGCGTTTTGGTGCAACCTTACTCTGCAATTCTGTCATGGCTGCTACACGCGGGCTGTCGCACCGGGCAGTGCAACATAAGCGCGACATGCGAGACACAGGAAGGTTGGGATGAGGGCATGCCGAGGCCGAGGCTGGAAGAGCTCGATGACCGAATCCTGCCGACATCACCTCGGATCCTCTTTCGCCCGATCGCAGCTGTTTCTGCCATGGTCCGACAGTCTCGGCATTCACATGCCAACCGGCGTATCAGTCCATACACAAATCATGGCTCGGCGACCTCAGCGTCCTGGTTCAGCCTCGTATGCGTGGGCCTCACGCATCTCGTGTCAGAAGATATAAGACGCGATGAGACAGCGACGTCGACCCTCCGATAGAGCTCAACCATTATCTGATTGGATTCAGGTAGCTCGCCCTCCAGTGCGTCTAAAACCGAACCTTGCACGTTCGCGACTTCCCAACTTCCCAACTTAGCCGTCAGCGCCGAGACGAGACGGCCACGAAACCAGCCTCGTTAGGCGGCCGCCGAGAATCGGTCACTTGTCGACGCGGTTACTCCGTTAGTAGCACCGTGCGCCACTGCCTAGCCTCGGATATGACCGGTCGGCCGTCGCAGAGGGAACGGACGACGGACGAAGACGCCATCGGTGACTTGAGATAAGTTCGAAGGCGCTGGCTGCGTCAACTGACGGCCGTGCACATGGTGGGAGGTGGACAAGCCACCTTCCTGCATACTCACCTTGTCTCCAGCAGCAAGGCGGATCACTTGATTAGGATTATCGTTTGACGCCGTCGACTGACACGCCTTGATGTTTCAGTCATAACCAGCAGGGCAGTGGTCTCGTGCGCAGCCGCACGGGTCCATCCTACTCATCCACTCACGAAACCAGTTGACGAAGGATGGGACAATGCTTGGACAGACATGCTTGGCAAGTGCTAATTCCCAACAGTGGAGCGCATCAGTGAAGCTTGCAGAATCAGACGATGGGATGCCAGTTTGGTTGACGATGCCTGCAGTGGCGAGAGCGCCATTCATTGCTGTGCACGCCGTAGGCACTGTGTGAGGCTCACATCCGTTCGAACGACGCCTTGGCGTCCTGGCTACAGTGCCCGTGGAGGACGATGACCAACGCTTGGGCGGTGGGCGACGGCGTCAGTGAGTGCACGAACACTTGCTCCTTACGGACCTTGGTCGCTGGGAGTGTTGATTCGATGGATGTGCAGGTGATGAAGAGTGACGATCAAGCACTGCCCAGTCTCCTGATCGCTTTCGTGTCTTGACCGTGTCTCGACACCTGACAGACACCCACTCACTGCTCAAATACACTACGCCCATTCACCCTCGCACTCACTGCGCCCCTCGTTCCCTCCTGCACCTCTAGTCCCGATCCTCCCCGCCCGTCAGGCCGCCTCGTACAGCCTCGCCGCGCCCGACCTTCCTCGCCCTCTCCGCCCACCTCCAGCTGTCTCCCTCGCAGCCTTCCTCGCTAGTCGACACCTACGAGACAGTTGCTACTCCAACTTTCCCCTTCGTCACCCACTCTCGACCACTCACTCTTTCTCTCTCAGTGACCTTCCACCAAGCACGGCAACCACCCGCAAAATGGGTACAGCCGGCCCAGACATCCCTTTCGCTCGGCATAGCGAGCGCTCCAGTGGCAACATGAGAGAAGACAATGCGCATTGTCTTCGTGAGTCGAAAGTCTCAACCGCTGGGATGGGAACTCGGCGGCGTCCTCCTTCGTACCCGTGTGCACGGACGCTGACGCCTTTGCAGTCGCCGTCCTTCCACACATCCTCAAGTTAAACCCAGACGCGGCCTCCACTCTGATCAAGTGCGGTAACAGGGCCGTCCACGATGTCGCCGCACCGTTCGTCTACCGCGAGCTCGACGTCCACATCGACTTTCCCGGCACCCTGGGCCACGGCACAGTCGGTAGCCAGATTCATGGGACCTCTGATAAGAACCGACCCTGCTGCCCAGGATACAACTCCAAGCCCAGGCTCTGGGCAGTCTTCCGGTGAGTCGGATGCTCTCGAGACCGCCCTTCCTCGTGACCTTTGCCCCGTGGACGCCGTGCTGACCTCGATAGAAACCCAAGCTACGCCGATCACGTGCGGGTCCTTCACTTCCGGCAGCCGTGTTCGACACACACGCCTGTGGAGATCGACGAGGGCACGCGCTCACTTGATCGTACCGAGGCATGGGACCTTGCTGCCAGTCTCCTCTCGCATCTTCCTCACGTCGAAGAACTGACATGGGAGACTAGCCTCGGTGTTGGAGACAGCCTCTGGAAGGTAAGACAGCCGGTCTCCTCAGCCATAACTGACACACAGATCATTTCCTCCCTGCAGTATTTGCGACGGCTGAAGATCATCACACCGCAGCTTCACCCCGCCTGCGTCACTGTCCCACCAGTGTACCCGCGGATCACTCCGGCACTGCAGCAGAGTGCCCCGCCAGGCTTCGGGTCGACGAACACTCCAGAGCCCGGGGAAGGACGAGCGCGGGCCACGGGAATGAAGGGGTTGGCCCTCGGCGTCGCCTGGGAAGACCTCGAAGAGCTCTCCCTAGACAACTTGAGCTCCCAAGGCGTGAGTTTCGCAGAAATGGGCGACAATTAACTCCAGGCGCGCACCATTGCAAGCCACTTTCAGATTCTGACGAGTGTCTTTTGAAGGTGTTAGCCAGCCTCGACTGCACACGCTTTCGCTCTCGACACATTTTGCAGACCTGCGGCTCTGCGAGTCGATCGCAATGTTCGGCAGCTTTGGAAGCCTGAAGCACCTGACTCTTGCGACATCTGGCACGAAGCTGAACGCTGAATGCCTCCGAGTCCTCCTGGCCGGATGTTCGGCTTTGGAGAGCCTGCGCCTGAACGACATTGAAGGACGTCTGGACAAGAACACATGGAACCTGATTGACTGCTGGCCGCAGACTTTGACCTCTCTGATTATCGACATCTCCGAGTCAAATCCTCACCATTCGTGAGCTTAGGTCTGGCCCCACCTCAAGTTAACATGCAGATGGGTGCTGAAGCACCTCGAGACCATTGAAGCCATCCCTGTGGCACAGCTCAAACGCTTCCACATCCGGCGTGTACTTCACCCGATTGCCACACTGCCATGGCCACCGGCGAACGTCGTTCAGCCCGTTCCGCTTCCTACTCACGCTCTTGGAGACATCCCAGCCTCTTTCTTGAACCTTATCACCGAGGACGGAAGCTTATTGGAGGACCTCTGCATCGATTGGTGGGAGATCACCCAGTCCGGTCTCGAGTCTATCCTCACCAGCTGCCCCCGCCTGCGGTGCCTCCAAGTCGCTGCATCAACCTCCATCCTGGAGATCATAGGCATGACTACAGCCTTCGGGTCTGTGCCCGATCTGGAACAGTTGTCCGTCACGACAGACCCCATTCACGCGAACACCGCACCTAAGGCGAAGCCGGCTAAGTCTAAGAAGGACACGACCAACCTTCCGCCGTTCCTCGCGAAGCAAATGACCGAGACCGACCCGACACTGGTTGAGATCCGTGAACTGCGGCGCTTCGTCAGACGGCTGCCGAACTTCCGTGTCCTCCGCTGGATGGGGAGACAAGGCAAAGGAGAATGGCATTTCTCGGCGTCCAAGCGCTCGACGCTGACGCCGATTGACTTCCGTCATTCGGTATACCTCACTCTGCAGGTGTGGGAGGACTGCCAGAGGTCCACCTCTCCCGTGTACATCTTCGAGGAAGACGATGAAGCCACTAGCAACGGCCTCTCTCTGGAGCCTCCTGCATCACCAGCCCGGTCTGCTTCCGAACTGCCGCCACTGTCGCGGACGACGACGGGTAGCAGCTGTTCGATCTCCTCCTCAGTGACCCCGCCAGCGTCCATCCGGCGAGGCTCCATGCAGGCCGAGTCGGTGAACGGGTCCGTCCTGGGCCTCGACTGGGGGCCCTTAAGCCGCAGCAGTAAGCAGCCCCCCAGCCTCACATCGCCGACCAGCACCACCTGGTCTCAGGTTCAGACCCCGCCGAGCAACAAGACGTCGAAGAGCGTCGAGGTCAAGCCGCCCTCAAGCCGGCGGCGCAGAGAGTCGAGCAAGGCGTCGTCCCCAACAAAGTCGCCGTCCTCAGCAACGTCGGCCGGGTCCAAGTCTATTCCCGCCAGCAGGTCGTCGTCTCCAGTCAAGTCGTCACCTCCGGGGCGTGACCCGACGTGCAGCCTGCCTTCGAGCCCGGTGGCGATGAGGGAGCCGGTGCAGCGCTATGTTCCTGGTGCGGCGCCTCCGACGAAGAAGCGATCGCCGGAGAAGAAGGAGAAGAAGGCAGCCACAGCAGCGGACACAGCAGTTGCGGTCGCCTCAACCCTGGCGATGCCCAAGCGAGATCTGACCGACGGCTGGACCAAAGTCGGGGACAGTCGCCGGAAGAAGTGAGCACTTCACAAGTCAATAGTCAGCAGATCCATGAGCCCGACGAGCCATCGCTGAGGAACATTCACTTCCCCTGTACAAAGCCATTCAGAAGAGACAAAGTAGTATTCATGCAAAGTTCATGTGTGTAAGTATCGTTAAGTGCTTATCAATATTATTAAATGCAGGGTCCTGTGGCGTCCAGGTAGTCCGGGTGTCTCGCCATCTGGCGTCAGGGATGAACGCCCCGTTGGCGGACATCACCGTAGAGGCGTCAGTGACCGGGATCACGGGGGCAGCACGGAGTAAACAAAGCGACTACACTCCGCCCCAAAGGCAGCTCGGGAGCCGAAGTACAAGTCAGCAGGTGTAGAGGAGCAGGCGTGGTTTTGGCGTGTGCTATTTTGTACTGGAACGTCCTGAGAGTTCCTAAAGTTCGCCTGGTCCGAGATCTGGAATCGATCTAGTAACGGCATGGGCCGGCCGTAAACCCTATTTCAGCGAGCGTTGACACGACACAACGTAATTTATCTCAGCGGTTGTTGACATGCCACAAACTTATGATACATCTGTACAGCTCCTACGTCTACATGCTCATAGTGGTCGGGAACGAATTCAGGTCTGGATACAGCAGGCTCAAGTCCCAGTTCATGATATCGAGGTCGACGCCGAAAGATGGTATCTGAGCCTGGGACTTGCGGCTCCATACGCTGTCGGCCGCGCGATCGCTGACGTCCATCTCCTCCGCGCCCCATACGCCCTTCCCGTACGGCAGCGTCTTGAGCAACTCGCTAGCATGGTGCAGGATGAAGCGGCACTGCGCGTTGATGGGCGTGATAGTCGCTTCGGCCTGGTCCAGGCGGTGGCTGTCGATGAGCTGGTGGTTGTACGTGTACTGCACGAAGATGACTGCGCGCCTGAGGCACAAGCTCGCAATCGCAATGAACATGCACGTGTATGCTGGCAGCCGGCGCGGCTCGCAGTCATCCAGTATGTCGACGACGGCGATCATGACGCTCGGGAACCCGAATAGCGCCTTCAGCGCTGCCTCGCGCGCCTCGATGAGTGGGGAGGGGATCCAAGTCGACAGCGAGGCGATACGATAGCCGAGCACAACCTGGATTAGACGCGCGTCGTTGCGCACAGCCTTGTTCTCGTTGTCCCCCACATATGGAGCGGCGGCGTCGAACGCTGCCTTCCACGTCAGCTGCAGGCTGGCGACCTCGGCTGCGTCGTACGAGAGCGCGTGCTCCAGGTCGTTCAGCCGCATCGCGAGCGGGAGGAAGGCGCTGACCACCGCCCCTTCGGCACGAAGGTGCGCGTGCGCCGCCTGCACGCTCTCCCTCTTCGACGGGGGAAGACGCGGCGCCACCAGAGGTGGCAACGTCACGCTCTTGCCGTACATGAGCGAGAGGAGGGAGTAGCGGTTCACGACTGCTGTCCAGAGCAGGAGCTGGAAGCGCATCTCTGCCCAGTGCTCGCTGTCCAGGTCTGCGCGCAGGGCTGCCTCAGCGGCAGACTGCATGCCCAGATTAGAGCCCATCGAGTACGCGAGCGCGATGAGGCGGAAGGCGGAAGGCGCCACCGGCGCTTGCTCGGGGACCTTGCCCTCACTTCCCGGTTCGTCCTCGGCCTGTCCCGGCGCCAAGCTCAGGATGAGCAGCGCGAGTACGACGTCGCGAGTCGCGTGTCCCGCCATGGCGAGCAGGACCCCTTCGTCCACCAGAGGACGCACAATTGGAGCAAGCGAGGGCACGAACTGCAGCATGGCGGTCTGCACGAAACCGTCTTCGGGCACTGGCGTGCTGACCGCCGTGAACGGCGGGAGGGGGAGGAGGCTGGTGATCCTTGCCTTGAACTGGTGCCAGGCCATCTCGATCTGGTCCGGTGTGAGGCCCACAGATGTCGGCGAGCGGTAGGGGCGCGTGCTCGCTACCGAGAAGAGCGTCTCGTCGTGCTGCACCTGGTGGTACATCGTGGACAGCTGCAGCGCGCCACGCATGAGCCGTGGTTCTGGCGGCGCACTGTTGTAGTTCGTCGTGCGCGGAGTCGAAGGCCCAGCCTGGCCGGGAGAGTAGTGGTAGCTCGGGGGCGGGGGTGGCTGGCGAGCCATGCGTTCGAGGCTTGCTAAGCGTGCCTCCGTCTCGGCGAGGCGGGCACGGAGGGCGCGCACATCCTCGCTACCACCGTGCTCGCTTCCAGGAGTTCCGAATCGCTCATCGGGCGCAGCGGCGTACGCGCCCACGATCGCTTGTAGGGAACACTGCTTGCGGCGGCGGCGGCAGTGCCCGCACCCCTCGGGGGTGACATCCTCGCAGCGGGTCTTGGAGTTGACGCACGCCTCGCACGCACGGAACAGTTTCGGTTTCTTTGGTGCGGGGGGCATGCCGTTTGCGCGCGTGTGCTTTATATTGAGGGGTGGTTAGGTTCGGAGTGACGTCGGGAAGGCGTCGCAGAGTCCGAGTCGTGTCCGAGATGAAGCCGACATGACACTCGGACGACACGACATGGGATTTCCGGCCCTCCACCACCATGGAGCGCTCGGACCGCTCCGCATCGCCTCGGGGGTACCGAGGCTCTGCCGGCTAGCACCACACTAGCGGTTTGCTGCCGGTTGTCACGTGAGCAGCAGGGGACGATGAGATGAGACACCTCCACCGAGATCTGAAACGTCACTGCGCTGCGCGGTGTGTGACTGAGCGGCCAAGCGGCCAACAGACGAGGAAGACACCGATCGATGTGAACTCTGCACCTAACACGATGGCCGAGCTCTTCTTCCACGGCTCGCTACGCTGCGACCCTCTCTCTGCAATTCCACTCGAGGCGCCGGTACGCATCGAGCGCGTGGTGCTCTCGCCAGAGAGCGATGGGTAAGCTGCCTGGAGACGATTACGAGCTGACAACAGACCGAGCTTCACGGCCGATGTGCTGTACAACCTGTCTCCGATTGAGCCAGCTGATGCACTCCAGCGCTCAAGTGTGGGTGTCATGCACACTACCGAGCTTACGCTCGACATGCCCCCTGGTGTAAGCTGAGGTCGACCGAGAGTTGGACTGACAACAGTCTGCAACCGCTCGCCTGATTGTGTACGCCCCCGCCCGGCTGTCCGTCAAAGTGTACGGTTACCCCTCCGACTCCACGCTCCCGGGGAAGAGCAAGGCAGAGCTGCAACTTCCGGAAGCTGGCGAGCTGCTAGCCTCTCTGCCGGATACGAGAGTGCTGCCGTCACTTCGACTGCTGGCGAGGACAGGCCGCTTCACGCTCGCTGAGGCTCTGGAGTCGCCGCACCTCTCTGCCTTCGCTGGGGCAGGTGATGACGCCGTACTCCGCGCAGTACTGGGACTCGATGGACAACAGTCACTCGACTTCGACCCGGCTGAGGCGCTGTGCGCCCTTTCCCGTCTCGACGCGCCGAGAGAAGCTGCATACCCAACGACGCAGTCGCCGCTCGCACTGACGCTGTCGCTCATGCGCGCGCAGGCTGTCAACCCTCATGCTCATGCGGCCGCTGCACTTGCGACTGTTGTGCGCCTACTCTCTCCGCTCGCCTCGAGGCCCGAAACAGCAGCTGCTCTCAGCCGCGTTCTGCCTGAAATGGCCGCTCGCGCAATCACCGCTGGAGAGGATGTGACGCTGGATACTCCGCCAGAACACGCACGCGCAGTCCTGGCGACCCTGGCGCCGCTGCTCGCAGGCGAGGCGTGGGGCAAGTCCACCGCTCCCGCCGCTGGCAAGCTTGCCCGTGGCTACTCCCCCGATCTGGCACTCTGGCAGCCCGCCGCCGCCGACCCCGGCCTGGGCATCTCTGGTGTCCAGCTCAGCGTCTCCGCGAGTGGGGAAGGCGAGCGCCTGAGCCGTGCCCTAGACGCGGGGACCGGACACGGCTTAAAGCCAACAGCGGCGGATACACTGGCGGCGTTGGCGCCAGAGCTGGTAGCGAGCCTCGGCACGGCAGTACAGCCGCCGCTCGGGCTGCCGAGCACTATTGCGGCGGGCGTCGGCAACGCATCAGACTATGCCGGCAAGGTGTACTCGGCACATGAGTTCAGGAGGGAGAGGGATACGGCGAGCGGGCTCGGGCTCGGCGCTACTGGTGTTGGGCGGAAGGCCAGCAGACACGTGGACGAGTTTGGGCGATAGCATCGAGGGCGGCACAGGTTGTAACATACATGCACTGTATAGACTAGCTGATGCGCAGTGAGAGAGATATGGTCGGCTGCTCATGTGAGGATGCTCGGTGATGAGGCAGGTGAACGAGGTGGTCAAGGCATGGTGCTCGCTTTTCGCAATTCGGCGCCGAAGTTGTGATGGCCTTTGATAAGCCTGAAGCTGTCAACACAACGACCACCTCGGCAGCGGCTCTAATGAGAGAGAACTGTGACAAAAGTCAAGCTCGTCGCTGCATTAGGTCTATCCACGCAGTGCAATTATCAACGCATAGCAGCTGCAATTGTGTCAAAGTTTATAGGACACACGAGATCAACATGAATGCATGACGATGCCGTCGGTTCCCGGACGATCCTCGGGTTGTCACTGCAGCCACGGCTGCACGCCAATCACGTGCAGCAGCTCGTGCTCAACAAGGATGTGATGACATTCCGGACGTTGCCCACCCGCGGCCGGTTAAGGACGCTGGAAACCGGCAACAATCCGGCAAGCATAGTCGGCAACCTCCCTTCTATCTTGGTGCGCGCAGAGTACGGTGGGGAGATTGCCTTGGCAGTTCGGAAAATCCTCCTGCTTGCAAACGGTGACGCTGTTGTGGGACTTGGCTCGGTAGCTTGTCGCTGGGCTCCACCACGCAACGTGGGGTATACTGGGGGCGGGGAGTGCCGCTGGAGTCGGGCATGGCCGACGCCGCCTGACGCAAGCCGGGCTGATTGGGCGGGGTTCGGTCTTCCACTGCTCACCGCTTTCCACATTACCAAGGCACATGCCCCGTTTAGCCCACTGGCCTGCCGCGGCTGGCACTGGTGTGGGTACGGGATGTACTCGGCCGTACGTTGAGATGCCGAGCAAGACCCAGCCAGCAAGTTAATACCCCAAACGCAGCGGGATCCTTTTGACACCTCACTCTCTACTCTCCACGCTCAACGAGTCGAGTAACACATGTCCACCACTATGGCGCAAGTAGCGAAGGCATACCCCGTGCGGACGATGGCGGAGTGTGAGTCATCCCAGTGCCAATGCGGAGCTGACAACAGGCGACGCCATCCTCTGCGCGCCCGGCCACATCGGCGAGATGGAGGAGGCGATTATCAATGGCGCCAAGCAGCGTGTGTGGAAGAACGTAAGTGCCGAAGTGCTCGCGTGCGCTGACCTCAGCAACCGACCAACTACCGTGCGGCGCTCGAGATGGGTTTCCAAAAGTACATGGACCGGGACATGTACGTGTCTCCTCTGCCGAACTCGAAGGACTACGAGGTGGTGACGTACGGCGAGCAGCGCCAGCGGGTGATCCGGCTTGCGGCGTGGTACCGCTCCCTTGGGCTCGGGCAGGGTAGCAAGGTGGCCGTAGGTGGGACGAACAGCAGCCAGTTCCTCGTCGCAGCCTGGGCGGCGCACTACTGTGGCGCGATCCCCGTCTTCATCAACTCGACGCTGCATGTCGACGCCTCCCTGCACTGCCTTGGCATCACCAAGCCAGACCTCGTTCTCGGCGACGTCGACTACATCACCGAACTCGTCCCGATCATGGACAAGCTGAAGGCAGCCGGCGTTGGCCCGATCTACACCTGGGAGCCGACCGAGCACCTCTCGGCCGATCTGCGGCGGAGCGTCAAGCTCCTGCCGGCCTACACGCCGAGCGAGGCTGAGATCGCAGCCGTCGAGCGCGGGGAGGGTCTTGAGGGCATGAACGCCGATTCCGACGGGCACATCTTCTTCACTTCCGGCACCTCTGGCATGCCCAAGGCCGTCATCTCGAACCAGCGCGCGGCTCTGCACAACTACGTCTCGGGTACTTTTGCCGGGATACGTGCTCAGCTCCGGGCTGGTGCGACGTACGAGCAGGCGACGACGCCGGCCCCAACGCAGGCGAGCATGCTCGTTCCCGCGCCGCTGTTCCACGTCACGGGGTGCATCTCGTGGACGACGCGACAGATGACGACGGGCGCCAAGATCGTGTTCATGAAGCGCTGGAGTGTGCCAGAAGCGATCCGGCTGATCGAGGCGTACAATGTCAACGTCCTCGGCGGCGTGCCGGCCACGACCAAGGCGATCCTCCAGTCCCCCCTCCTGCCGAAGGAGCGCATGTTCACGGCCGTGTCGTCCGGCGGCGCCCCGATCCAGGCCGGCATGGCGGCGGCGCTCACGGAGCGTTTCCCGGGACTCAGCGTCAGCAACGGCTGGGGTCTGACGGAGACGAACGGACTGCACAACGCGCTGACTGGTCGCGATTACCTCGAGAACCCGGAGAGCTGCGGTCCGCCGGTGCCCATCTGCGACATCAAGATTGTTGACCCCGACACCGGCCGCGAATGTGGACCGGAGGAGATGGGCGTTATCTGGGCCCGCGGATCCAACGTCATGAACTGCTACTACGGCAACCCGGAGGCGACTGCCAAGGTCATGACGCCCGACGGCTGGTTCAACACTGGCGACATGGGCACCGTCAACAAGGAGGGGTGGCTCTCGATCAGAGACCGCCAGAAGGACATCATTATCCGTGGCGGAGAGAACATTGCCTCCGCAGAGGTCGAGAACGCCCTCGCGTCCCTCCCAGAGACGGCAGAGGTTGCTGCCGTCGCTGTCCCGGACCCCGTGCTCGGAGAGCTTGTCGGTTGCGCGGTCTCGTTTGCTCCGGGCAAGAACCTGACCGAGGCGCAGGTCCTCGAGCTTGTCGCGCCCATGGTCCGCTACGCCGCTCGTCCCGTCATCTGTGTCATCTACGAGGGCGACCTGGACCGCAACGCGAACGGAAAGATTCAAAAGACGACAATCAAGAAGACAGTCGCGGACGAGTGGGTCAGGCGGACCGGTGGAAAAGCCTGGGTCAGGAACAAGGCCAAGTTGTGATTATTTTACGTGTATAAAGCTAGATGTCAAGATATGCAGTACTTTCAATACAGGGCAGGTCAGTTCGTCAGAGGTCACACGTTACAATGGCTCGTGCATGTTGATGCAGTGTTACAATGGGGCAGCTAGGATCGACGTCTAGCGGTGAACTCGTCCTCAATCTCAAAGCAGCTCAACGCGATAGATCGTTATCCGTCCACCGACATCGGTGCTGCTCTTCATGTCGAGGCGGAGCGCAGTGACTCCCTTCATCTCCGGCAGCCTGCAGTAAGCTCAGTCCGCAGAATCTAGCTTACTCCATGAGCTGGCGCGCGTTCTTGTCCTCAGGGTAAACGGTGCCCGTGACGTCTCCAGCCTCTGTCGTTGCCGTCAGCACAACAGAGGTCGGCACAAAACCGCCTTGGAAGGTGAGTGCAATACGCGTCGGGTCGACAGGCGAAGGGAACTTAAGCTGGACGAAGGCAGGGCTGGAAGGCGCGGTCCAAGCCTCGTCGTCATCGGCGATCAGAGCCTTGCGCGAGGTGCCGGAGGCGCTGGCGGAGACTCTGCGGTCAGCCTGTAACAGTGAGCGTCTGCACGCACGCGACCTTGCTGCCTTCCGGGATGAGGTCCATATCTGGGGTATCTGTGTGGGCGCGAAAACACCAAGAACGCAGCGAATGCCTCATTTAGTCGGCGTCGGGAGGTCGACACTCCGCAGAATCCACCTTTCCCACGGTAGGCATTCCAGTGACCAGCTTTCCCACGGTGTCGCTCACGCATGTTTCGGAACGGCCTGACTTTTCTTGACGCTCTGCAACAGCAGTAAGCTCGAAGCTGGAAGCTCGCAGACCGCACCCATCTCGACGAACACAATGTCCCGACCAATGGCTCGCCTCGTCCCCCGCCTTGCGCGCGGAATCATCTCCTCCGCCGCCGCGCCGCGCCCCCAGGGTGCCATCGGCGGTGTCGATCTCCGCGTCTTCAACGGCATCGACGGCTTTGTCGGAAAAGAGCAGATGGACCGCGTCAACGAGTGGCAGGCTGGACTGTGGGAGCGTCTTTCGCAGGAGGTTCGGAGTGAGTCTCTACGGCGCTGCACCGGGAGTGATGCTAACGCTTGTGCTTCCTTCTCGACGCTGCCGATCGCTCTCTGCGCGCGCGACCCCTGTTGCGATAATCCACCGACTGCTGACGCCTGACGTGATCTCTTGATGCCGCACTTGTCTTAACCTATGCCCCGTCGGACCACCATGCGCTTCCATGACTGCAGACAACCCCGGCCTCACCTCGATCAGGCAGAAGTGGGACAACGACAGGCTCGACATGACCGACCTCCTGTCGTTTACTGCTCGTGAGCCTACGCTCTCGCTCGCCTTCAACTACGCCTCCCAGCTCATCAACAACTCGTACTACCTCGAGGGCATGAACGCCGATGCCCCCAAGCCCATTCCGGAGCACTTCCAGCACCTCGAGGACCGGGTGGCCGCTACGGCCGACGGCATGTCGGGAAGTGGATGGCTCTGGGTGAGTGCAACTTGCGTCCCTCTGTCTGGCCGACAGCGTGCTCTCGTTATCTCTGCAGAGATTCCATTATTTCAGGAGATTCACGATGTCGGTTAGGTATCCTTGCGTTTCTGGCATGGCGTTTTGGATGCAAGAAGACGGGACAACAGGAAGGCTCTGACGTGTGTATAGCCGCTAACAATCAGCTCGTCAAGGCCGGCGACTCGCTCAGCGACTTTGACGTTATCCCCACCTTCGGCTCCGGAACGCTCCTGGTCACGATGCGCCAGCAGCGCGGCCGCCTCAGCAACGTCCCCGTCTACGGCACGCCGTCGGGTACCAGCTCTTCCTCTGCCGCTCCCGCGGCCGCCGAGCCGGCGCAGCAGGACTCCGCCCCGAAGCCGACCTCCCGCGCGGCCGGTCTTGTCAAGCAGGCCCGCGGTACCGCCGAGGTCACTCCCCTCGCCGTCTGCAACCTGTACGAGCTCGCGTACCTCGGCGACCGGTACGGCGTGTTCGGCCGTGGTGACTACGCCCGTGACTGGTTCAAGAACCTCGACTGGGACAAGGTCATGAAGCGCACCGCCTCCGCGTCGTCTTGGTAGAGAGTGTCACGAAAATCTAGTTCCATCATGCATTGCATCGCAGCTCATAGCTATCCGAGGGCTGAGCGAGGGGCGAGCCCACAGCTTTGTAAATGCCGCCGGCGGCACTGACTGATAACAGGATCAGTGAAGATCGCTAGGAGCGCCACAAGGAAGCTCCACAGCTTTGCAGTTCTTCTTCAGTTACTCTGCCAGCTCGCGGCTGACTCGCCATCTATATCAGCTTAACCCTCTTGTTCGCTCGACCCCGCGGTCCGCTCACGCTACCAGCGTCCGAGAACCCGAAGGCAGGACGGTCCGGCGGGAGAAATTCTGCTTCCGCTACGGACCTCTACCGTGGCGTGCCTGGCGATCGAAAAAAGTCTGGCGCTCCTGCTGCGGGACCAATCGCTCTCTTCCGGGGTACGTCCACCTTTCGTCCCTCCATATTTCTCCATTCTGAATGCATTCCGGGCATCCCCCTAAGCAGAAGAAGAGCAAGAGACCCCAAAAAGGTCCTCGCCGGGATTTGAACCCGGGGCCACTCCCAATCGCTGTTCGGAGGAACAGTTGGAGGCAAAGCTCAAGATGTTAGATCACCCTAAGAGAGTATGATAACCACTACACCACGAGAACGTCCAAAGACAAGTACTTGTTAGCTCCGTGCCGACTACCCTTTGACAAGGTCACGATAATTTTGGCTGTGATGTTGGCCGTGGGCTGTATTATCAGGCCATCGCGCTGCTTTACATGCTATGAGTTGGTCTCAGACGCTAGTGATCAGTACCGCGGACACTGCAATCTCTTCAACGCCTGGTTCTGTTGACGTTGGATACCGCTTTCCTGGTTGGGCTGACCTTACGTGGCACGACAACTATAAGTGCCACTTGTGTGCTCCTCATAGCACAGCTCCGTATGTACCCTCCGCACACCCGCCTCGATGTACGCTGGCTTAGCGGGAGCATTGGTCTCGCTCCGCTGGTGCCCTCGCCTATCTGTGTGCTCTGCTCCATCAGACGCCCGGCCTTCAGACGACAACATTTAATTGTCTCCCTCTGCAACCTTTCCCCAATTCATTTCAACCTTCGCCTACGAACTACCAACATCGAGACATCAGCAACTAAAATGAGCCTTTTCGAGGTTTTGGCCTTTATCGCCATGTTCTTCTCCTACCTGGAACTCGCCTCCTGGATGGTCATCTGCGACCTCTTCCTCATGCTGGAGTTCTGCGTGCTCCTCTACATTGAAGCCGTCTTCGGTCCTCTTGGCGAACTCGCCTCCCGCCATTTTGTATCAGCACGTCTCCTGTTCCACGAGTACAAATGCCGACTGTACCGTTCCCTAGCTGGCCGCTACACTGCTATCGTAAGCTTCCGGGTCACTCTCATTCTCGCCGAGTGGATCGGCCACGTCCATGCCCGCATTGCCGACAGAGTTTTCGGCTATGAAAACGAGGACCCCGATATTGGGGATAACACGATGATCCCTGCTGAGCACAACTTGTGAGTTGCTATCTACTTCGACTGGGAGGCCTCAAGAACTTACGTCAGAACCGACTTGCACGCTCTCACGGCCACCGCCTCCGAAGCGTCCCAGGACAAGCCCGATTTATCGCATGTCTCCACCTCGTGGGTGCAGATCGGCTTGCCCAGAAACCCCCCTTGCTAGTTGTGTAGACACAAGTGAAGCTGACTCCAGGTCCTTGACTCCTGTGCACGAGTCTCCCGAGACACCCGACTCTCCGGGCATTAGTCTTCTCTCTCTCGACGCATCTCCGGACTCTGCGGGATCGTGAGTAGAGCTTTCACCAAGCCCTCGAGGCGTCACTGACTGAAGGTTTTGGTCTAACTTGTCCTCTGGAAGCGACGGCGGAAGGGCTCCCAGCTTTGCCCTGAGCTCCTCGCAGAGTGACATTGGTACCTTTAACGCCCTCACTTCTAACTGTGCCTCTTCTGACAGCGGTAGCTGGTCGTCAATCCCCTCAGACTTCGGTGACTCCAACAACTGACCGTTCGGAAGGGACGACTCGCCGCTCGAACTGCTATAATTGAACAGGGTCTCAAATGCACTGTATGCTACGAAACATAACAATCTAGCCCCCATGTTGAGTGGAAACGCTCTAAGCGCTACGGAAGAAGCGGGCACTCTTATATCGTTGCTTTTGTGCACCGGGCCGAAAGCGCACGCGTCGCGTCGTCCATCCCTACCCTACTCCAGCAGCAGCCGCAATAAGGCTTGTTGCACTCTCGCACTCTCGCCCTCATGCACTCACATCAGCATGGCATGAGCATCCGGACAGACTATCGTATCCTCAACCTATTCCCTTGCCACTCTCCATCTCATCTGCATACTCTCTAACCTGAGCGCCGTCCTCAAGTGAGCGATGAGGCGCAGTTGAAAAAAAAGGCGACTGACACAGCAGTATGAACCCCAACATTGCAAGGTTCATCCACCGCGCCGTGATCGCCGGCCAGCTTGCTCTGATCTACACCCTCGCCGTCTGCTTTTGCGGTGTGATGGCTCATATGGTCGTCATGTTCCAAATTGTCATTATCCGCGCCCTCACTGGTACCCTCCCCAAGCCTACAGCTCGCGTCCAGAACTGGGCACAGCAGCCGGTCTATCCATACCAGTACCTTTACCCTCCTCCACCTCTTCCCCAGCTTAGGTAGGACAAGGGACGCGGCACACACATTTTGCCTTCGACATTCCCCGCTGCCCAGCATCGTCACCTCTGCAATGCACCAAATCTACATACATAACTCGGGGAAACAGGAGCTCATGTATCTTATGCATAGATGCAAACCGCTGTCTGCATACGGATGGAGGCGGCTTGCTGCATGCTCGATGCATGCTCGGAGGTTGTGGTTCATGCGCGATTGTGAATTGCAAGGGGGGCCATACAATCCGCCACACACGCGCTCCGGGCACAACTTGTCCATTGTTCGCGGGGGCGCAGCCCTACATCATCCTGCTTCATCGACACCAACGGGCCGTCTCATGCACGACTCGCAACCGGTAAACCGGTGTTGAGGAGGGGACGGCATCAAGTTTGAACGCGTTGTCAGCTCTGCCTCAAAGCTCATACCTTTACTCATTCCACCATCATGACTGACATTCAAACTCTACACCAAATCCCCTCTTCGAACCATCAGAATGCCCACGGCCCTCGACGTCCTCCGTCCGTTCTTCAAGAGGGAGCTGCGCTTCTCTGTTCTCTCTTGCGTTTTCATCTTGTGCCGCGGCTCTCCGCTTCTGCGCACCTACCGCTTCGCAATGTCCGACACTGAGAGGGTCGTCTCTGGTCTCGTTTTCCACGCCCTTCCCCACATCATCCACTGGTCGTTGGAGGGCAAATTTTACTACGCTCTCAACCTTCTCGTTGCTTCTCTCACCAAGGAATGGGTTTTGACTTCTCGGGACCCTGCAGTTCTTTGGCAGCTCTGTGTACGGTCTCTGACGGTAGGTACCGACCGCCTCTGCAAATAAGCTGACAGTAGTGGTACTGCGCTCTTTACCAGGCTCTCTACCTCAACAAGCTTGCGCTCTGGGTGCTGGACCCGTACAACGAGACTTTCGGGCCCAGCAGGTGGATTGATGCCTGGCTCGGCAGCGCGATTGTCGCCGCTATTCACGTCTGCGTGTTCATTACCGCTGAGCGGCTGATTCTCGAAAATGGTGATTTTTACGTCCGCGCCCGCAACGTTCACGACCTTGAGCAAATCTTTCCTCTCAGGGAGATTGGACGTCGTCAGTAGCCCACTGTAATATGTAGTCTGTTTATACTCCGATCTCTACGTTCGAGCTCAAGCATGATCATTTGAGATGACCACTGAAGTCGCCACTGGCTGAATGACATGTGGCATGTGGAGCAAACTCCGTGTGACTGACTGCACACACTCCTTCGGAATCACCGGGCAGAAAAGGGGCCCGGCCTCTTCTCGAGCTAGATAGGCATTGAATGGAATACATTGCAAACGATTCTTCGCAACGCGTGCGGACCGGGCAGCTCGCTTCGCTGCACAATTCACGTGACGTCCGTGAGGGAAGAGCATCTCAATCTGCCGTCACCAGAAAGATCGTATCGCCTAGTGTGGGTACTAGAGGGGCGAGCGGTCGGAGCCGGAATGCATACAACGAGCTCCCTCAAATTTCGTTTACCAAGCGGCGTGCGTTTGTCTGGACCCATCTCACGTAGCCTGCCACTCCGCTGCGAGTACGCTGGTGGGAAACGAGAGCGCGCAGCCCTCGCATCGAGTACGCACCTCTGCACTGCCAAGGAGGGCGGAGCGGGTGGGAAGAGATCTGGGATTGTGTGTTGTGTTGCCGTGTGAGCCTCGCCTGCGCTCGCAGAGGTGGTCAAGCTGCTGCGACTCCGACCTCCGTGGTGCGATGGAGAGCGTCGCGCACTGTGTGAAGGCAAGACACTCATCCGGAGCGGGCGGAGCAGGCGAGATGCAGCACCACTGTGGTGCGCAGGTGCAAGACTCCTGTGGACGGCGGCAGTAACTTGGACGTTGACGTGCTCAGAGAACGAGGTTATAAAGCCTGGACCTTGATTTTGACTGTTGCTGTCATTCTCATCGCCGACGTGTCGATGACCCATACCCGGCAGGATGCGCCCTCGTTCTCTCATTCTGGTGCTCATCGCGGTCTGCATCCGGCAGGCCGTGATGGTGGTTGCATACCCGATCGACCTGCGGAACGCTTTGAAGCCAAAGCGTGATCGTCGAGGTCGTCGACGCTCCCCTGGCCTGCCCTTCAACCCGGAGTTTCGCTTTGTTATCTCGTCAGGGGACCAAGTGCTGCTTCTCTTCCTGGTAAGTCTTACACACTGCTGTATTGATCAAACTAACCACAGCTCTTCGTTCTCGTCGACGCTTTCTACCGTATCAAGGATAGGTGGGAGTCGCGCTCTGCCGTCCACGACCACAACGGCACAAACAGTGTCCGCCTCCCTTCCTCGTCCGACACAGAGTCGAGCATCTTGAGCTCAAGCTCGAGCTCGATCTCAGATTACTCGACTTTCTCGTGAGTCTTGTTCAACGTAACAGTAGTCCTGGGGGTTCCTCATTAGGATCGTCAGTCCTGGGGGCGTAGTTGTGTGTCGCATGACTGGTCTGTAGCTCAGTGTGAAGCGGCGTGTCGGTGTGTCATGCCTCTGTCCCAGGCAGAGTGCCGCTTCCTGATTCCCTCATCAAGGTTTCAGATCCCCTCAGTCAGTCGCTGACAGTACAGGAGCGCTTCTAGGATACCTCCCGAGCTGCATGACCCGGTCGCGGCCATCCCTCCCGCTGCGCCCACTTCGCGGACCAACTGGAACGACGATCACGCCTTCATCCTCTGTATGCTCGATCGCGGAGAGCCCCCTTATTTCTTCCCGCCCACCGAGGAGAATATGGCTGCTCATGATCGGCACGGGCACCATGAAGTGACCGCCGGATCGGGGGCCGCCTGGATGTCTTCGCCTGGCGACATGCGCCATC
This sequence comes from Trichosporon coremiiforme, assembly GCA_039545355.1. Classification (NCBI taxonomy): domain Eukaryota; kingdom Fungi; phylum Basidiomycota; class Tremellomycetes; order Trichosporonales; family Trichosporonaceae; genus Trichosporon; species Trichosporon coremiiforme. Next base: position 223,175 of record BCJJ01000023.1, read on the forward strand.
TGGATCATGGGGCCGAGCAGTTTGACGCGTCTGGTTCCGCCAACGTGGACCGCCCCGAGGCGTTTGACGATGACAGCCGTCACATCTCCGTGAGTGGGTATGTCGTTGACCCAAACGAGAGTGGCGCAACCTTCGGCACTAGCACCTCTTATACCGTCGACTCCAACGCTACCGCCACTCCCAGCCTCACCTCGTCCGGCACTGCGCGCAACCCGCAGATCGCCAACGGTGCGAAGTCCGCCGCCGCCTACGAGTCATCCAACAACGCGGGCAGCAAGCGCAAGTTCGGGACGGCCCCGAGGGAAGGCAACAATAAGTTGAGGATTCGCGTGGCCGAGCCTCTTGTGACCCTTGGCGCTGCCGCTTCCCGTGCTGAATCTACTCCTTCGTACGACTCGGTGCTCGCGACGGACGTGGATGAGACCGTGGTTCAGTTCTGGGCCAACGCTAAGTTCCCCATCGATCGACCCCGACTGCCCACCGCACCTCCTGCTACGCCTCTGTCCGCGAGCCTTGGACCGACTTTTCGGTGCTGCCTGACCTGCCGGTCAGTGACAAATCTCCGCGACGCGCATAAGGAGCGCTGCATTCGCGGCAGGATGTAGGCATTACGCGGGCCTGCTCTCCTCAAGTACAACAGCGCCCGCAAGTCTCCACCGCTTCGCGGCCCCCAAGACGTGCGCTTACGCGTACAAAGACAATGGACTGATGTATTCGACTCCTGGCTCATCGACACGTAAATAATCCAAAATACCAAAAAGACAAGTAGATAGATATGATACAAGTTTATTTGTGTGTATTACTTTATAGACCTTCGTATAATACGAGTTTCATGTGTATTTTACTTTTCTGTGCTCTGAAACGTGATCATGTGGGTAGTTATGTTACGAAGACGCGGTGAAGGTGAATGACCAGCTAGCCGTGTCAATCAGACGAGCCCTCACACCGACTCTCAATGCCCGATACGTCCGAACACCCGGTCCGCAACTCGCGACGATTCTCAGCACGGTCCGGATAAGATAGACGTGAAACGCACGAGCCCCGAGGCCATCAGTGAGGATGAAACCATGTACCTGCCGCTGATCCGCACGTGGAACACATACCGCGAGTTTCTTGGCACGGCTCTCGGCGGCGGACTAGCAGAGTAGCTTCCTCGGTGCCGACCCATCAGATGACGTGCGCCGCCACGGCGCCGTCAGGGCTCTGCTGTCCGGCGTCGGGAAGTCGTATCCGGTCGACTCGACGTCACGCTCCACGCCGCCACCATCTCGGCTAGCTCGGAGTGAGATGTCGACGGAGGCGGACCGGCCGCGGCGGGGCGGCGTCGGTTCCCTCGGCTACCCGCCCTGGGCCTGCGACCCGGAGCTCAGGGGATGATAGGAGACGATAAGGCCTGCGACTGAACCTTGCGGCGCACGCGACCCTAGATTACCCAGATCTATACTGCGGGTCCAGGGCCGTGAGCCAAGGCGCTTCTTGGCCTCGGCTGGCTCGGCAGGCTTGACCTCGCAGCAGGCAAATGCCTCGACTCTTCAACGAGCACGCCCAGCCTTAATCTTCGGCGCCCCGCTCGCGCTATCGCCCGTCCTGGCTCGAGTGACTTGGCAGAGGATCGCCCGCCTTGCTCATCTCGCGTGGGTCGCGTGCCCCGCCCCCGACCCTGCGTGGTATGGGTGCTGCGCTCGACGCCGTCGGTACGCCCCTGCCTGGCAGCCTGGGTCGCGGCATGTCTTGATGGCTTGGTCGATCTTGTCACGCCTCGTGCGGCTTGGCAAAAGCTTCAGTCAAGATACTCACGAGGAGATGGACACACTCTTAACCAGGGTATGTCAAGAGCATGGATCTCGGCCCTAACCAGTTGGAGCTCTCGACTGCTCTTGCGCACTCTTCCTCACTCCACGTACCTTTACACACTCGGACAGACATCCTCACTTGCACTCACGTCACCTCCAAAGCTCCCAGCTTCCCAGGATCGAGAGACGCAGCGCCGTCAGATAGACCCGACGCCTGTGTGTTGCCTCCTTCCCTGTCACATCCGGTTACCGGAGGGGAGCAAGACTCGTGCGACATCGACATACTCACTCGCCTCTCGAACGTTCCCTCGTTCTCACCATAGCGGCCAGGGCGAGCCAGGTATCTGCTGCCGCCAGAGCACGAGCAGTCGGCGACAGGTGATCAGACACATGTCTCGCAATCATTTCTCTTTCCTGCAATCCCTCATGCCCATCTACAAGTGACCGACTCACCTCAATCACCACCCTCGACACCTCTCCATCTACTGCAACTCCAACTCAACTCCAACAAGCACCATGCTCGCCGTCATGCTTTGCTTCCTCGTCGCCGCCGCCTTCGCCGCCGCTGCGCCCATCATGCAGCGCTCCGAGGCGTCCGGCGCCACCAACCGCCCTGGTCGTTCCCTCGGCGACCTGTCCCCGGGTGAAATTGCAGGTATCATCATTGGGATCGTTACCGGCTTAGTCCTTATGGTAAGTGCCCCTAGCTCCATTTGTAACAGCGAACAGCGCCGAGCTGGTCAACTGACACCTCAGACGATCGTTTTTGGGCAGGTCATCAACGGCACCCGCAAGACTTGGGCTCGCTACCGTGCCGAGCGTGAGCAGCGCAAGGCTGATCTTGCCGACATCGCTGCTGCGAGGGCCGAGCGCGCTCGTGAGCAGGAGAAACAGTGAGTACTTGACGTGGAAGTCGTATGCGGGGAGATATGGTGTGTGGCAATTGTGTGCCACGCTATGGCACGTACTTGGCGTACTGTACATATTGGGCAATGGACCCGAGCTATCATTCTCGTCTAACTGCCATCTCGACTGTGCATGCTGCAGATCAAGCTGACCCCAGCGACCGCACTAGCCGTAACACCACCGCTGCCTGGCTCGCCGACCGTTCCCGCAGCTTCGCCTCGTCGTCCATGTCCACTCTCGAGCTTCCCGGCACCCCCGTGCCTGCGCATTACCGTGAGCCGAAGAGCATCGACGAGACCATGTTCACCGACACCATGTTCACCGACACCGCGCTCCGCTGTTCCTTCGAGCTCCCGCCTCCTGCCTACACCATGAATGAGACGGCCAAGGGCAGACCCGAGTACGCCGGCGGCTCTCAGTAGATGCCCTTGTCGCAGTCGCCACTCTGTGGTCCGGCATCCTTGCCACGTGAACACAAAGTCCTCACTCTTCACCACTTAAGCCCCTTTCACTTCACTGTACCCCTAATCCAGCTCCGAGCCGAGCACTTCCACCACCCGCTTTCACCAGACGTTGCGACACAGACGGCGCATGCACACGCACCGGACCACCACCACGTCTCTCCCACCGTTGTAGCTTTACTACCATGTATTCCACTGAGGGACCTTCAGCCGGGGCATGAGCACCACTTACGCTATCATTATATGTCCTGTCAGATGACCGGCCGGCGTACTCAGGTTGCTGTGTTGACGCTGATCCGATGGCGTCAAGTGCTGGGAAGTGTACTTCCTATGGTCATCACTCAACTGGACGATACCATGCCGAATGGCTCGGGTCGGGGCACCCCCGATTCAGAGCCGAGTCAGTCTATGCTAAGCTGCGAAACACGTTTGTATGTCAGAGCAAGCTCGAGCGAGATAGCCGGATGCACTGGGACACTGAGTACTTCCCAGTGGCGCCAGTGGTACTTCCTAGTCCGTGTCGTACCCGGTTCCGGGTGGTGACTGACTCAAACGGTGCCTCTGTGGTTGAGTTGCAGGTTCGAGATTCTCCATGCTGCTCAACGTTAGCATTCAGACCAGGAACTGACGATCCAACAACGATCCTCTCGTGTTTCTGTGGTCCGCTGCTTTGGAGCCAGATAAGCAGTGTCCGGACGTCAGTGTGAGGTCATGCGAGGTCGCGCTAGGTGCTAGATCACCGAGACAGCCCTAGCTGGTAATAGAGCACCGGATCGGAGAGTCTCACCCTCGGGCTTCGGGCTCATGCGACGCGGCTGCGGTGCGTAGCAACAGCACGAGTCCGCGTGGCAAGTCCGCAGAACCAGCTGTCGAGTTTTCCCAGCAGTTCATCCAGAACAGGAAGTTTACCCACGGTGAGCTGTAACTGGACGCAGTAGTTGGACAGCACGTGACGTTATCGTGTCCGTCGCGACGTTGCCGACGCAAGCGGGCAGTGGAGCGAGGGCGTGCCGTGATTGGCTTACCTGATGCTGAATGTCGCGCAATGGCGCAGCGGCACGCCCGTACCTCGTCTCTCGGACCCTATCCGCATCTATCAAGAGACCTCGGCCGTACTGGCGTAAGGTACACAACGCTACGCAACTCCGGAATATCTCCAGCCCGCCTGAGGTGGGCCGCCGCACCGGGTGCGCGTCGAGTCCGCCGCCTGGATAATCTACGCCAAGACATCGCCCCCCTTTCGTCACTCACCTCGGATGCGTCGGATACCTACGAGTTGTGCGCGCCGAGATGAGATACATAAACCGGGCGGTATGCAACTACGGCCCGAGTCAACGACACACAAGCACCTCCTCCTCCTCCCTCTACCACCAACACCGACGACTTAACAAGTCCAGTCCCAACTTGATTCAGCGACAGCTGCCTGTATGACCATCGACCGCACTGTACACATCCTCCAAGACGACTCTGTTTCCTAACACGAACTCAACACTTTTTATGATTTCTACTGTGAGTGGACCTCTTGGGTCATCAGTGAGATTGCGGCTGACGCCTAAGGCTACCAGCAACAGCTACACCAAGGTTTCGGGCTCCGGGGCTTCCCGCCCCACCTCTGGCGCTGCAGCGCGCCGCACGCCATCTCCCTCACGGATCGTGACCGACTTCGATGCTGCGCGCAAGCGTGTCCCGCCTCCCGTGCCGCCTCCTCCTTACAGCGCCGTTGTGCGAGCCTCAGAGCGCTCGCTCAGCGACGAGGAGTCGCTCGCCTCTTCTCCCCCCTCCAGCTTCTGGGGCTCGCCGACTAGCACCCACTCAACGCTGTACGAGGACGACTCTCCCCAGACGCCCTACAGCGCTCAGCTCTTCGGCCATCCGGCGTCGCCGTCCAAGCGCCCCCTTCCTGCGCTGCCCTCCCCCCCTTCGCCGTCGCTCGCCGCGACGCTCTCGGCCCCGCCTTCGGCCTCGCAGCCCATCAGTCGGAACCCCAGCCACTGCCGCCCGAGCCGCACTCTCAAGCCCCCCACGCGCAATGACATCTGCGACGCGCTCCGGCTCCAGTTCGCCATCGAGGCGAGCCTCAAGCCGAGCATGTACGCGACTTGGTTCGGCCACAAGGCCCAGTTCCCTTGCGGATGCGCTCCCTGCTCTTGTGCAGAGGGCAACAACGCACACCCCCGCCACCTCCCCTGCCCCCTCCAGCCCGGCATGCCCATCGAGCGGAACTGCGGCGCCTGATCGACTCTCAATCAACTCCTAATCTGTACAGTACTCTAATCTTGTAACACGTGGTAACACCACACCATACTGTACCAGTAATAATCCACTGTACTTGATAGATCTAATGAGGTTCCTGAGATTATAATGTAACAGATATAACGAAGTTTCAAATCCGCCGCTGCAAGCTACAAGAGAATGGTGACTGACTGGCTGAGTCATACTTAGTCAAGCCAGAGCAAGAGAGGTCGCCGAGTGGCGATGCACTCCCAGTCTACTGGTAACCAGCGCAGGCGGGACTCTCTGCGGCGGTGCATGCGGACCTGCTGCGTACCTGATTAGCGCGGAATGTGAGGATACCCATCGGTGACGTCCGAATAGATGGTGTTGACCGTCCTTCCTCGGTCCGCACTCCAGTGACAACTCAGTTCATCTCTGGTGCAGGGACTGAGCCGCTTTTGTGCTGCCCGTTGGGCACCGCGGGAATTCCTCGACGGAGATCCTACCAGCCAATATTAGCCCATGTTCTATCGCACACCTACCGAGCCCCCGCAAGCCCGTGGCCCATGGGTGTCCCCGTGATCAGGATATGGCTGAGATCCGCCCGCACCTAGCGGCAAGGTGCTTGCCACCAATAGCAAGCAGGACATTGGTCCGGGATTGCTTTCCCGCCTGCTATCTCTGTACAAGAAAGCATGCCAGCGGCGTCGGGCTGCTTGCTCGACCACGACGCCACGGAGCCGATACGAATCGGGTAAGCCCGACTCGATTTCTTATCTAAGACCTTGGACCAATCTCGGATCTCCACCGTCGCCGGACTCCACCATCGGCAGATGAGTCACCGGTACCAGTTCCAGCTTGCCGGTGTTGACCAGTGATGTCGAGCTGGAACGAATGTGAAACAGACCAGAAGTAGAAGTTCAGTTATGCGGCTACTGATGCCCCTCCTGCCTGCCGGTACATATGCGTCAAGTTTGTGTGGGAGGATTGAAGAATACTTCGAGGCTGAAAGTTGGAAGTCGTGTCTTCCCCGTCGCCACTCGACTTCTTATGCTGCGGCCCCTGCGGTGTGCTTAATGTGCTTGACTGACGGCGGCACTGACACCTGGCGTTTATGGCGTCTTGGCACATGGCACAGACTGCGTACGCACGCCGTGTCGCATGACACCTCAACCGACATGGTGCACACGTAGGCTGCTGCGCTGCTGCGTAATCCTTACGTAGGCGCTCAGACTGCCGATCACGGCCAAGCGTCTCACGCCTAACGACGAGCCTGGCCATGCCTACAGTCTTCCTCGATGGCCTGGCCACGGATGGCCCTGCCTAGTGTCCTGCATACGTGCTCTGCGCTGCGCCCGTCGTGCAGTGATCGATGGCCGAGACGTGAAGTGGAACACCGCCATTGAAACGCCCCGCACGCCCAGAACGCCCAGGGGACATGTCACTGTGCCTAATGCTGCGGCAACCAGCCTCCACCCAGCGGCAGCACAGCTGGGCGTGCACTGATCGCCGAAGCGGTGCTTCTTCGTTGTCGTTGTCCACTTCCACGCTATCGTTCGTCGCTGGTACTTCCGTTCACACACTCATTACTTGCATCCTAAAACCTCCTCCAGGCGGCCAACGCTACGGACCCCGAAGGAAAGCAACAGCAGCAGGAAACGGGAATAGAACAGTCTCGACGAAAACAAACCCTTGCCCTGACCTCCTGCGGCTGCATCGCCATCAACCCTCAGCCATCAGACGCCATCACACACTTGCCGCCGGCTGGCATAACTTCGCTCGTTACCAAGCTTTACAGAGCAACCTCCAACAGACCATGCACATCCCGCGCCAGGCTCCGTCTCTGCCGCCGGACATCGTCGCCTCGATCAGCGGTGTGAAGCCGAACATAGTGACGGCGACGCCATCTCCGGTCCACGCCGAGTCGGGTGGGTCGGCGACGAACGCCGTCGCGATCGCGCTCCCCATCGTGTTCGGTGTCGGCACCTTGCTGGCCGCGACGTACTTCGTGAGTTCCCTCCCCACCCCCCCCTGACCCCCCTTCCCCCTCATCCCCCTTTCATCTTGCTGCACTGATGATTCTTAGCTGACATCAGTATTTCAAACACAAGCGTCCAGAGTGGTTCGCGCGCAAGCCGCCTCTGCCCACTGTCGCGCCTAATCGCTCCACGACGACGTCGGCCCCTTCCTCTGCCGTCGAGCGTGAGCACAGACGGGAGATCAGGGAGCAGCGCCGCCTCGCGGCCCTCAGACGCACGGAGAGCGGGACCTCCGTGGCCACGCTGCCAATATACAAGTTCGATGCGGGGGATGAGGAGCAGATCCTCCTGAAGCCGCTCGAGACTGACACGCTGTCCCTGGCGCCAACTTACGATGACACGCCGTGGCCGGAGCATCCGCCGACCTGGAGCGAGATCCACGGCTCGTCCGGCCACTCCTCTCACGGACACCGCGTGAGCTCGCCGATGCAGATGACCCCTACGTCTCCGACCTCCCCTTCGCCCTTCCGCTATCCCCGCGGCGCTCGTAGTGCGCCGGGCAGTGTGGCCGTTCACAGCGCTCCGTCACACGCACATTCGACGCACTCAGCCCCAGCCCCCCGATCGCCCTCAAAGAGTCCTGAGAAGTACCCCGAGCGTCCCCTCAGTGCAGCCAGCAGTACCTGGTCCGTCTCGACAAGCAGCGACGAAGACGAGTCCGAGGTCCGCACATCCCGCGCGCGCCGCATCATAGGAGAGAGCAGCGCGAAGCTCCTCGGCAACACGAGCCTAAGGCGACATCTCCAGCGTAACGCGAGCTTCCGCCTTAGTCCCGCCAATTCACGCATGAGCTCCATCCGCTCCGTTTTCACGGCGAGGACACACCAGCCCTCCCACCAGCATGGGGAGAGTACTACTGTCTTGCTGCCGGCACAGGAGGCGGAGGAAGTCCTGACCGATGCCGCGAGCGGCGTCAGCGGCATCGCTCGATCGCCCGACCGTTCGATGAGAGGCGTCTCCAGGAACAGCTCAGGAATCAGTCTGAGGGACAGCGTCCTCGGCGTCGTGGGGGTTAGTTCCCACATTGAGCCCAGGGTCGAGAGGAGCGAGAGCGAGCGCCGCGAGCGCCCCGAGATGGGTCGTTCCGTCTCGCAGGGCGAGAGTATGCGGAAGAAGCTGGCCAGGAAGGCGACAGCGTGAACGTTCGGACGATCTGTATTACTGTACATAGATTATAGACTTATATTCATGTATCCATCCTGCCGTATTTACTCTGCTCCTGTCTTCCCGCTGTATCGCATCGCTCTGTGTTCTTCCGCTGCACAGCATCGGGAGTGAACTCGATAATGAAGTAAGGCACGGCCATTAGTGCAAGCGATAAGCGCTGAAACGCGGAACCGAGCTAGGGGCTTAGCTTGGCTACCCTGAAACCGCCACTTTGTTTGCCCCCCTCTGCTCGAAATTTTGCCCGCCAGCCCAATCATCACCCTTCCTGCCCCCGATACTTCACTTTTCTCGGTTTCTTCGAGCAGAATATGAATATAGAGGCGGAAGCGACTCAAAAAGAGTTGCTTTTGCTGCCCCACACGGGCTCGAACCGTGGACCTCGGAGTATGTTACTGATAACAGCTCCACGCGCTAGCCAACTGAGCCATAGGGCATTTCTTGTTTGCGATTAATAGGAGAGGGGTATGAGTGGGAGCGGGGATTGGCAAATCAAGATTGCTGTTGTAGAGGCCCAGCAACGCGCTGTAGCTGGCTATGCATGGCACTCTGTAGCCTCTGAACACCTATGCAGGATGTCAGGTACGCAAGAGGCATTGCCTTTCCTCGGTGCAGCTGCGACCGCATCGGGAGTGATCAGCAGTCGGTTGTGGCGAGCCGCCAACGAACATGGAAGCTGCGTTGAACCTGAACATGACTTTTGTACGGCAATGCATCTAATATATGCGTACAACAATGCAAGAGAATCTATATAGCGATCTTAGGTCTAGATGGTAGCGGTAGACGGCCAGCGTCCGCGCTGCAGAGTGCGCATCGAGTTGCGCGTCACGGCGGGTGGAAGGGCAGTCAGCGGGGTGCCCGAGGCGGCGGCGATCGTCAAGATAACGGGAGAGTTGGGCGGCACGGCAACTTCAGCATCGACAGAGTCGAGGTCGAGCGATGAGCGGGCAGACTTGTAGCTCGGCGCTGGGGATCGATAGCTCGGCGCAGGGGAGGTGCGTCCATCGCGGCTGATGAGGACTACATGTCGTGCTGGCGCGCGCTCATGGTACATCGGAAGAGGCGGAGCCGCCTCCGAGACCCAGTACTCGATCTCCTCCGGCGTGAGGCGGTCGCGAGGGAGAACTTCGTCAGACCTCGCCTGACTTCGCCTCGCTCTGCGAACTCGACGGGCCGGAACGATCGAAGCGACAGAGGCGGTCTCGACATCGCTGCTCACGTTCAGGGGGGAGGTGAACCGGCGCAGAAATGACGGCGGGCTGCGCACGTAGGGGCACCCGACTCGAGAAGGGATGGGCCGGTGCCGGTATGAACACTGTGGGCAGGACGGCAGCCGGCGCGCGATCCAGTTGCATGCGAGGAGGGAGAGGATGAGGATTGGCGTGCCGCCCAGAATGACGAGCAAGACGATGACCGTCGTCGAGTCAAAGGCGATGGAAGCGGTCATGGTGAGGGCAGAGAGCAGGAGGCAAGAAGGCGGGCTTGAAGTTGGTGGGTGACGAGATGAGTGGGAGGGTTCTCGAGACCGAAGAGATGCTGAGGAGCGGATGGAGAAGTCGAAGGGCAGAGGGCATCCTTATATATGTTGTTGCTGTTGCTGCTCGGCCTCTGTGACAGACCTTGAATCGGCTGAGGACACGGTTGAGAGCAGGGTTAGCGCTACCACTGGGGAACGGCGGCGCAGTGGCTGGCGAAGCTATCTCGCCGATCGGTCGTATGTTTTGGTGCTAGTTCGTAGCTACTCTGCTTCCATCCTGCGCTTTCCATCATTACCCGACTGATTGCTAAATGCACTCTCACCGGTGAATGCTTGCGGGAGAGCTTGTGGGAGAGCTTGCACGCGAGTATCCTAATCATCAGCGCGTCGGCGGCCTCGGGAGTTGGTAACTTCATGATCATTGATTATTAGCACGACGTTAGCACCTATCTTCCCACGACTATCGATGATCCAACATTCGTTCGCCATTCATTGGTCCAGGCGCACAGCCGCCTGCAAACGAAGTTAAATGGAGCCTTTCCCGAAACTGCATGTCCGATCTCCGATGCAAGCAGTGACGTAGGAGGCATCAGTGAGCCAGAGGGCTAGCGTGGGTATCGTCCTGCATAATGCAACTCGAAGTAGTGCTGCTAAGCCAGTTGTCCTGAATCGCAGCTGTTAATAGATCACACCGAAGATCATTAAGCCATCGCCGTCACGCTCCTGGTCCTGATCCGCCATCGCGCCCATCGCTCCCTTGCTCATCGCTGTGCCATCGCTGGCGCCGCCTGCCCGCCCTTAGCGTGTCCCTTGGCGCTGTGTTCGGCCATGCTGCCGTACTCCGTCCTCTCCTCGATGGGGGCAATGACCTCATCCCACCCGGCGGGCCTGCCAAGGCGGCTGGACCTGGATGGCGGCGGGCCGACGCTGCTGGGGTTCCCGCGCTTCGAGCTCCTGACCGACCCAGAAGGACTCGTGTTGGATCCGGGGCCGAAGCCGGTGTTCTCCCTCTGCTTCGCGGCCTCAGCGGCCTGCGCAGTGCCATTCCACGCAATTGTCGGCTGCGGAGAGTAGTTTGGCGACAGGTACTGGCCTCCCGAAGGCCCGATGGACATCTGCTGCTGGCGTCGTAGCGTCGACACGAGGTAGCCGTCTGGCATTGGCATGCCGCCGCTCGCGCGGCGTGGTCCCATTGACATCGGACGAGCTCCGTTAGGCTGCTGCGAGACGGGGGTCCGCGGCTTCAGATACTCGACGGGGCGGGATGCGGATGGCGACTTGCGCGATCCACTGCCGTCAGCTATACTTGGCAGTGGAGGCTAATTAGAGGCCATCGCTGGAAGAGGGCAAACGATGGTCTTTCTTTGACTATTCGAGCCATAGACCTCCGTGAGGTAGAATTAGGAGTGAGATGCGAGTCGGCTTGTATCCTGTAGCCCCCCAGCTGCTTTACTCAGAGGAAACACCACCAGCCCCCGCTGTGGCCGTCGTCCATGGACCAAACACTGACATTGTCCGAGGAATCGCGAGCGTCTGGGGTTAGCTTGAACGTGGCCGGAGTAGCTCACAGGTCATGTCTGTTCCAACAATTCAGCAGAGAAAACTGGGGTTGTAGGTAGTTTGGACAGCTGCAAGTGGGATGTGAGAAGACAAGGTAAGTGGAGAAGGTCAGAAAGTGTGGATGGCCAGGTAGCAGGCCAGTTGACAGTGTTTCTTATCAGCTCGGAAAGCACGCAAAGTCGCTTTAAGGCGAGGGTGCGACGAGGCGGTGGTTCCGGCGATGAAGAATACACGTCTCAGATGGTGAGATCTTCAGATCGCGCTCGAGCACCCTGGCGTCGGGCGTTCCCATTGTTCCTTCTGGGCTACGCAAGGGAAGTGGCACAGCCCGTGGCTTGGGAGGGCTTTGGGAGGGTGCAAGGGGAAAGCATGGCAGCTGCAATTTCCGGCGATGAGTGCACCGAGCGCGGTCACGGGCGATGCCCGCTGAGCCGCCTGGGTACGGCAGGCGGTGTGTCGCTGATCCGCCTGAGTGAGAGAGCGGTGAAGTGATACGCGTGTTTGACCGGAACCTGTGATTCGTCGCTGATATCGATGTACGGCTCTATTTACGGCTGTTCACAACTTGTACCCCTCTTCTTCAGCGACCTGTGTTTGTTTGATGCCGCAAAGGCAGGAAAGTGCGGCGGTCATGCTGCAGAGACCGCTGTTTGGTGCACATGGGATGATCGGGAGAAAAGCGAGGACGTTGCAGAAGAAGCGGGAGACGCATGAGCATGAATAGTCGCAGCGCATCAGTGTGCCTCTTCCCTCCGTCAGGTCTGGCCAGTCGCATACGCGCCACTGTAACAGTTCGCAACCCGATCTTCTGTCACCAACATGGACCACCGCATCGTCTTGTGTCACATTATCTGCACTTCAGCTGTGCTGAATACGCCGATCGTGTGAATTGCACAGCCTGGTGCATGAGACTCATGACCCAGTAGGGGTGAGTGTTGCGCGTGGGAGGATGGCACAGAGGATCATTCATCGAACGTTGAACACCTGCTGCATGACCGCCAAATATCTGAAACTCCCGTCCCGATAAGACCAGATGATACCGGGTGTCTCTTGCTGACGCACTGACTGACTGATGCTCCAGCTGTACCGGTTATGATCACAAAGGTACTGACCGCAATGCCCCTTTCAGCATGCAAGAAAGAGACTGAGCTAGGAACGATCTACCAATGAGCTCCACAGTCTTCAGCGTGACCGAGCAGCTCAGCTGCTGTTGCTTCCACCCCCATACCACTTCGATCTGCCTTTCTAACACTACATCACCGAGCAACACTGACAATGTCTTCACTGCACTCCCTCCGATCCCTCCCTTTCAGCCCAACCTCCAAACTCGAAGTCCGCCCCGCCGATCCGTTTCCCACTGCACGACCTCTCCGAGGTCTAGTCCTTCAACAAGATCTGGGTCGAGCCCTCCTTCCAGGCCCAGTTCCCAGACGGCCTGTACCAGTGCATGTTTGCGCCAGGAGGGCAGTGGATCTATCGAGACTGCAAAACGGACGGCGAGTGGATCATCTACGCCACCCGACGCCTGCGTATTTGGCCGAGCGGTGACAAAGTAAGAGATATCGAAAGTGAAACGTGCAACCTGAAGGGATGCGTGGTAGATACGGAGGGGTTCGTACCCACACATCATTACGAGCGTGGCGAGAACAAGCAGGAGATCTTAGACGGGCTGGATCCAACGGCGGGGTTGGAGGAGGCGATGAAGACACTGTGGAAGACTGCAAGGGTTGCGTGGAGAAGATGGGTCTGTCCGCCAGCGCTGAAGAGGGAAAGACACAGCTGAGCTATGCAGTCATGAAACCTGCCCCTTACTTTGACAGCTTCGCGACGCCCTATTCACGGCAGACCTCGAGTCCACCAACCCGGCGCAAAGATATCCGCAACCGTCCAAACCTCACCAGCGCTCTCCCACCATCCCTTCCGCTCTCTACTCTTCCCAACGCTGCCTCTGGCACCGACGCCGCCAGATGCGCCCCCCACCGTCTCCGGAGCATAGCAACAGTGCCTCTTCGCTAGTATATCGGTTAGTATAATCGCCTCTCAGGAGAGAGACTCTTTACCTCCCTCCACAGGAGGTAGATAGCACGCGATAGAGCAGGGTTCGACTCCCTGGCGGAGAACGTTTTTGCCCCTTGCGAGCGTCAGCGAGCATCTAGGCGTCTCTGGGAGGGGCATGGCTAAGTAGAGGAGGTCGGGGAGGTTGTGTTGGGTCGAGAAGCGGGAGGTAGGGTCTTAAGAGGGTCGTGCGGAAGGGTTTGAGTGGTGGCGCTCAACGCCACATCGATCTGGGGTGCCGACGTGCCGAGGGGATACCGAGCGCGGCGGCCGGCAACTCACAAATTTGCACGACGTCAGAGGTCAAGAGCGCGTTCGGGGTGTTTGGCGAGCAGGAGATGTCCGTCGGCAGTTGACATCAGCTGAACACTGAAAGGAATGTGAGAGTTGGCCCATCAACTGTAAAGCCGACGTCCGTGAAGAAGTCCGATAATAGTCACCAGACCCACGTTGTCTTGGCAATACTAACCAGGCATTAGCAAGGGGTATGCTGACCTGAGTGTGCTGTTCGCATGCTGAGTGCTAGGCTCTGATTTGTATCACAAGGTGTCGTTGCATGGGCAGAGCTTGTCAGCGGATGGTTCGCTTCGTAGCCGAGGGCAGCCGACGCAGCCGACTCCAACATCTTTTGCCGATGACAAGAGGTAGTCACCAGACCTCTTTCATTCATCTCTAGACCCCAACGTCTTGTGCATGATGCACGTTCGTGTTTCTTGCATCACGAGACCAGCCATGAGGACGTAGATGGGAGTTCGTCAGCAACTCTGAAAAAGTTCAGTAAACACCGATCTCGGTGAATTGCGCTGTTGTCAGTATCCAATCTCAGGTGACCTAAATGTCAGCTCGCCTCCATCGCTTATTCTCGCGACGAAGGAGAGGGACTTCATAAGGTCCGGGATTCCCGAATGAACTGTCAGTCTAGATTTCCCGTTGTTATGCACTCCGAGACCTGGGTCAGTAACATGGCTGACATTCTGGTATGGATCGGGGGGTCAGGATCGGAAGATCGACACGCGTTGCGTGCTGACATGTGGAATAGCGTCTCCCCGAGGCCAGTTAGCCTGCCCGCGAGTGCCCATACTCCCTGCCAAGTCGTCCGCAGTTCGACCATCCAGGACCAGAGGAACAAAGAGCCGGACCGTTCGGGGGAGTCACCGCCAGCAATCGAGTTGCCTGGGTAGTCGATCGTCCATACCCGCGCGGACTCGGCGCCGCACTGTCGGCGAGCTCGGCGCTCTCGTCCGGCGTGTTACTCCATCCGGTCCCTCACCAGCAACGGCTGTCAGTGCACCGCTGTGCTCTGATGTCTTGAGGGCTGGTCGCATTCAACAGCGGTTCAACGGCGATTATGGTGGGTATAGTGAGCCTTATCAGAGGACGCGGTGACGAGTCGTCTATACTTGGCTCAATCACGTTGATCCGCAGCTTTCAGGATGCGACTGTGCAGCACTGGTCTCAGGTTTCAGGAGCGAGTTCTGCAGTAGGTACGGCGTGCCGGATCGTGGGTATTGTGGGGCCTGCCGGGGAAGATAGCGAGGAAGTTAGCGCAGGTGTCCAACACATGTACTATCTATGACGCCTGAGGCACATCCGACCGAATGCATGCATACACTGCATGCTGGGATGACTGAGGTCAGAGGGGCACCAGGGATTCTGATGCTGACGCGTCGAAGCCAGAGGCGGTGTAGAGGTATCGACTGCGGCGCTGATCCGAAGCTGTGCCGTCGGTGTAGGCACGAAGCGTCCCGGCTCCGTTTCTGACCCCCAGTTGACGGGAGGCTGGAGCGAAGCGGGGAGCTTGGTGCTGACTGTGCTCACTCGAGCGTGATCAAGCACGCCAGTGCCAACAAAAACAAGTGCAAGAGCCGGCCGGTGGCCAGGTCACCAGCCATGCATAACGCTGACCGTGGCTGGAGTGTGGGAGCGATGGGCCGATGCTTGATGGCATGATGGCATGATGGCTTGAGTGGTGACACCCAGGCACGCCTGTTCCATTGTTGTGCACATGCATCGTTCCACTGATCTATTTCTGCATGGCAATCCCGTTTCCCGCGGTTTCAAATGCTTCCACCTGCATGTGCGATTGCGCGCATATGCGTCGACCGACACACGTCAACGTCAAATCTCTAACTCGAGGGGAATCATGACGCGGAGGTACGGCCGCACGCCCGCACTGGGCGGAGGGAGTGTACTCCGCAGTTCGTTCTTTCATTCCATGCATGAATGCCGTGCCGTGGCTGGCTGCTTCAGGCCTAGTTCAGCGTCACTAGTCTCGGACAACAAAGAGGGCCACAGGTGTGGATCGGTTTCCACCTCGGGTGCTGCCCTCGACCACAGGAACGACGCGAGTGTCGTCACGGCCAGCCATGCTTGCTGAATTCTGCGTCTCCTCGAGTTGGAACAAAGTGCCGAATCGGGAACATCGAGTTTGACATCACGGCAAGGCTGGTTGGTGGTGATCGAACGATGCGACCGTTAGCCGTTATCAGCATTTGTTGGTGTGGGAAATGGTACGATCGAACACGGCCACAAAGCGCATGCGAGTGCTGCATGCCGCTGCGGCGAGGACTGTGATGGCCAGAACCTGCAGACCTACTTCGCGCGTCCATCCATGGTTTAGTGTGATGATGGTCCACGCTGGTCGAAATTATTTCGAGGTCCACGCCGCATGCGTGTGTCCATCCGATGTGCGGCAGTCATGGGCCCGCTCGCTTCTCCATGGCCGTTGCGAGCTTGTCGTGGACATACATCTGCGTGCACAACCCTCTTCGAAGATGTGTGCATTCCGGCGCCCACTTGTTGACATCCGGGTTGACTCGGAGATCCACGAGTCACTTGACACGAGCATCCTCGACCCGAGCGCCCGTGAACGCCTGAACCTGCGCGTGCCAGGCCGCCGGGCGCCGAGTCAAAATCAATTGTCATTCGCTTCGGTGTTCAACCCCGTTTTGATTAATCACAAATTCATATTGCTATTAACCAAGAAAAATGATGTCTTCTGACAGACTACGCTATGCTACAAATGCTTTGGTGGTACAACTGATAGATACAATGCTTGACGATGCGATGCTGCGTGCTGCAATGCTATGCAGTGCTCGCTGATGACTCGATGGCGGATCCGAAATAGTGTAGTGGCGAGATGTGATGGAATTCGATCTGGCTGCGATATGGTATCTGATCGAGCTCGCGTTGCGAGTCGAGGCTTTCGGGGTGGCGGCTCGCGGCTGGCTGAGCTCGACGCTTACTCCTCGTCCACCTCAATCAGCGGTGGGAGCAGGGGATCCGGCGCGTAGCCCAGAACACTAGTCGACTCGCGGAACGTCGCGGACGTGTAGAGGATGGACATGATCTCGTCGTCTGTCAGGTACACGTCTGCAGGGACCTGGGTACGTTCCGGCTTTGATTTCGGGCTTGGTCGCGGGGGAACAGCGGGCTTCTCGAGTTTCTCAGCCTTGGACAGCTTCTGCATGGCCTCGTCCTGGAGGGCTTCCGCCTCGAGGTCTTTCACGCTGTTGGTGCTGTAAGGGGGAGCCAGCTTGTCAAGCTTCTCGCGCGCGAACAGTTCGACAAGCGTCGCGTCGAATGTCCCGCCTCCGAGGCGGGACCAGAGGAGGAGCACGGTCCGGCCGAGCACGATGGAACCGAAGGCGAGAATCGCGGCGAGACTGAGGTGCGGCGGCGGCGTGAAGGATACCGTCGACAGGGGGATCGGCATGGCGAGCGCGGACGAGGTCGGGGGCATGCTGCTCAAAGGAGGGGCATGGGTGTGCGGGAGGTAGTGAGTGAGGTCGCGAATGATGAACAAATGTTAAGGCTGGTAGATGCAGGTGATATCGCTGAAGGTTACAGAGTGCATGCCAAGTGCGTAGAGGTTATATAGAAATCTATCACCAAGTGCGAGGTGGTGCGATGCCCGACTCCCGAGGTAGGGCACACAGCCCGAGGGTACCAGGTGCATGAAACGATCAGCGGATCGTCCGAGGCGGGCTGGCGGGCTGTAGCGGGCTGTAAGCGGGCGGCATCGGTCAACTTTCAGGTCGGGTTACTCAGTTCAGGGTCTCATGCAACAAACTCAGGGCTTGAAGCGGATCCGGAATGCCTTCGCTGCGAGGGCGTTGAGGCCGGGCCCGGTGGCCTCGGGTCCTAAGCCCTAGCTGCGTAAACAAGACCTCCTCAGCGAAAGCTTCCTCAGGCCCCATGCCGTGCCCTGCGGCCAGTAGACCTACGGCTAGCGAAGTCAACGGCGAGCTTAGCTCATCATCTCCGTACTTCCTGCCTCTTTGCTTCCGGCCGCCTTCAGTCATCCCTGACCTTCGGCAACTGAGCGAGGAGTCAAACTTTTCCTTTGTTTTCGTCAATAGACGGTCCTGGCGGTGTTCCGAGGCGTCCGGGTGTGCCCTCGGGCTCCCAGCTCGGCCGCTCGGGCTTTCCGGTTTCCGCCACCTACGGGAGGGAGGTACGGGAGCGTCCACTCGACTCCGCCGGGCGCCCGAAATCTGCAATGCAACACTGCCGGCGGCCATGGGTTGCATGCCTGCATGCCATGCTGAATCTGAGGATACCATGCACAGGCCCTTTGTTTCGTGTTGTGGATTAATCGTGCATGCCGCGGAGCTTTGTATGCGTTCTGCTCTCGGTTGCGATAAGACATGCGTGGGCGGTTCGCTTCGGTAACCGAACCGTCTGACTCGACTCAGCACGTATTCGCGACCGTGACCTCCTTGTTCTCGCACAACCGCCGTTGCGCACCGGCAGATACGACGAGGCACATATGGACGTCACGTGCGGCGTCGGGCTTAACTCAGACAAAGGAGCCAGGCCCAGCCATGACTTCAGCCAAGTACGGATCCTGTAATGCATTACGCTAGCGTACGCCGCTGCACTTCACTGCCCTTGCGCTGCGTGCAGTGCCGGTATGCAGCCAGCGTCCGCAGTCTGCCAAGAGCAAGGCTTGGTTGAGCCGTGCCTCGATCTGGCCGTCAGGATGACGGGCCGGACAAACCTGGCTCCTGCAAACAGCCAGACGCCGATGACGAAGGACGTCACGAGCGTCGGCAAGACCGCTTCCGCTTGGCTACTGACTCGCCCGTCGTCGCGTTCCTCCGTCAGTCCTGTGGTGGAGACAGGGGAGTAGAGCCCACGGGGCACATCGTAACCGTCGCGACATCGTATGGCGTCCGTATGCATGGCCAGACTGATGTGCCCCGCTGTGCCAAGCGATGCTAGGATAGAGATGTACATAGCCACGCGATTATGCTAATCCTTATCTGTTCCCGACATTGCCCGTCTCTACTGACAGGCATAGATGCACAGGGTTGCCAGATGCCTAATCCCTGGCAGTCGGCCGTCATTTCCTCACTTGCCCGCGTGTCCGTTGCCATTCCTCAGATCTGGACAGTGCCTGACTCTCCGTCTGCATGCACTGCTGACTGCACGGTATGGTTGGGAGTCTGGTGGCAATGCAGATGCACTGGGAGATGCTTACCAAGACGAAAATGGAGATGATCAAGCTACAGATCCGTTCGGAGTGCGGTGTTTGCCAGAGGACGCCAGCGGGCCCTGGTCCGGTCACCGCGGCGGGGTCTGCATTCTCGGTGTTTGCTACCAAGCAAGCCAACGGCCTCTGCCAGGAACTCCGAATGTACCGCGGCTCCGACGTTTCTTCTTGCGTTATTATGCATATGCGTCCTAGAAGCGTGGGAACTGCTCAGCCTTGCTTATCTGTATCAGTGTGTAGCACAGTCAGTAACGGAGGCATCGGCGGCGGTAGTGCCCAAGAGTGGAGGAACCAGGGCAGCAGCGACGCAGGTCGGCGCCGAGAGCGGACTTGAGTACTTGCGGCGATCAAAAGGTACAGATACATAGCCAAGATTACTCTACGTGGGCCCGATCATCCCGACCTCCGCATGCCGATTGTTTCTAGGAGCTGAGGGTCTTCAGGACGCCGACGAACGCCGAGGCCACGTCGAGGGCCTGGACTTGCGGAGACCTGTAGACTCCCCTTGGTGCGCCGACAGTTCGCTCTGCAGAGGCTACAACCAGCGGAGTCAGTGGAGGCTGCAAGCGGCGCTATCGCGCCGTTACAAGCCCTGCCTCGCCGCCTTGAAGCGGGACACCTTCTTCGGCGGCTGCGGCGGTTCCGGAGCCGCATTGTCGGCGGGATTGCGTTCTACGACGCCACCGATGGCGCTCAGTTTCGGCGCGGGCGGAGCGCGTTCTGTCACGCCGCCGACGGCTAGACGCCGCTCGATCACGTCCCCGCTCGCCGCCGATGCCGCTGGCTGACGCCCGACCACGTCCTGCATCGGCTGAGGCTGCACCTGTTGCATCTGGGGCGGCGCCGACTGCACACTCGGCGGCAAGCTCCCCTCGTAGTCCCTCGTCGCCTTTGTCGGGTCCCGCACAGGCTCGTCGGGGTTGTACACGCCCGCGCGGAGCTGGTCCATGACGTTCCTCCTGTGCTTGCGGCGCTGTCGCCTGTCCTCGGCGTCCTGACCTGTCTCCTCGCCATCGCTCTCCGAGTCCTCGTGTACTGTCGGGGGCTCGAAGACGAGCCCGCCATCCTCTTCCCTTCCGACTCGCAGGAATTGGCCGAGGTCATCGGCGGTAGGGTTGATGATGCGCAGTGGCTCGTCGCCCTCCCCGCCCTGAATCGTCGACACGCGAGGGACAGCCATGTACACGTTCCCGTCCCCTTCCGCCTCCGGGTCGATCTCGTCCTCGTCAATGGGACGCTGGCGCTGCAAGCTCCTGTGCAGGGCCAGCGCCGCTTCACGCTGCAACAGCGCCTCGTCGAGGGCGTACTCGTCCTCCTCGTCGTCGTCGAATTCGCCGAGATCGCCATACTCGTCCGTGTCAGAGTCGTTGTCGACGACGACCAACGGCGTCCTCTCGGCGGGTGCGGCCGAGGTCGAGGACTTGGGCAGTTCCCCGACTGAGGGAGGGAGCGGCGCCCGCTCAACGATACTGTTACGCATTGTCGGCATCGGCTTCTGGCTTCCGATGGAGGGGAAGTCGGGCTTGGCGCCTGCGCGCCGTTGGGCAAAGAGTGATTTCTTCGGCTTGTCCTCGTCCACATCCATGCTGTCGTCTTCGTCGTCGCTACCGATCTCCTGAATCTTCGACGGCGGGGGTTGCTCGTGTGCAACCTGCGGCGGGACAGGTGCGTGCTCGACCACACCCCGAGAGGCAAAGTTCGGCTTCGTCGCACTCGGGCTCGGCGCGAGGTTGCTCGCGGGCTGAGAGCCTGCGGCTCCAGCGATAGCGCGGTCACGCTCCGCAGCGGCGTTAGCGCTCTGGAGGAAGCCGGACTTGAGGCCGCCGAACGCTCGCTTGCCTGGTGTCGGCACGTTCAGAATCGGGACGGGCTTGGGCGCGATGCTGAGCTTCTCCTGCCCCGGGCGGGCTGGCGGCGAGTCCGGGGGAAGGGGGACGGAGGAGTCAAACGTCACACTCTTCTTACGGCTCGGCGCCTTCAGGATGCCCTTGGGCTGTTTCCCGGGTGACCTATGCGCAGGCTGCGCATGTGACGGCTCGTTGCTGGAAGTAGGGACGTTCGGGGGCGTGCTCGGGCGCATTCCTGGCGGCGCGAGACCGTTGGCTTCCGGCTGCGACGGGGTGGGCTCGGCCGCGGCCGGCTCCACATCCATGCTGTCGTCCTCGTCCTCTGTGTCCGAGTCGGACATGGATCCGAAGATCCGGCGCTTCAGTGCCTCGCGCCTAGCAGCAGCCTCGGGGGTCCAGTAGTCGTCCTCCTTCTCGTGAATTGTCTCCTCGCCTTCGCCGTCGCCCATCGGCTCCGCACCGATGAGCTGCCCGTCGGGCGTCTCGCGAATCTCGTGGATCGGCAGGCCGTCCTCGTTCACCGTCTCGTCGCCTGGCAGGTGTAGCTTGTCGGCCAGGTGCTCGCCGACGAGGTCGACCAGGCTCTGCAAGGACGCAGGCACCTCCTGCTCCTCGCCGTTCGGGCTGCGGAGCGCAAACTGCCCCTCCTTCGGCTGCTGTTGCGCGACCTGCTGCACAACGGGCCGCGCGGGGTTGTCGTCGGCCCCCCGGAGGACGGGTGAGAAGCGCACGTCCTTTGTTTTCAGCGAGCGGTGCGGCGGCAGCGGAGGCTGGGCCGCGCTCGGGGCATGCCCCTCCGTCATACGGGCGTGGTCCTCCAGCAGCGCTGTCGTCAGCCTAACCTGATTACCAAAGCTCACCATTCTTTCGCCGGCGCACGTACTCAGCCGCATGCGCAGGCGGCATCTCGGCCCAAGTGTTCGGCCCCGTCGCGATCTTGACGCTGCTCGTGTTGATGATGGAGCCGGGGAAGCTCGCCTTGGAGTTGAAGGGGACGAGCGCGGGCCAGGCTTGGCGCGAAGCGAGCGCGTCAAGCCGCGCCGCCAGCAGGTCCAGCGCCGCGACGTGCTCGCTCAGCTGCGCCCCCGTCGGCTGAATCGGGAGTCGGATCGCGTCCATGGATGTTTGCTGCTGATGACGCAGATGGTGGTTGCAACAACATGATATGGAACCGGACGGAAATAAATTACGGTGGAGGTCAGCGGGGCCTCGCCCTTCGCCGCCCCATACTCGCGCGAGCACCGAGGTAGAGTTGCTCCATTGTCCATTGTCCATTGTCCATGCACGTATGTACTCTATGCTCTATAGCGTCGCCACGACCTGCTCCATCGCCCACTCCACCGTCTTCTCTGAGAACATCGGCACCGCTCCTGGTGCCGTCTCGTGCACACGTCGCGGGATGCGCACAACGGAGATACCCCGTGCCTGAATTGTCAGCGTCCGCATCGCCTTCGGATCCGTTGTCACCCACCTGCATAGCTGCATCGTCGACAGGCACTTCGGCGCCCTCGAGGTACGCGACGTGCGTGATAAAACTCGCCGTCTCCCACGGGATCACGTCGTCGGGGCTTGTCTGCAGTGGTGGCGGCACGTCGTAGTGGCGCAGAATGTTGGCCACTGTGTCGATGTAGTCCATCGCCGTGTAGTCTGGCGTCTCGCGATCGTTTACCGAGTTCACTGCTGTCAGCTAACAGACGACCGCCAGTCAGCTCACGGAGCATGACTTTCGCCTTGAGCGATTTGGATTGTGCCAGCGCTGTCGCAACGCTCCGCAAGGCGAGGCACGGGATGATGCTCGTCCACAGCGAGCCGCACGAGTACACGAGGATGTCGCGCTTGTCGATCGCATCGAAGAAGTCGTGGTTCGGCTCCGGGAAGATCTCCTGGCCGTACAAGTTGATGTAGAACAGACGCTCTATTCGCGCCTCCAGCGGCTCTTCCTTCTGACCCTTCGTGTAGGCAATGTTACCGAGCAGGCCGTCGTCGTCGGCGTCGACACCCGGCAGCGGCGTGCGCCCCCCCTCTGGAGTGACGCGCGCGCTGTCTGCGGTGTCAAATGTCCGCGAGTCTCGTCGCAGGCCATGACGAAGGTGTCGGGAGCGCTGCGCGAGAGGGATATCTCGGATGCCGGGGATAGACACAGCGGCATGATCCTGCGTCGGAGCAGGGTGGGAGATATTGCACTGTCCGATGATCTGCGTTTGGTTTTCCTGTCGTTAGCTGAAAGATGAGAGGTTGCTAGCTCACAAGCTGAACAGCGATCGTGACCGTCTCTGTTTATCAGTTTCGCACCAAGCACATGTCAGCTCACGGTTCGTGTTGATCACGGGGATGACCTGAGCGCCAGACTGATGTTAGCTCGGTTCGTCCCTGCGAGCTCACGTTTACTCCTGCCACCGACTTGAACAAGAAGATGGCACTGGGGAGATTGCTGAACAGATCTCGAGCGCCTGTGAGGAAGCCGTTTCCTATGCTGAAATTCCTGAAGGAGAAGCGCTTGTGTGCTCGTCGGAGGTTGAGGGTCTGAAAGTGAACGAGGAAGGCTAATGTCAGTTCGCTCTCTACTCCGCGCCGCCGCTTACCTCTGATGCACTCCTTCTTGTCCTCGCCGATGCCGTCCCAGAGATCTCCTCTTCCCTCGACGACTTCCTCCCAGATGTTGCGCACGATCTTCTCCGAGACATCCGCAGGGAAGCGGTGAGCCATCAAGTTGTAGATAGCTTGTAACTCGCGGTCTTCCTTGGTCACGAGAGTAGACGGCACCGGGATGAGACGGATCAAACGTGAGCCTGAAAGTGGTGAGCTTCAGCTGTGCCGCAGTTTGCCACTCACGAATGTCACCAATGGACGGGCCACCGAAGCAGCGCAGGATCTCAGCAGAGGAGCCTCCATCGTCAGAGACTGGAAGCACAAAGGCTGGGGAAGATCCGAACGCTGACGCGAACGAGTTTGCGCCAGTGCCGCCCGAGACGACGAGATAAGAGAGCTTTGAGGCGTCTTCTCGCGGCGTGGTGAGGGCAGGGGCGCCGTTCATGGCGATAACAATGTTCGCGACTAAGGCTGATGCGGCGACGTGAGGTGTGTTCATTGATCTGCCGCGTTGGGCCGAAGCCGCGGCGGTCGACCTGGGAGGAGGTGGTGACGTACCTGAGCTGAAAGTGATACGTCTGAGACAGGTGGGGTGCAGAAAATTAGGTCCCGTGTGGCAACGCGAGGAGAGGGAGGTGAAACAGGACCACGCGACCAGGCTGAGCGTGAACGGCCAAGAGCGGGGGGCATGAGGGATGCAGGGACGTGGTCGCTTGAAATGACCATAGTGGCCAGGCGCGGCGCCCGAGGCCCCCGAAGAACGGTTGCCCAAGATGGGAGAGGTCGCGGTGGGTACCAGGTCCCCAGATGTCTCGACGCGCCAGTGCCCAGCCTAGCCCCCCAGAACACGACAGCGGGATCCCAGAGATCAGGCGATATCGTCCCTGAGCCTTCGACCCCTTCCACCGTCTATGGTGCCATCGCGCTCAACGGCCCGGGGCGAACATCCGGCAAGCTCGAAATCATCGAGTCCATCCCTGTGCGCCTTCCTTGACATTGCATCTCTCATCTCTCCACTTCCACCTTCCCCACCCGGTTTCGTGCGACCATGCAGCGCAAAGCGTTCAAACAGGTGAGCTATATCCTCGCATGCTGCAGCTGACAAGCAGTTCAACAAGGTCACCCAGTGGACCAACGAGAAGGTAATTTCATCTCGACCTGTTCGATATGCTGACTGCTCTAGGTCTTCTCGTCCACGGAGAAGACCAAATTCTCAGAGGAGTTTGAAGAGTTCGAGGCCGAGCTCGAGCCGCTGTGCATCGGTGTCGAGAGGTAAGCTTATCGTACGGCTGGTGGCAAAGCTGACGACTCCTCAGGCTGCATACGACGTCGAACGCCTTCTACGAGGACAGTGTCAAGCTCACGACCAACCCTGACCCTTACCCGTCCGGCGAGAATGGAAAGGAGAAGATGCGGCTATCTGAGGCGCTCGGCCTGGTCATGATGGACTACGGCAACGACGCCGGTGGCGCTCTAGGTACGTGATGCTGACTGAGCACTGCTGACACTCAGGTGGTAGCCTCGTCAAGTACGGTCAGGCTCGTTGCAAGCTTGCGGAGTACCAGGACGAGTTCAGCGCGCGTCTGTACGAGCATTACGTTATGAACACTGGTGAGCTACCATTTTCAGCGTTGAGAAGCTAATAGCCAGAGAAGGCGCTGAACTGCGTGAACGAGTACCGGACGTACCGGAAGAAGATGGACTCGCGACGACTGACGCTGGACGCAAGCTTGACCCGGCAGCGAACGAGCAAGAGGGACAACCCGGCGATTGAGCAGGAAGTCGAGCTGGCGCAGGAGCGCCTGGACGAGGCGGCCGACGAGACTAAGCTGCGCATGCAGGCGATCAAGGAGGAGCAGGAGATGCAGTTCCACGCCCTCGCTGCTCTGCTCGAGGCCGAGCTCGCCTACTTCTCGCGCTGCAAGTCCGTGCTGGAGGACCTCCTTTCCGAGTTCCCGACGTCGTATGAGGCACCTGCTGCGTCCTCGTCTTCTCGTCCAGTGACGAGGCCCCGTGCCAAGTCATCCGCGTCGGCATCCGCTCGCTCGGCGACACCAAAGAGGAAGGATTCGGATGAAGAGGAGACCCCGAAGAAAGAGCGTCCAGAGATGAACCGCGCGCGCTCGGACAGTGCGTCTCGCAAGCGCATTTCGATCATGTCCTCTCTCGGCAATATCGGAAACAAGGGCATGAAGGGCGGTAAGGCTGCTGCGTCGGTTGCCTCCAATGCCGCCAGCAAGACGGCGTCGTACCGTCCGTCGCAGCGTCTCTTCGGACGGAGCGAAAAGAAATATGCGAACATGGACGAGGAGGAGCTGCGCGCAGTTTCGTTGGCGACCGACGATGAGGACTCGCGGTACGACCCGCCTGCGCGTGGCAGCTCGCCGCCGAAGAACCGGCAGCGGAGCCACTCTGTCGCTGCCGAGATCATCACGACGACGAACGCGGCCGGGCGGCGCCGAGCTCTCACGACTCCGTCTACGCCAGGCACCTTCGTCAAGGTGCTGTTCGACTTTGAGGGACTGGAGGCGGACGAACTGCCGCTGCGCCGCGGGCAGATCGTCGAGGTGCGCTCCGAGGTCAGCGCGGACTGGCTCATCGGCGAGGCGGACGGCATGACGGGTCTCTTCCCCAAGGCGTTCACGGAGGAGTACATCCCTGATCGCCCTGCTCTGCCCTCGCGGCCGGGAAGCTTCTCCCACCTCAGGAACCACACACACCTCGGCGTACCCGAGCCCAGCAACCGCAGCGTCCGGAGCGACATCAGCGGCGGCGAGAGCGACAGCGACTCGCTCGACATCATCGACGATGGGCAGAGCACCTCCCTCGCCTCTGCGCCGGCGCCGACACCGACGTCGCGCAGCCGCGCCGGCAGCGTTGCCAGGAAGGCGCCCCCGCCCCCGCCTAGCAGGCGTGCCTCGGCGATGTCTGCTCCCCGTCCCCCCTTGCCGCGCAGCAGGAGCTCGACCCTCTCACGCCCACAGGAGGCGAGCCCGTTCGGCGCCTCGCCGTTCTCTGATCAGTAGTGTCGGTCGTTCTTCTGAGATCCGCAGTGCTGGACACTAGACTCTGGGTTCGTTCACTAGCATTCGTCTCATCGCAGCCATTCTGTACTCCGTTGCTCTCTCTCACATCCCATAGCATTGCCCCATTTCGTCATGTCTCGTTTTTGGCCCACGCCACAGAGCGCTGAGGCTGGCCGCGCTCTCGCTCACCGCTACGCGCTTTGCGTTCTTGAACTCTAAAACAATTGCATGCAATGCCAAATGTATCTTGCCTATAAGAAAATGCGGTCTTGTGATATCTCTACTCTCTCTCTCTCTCATCATCTATTACTCATGCTTAAGCACCCACGCGACGAGGTGCGCGGATGTCGAACGCGCCAGTTCCGCTTCCGGACGGCTTGCCCATAACGATTTTGGCGGCGGGGGACGTGAGGTCGTCAAAGTCACCGTGCAGCGTCGCCTCGGAGAGGAACGCGACGGTCGTCTCGAACGACGCCTTGAGGAGGGGCGAGCTCTTGCTCGCGATACCAGTACGGTTGAAGGGGCGGTATCCACCGTGGTGGGTCATGTAGTCTGCAATAACCGTGAGGTGGCGGTAGTCGACACCGATACCGTATGCGCCGAAGATGGAGCTCATCTCGTTGATGATGCTGCGGCGGGCGGCCTCGACACCATAAGTGCGGAGGATGGCGTAGACGTCGTTCGAACCCAGCTTGTCGAGGTCGATGAGCTCGTCGGCCAGCTCCCACATGCCCTTGAGGTTGGAGCCCTCGGTCGTCATGGAGCGCGTGAACTCGCCCTTGTCGTTGTAGTCCTTGAGGCAGCGGCCAATGTTGTCGATCTCGTGCACGACGGACGCGCGGCACGTGCGCTCAATCAGGTCGACGAGGAGGAGCTTGGGCATGTCACCAGGGAACTCGAGCTCGAACTGGGCGCTCTTGCCGTTCTTCGTGTCGAAGGAGAAGTTCTCGCCGAAGCGCGAGGCAGTCGCGAACGCGTCGGCGAGCGCGTCGGAGCGCGCATTCGTCGCGGCGTGAGCGGTGCGCGCGGCGGCGTTGGCGTCCTCGTCGTCAGAGTCCTCGTCCTCGCTGATGGCCTCGGCCTCAATCATGTCCTCGAGGTCCATGGCGCCGTTGGCGCCGGCTTCGTCGTCCTCGTACTCGTGCTGCTTGGCCTGGGCCTGGCGCTTGAGCTGGCCGGCGTCCTCGTCGTCGTCGTCGAGCTCCGTGTCTCGTCCGCGGCGCACGGGGCCAGACTCGTCGAGCTCATCCGCCTTCATCTTGAGGCCCTTGCCGACCGTCTCGTCCTGCTGGCGCGACTTCTCCATGAGACGCGTCTCGTTGACAATCTCCTTGCGGAGGCGGAGCGCAAAGCTGGAGACAAGCGACTCGTGGAGCTGCACCTTGGTGATCTGGTACTCCTCCTCGTACTCCTGCGCCGGGTAGAATTCGAGCAGCACAGTGTACTTGCGCTTGCGCGTGTCGTTGTTGGCCGCGACCTTGCCCGTCAGCTGCTCGGTGACGACGACGCGGTCAATGACCTCGCTGAGCGTCAGGCGCGAGACCTGCTTGACGAACGAGTCGACCTCGGTCGCGTCGACCTCCTCGCGGAGCGGCAGCTTCATCGTCGGTGTCGCCGGCTTCTGCGCGGCAGTCATGACAATCTCACGAAGACGAGGGATACCGAGCGTGACGTTGGCGGCACCGTGACCAGCCAAATGGAAGGTGTTGAGCGTCATCTGCGTAGACGGCTCACCGACACCCTGCGACGCGAGGAGTCCGACCGCCTCTCCCGGCTCGACGAGCGAGCGCATGTAACGCACGCGCGCGAGCTGCATGAACGCTTTCTCCGGCACCTTATGAGCGGTGATCGCCGAGGGGGTCTGCGCGTCCGCGCCGCCCTTGCGCTCGATGAGACCCTTCTGGTTCGTCTGGATGTAGTCGTTGAGCTTGCGCACGTATGCCTCGGACATGGAGCCGAGGTATCGGCTCGGGCTGAACACGCTCATCGCCGGCTCGTACTTGCCCGGCTTCTTGAGTGCCTTCTTCGTGTAGTCGACCGCCTCGTCCATGATCACCTTGCCCTGGATGCCCGATGGATCGTAACGGGTGACCATCGACTCGTGGTTGCGCGCGGCAAAGTCGAACTGCTGCAAGTGCTTCGACTTGGTAACGTCGATCGAGTCTTCGCCGTACAGGAACTGCAGGACAGACGAGTCCGAGTCACGAACAGTGTGGTCGTAGTGCACCTTGACACCCTCGAGATGCTTGATCAGACAGCGCTGCAGGTATCCGGAACGGGCAGTCTTGACGGCAGTGTCAATGAGACCTTCACGACCGGCCATGCTGAATGTTAGCTTACCGTTGAACGACTCGAAGCTCACCAATGGAAGTAGTACTCCTGGGGGCGGATACCCGTCAGGAAACGGTTCGCAACGTAACCACCGGCACGCGCCTGAGTCTCGAATGCCTTGAAGGCGGGGAGGGTCTTACCCGAGACCATGGTCGGCACACGACGACCTTCGAGCGCCTGCTGGCCGAGCAGCGTCGAAATCTGCGAGGCGTTGACCTTGGAACCCTTGGCTCCAGAGATGGTCATCATTTGCATGTTGTTGTCAGGGAAGGGACGGACGAGGTGCGCAGGGAGGACATCGTTGTTGATCTTGGACGTCGTCTTGTTGAACACCATCTGCATAGCGGCGTCGAGACCGGCCATGAGGTTGTCGTCACGCAGAATCTCCTCGAGACGGATCTTGAGGTTCTGCTGCAGCTCGGGGTTGTGGATGTCGCCGTCGTCCGGAAGACCGACGTACTTGAGCGCGGTGCGCATGCCGTCCTCATTGGCGTCATCGAGAATCTTCTTTCGGAGACGCTCACCCTCCTCGGACAGGATCAGGTCGTCCATACGACACGAGAAACCGGTGTGCTGCAGGTACTTTGTCAGGAGACGAGAGAGGACCGCAAGCAGACGGTTCGCAATGTACGGGCCGTAGAGCTCGTGCACGGAGTGGACAAGACCGTAGGCGGAGGCGCCGTACTGCGACTTGTCGAGAACACCACAGATGAGGTGGCCGTCGAGGAAGATGACGTTCTCTTCCGACATGTTCTCGTCCTTCGAGTCATCACGCTGCCAGAGCTTGTTCTGCACCTTGTTCTTGGAGGTGAGGTTCAGGCCCTTGGCGTTGGCAGGCGTCAGGTTCACCAGGATGGTGGACATGATCTGCTTACCCGTCCACATCGGGCGGGGCTTGATGATAGCAGGAGGAAGGGTGACGATGCGACCGCCACCGCTGTAGTTGTTCTCCGTGCGGAGAGCGCCGTAGATGAGCTGGTAGTATTCGTCGCGGGTGAAGAACGAGGACTTGTTGCACATCCACACACCAGCGACGACATGGTCCTGAATAAGACCACGAAGCGGGTTACCGGACGTCGGGACGAGGTACTGGTTATCGGTGTTGGCGATCATCTGAGCCTCGGCACGAGCGGTCTCGTTCTGGGGGAAATGGATGTTCATCTCGTCTCCGTCGAAGTCGGCGTTGTACGAGTTACAGTTCGCGTAGTGCATGCGGATCGTCTTCTCGCCGTGGAGAACCTTGACGCGGTGGCACATCATGGAAGGCTTGTGGAGCGTAGGCTGACGGTTGAGAATGACAATGTCGCCGTCGCGGATGTGGCGGTAGACCTTCTTGTTGCGCGCAGCGGGGCCACCGGAGGATCCAGCCCAAGCATCGTTCTGAGGTGTGAGGAGCTGGTTGGCGATGGCGGTACGCTGTTCAAGGGTGGTGCGGTCGAGCGAGATCTGCGAACCGTCCTCGTTCTGGACGAGAGCGGCACCGGGGTGAACCTTGGGGCCGTTGATGACGAGCTGGCGCATCTCGTGGACGTTCTGCGGCGTGACCGGCTCGGGGTAGGTGAGCTTCTTGGCGAAGACAGGCGGGATACCGATCTCGTTCGTCTCGATGTTGATGTCGGGCGAAATGACTGATCGCGCAGCGTAGTTGACACGCTTACCCATCATGTGCTTACGGAAGAGACCCTCCTTCTTCTCAAGCAGCTGCTTGACACCCTGGGGGGGGAGCTTGCCCTGCTTCATGACGGCCGGGTTCTTGGTGCTGTCCATGAACGAGTTGACGTCGTGCTGCAGGCGTATCAGGGACTCGAGGAGGATCTCGAAAGACCGCGTCTTGTCGAGGTTCTTCAGGGCCTCCATGACAGCCTCGCTCTTGTCCTGGCGCTCAAAGTCACGGAGCGTCTGATTCACCGTGTAGATGCGCTCGCAGGTGTTGATGATAGCAGTGAGAAGAGTGTTCTGCGAGTTCTCGAACAGGTCGTCGCCCATCTTGGCGGGAGGGCGGAAACGGGTCGGAGGAACCGGAACCACGTCCATGAAGAACATGTCGGCGATAGGAGGGGGAGGGATGTGTCCAGACTTGGCCTGGGGACCGCCGTGGCGACCGTAAAGGAGCGAGCAAGCCTCAGCCTCCTTCTGGAAAAGTCTTCGGAGGTGGCTTCGGACCTCGGCGGCAGCCATGACGCGCTCGTTTCGTCCGCGAGCGCCCTTCACTTGTCCACTAGCGGTTCGGGCGGGGCCAGTCGTCAGACCCTCGTCCTCCTCCTCGCTCTCCTCCTCCTCGGCCTCAACCTCATCGACGTCCATGCCCTCGTCCTCAGCCTCGCTTCCGCTAGAAGCGGAACTGGCCTCAATTCCCTCGTCCTCGTCCTCCTTACCCTTCTGGGGCTTCTTGATTGATCGGGAGGAGAAGCTGGCGTGGGGCTTCTTAAGGCCCATCGTCGAGTTGGCGAGCTTCTGCTTAGGGGTGAGGTCGTACTCGATGATCTTGATCGTCTTCTCCTTGCGGAAGGTGTTGCCGTAAGCCTGGCAGTGGCTGCACTTGGCCCAGAGCTTCTTGCCGAACTCATTCAGGACACGCTTGCGCTCCTCGAACACGAGACCGTCCTTGTAGTTGTCACGCTCATGCTTGCGCTTCTTGTGCTTGAGGACCTGGCGCACGTACTCGTCCATGCGCTGGATGAATTCGGCGGCAGTCTCGGCGGCAACACCGGCGTCCATGTCCTCCTGGGTGTCGCCGTCCTTAGGGGCGTCCTTGGTGACCGGGTGGAAATTTGCGACGGTGTGGGCCTCCTCGAGACATCCAGCGTCCAAAAGCCTCAGACGAGCGATGTATCTCCGAAGAATGAGCTCCGGCATCTTGAAGTGGTGGCAGTAGAGGCACGTCGAACGGAGGAGGTTGTAGCACTGGTTCATGAAGAGCGGGTGGAAGACGGGGGAGGGAAGCTCGATGTGACCGTAGTGTCCAGGGCACGCGAAGTACGACTGTCCACAGGTCTCGCACATGTCGCGAGCGGTCATGGGACCGAGCTTGGGGTCGTAGAGACCACCATTGGTGGCGAGGTTAAGGTTGTCGAGAAGGACGGGGTTGTCGATCTTCTTGACGGAGATGGAACGGATGTCGTCGGACGACAGGAATGAGAAGGACAGAGAGGTCACCTCCGAGGTGAGGGGGTGCGCGATGTCCATTTTTGTGATAGTTTTAGAGTTTTGGTAAAGATAATTATACAAAGGAGAACCTCAGGTCCTCAAGCGACCGGGCAGCTTGGCCGTCTGGCGTGTGGTTGGTGTGCAGGCGCTGTCGACGCTCGAGGTGTTGTTGTAGAGCGGGTGGTGAGTGACGCTCATCAACTTTTGGAATGGAAAAACCTTTAGTGGTGTGGAGGTTACGTAACGTCATGCGCCTACCACGTGTGGCGTCATGAAGTGCTTTGATCCCGCCAGCCAGCCTGGGCTACGGCAATGCTTCGTAGCCGGCGACAAGATGCTACAGCGCGTCCTAACCTGATCCTTCAAACACTCTGTTCGCGATCATGGCGCCCTCGCCATCTCTGGACGCGTAAGTCTGACGTGTTGAACTCGGGCGCACAATGAAGACTGACATCCCCAGTCAATTTCATCGCGCCGTAGACCTCGTTCAGAGGTGAGACCTAGCTTCTCGTGTTCCTGCTGACCCTAAGCCTTCCCAAGAGCGGGCCAGTGCAGACGAGCTATGAAGAAAAGCTTCAGCTGTACTCACTCTACAAGCAAGGTGAGTAGCTGGCGGTGTGTTCAACTAGACAGCTAACGTCGCAGCCACCGATGGCGACATAGCAGTTCCAAGACCCGGCATGCTCGACATGCTGGGCCGGGCGAAGTGGTGAGCTATCACACGACCATGCAATGACGCGTTGGCTGACAGGAGCAGGGATTCATGGAACAAGCAGAAGGGAGTAGACCAGATGGATGCGAAGCGACTCTACGTTTCGACACTTCAAAAGGTATGATTGACGTAAGCGACGGGGCATTGACACATGAGGTTCTTGAGCGGTTCCAAGACCGTGCTCCGGAAGCGCGACGCTACATCATCGAGCTAGAGTCAATGGCCCCCGAGAGGCCACTGTCGCGCGCATCTTCTACTTCGTCATTCCACTCCTCACGTGCCTCGCTGCCACCAGGTCAGGACGAGGACGACCAGCCCGGAATGGACGGTACGGACGAGGGCCCATCGCAACAGCGGTACCCGCCACCTGATCCGTCGTTACCGGCACCCGACGTAGCGCCCAATATCATCCCGCCCTCGGCACTGAATCCCTCGCACCGATCTCTTGTCAACAGCGCATACTCCGCCCCCGCGTCTGAAGGCTTCGCCGCACCTTCACAGCAATTCCTCCCTTCCCGTCCGCAATCCATCCTGTCCGGCGTGACACCAGCGAACCCTCGCAGATCAGGAGTGCCTGGACCTGGCGGAGTAGGCGGTGGACTTGAATTCGTGCCGGAACAGTCTCCCACGAATCCACCGAACATGCAGGGCCCGTATCCGAACCAGCCCCCACCGCCTTCGGCGCAGTTCATCAGCCGCGACTTTGGCACACCGGACTTTGGCTTTGGCCGGACGAGCGTCCCGCCCATGATCCCGGAGTACCGGAGCGGCTCAGCTGCAGAGTTCCGGTCGCCGTACGTATCGCAGTCGCCGTTCCCGCGCCCGGCATCGGCGTCGACCTTCTCGCATCCCCCCCTGAATCTGCCCGCGACTCTGCAGCAGATCCAAACGTCGCTGCAAGCGCTGCACGAGCGGATGAGCGCGCTAGAACGCTCGCAGGCCGTCGTGCTGCGGCGGCAGGACCGGCGCAAGTCGTGGTTCTGGACGAACGCAGACGACGAGCTCGAGGAGGCCGAGTTTCAGTCGGAGCGCGACCGCTGGCGCTCGGCTCCGAGCACCACGGTGCGAACGAGGAACAGCCGCCGGCGCGGCCTCACTATCCGTGTCGTCTGGGCGCTGATCACGGCCGTCCGCCGCGCCGCCCTCGCGACTGGCGGCATTGTGCTGATCGCCGCAATCGTCATCAGCCTCACGCGCGGAAGCATGAGGCGCAACCTTGCGCTGCAGTGGAAGCGCACACGGGCACGCCTCGTGCACATGTTGACTGACTAGGAGTACTAGAATTCTACTTGGCCTCGCGGGTGCAAGGCCGCACCATTCCCCGCCATTCTCTACCGCCCATCTCTCGTTACACCTTGATCTCCCGATTCCGATTGTCCCATCTTCACCTCTTCCTTTGTATACAGATGATATCATGTCGATGCATACTCGCGTCCGCGGACGCTAGTGTATAAGGTATAAGGTCATAGGTTCACGACCGAGGCTGGTGGTGAAGTGTGAGGTTGGGTCGGGGTGTATGTAATACGGCAGGGAGTGTATGGAAACAGTGCTGGTGAGCTAGAGCTAGCTTAGAAGAAGCGCCACCAGATGAAGAGGGTGATGAAGAAGATGAGACCGCCGACAGGCGCCCACTTCCGGATCAGCAGGTCAATGTTGATTTGCCGAGCCGCTTTCCTGTACTTGGCCGACTCGGAGCGGAGCGACGTCGAGAGCGTGGACATGCCTGGAGTCAGCTTCGATGCACAGAGCCTTTGCAGCTGGAACATAGTGTTAGTACTGCAACGTGAAGGAGTGCAGCCAGTGGCCTCGCATGACCATCGCGCTGGCGTACCGCCTAGTGGTTGTTGACGGTTGCGGAGACCCTAAATCCGGCTATTATGACACCCTGGCTGGCTCACTCCACGCCGGACCCATTTCGGGCTTCACGCCGTCACTACTACTCACGGTCAAGCGAGTCGCCACGCCACAGCAGGTCCTCCATGTTCTTGGTCATGATGCGCGTCACGTCCTTGAGGTTCTCGTTCAGCTGGTCCAGCTGCGTCGCGCCCTGCTGCTGTCCGTTCGTCAACGATCTTGAGTCCTTGTACAGGCGCGTTGTCTTGGAGATGAACGTATCTGGGAGTCAGCTCCTCGATTTGATTACCCCAGCTCATCCTCGCGCTGTGCAGCCGTGCAGATTACGCATGACCGCAGGGGACAGGAAATGCAAAGGCGTCAGTACCTACCAAAGCCCATAAACGCATACGGCCTCTGCGCGCTGTCGATCTTGTCGCCGTAGGACCGCTGGAACTCCTTGCTCAGTTCGTCCAGGTACGAGAACGCCAGCTTGCGCGGGTACGAAGAGTCACAGATGCACATGTAGATCGCAGGGCCGACGATGAGGTAGCTGATGTCAGCTTGAATCCCTGTTCTGCGCAGCTCGTAGGACCCGGTAGGCAGTCCTATCACGTTGGCACGCAGGCAGGAGCTGTCCGCCGTGGCGAAGCGCACAGCCCTGTTTCGGATGGGCAGTTGTAAGCAATACTCACTGAAGAGTGTAGTCGCCAGACTCGATGGAGCAAGCGGGCTCAGAGTTAGGGGTCAGACGACGGAAGATGAGCTTGCTCTGTTGCTTGTACTCGGTGAGAGCCTTCTCGGTCTGAGGTTAGCTCCTCCGCGCATACGAGCAGCTGGGAAGTCCAGAAATCAGAGTGACCAGGAATCTTGGGCAGAGGAGGAAGGCTGCTGGCTGCATGCGCAGTCGATCACACGTCCGTGACGGCCACCGAGCGTTGTCCGTCCTCACTCCCTCAACTGTCTCGTGGAGGTCGTCGCCGTAAGCTCGACATGAAACACTTACGGTCTCATCGTCCACGCTCGCGGCGAGCGGGAGTCCGTCGCTGATTCTAAAGATCGTAGTTGAGCGAACCATGGTGGGATGCTTCTTGTTGTTGAGCTGGCAGAAAGTGACGCGTCATGTCCATGTTGGCAGCGAGACGCTGTCGCCTGCCCTCACCGCCTAGCGGGCCTCCACCGCGACGCTTTTGCCTCCGCGTCATTGACATCGCCACTCAGGTCGTCTGTGCACTTGTGGGGGCGGTGGAGCACAGTATCCTGCACTGCATATAGTCAAAACGATGCTTAGATCCAAGCTGAGGACGAAGAACATCTTTGGTACACTGCATAGAGCTCATGAACAAGGAAAATGTAATTCGTTTTTTATGACGACGGTACATAGGGGCACAAAGTCGCGGACTTTTAACGAGAGCTGCGCCGACCGCGACGTTGGTGCTGCGGCTAAGAGGTTGCACGTGACATCTATGGTGAAATGGTATCATGCATCGTTGCCACGAGGATTCGATGCGGTGGGGGTTCGATTCCCCCTGGATGTAATCTCTCTTTTTCGTTTTGGACTGGCAACGTTTGAAGATCTGAAAGGAAAATGTGGTGTTCGACGAAGTGGGATGGTTGGGAGGAAGGAAGGATGAGAACTAACAGGTGGATGCGATTTGAATTAGACGACAGGGGGAATCAAAGCGGAATCAATGGTCGTTCGAGGTGCAGGCAGGCTGAACGCAGACATGTCTGGTGCAGTCCGATGCAGATGGGGAAGGACGCAACCAACAACGAGGAAGCGCTGCAATGCAAAAAATGACGGAGGCGTAACAGAAAGTGAACCGAGAGATCTCGAGAATAGTGATCATGATCACCTTCCATTAGATGATGGAGACAGTGATGGAGTCTGATCGGTTTAGGCACAGCCTTGACTCTGACGGTTTCAATACTGGGCTTGGTCGCTCACACTCAGACTCGCCTCACACGAGTCCTGCCCGGACTTGCAACTGTCATCAAGCTTAATTGCATCAGCCTTAAACAGCAGATAAGATAATCTTCAAACTCGGTTCCGTCACAGACGTCGGTCGCAGTAAGGCAACCCAAACCCACGTCGCACTTTCGGCTCACTGTTCAGTCATCTCTGGGTCAGCTTCAGGCACTCTGTATACCTACGGACATGGCTCAACAGAGCCGAGATGCCTGCACAGATCTTGGGCTAGAAGGTCAGAATACCATCCTCAGCCAGTGGGGCTGCCACATTACGTCCTTTTTATGTGTTGTGCATGCTCCCGTGGTACGAAGTGACAAGGTATGAAGGGGTCAGTGTGTATGGCTAGCTGGTGCTGTGCAGATTACACATTTTACGCCTCGGTGGCAGCAGGGGCGGCGTCGTCCTTCTTCTCCTCCTCCTTGTCGCCCTCGGCGTCGGCGCCGGCGTCGGCGTTCTTCTTCTGCATCTTGGCGACGAGCTTCTCGACGCGCTCGATCTCCTTCTGGGTCTGGGCGGTAGAGTTGGCCTCGAACCAGGCCATCTTCGTCTCGAGGTCGGAGACGGTGCGGGCAACGTCGTCGCGGCCCGAGGGAGGCTGGATGCCGAAAGCAAGGAGGGCGCTGAGCATGCCGAGGGGGAGGTTGACGGCGTCGTTGGAGGGCGTCGTCGGGGTCGCGGTGCCGGAGCCGTTGGCGGAGGCCTGGCCCTTGCGGCCGCCCTTCTTCTTGCCCTTGCCCGAGCCGCCGAAGAAGCCCTCGAGCTCCTCGTCCTTCTTCTTCAGGCGCATGCCGGCAAAGTCGGCCTCGACCTTGCGCACCTCGAGCTCCTTGACGCCCGCGATGCCAGAGCCAGCCTTCTTCTCCGCGGCAGTCTGCGTGTCCTCGCTCTTGCCCGTCAGGTAGTTGATGAGCAGCTTGCAGTCCTCGATCTCGCTCGTGTACGCCGGCACCTTCGCGTCCTCGCGCATCTGGGCGATCTCCTCGTCCCGGCGGGCGGCGTCCTCTTTGGCCTTCTCCGCCTTGAACTTCTCCTGTCGCGCCTGTCGGATCGCTTGCACCTTGGCGTAGTAAGCGTCCTTGGCCTCGTTGTACGCCTGGGCCGAAGCGCGCTTCTTGCCGTAGAGCTCGTCCTGATCGTCAGTTATACATGTCCCAGAGAGCAAAATAGCTCACCATCTGCTTCTCGAGAGCACGGCGCTCGTCGAACAGCTTGTTGCGCTCCTGGTACGCCTTGTCGCCCTCGGCACGCAGCGCATCCATCTCCTTCTTGAGCGAGTCGAAGCGGTCGCTGACCTTCTTCGCCTCGGGGTCGTCGAGCTTAGCCTTGAGCTCGTCGATCCGCGCCTTGTCGGCCGCGATAGCCTCGTCCGACGACGCAGAGTTCTCCATCGTCTTCTGCGCACGGCGCAGCTGCGAGATCTCCTGCAGCGCCCGCTTCTCGTCGACAAGCTTCATCGAGCCAGACTCAACCTGCGATTCAAGCTGCCTGTTGCACTGTTAGCTGGTGAAGCAATGATTGAAGCTCACTTGATACGTTGCTGAACCTCGGAGGCGTTCTTGAAGCCCGTCTTCTGGCGCTGAGCGTTCACGTCCTTGATCTTCTTGTTCAGGTTGTCCTGAAGCTTGCGCATTTCCGTGAACAGCTTGTTACGCTCGTCCTTGAACTTGCCCTGCTCGCCACGGAGACCGTCCATCTCAGCCTTGAGCTGCGATCGGCGGTCGTCCGACTTGGGCGCTCGGCTGAGGTCGATACGGGAGCGGACAGCGTCCTGGAGGTCAGCTTCGCCAGTCGGACTGCAACAGCCGCGGGTGCACTCACGAGCTTGGTCTTGACCTGAGCGATCTCCTTGGTGAGGGCGTCCTGCTCATCGTTGTACTTCTTCTGGTCGGGCTTTCCGCCGACGTGGTCCTCGACCCGGTCGTTGCCGCCCGTCTTGGGGTGAGGCGCCTTGGGGTTGAGGGAGGCGGTGGGGGGAGGCATGGTGGGAGATGTGGGTATCGAGTGGGCAGGAAAAGAAAGAGAGACCGGAAATTGTTGACGGAAATCGCCAGCGTTTCAGCTGCAAGCGTCCATCGACAGCGGCCAGCGGACAGCGCCAGCGCGCTGTCGACCGATGGCCCAGCTGCCAACGCGCCGCCGACTTTGGTCGCGTGGCGCGCCGCATTTGCTTCCGTCCAGCATAAGTATTCACTCCCCGCAAAGAGATCCCGGGCCGGCGCCGGCTGTGCCAGCTGGGCTTGGCTGAGCGCTGTGTCAGGAGGAGTTCAGCCTGTTCCTCGCGTACTTCCTTTCATTCAAGCCGTGCCGCTTCCCTACTCGGTCCACTTGCTCGGGATCTTCGGCGTCACCATCCCTCGGTCGGCTGCTAAACTCATCGTCGTCTTCTCCCTTTCCCCCCTCCCTCTCGTTCAAGATGCCATCCGCTTCCTAGTTTCCTCCTCTCTCCAGCACATCCACTCATCGATCCAGCTGATCCAGCTGGTCTGACTCCCAGCGCTCAATGACGTCCCACAGAGTCACCACGCACCCTAGGGACGCCCCGTCCGACGACCTCCATGGCCTTTGGCAGGCGACACTCGCGCGACACCATGACGCCTATTCCATTTCGCCCTCCAAGTTCCACCAGATCTTGAACACGAACAACGGCAAGGTGTTCGTCGTGTACGCGGATGACTCTGAGTCTACGTCTTCGTCCAAGTCGCCCAACACGGCCAACGAATCAGACAAGCGACCTTCCCCTTCAGCTTCTCAGAGCCAAACGGGGAAGCCCGGTGGAGACGATGGAGACCGACCACTTGGATCGCCGTTGGGCTTCGCGGTTGCCTATCTCGTGAAGGTGACTGCCTCTACGAACCCAGACACGAAGGCGAAAGGCAGCCTCGGGGCGCTTGTCGTGTCGCCTGAACACCAGGGCAAGGGCGTTGGCTCAGCGCTACACGACGCAGCGGTGTCCTACATGGAGGAGGAGGTGCGCAAGTCGCTTCCACCAAACACGGATGGCGCCCTCCAGCTGGGCTCGACGTTCCCTCGGATATTTCCTGGCTTGCCTGACATTGAGTACCTACGGCCCGCGAAGGACTGGTTCCGGAAGCGCGGCTGGACAATAGGCGAACCGGACGCGATCGACTTGTACTCGCCGCTGCCCAACGACGTCAACTACGACCCTTTCACCTCGGAGGCGCGGAAGCATGGCGTCGAGTTCCGGCACGCTCGCCCGGCAGACCGCGAGGCGCTCATGCGCATGGAGTTCACTGAGTTCGACTCGTTCACGGTAAGTCTGCATAGCCTCCAGCCTTCGTGAACCAATCGTTGCCCAATCTCACAGCTGGTGCTCTTCTTCCTCCAAGCTAACAGCAGGGATGGCCCGACCTGTTTCCCAAGATGATGTCGGCTGGGAAGTACGAAGACATTGTTCTGGCCGTTAAGTGCGGTACGATCATCGGCGCAACCTTCGCTGCGCTCCCGCCGTGCCCGCTGCTGGACCGGCTTGTCTGGCCGAGCACGCTGGGCAAGAATTGCGGGTCCATTGCGTGCGTTGGTGTCGCGAAGGCTGGTCGCGGCACCGGTGCCGGTGTCGGCATGGTCGCCTACGCGTTCCGCAACTTGGCGCAGCGCGAAGCGGACGGCGTCTTCATCGACTGGGTCTCCATGAAGGGCTTCTACGAGCGCTTCGGCGCCAAGCAGTGGGAGGCGAAGTATTGCGATGGCAGCCGGAAGGTTACACCCGCGCCTGCCCAGTCGACTGCCGCGGAAGGGGCCGATAGCTCTGCGCAGCCGGCAGCAACGACGGCAGGATAGGCGGCTGCTGGAGCCGGAAATGGGCCGAGCCTGAATGCCAATGACGGCGCGGCGGCTTCGAACAGCCAAGAAGCACCACCATCCACCCAGAACAAGGCAGCCGATCATTATACTCAGAACGCCACATACACATGCATAGAATAGTAGATCACGCCTTTACCACCCTGGGCCAATGAAGTCTGGCAGGAACGAGAGAGGCATAGGGATGTTGTTGCACTTCGGATGTACTCACTAGCAGGCCCAGGTCTTGAATTGGGGCTGTCAACTCGATGGCTGCAGTGGCTCCCTCTTCAAGATGTCTATAGGCTCGAGGGCCTCTGACTCTGTTGAACGTTGCGCCTGTCGAGGAGATTGGTGCGAGGACATTATCACGACCTTACATAATCTTATCGCCGCACGTGGCTATCTGTCGTCATCGGTGCGGGCTAAGCCGCCATCGGTATTGCCACCGTGCACCTTCCTCTTCCTTGCGCGTCAGGCAGACATGCAGTACTGATCACAACGTAACACGTTCGCTGCCCACTGCCCCACTACTCGCGCATCGAAGGCAACTGATGAGGGGCTCGCTTCGAGTGTCTCCTTTCACCACTCGCACATTTTCCTCCACTGGACGCAAAATGCCCACCCAACCTACCGGACGAGGGAAGACAGCGCTGTCGCAACCGAAGGACATGGCGCACCACATCAATCGGCGCGTGCTGAACCAGGCGCCGAGCGCGATGAAGGCGTACGGCGCATTGGCGGACAGCAAGCCGGGTCTGACATCGCTGGCTGGAGGTAAGCCGTGCGTGTTGTGATGAGCTGACAGCAGGACTCCCGGATCGTCAGTTTCGCCCTTTTCGGCCTCGCTAACTGCCAGCCAACTTCTTCCCCTTGCAACATGCATACTTCACGCTGTCCTCGTTCTCGAGTTTGAGCGATGTCAACAGCGCCATGGCTGGCCCCGCGGCCGCACTTCACCTCGACAAATCGGGTGACGGGCCTGGCCCCGCTGGTCTCATGGACCTGCGCACCGTGCTGCAATACGGCCTGACGAAGTCGTACCCGCAGCTCGTTGACCGGCTCATCGCGCTGAATGAGCTCCTGCACGGCGTTCCCCACAGGGAATCGGCAGTCACGGCCACGCTGGGGAACACCGACGGTGTGTCGAAGGCGATGACGCTGCTCGTCGAGGACGGGGACATCGTGCTCGCCGAGGAGTTCGAGTTCCCCGCGAGCGTGAATGCGGGCCGCGCCAAGGGCGCAACTTTCGCTCCCGTACCCCTCGATAGCGAGGGAATCGTCGCCGAGGCCCTCGACAACATTCTAACAGAGTGGGACAGCGCGAAGGGCAAGAAGCCCCATGTCCTGCTCACGACGCCGTGTGGCCAGAACCTGACGGGATGCGTCTCGACGCCAGCGAGGATGGATGCCGTCTACGCTGTGGCGCAGAAGCACGATCTGGTTATGTAAGCCATTCCCATCTGCTGTCAGTAGCATGAGCTCAGTTGACATCAGTATCGAAGACGACCCCTACTTCCCCCTCCAGTACGCCGAGTGGACTCCCGACGCCTCCCAACGTTCCGCAAACCTCGCCAAAGCGCGTGACTCCCTTCCACCCCTTCCGCAGAAGCCGGAAGACGATGATGCCCGCGCCGTAGTGGAGGCATTCAAGTCCCACGCCGGTGTCGAGTCCTACCTCTCTCGCGACGTGGACGGACGCGTCGTGCGTCTCGACTCGTTCTCCAAGGTCTTCGGTCCCGGAATAAGGCTGGGCTGGGTGAGCGCGAGCCAGCAATTCATTGAGCGTCTCT
Source organism: Trichosporon coremiiforme (assembly GCA_039545355.1). Classification (NCBI taxonomy): domain Eukaryota; kingdom Fungi; phylum Basidiomycota; class Tremellomycetes; order Trichosporonales; family Trichosporonaceae; genus Trichosporon; species Trichosporon coremiiforme. The sequence goes on from BCJJ01000023.1 coordinate 265,389, forward strand.
GGCGCATTGGAGAGGTCACGACGCAAACTCCGAGCAACATGACGCAGGCGCTGATTGCGTCGTATCTTGCCGAGCCGAGCGCTATTGCGGCCGCAGCGGGCGGGGCGGCGCCAGACCAGGGCGGCTGGGGTCTGGCCGGGTGGCTCCGTTGGCTGCATGCGCTCCGGCTGTCCTACGAGGCTAAGAGGGATTTCTTCCTCGATGCCTTCTATCGTCATGTGCCCCAGGAATTCATCTCGACGGTTCCCGCGAGGGGAGGCATGTTCCAGTGGATCAGCGTCGATCTTGCGAAGCACCCGCGCTATACCGGAGGCAACACGCGCGAACTTATCGATGAACTCGCCGAGAGCCTGATGGACGCAGGCGTGCTTGTGATGCCTGCACGGCTGTTTGTGGTGGAATCAGTACCAGGAGAGCGGAACGACGAGAAACTGGCTGCTTTCCGCGCCACATTCGCCGGATCAGAGGAGACGATGGACAAGGGACTGCAGCTGTTCGGAGACGAGATCAGGCGCTGGTTCGCGGAGGGCACCAACGCTAGCACGAAGTAGTAACCCATCTATATGAAATGCATTGCAAAAGTGTCTATGAGGCTGTGCGCTGCGCCGGGCAGCAGGCTGGCAGGTGCAGGTCGGATGAAAGCTGGAGAGCTCGCTTAGACGGCAACCGGGTCCGCGTCCCATCCGAGCAGGATGTTGTCGATCAACCGCGTGCGGCCGACCCAGAGCGCGCCGGCGACGACGAGCTTCTGTCCCGGGACGGGCTCGCCACGGAGCGGCTCAAACGTGTCCGGGTCAAAGACCTCGACGTAGTCGAGCCTGAGCTCCGCATCAGGGTTCGCGAGCTTGATGTCCTGCACGTGCCTGTTGGCAGCCTCGACCATGGCCGCTCCGCTGGCGCCGGAGACCCACGCGTTGCGCGCGGCTTGGAGAGCGGCGTGGAGCGTAGGCGCGACCTCCATCTCCTCCGCGGAGAGGTAGGCGTTGCGGGACGAGAGCGCGAGTCCAGTCGCCGGGTCACGAGCCGTCGGGAGGATGTGAAGGTTCTCGGGAAGGGGGTGCGCGGACAGCAGGTCCGTCTGCAGCGTCTTCAGAATGAGCGCCTGCTGGATGTCCTTCTGGCCGAAGTAGGCGTGGTCCGGCTCCACGGCGTTGAAAAGCTTCGTGCACACTGTCGCGACGCCCGTGAAGAATTGCGCTGAGAGTTAGCTACTGAGGTCCTCGAAGCCGGTCCGCCACGGCAGTCATTACTCACGCCTAGAAGCTCCCTCCATGACCTCTCCCCATCCCCTCAGCTGAACGACAGCGCCCTTCTGCTGCTGCATGTTCTGCAGCTCTCCCTTGAGCGGGTACATTCCATCAACAGTCGGGGCGAACACAACAAGCGGGCTCTCGTGGCTCTCGAGGTGGCGCGGCATCGGCCGCCACCCGTCGTTCTCGCTGATACCGAGACCAGAGATTGGCGCCCGCGGTCCTCCCGGCAGAAGACCCTTGAGTAGCTCGACGTCCCGGTCCATTGTCCGCGGGTACGCGTTCAAGTCCTCATGAGGCGCGAACTGCATCGGGTTGACGAACAGAGACATCACCGTCAACGGGTGACGCTTCAGCGATGTGCGGACGAGAGAGAGGTGGCCCTCGTGCAGGGCGCCCATCTGTCATTAGCTTGCTGTCGCAGGGAGTGCCGTAGCTGTGGGGGAGGCGGCGGCACGACGCGGTCATCGCAGCGGAGACTGGGGTGTCCGGAGCCGAGAAATGCGGGCTGAGCTAAGCTGGTACTGGGGTCTACGCAGAGCATGCTCGTCACTCCGCATGCTTACAGAAGCATGCAAGTCGGTGATGGTGGCTGGCTAGCCCATCATAGTGCGATCTCCGACGCCACCTCTGGTGTCGGCGTTGCTGACGCAACCGGGGGACGGGTGTCCGTCGCCAAGAAATTTGTTTTCGTCGGAGAAGAGCGACACAGCGATGGGGCGGAAACCACCTGGCCCGCTCCTGGGGAAGAATTTCGACCCCACCGGCCCCACCACCACCGTCGTCGTCGCCGTTGGGGAACTGTCAGTACTCACTGTCGGGACAAGGCCCACCTCAAGTCCCCGGGAGCGCGCCTCCTTCCTCCACCGGCGGAGCTGGGGAACGGAGCGGATGATGGGGACATGGCGAGGTGCGTGGGTCGTGCCGCTCGAGATGGTCGAGTGCAGACGAGAGCAGGTCGAGCGCGCGGGGCGGGCAAGGGATATCGGCGGAGACATGGTGAATGGTGCGATGCCACGATGTTACAGCTGAGCGTGTGACGATATCAGCACGGAGTGGCGGTCAGGTAGCAGGTGATCTCGAGATTTGGACATTGCAGATTTCGAATCGCGGCCTTCAAGCATCCGGCCGGCCACCAAACCTGAAAGGCAACCCTGGGAACGCGTCCATGACATAAAGAACGTTGCCACTCGGCTTGCCCTCCGTTTGCAGTCCCGTGACAAATGCGGAGCCCCGCATGACAGAGTAGACACGTCCGGACACTCGGTAGCTGCGAGTGAGGAAGGCGCACTCCGGTGCTCGCTCGCAAGGACAGCACATCTTTCCTTCCTCCCACAACACCACAGGACCGAACAGCCAAAAGCAGCAGCTGAAGGTCACGCAGTTGCTCTTATGAGCGGTCCTGCGATGATCACGACGACAGAGGCGTGGTACCGCTTGTCAGACGTGCTGTTCTGGTACCAGTCGATGCCAGGGGGCTCCTTGGAGGTGAGCTATTCGTTCACGGTGGTTAGCTAACGTTCAGCGCAGCACCCTTGGAGCTTTGATGCACCGGGATGCTCTCAGCTCGCCGGCACACCCGTTGCGCGAGAAAGGTGCCGCGGGCATCACCGCAACAATAGGTAAGTCATCGTGCTGATGATGCTAACTGCAGTCACGTTCGCGTGTGGCCGGCGCGCACTGTGCCTCTCGCTCCGGCAGGTGCAGTACCTGCAGCACTTTGTCTGGCGGGCATGTCTTGCGGACGGCAACTACCTTGCGTCACTGCATGCGGCGCAGGTTGCGGGCAAGCCGTTGCAGGACCTGGGCCCCCCCACCACGCCGACTGTGCCGCCAATCCCCCTGCCGAATCACCCCATGCTGGCCAGTTTCGTGTCCGCAACTGTACGCTGGCAGCGATCTACCGAAGCTGACGACCAGGAACAGGTTACAGTTGACGGCCGCGACATGAAGAAGCTCGGCGAGCGCATCAAGAAGGACAACAAGCGCATGGACCAGGATGCGAGAAGCGTCCCGGTGCTCGACACACCTTCCCCGCCCCCGCCAGTGGAAGAGACGCCGCCGACACCTTCCCCGCCTGCGCTGAGCTCCGCGTCGTCCGCGACGTTCCTCGAAGACCAGGTCCTCTCCGATGACGAGGCAGAGGAGGAGCCGGAGCTTACGGACCCCGACGCTTTACCGCGACCAGAGCCAGTGGGCAATGCGGAGCTGTACTACAGGGCGCACGTAGCTCTGGAGAGTGCGAGTCGCCGCTCCTTCCTCTCCTACTACCTCCAGGCACAGGAACCGAATGCTGCGCTCGCCGCGCTGCCAGACTGGGTCGGGTGCGGCACGTTCTTCTCCCTCGTGCCCAACTTCGTTGGAGAACAGCTCACAGACGTAGCGCTGTGCACGCTCTCCTTCCCGCTGGATGGCGACGAGATTGTTCCGGCCCGCGAAACGAAGCACTTTGTGTGAGTCGCAGCTGGCTTCGGACCAGACCGTAGCTAACGGGCAGGATCGCAGACGCGGCGCGTGGAGACTCGACGCCCTCACCAGGTCAGAGCGAGGCAGTGCACCGTGCCGAGCTGGTCGACCGGATCGCCGAGTGTCTCGACAACGCGTGGGAGCGCGGCGGCTGTGGTGCTAGATGTGAGCTGATTGGAACCCTCAGTGAAGCTGACAGGACAGATTTTGTGAAACATCCGTCAGAACGCAGCGACTTTGCCGCTTTCCCCGAGCTCGGGATGGACACGAGCGAGTGGCACTCCGAGATGGCGAGGGCGGGGATGCCGCTCGCGCCGTGGACGGATCCGGAGGCGTGGGGCGAGACGTTTGAGGTGGTGAGTGCTACGGTTGAATGAGCAGCTGCCGTCGAAGTCGCATTACGACAGCTGATATCCAGGACATAGCGCGTCTCCTTGAACCGATTGGCACAGCGGCGGGCGTCGACCTCTCATCTCGCAAGCCCGAGGAGCTGTGCGGGCTCTTTGACCTCGAACCGCGCGAGACTGTTTCAGCGGCCGAACGGGCAGAGCTCCTCATCGAGCTGGCTGGTGCCCGTGAGTGTACTCACTTTTTCAGCGGGGAATTTCTCTTTCCAGCTGGACATGTTCCTTCCACAGCTGGCTGCGTTGTCTCAGATGTCATGTAGAATCTGGACGGGCCTTTGCTCCATCAGCTGACCGTTCCCCTTTCTTTCAGTTGAGCTAGGAGCCGTCGCAGCTGAACACCTGCTTCCTCCCCTCCCTCCCCCTCACAGTCTGATTCTCCCCACCAGCTTGGCAGGGTTCCGAATAGCTAACACGCAGTTCTCGAAACGCCGTTGAACGCAACTTACGCCAAGTTGCTGGACCGCTGGGCCGAGCTCCAAGCAAGCTTCGAGAGCGTAAGCTTATGCTCTTCCGTCTTAAACTGACATCCAGACCCAGAAGGCACTCCGGATAGCGACCGAGCGTGCTGTCGCTGCGGCCGCGGACCAGAATCCCGATATCTTCTTGATCTCTGATCCCGCCAACGACGGGGAAGAGGCGGCGGCAGGCCAGGAAGAGGGAGAGACGAAGCGGGGACGAAGAAGCGGAAGCTCCAAGTCTGCCGCTGTCCCTGACTTAGCGCCGGGGGATGCTGCCACGGCGCCGCCAGGCTCAAACGGCGCCCATATTACGGAATCAGAGAAGATAGAGGGAAACACGACAACGACGGAACAGACCGAAGACGATGAGTTCTCCGACGAGAACGAAGAACCCGACTTCACCGGCGGCGTGCTTATCGGGCGCGACGGCCAGTTGGTCGAGTATGTCCGCGAACTATGAGTTCGCACCATGTCAAGCGAGTAGACGGAGGGGCGGTCTCAATGTACAGCTGTATATGTAATTTGCATGGCACACTGTTGATACTTGGACATCGTGACAACTATGAATGGTTCTAGACTACATTGTGGATTTGGATTGGGTTCGGTGATCGTCTTTCCTTTCTTCTCTCCGCGCCCATGCTCGGCGTGACTGTGAGCTCTTTGCCTCGCGAACGTATCGCTTCTCTCGCCGCTCCCTCCGCTTACGGTCCCGCACTGTCGAGCCGCTTCAGCATGTCCACAGCCGTCTCGCCTGACGTGCTCGCGCGCTTCCTGCTGAGAGATAGGCCGGAGAGGAACCCGCCCTGGCCGGGCGATCCGCTCTTGGCTGTCGAGCTCATGGCGGGGCCGAGCGGCGAGGGACGGAATGGATTTTCAATGTCCATGCTCGGTATCGAGGGTCTCTTGCCGATGACCCGTTGCCCGAGAGACTTCGGGAGCGAGTTCTGGTTTGGGCTGTTCTCCGCACTCGTCGTCACTGCCGCCGCCGGGCTGGCCTTCGCGCCCCCGCTCGGGATCGGCAAGCCGCGCGGGTGTGACGAGGCACTAGACGCCACGGACGAGGGGCGGCGCGCGCCACTCGGCGGAGGCGAGGACAGCGAGCCTCGCGGGCGGCGCGCGACGGGCGACATAGGAGAGGTCGGCGACAAAGAAGGCGGGGGCGGGCTGCCTGCAAAGTTCACGTTTGACTCTTCGGGACGGGGGTGGATACCCTTCGCAAACGTCGGCGTGGACGGCTTAGCCGGTGACGCATGAGCTGAGTGCGCTGCAGATCCGATCGCGGCCGCCGACTTTGTCATCGGCTCCGCGGCCGCGAGCTCGTTCGGCGGACTGTCGTCCGTCGAGTGCGCGCCTGCCGATTGGTCGGAATGCGGTGACGCACGGTCAGACTCCGAAGCCGCCGGGACAGGCGCCGGCGGCTGGTTCACAGAAATGGTTGGCGTGGGCGTTCGAGAAGAGGGCCGCGAGGATCTCTTCTCCCGACGCTCGCTTCGCTCTGGCGAGGCGCGGCGCGAGCCCGCTTTCGACCCTTTTGGGGACGCCTTGGGCGTGCCCTTTGGTGAGTCTGTCGGAGGCGGGGGTGACTTCGAGATGTCCTTAAGTGAAGCAGCAACGGGCGAGGCAGAGTGGGGAGATGGCGCCTCCGGAGACGACTCTTTGGGTGAAGTAACGGCCGCCTTTGGCGACATGCTCTTTGGGGAGGTGCGCTCGCGGTCCTTCGAGATGATGTTTGCCGGCTGCTTCGCGCGCACTGCGGTGGGTGCCGTGAGGGCGCGTTCGGGCTGTGGAGGGTGGCTCGCATGAGCAGCCTGCCCTGCGGGGCCACTAGTGGAGCGCCGCGTACGGATCGCCGTCGGCACCCACTCCTCGACGTGGTGGCTGTAGTAGCGCAGTCCTTCTGCTAGGCCGAACGGGTTTGTGCTCTGCGAATCTCCATTGACGATCGCCTCGTCCGTGCCCGTAATGCGAGCGAGGTAGTAGTCCTTGCCCTGGAGCTGCTGGCGGATCTGGTCCGTGACGTGAAGGAAGTGGTGGGGCGCACTGATATTGAAAGCGGCCCAGGCGTTGACGGCCGCGTTGCGGGTGGGAAGGAACAGGACCAGGTCGCCTTTGCCAAAGCTCGAGATCGTGATCTTGTTGCGCGACACGTCGCGGTACTGCTTGCACGACTTGGACAGGCGGCGCGCGAGGTTGATCGTCTTGAGCACCGCATCGGCGAACGACTCGAGCTCGAACGCGGATGCCTTCTCTAACGAGCGCACGAGGAAGGCGCTGTCCTTCAGCTCGTTCGAACCGATCGACAGTATCGACGGTGGAGGCGGCGAGTTCGCCCGCTGCGGCAGCGATAAACTGCCGGAAATGGTGGTCGACGCCGAGATCGCGCCCATGAGTCGGTAGCACGCCTCGTGGTACTTGCCGCAAAGCTGGACAGACTCCTTCAGCAGCTCAGCCTGGTGCGCGTCCTTCTGTGTAAGCTGCGTCGAGCTGTCCTTCGCGACCGCGAGCTCACTGGCGAGCAGAGCCTCGCGGCGCTGCACGTCACGCAGCTGCGCCTTTGCCAGCTTGAGCTCGGCCTTGAGGCCGTCCTCGCGCCGGATGGAGGCGTTCTTGACGCTGTTCAGCTTCTCACTAATCTCCTTGCGGGCATCCTCGAGCTCCTTCGTGAGCGTCAGGTTCTGGTGCTCGAGCACGGCGCGGTCACCATCAGCCTCGGCGATCTGGTCGCGCATCAGACGCTCAGCTTCGGCGCTCTTCTCCTTGATCGCCTTGTCGCGGTCCTTCTGCGCCTGCACGAGTTGCGCAGCCGTCGCCTCAAGTTCGACCTTAGCGCCAGCAAGCTCAGACTCGTAGTTCTGGGCCAGAAGCTGAGCCTCGCCGAGGTCCGTCAGAATCCGTGTCCGTTCGTCCTGCATATCCTTCATCTGAACGATGAGGGTCGTCTCAGCTGATCGGAGGCCGTCAACGTCGAGCAGAGCCTCTTGCAGGCGGACACCTAAGTCGGTCGCGCGGTCCTTTTCCTGCACCATGTCCCCTTGCAGAGCTGAGACGAGTTCAGAGTGCTCCTCAAGCTCGCGCATGCGTTCCTCGTAGTCACGGGCCTTCTCCTCAAGCTGGTCCATGAGCTCCTGCTTCTGCACAGCTTCGTCGCTAAGGTCATTCCGGAGCCGGGCGACTTCGTCCTTGAGCTCAACCTGACGAGCGTTCAGAGTCCTGATCTCGCGCTCTTTGCTCTCCTCCAGCTCCTGGATCCGCTCAAGATGTTCTCGCTCAAGCTCCGCGATCCGCGCCTCGTACTCGGCGTTCTGGGTGCGCAGCTTTTCGGTCTCGCCTGGGGTCGCTCTCTGTGCGGCATTGATGACGGCGAGGTCGAGGGCCTGGTTCAGGTCCTCGTTAAGGTGGTCAAGAGTTGGCAGAAGCTCGGCTAGCCGGTTCGAGAGCACTGGAATCGGGTTCTCCGTCGGATCGAGGCTCATAAACTCCGGATCGTCCTGCAGCTCCTTGATAGAGCTGACTAGCTGCTCTATGTCGCCCTTCCCGAGTCCAACAGAGGTGAGCGCCTCAGCCCCGTTAATCGACATGTTGATGCGGGGTAGCTGGCTTTCCTCGAGGGCCGGGATCTCCCACGGGAGCTGATTCTCCGTCTTGTGTCGCTGTCGTCGCTTCGCCTCCTCGTCGAGGTACGTGTTCACGGCGTGCCCGATTCTGCTCGCCCATTCCACGAGCGAATGTGAAAACTCCTTGCGTCGGACGATCTCGACCACGTTCGCGGCGTATGCGTACGGCAAGTTGTGCAGACGCTCCAGATGCGGGAATGCGCTCTTCTGTCGCAGGTCGTTGTCGAGGTCTGTCATCGGCCGGCTGAACTTCGTGATTCGAACCTGGTAGTCGGCGATGCTCCGCAGGTGCTGGTGCAACTCGAGTGTGAAGTCGTTCTGAGGTCAGCTAACCCCACAGCTCGTTAGCTTACCTTGATCGCCGTCATACTAGCCAGGTCTTCTCGCATGGCCTGATCCAGTTCTCGCAGATTTTGTCGGAAGCCCACTGCATGTTAGTTTCCGAAGCAGTTCCCATGCCACTCACGAGAATCAGCCTGCATCAGAGCCTCGACCTGCTGCATGGCAAGCTCTATCCGTCCGAGCGCCTCGGCGAACTCGGTCTCGACACCGTGTATTCGGTGCTCCGCCTGTTGTAGATCGGCGTCCGACTGCAGCGCAAGCTCATCCATCTCAGACGCGACATTGTTGTAGCGCGTCACTTGGTCGGCTGACTGTCAGCTTAAACGGAAAGGACCGCGAAGCTATTACTCACTGTGTGCGTACTGGCATAGATCTCGGACCTGCTCCATCTTCTTGGTGTGGATCCAGTCGAGGAGCGACTTGCGGCTCTTGTCGTCTGCATCCTTATCTCGGCGGCGGTAGAGGCTCTCGTGCACGGTCACCTTCGGGAGCATGGCCATGTCGACGTCATAGCCCTTGAGGAGCTGGTCGTGTGCGTCGAGCTCATCGTCGACGCGACCCGTGAATTCTCGGAATGCGTCGACGATCGGGCCGAGGTGGAAGGAGAGGTTGGCGTAGGCGATGCGGAGGGCATGGGCTTGCGCCTTGAACAAGGACTGGAGGTGGCAGAGGTGGTCGTATGCGGACGCAAAGGGTGACTGGGCTTGCGCCAATTCGATGTTCCCCGACACTGTCCCGTCAGCACAGGCCGCACAAGCCTCATTCATTCAGCCGAGCGGGGCCAGCGGGAACCGTCATGAGTCGTGCGCACATGCGCCTCCATGCCCCCTTCGGTTCCCGTCCCCTCGCCCGGCACCTTCACTTACGTAGCAACGGCGGCGGGAGAATGACCTCCTCCCGCAGCTCAGCGGCCCAACGTTCCGGCTCGCTGAAGAACGTCTCGCGGTTGAACAGGTACACGATCTCCGTGTGCTGCGCGGGATGTAAGAGGCTGTAGGACGATCGGTGCCGACGACGTACGGATGAGGATGCACCTCCACCTCTTTCCCAGAGCTCCTCGAGCACCTCCTGCTTGAGCTCGCGTCCGTCCTCGGTGAAGAGGAGGATGTTGCCGCTGACGACGCCAGTGGCGGCCGACACGTCGGCGTACACCCCTTCCAGACTGGTGGTCAGCGGGAGATGCTTATGCTTATGTGGGTCACCGGGGTGGCGCTAGCCCGCTCGGTGACTGTTGTTGGTAACGACGGGTGGCCAATAGTGGGTAGCGACACTCACGAGTCATAGTCGCTCAAGGCGTGCTCGACCTTGACGATGCCGCCGTCCGAGGCGAGATAGATGTCCATCTCTGCCGGGCGGTGTGGGGTGGGGGGAGTTGATCAAGAAATGGTGGGGTGTGTTGTGGTATAAGAGAGGGAGGGTGAGCGGTCGCAATGATGCCGCGATATGTGGGTGCGCGTGGGTGACTATGGTGTGAGATGAGCCCGAGTCCACTAGCACAAGCGGGTAACCCAGTGTGACGCATACGACCGCGTAGGTGCGGGGTCTCCAACCATCGAGAGTCCACCCAAGCACACGCGTCCTATCACGTGACATTCGACTGACCATCCGACCCGCAGCGCAACACCCTGCCCCCCGATTAGTGTCTTCCTTCTTGCTCCTGATTCCTGATAACGCAACTCAGGTTCGACCTCATCGGCATTGAATTGCCCCTCGGCAGGCCATGCAACTCGCAACACAGGTGTTTATCGCAGTTACCCGCATAGCTATGCATCTGCGGAGTGCAATATCGATAGGTGGCGTGTACGTCGTCGGTAAAGACCGGCCGCTCGGCTCCGGGGTCGCTGGGCCAATTGAGATGGCAAGTGTAACACGAGCAGCTCAAACGGCAAATCCTGATGTCGCTTTCGTGTTCATACATGCGTTGGGGCAGTCACAATGCGATCTCCTTCCTTATTGCTTGTGACGAACACGTTGACTCATCGTCCACATGCGAAGCTTCAAATTGTTGGCGATTGAGCTTCTGCTGATGGTTCACCGCGTTGCCTACCGCAGTGGTCTGGTCATGAACAAGGAGTGGCTCGAGAATGACATTGGCTTAAGCAGAAGAGGTTGGCATTGACTTCAAGAGGGGCAGGCAATCTTGTCTGACATCTGAAGTCCGAGCGTAGACGCACGTGTGGCTACGCAGAGATTAGGCAGTACTGCTCGATGAAATCTCAGCCTGAAGACGACTAAGACGTAAGGACAAAGATAGCCTAGCTGCTCTGGCTGGTGCCGAGTTATAGCGTCGGCGAACTTCGGCCCCGCAGAGGTCCTGCGACGCCACGTACGCCAGCTCAGCTAACTCACATGCCAAAGCACTATGAGGGCGAGGCGGTGATGCTCTTTTATATGGGAACTTTGAGACAGACTAAGGATACGACAGCTTACGGCGCCTCTTCAATGCTTGGAGCTGAGGTCTGAAGTCACTACTGCCACGACGTGCTTCTATGGCACACAGTGCCACGTCAGCCGAAGCCCGGAAAGTGAGCGGTCGTCCGATATCACTCGAGAGCCAATTGAAGACCCAGTTAGTTGCGCTCTGCTTCTTCGCTTATGTTGTAAACAGGTTCTGGGGTATGTACAGTAGCTAAGGCAAATCTGGTGGCGCATGCCCCCGCCGCTGGTCGGATCCGACCCGAGTCGTCTGGGTCAGATATAGATGATGAAGTATACCGCGATCATAGATGACTTGATGCTAACGAGATCTGCAAATTGACAACGGAAGGTAAACAGAGAGCTGAGGTCGACTGCCCGGATCGTGGACGAAGCTCTGCCAGTCTGGTAGTCCGGACAGCTTACAGCCTCGCCAGATGTTCCAACAGGTGAAGTCGCTGAGAGCCGTGATACGCTATCTGCAGAGCATGGGGTTGCTGGGTGAACTCAGACAAGCGCGGAGCCCGAATCATGGGAAGGGTCGGCACGATACGACTGGCACGCAGCCAGTTAGCCGGGCTCAGCAGGGTGAACGATCGAGGGATTTATCTGAATTTCCCGAATTGTCTCACCCTCCGAAGTACACCGCTCCTCACCGCATATGCTACCTGGCCATGCATTATCTTGAGTTAACGCAGGATAAAGCATGAGTGCCGTCAGCGGGAGAGGACGGCGGGTTTGAGAAGGCATTGTGGTGGTGAGTGTTGGTGGCACTTGGCAATGCCAGGTGACACTTCGCTCTCACGAGCCGTTCTGATGTCAAAACAGGACTCAGCGTCATGAGCATGAGGTTGATTTGTTACTGAAGGGAGTGAGCGACAGCGGGAGTGGGGCGGTGCTGCGGCAGTGACTCAGACCGCAGCGCCACACGGCCAAAGGGGGCACAGCAACGGGGACGGCGGAGCCATTAGCCTTGTGAAAGCAAGGGCGGCGATGCCGTCGGCCTGCAGTCCACGGACTGCAGCGGGCACTGCCACATCCTACACCGACTTCGTTAAGGAATGACAATGTTGGTGGAACGAGTGCGATGGAAGGGGTAGAGATAAAGGGAAGGGAGGCCGATACGCCTTCCGTACGCACCCTGTATCGGGCTCAGATACGCGGAAACAGATGGAGAGAAGCAGCGCCGCAGCGAAGGCGGGGGCAGAATGGTCTGGCGGCGATGACAGAGGCTGGCACGACTGCAGCGGCCGGCACGGACACAAAGTGGGGAAGGAAGTGCCACAGTAAGGACAGAGATTGGGCAATAGTCCCAAGGCTTGCCGCCCCCTTTCCCCTTGGTGTCCATTAGAATAGGGGTGGGTAAGACGTGGAGATCAGGACTTGATGTGGGCTGAGTGGGTCGTTGAACATCAATGTGAAATGTGTCCCACGCCGCACATCCAAGGAGGGAGACTATTCTTGTCGAAGTTGTCGAAGTGAATCGTGATGACAGTGCCGAAGTTGCAAGCCGTAGGGGTCATGTGTGGCAGTAGCCTCATAGCAAGAGCATTCCTGTGTGGTCTCGGAGACGTGGGGGTGTTTGCAGCCTTTCTTGTCCTTCGTTACAGGTATCCCTTGCCATCGAGCAGGCTTGCCTGTAACATATGTAGTATCTTTTCAGTGGCAGTTAGTAACCAGGGTGGAGATGGGGCAGACTAAACGTCAGCGATATGTTGGACAGAACTTTGTAGGCCGTATCAAGTGGCGGAGAGATTTGATGCGGCACGGCAGCTGCATGGGTGCTCAAATCGCCACATCAACCGCGGATCATCAGCTGCAGACTACTTCAGCATTACCCATCGTACATTGACATCAGCCAAGAGTTTCAAGTTTGAAACTCATTGAACGTCCTTCCTGGTGTATTGTACAGTGGCAAGAACCATAGCTGAGCCTGAGCTTGCTTAGTTGCGTAAGAAATATCTTTCGGGAGCCAACACGCTTCCGGAGTTGAGGGATAAATGCGCAGGATGCATGCTGCTCCGACAGACCTGGGTCTGGGATGTCCGCCTCTCCGGCGAAGCAACTCGGGTGCGGTGTATAACGTTAACCGCTGGAGATGTCAGGCGAGAGTGAACATGACACTCGGTATGTACTGTGAGGCACGGTCAACTTTCGGACGAGAGTGGAGGCTAAGTGTACGTTAGTGACCACGCGCCGAGCCCCTGCCCAGTCTGAGAGGCACATGGTCAGTTGCGGGGAGTAAGTAGCTGGTCATGTCCGGCCGACAGTGAGGATGACGCGAAGGTCCAGACCTGTGATGAGTGGAGCGGTCACGGAATGCCAGCAATGGCTTCGGCGCCATCAGGGAGAGCTTGGGGCCGCATTTCGTTGCTGCGAGCAGGCGTCGCCGATATATCCAACATATGGGATGGCGAAGTAGGAGGGGCCAAAATCTGATGGAGCGAAAGGTGAGCCAGAGACGAGAATAGATTGCAATCAGGGCTGACGAGGCGAAAGAGCGAGTTGATGAGGGGGAAGACAGAAGTTCCCTGCAGTGGTCCGATTTGAATATAGCAATGACAGAGTCTGCAGCACTGTGCAGGGGCTTAAAATGGCCAGTCAACGCGTAATGAACAGAGGGGCAGGCTCATGTCATGCCCCAGTTGAGAAATCAAGGTGCCAGTCAGCGTCGCCCAAGATCATCCCAGCTGAAAGGCGGTAGCGACGATAGCAATAAAGCTTGACGCCCATCAACACCATGGGCCATGAGTGGAAACGACTTGATGTCCGAAAACCTTCGTTGACGATGTCGCGGAGTCTTCACTCTTGGGTGGCGGTCTTCGGAGTACGATCAAGGAGCCGAGAGAAGGGGCCAACCTCCTGTTGCCCGATGTGCAGTGTCGCACTGGAAGTGAGGTCGGTCCTTGATTGGGCCTCACCTGTATTTGCGTTCAACGTAAGCTGAGGAAGGGAGCCTTAGTTCGAAGGGCAGAACCGCTTCCCGAACTGCCTCAAGATCTGGAATTGGAGCGGCGCCCTGTTAGTTTGCAGGAAAAGCCGCGATGCTGAGGGTGTCGGATAAATGTGAGTTCCGGAGTAGAAGAGGGTCGGCGATGCAACTTGGTTGGACAAGGAGTAATGAGGAAGGACGTCGCGTCGGTCGTGGTGCGGACGTGGTAGGCGATGCAGGGTGGTGGACCTCTGGTGGAGCTCGGGTCCCCCCTGGCCAGGCATCCATACCGTGTTGTCATCCTCTCTGCAGCCGCACCTGCTCCGCTTTAGTACACAAATGCAACTGGTGCAGTCGTGCAAAGCGATAACATATTTTCAGATCGTGCAGTATCTCAGCGTGCCGGACACATGTCGGCACATGTTGTCGAGGTGTCGAGGTAAGCTTCATGCTGGTCTTTCAGGATCGTCACGCGGCTGGCACATGTGGCACACCGCGGAGCCAAAGCCAACGCAGGTCTCGGATCAACAGCTTCGGAGTACGCGCCACACATTCGCACTACACCCAAGCCCACGCCCAAGACGGCGAAGGCACAATGAAGCAGAGACGCTGACATTGCCCTCCGCAAGCTCAGCGCGCAATGTCGGCGGAACCGCTGAACACGGCTGAACGCGGCCAGCTGCAGCCCTTTGCTAGCTCAGCTCAGGCTCAGGCTCTGAATCAGGTTCAGGTGTGAAGCATCCTTTGGTCGTACAGTCATCTGGCCCAGGCGCGAGACAGGGGGGCGAGAGCAGTTTGGCGGAACTATGACCGCCAAGCTGCAAGATGATGTAAGTGTAAGAGGATGAGGTACAGGGGAGACAAAGGCACTGCCGGCAGGAGAGCCGAGGACGCGAGCGTGTGGCGGATGTTTGGGATGACCGGATCGCGCTTCAGCGCCTGCTGGTTGGCCGAGTGGGATGGGGAAGTGCCAGCTCAAGGTGTCCGCGGTATGTGGGGGCGGCCGTCCTCCGTTTGGGTGTCGTGTCAGACTCAGAGCCGTCGTCATCAAACTCTACCGCCCGAAATAGGCACTACCGTAGCAGTCAGTATAAACTGGCTCTGCGCACAACGGCACTCGGTGCATGCACTAAGAACGGCGCGTATCAGCCTCATCATCCGACCTGCTCGCCCTGCATAATACGGATCACTGCTGCGCACGACATGGGGCTGACTGACCTGGCCCACCGGGATGACCCTCGGACGCGTACCCGCCACCCAATTCCAATTCATCGTTACGGTCGCGCGCCGCCGCTGCTCCCCCCTTCGCCACCGCACCGGGCGTTTATAACGGGTCGGCCCCAGCCCACCGCCTGCTCCGCCCACAACTTCACTGCTTTGCCTTGTTGGCACTGCAACCCACCCATCTCCGATCGACACCATTATCGCTACCGCCTCGCACGCAACCTGGGATCCGATGGGCGGGTCCCGACACACCCACCGCCGCGGCTGCCACGGCTTCACGCTCGACTACCGCTCCAAGCCGAAACCGCCGTACGAGCTGGACGTGGAGGAGGACTACTGTGCCCTAAAACCCGAACCAGAAACCGAACCCGCTGAATACTTTGCCTCGGCATCCCCTTTCAGGTATGTCGATTCTTTCTGAACGCGATCAGGCATGTTGGAACAAAGGATTTTCGGAATGCCGAACACCCATGCATCAGCAGCGCCGTGACAACCTCGGTAGTCGTTGATCAGTACACGCCGTCGGTCCTGGCTTTTGGTGCCAAAAGCCCCGAGTGTGGCTGGTGGCGACTCGGGTCGGCATCTGACACGGTTCCGAGTCGCACTTGGTTCATGAGATCGACGATTCACACCCTCCGCATGGACATGTTCGCCAAGCATAAGCTGATTCACAGCACACTGCCCGCCGACATATGGCGAGAGATCCTGTACCAACTCTCGGCGGACTCAGGCTACGGCGCCCTCTCGAACGTGGCCGCAACATGCCGAGTATTAGACGAACTCGCCGCCCCGATTCTCTATCACCGTTTCCCCGTGACCGAAGGCACACTCCTATCGCTCGCCTTGCACTTCCCGATAGGCACCGAAGCCGCCCGTCTCAAGCTCCTAGAGCAAGTGTGCGAGTACCAGCACGAAGCGCTCGAGCTGGTCCATGTATCACGGAAAGTAGCGTCACGGCGGCGTCGGCGACTCCGCTTAGTCAAGCGGCTCGAACTGGCGCAACGGACATCGTGGCTCGGTCCAGCCTTAGAGGCGTTCTTCACCTCCTGCAGTAGCCTGGTATTCCCAAACGTGCGCGCCGCCACTGTACGGGCTCTGGGGACTTGGCCAAACTTCTGTTTCTGCTGCTACTCACCCTTGCGTCTGGCGTACTCTATGATTCTGGGGAGGTTGGCACATCCACAAGAGGTGTGTTACAACTTCCCAGCTGTCGAGGAACCTCCAGAGGACGTGAGCCGCTGGGTCGCGCGGCCAAAGGAGGCGCATATCCAGCCCCTGATGCCGATTGACCTCGTGTTCGACCCTGCATGGCTCGGACCAAAAGTACGCAAGGTGACATATCACGACCATTCGGCTGAGGATGGGCTGGTAGCGCTCCAGAATGTGCACCATGTCGTTCACATTCCCATCGCGCCTGGGCCGAATCCGAACCGAAGAAGGTTCTGCCGGCGCGCATTCATCCAAGCGGCTATCCGGGATAAGAGCGTCAGGTATGGCGAGGACACGACGTTCGAGTTCGTGCTCGACTCGCTCGATGATGACGAGTGGGAAGACGTCGACCCTGCCCCGGGCTCAGAGTGGGACGAAAAATCAGGCCAGGGGAAGGAGTACGCCCCCGTCTCGCATTCTCTCAACCACTACTCGGGCGGGGCCCACCACGCCCACATGCATAACGGGTACGGCTCCTCTGCGACACGGGCCATGGAGTACTTCTACTGGAGCGATGTGCGGGAGCGACCCGCAGCGGATCTGGGCGAGGAGAAGGCAGCCACGTTCGAGATTGATCGATGTCCTACGCCCAGCAGCTGGGATCGCATCAGGGGCGACGCGGAGTGTATCCGCTGGTCTATGGCCCGGGATCACGAGCCGTGCACGGCTTGTGGGATGCCGCTCGTTAGCGAAGGTATGGCCACGCAGCCGGGGTCGGCGTCGCCGCTGCTGCGACCACGGCCCGGAAAGGCGTCCTCAACTGAGACCTACCGCTGCGCCCTCAGTCGGCAAGAGGTGTCCCCATCTGACTCGGGGTACATCTAGCATAATTTGCATTGATACAGTAAGACTGTTTGGCATCAGTTCATCACTCGGCAATCATGACCGCACCTACACCTATAATACATACACTTATGCATGCACAGCTCCTTGATCTTACCGCAGAGGCCCCAGGAACATCGCCTGCCTGTTTCACACGCACTGGGAGCATTAATGAGCGGCGAAACCCAAGGTCAGTGCCACACCTCGTTTAAGCTAGCGGTCAGATGATCATACCTGACGACAGCCTTGGCAACCAAAGACCTATCACATCAGTCCGAGGTGCCTTGATGCATACATATGCGAGGCGTGCAGGCGATACAAGCCGGGGTGCAGGAGTACGAAGCCGGGAGCGTGCCCCAATGCAGTGCGATAAAGGTATATGCATGCAGCAATGGAAATGTATAGCATAATCTTACATTCTACGGGGAGAGGAGCTGTCGGGCTAGAGTGACTTAGAGGTACAGAGACGGGCTGAAGATGATCGAGTTCGGTTTCTCGAGCATCTCGAGAGCCTTTGTGAATTTCTCCTCGAGCTCTTTGTTTCCGATCGCGTTTGCGGCCTGGCCCATCTGGCGCAGCAGCTCCTGCAGGCGGCGGAAGCAGCGGATGATGCTGCCCTCATACACGTCGGTGAGCTTGCAGAGCTCGGCAAACGATGCTCCCTTGCACCACTGCAGCACCGGCTCCATCATTTCGACCTTGAACGACTGGACGTACTCGTCCTCGACGACGGGGATCTTAGACTCGTTCGAGACCTTGGCGATCCGACGCGCCGTCTCCTGCAGCACGCGCAGCGGCGCGGCAAGCTCCTCGCGGATCTTCACCTTCGCCTCGGACTTCTCCTGGAACACGAAGCAGGACAGCAGCGCAGCACACTGCTCTGGCGTCAGGGGGTTAAAGGTGCCGCCGAACATCATCTCGGTCAGGAGCAGCTCGTCACCGGTGCTGATCTCGCACGCGACTCGGCCCTTCATCTCGACAACGTCCTCGGACGTCGTGAACCCGAGACGGCGCAGGACACGCTTGCGGCCCTTCAGCTCCTCGAGTTGCAGCACGTCGTGCACCGACGAGATGCGCTTCTTCAGCGAGCGCACCGAAGCAATCGCCTTCTGTTTGCGGTCGTATTCGTCGTACTTCTGGGGAAGCTCAGGCGATGACGTGATCGGCAGCGTCTGAATGCGGTCCTCGAGAATCGCGATTTTCTGATGTCAGCTGGAGATCGTACAACCTAGCTTACCTTGACGAGCTTCTTGAACGAGTCATCCTTGATGCCCATGTTGACGACAGGGTCGAGGAGCGCGATGCCCTTCGGGAAGCGCTTCTTGACCTCGTTGACGGCACGGAAGGCAGTGTCCTTGTCAGACTGCGAGCGGAGATCCTTCGGCAGGTGGAGACGGACGGTCGAGACGGCCTGGACGGTGGAGAGGAGGACACCAATGATGGCGACCTCGCCGTTGTCACCGGGTCCGGGAGGCTGGATGCCCTCGGCGTTCTTGTCGCGGGGAACCTGCGAGCCCGAGGCGACCTTGACGAGGACGTCAATGACATAGCTCTTCTGCGGCGGGTCGTTCTCGGTCACGATTGGAGGTCGGCCCTTGGGGTTGACGACCTTGTTGTAACCAACGACGACGGCCCAGCCAAACTCGCGGTCACCGTCGCGGATCTCGACCATGCGGCCGGGCTGCATGAACGGAAGAACGTATTGTGGGTGCGTGATAACCGACTTGAAGTCGCTCTCGAGCACCTTGAGCTGGTCTCGGAGGTCGTAGTACTCGGCAATGTCGTCCTCGTCCTCGATCTCGATCGCGTCGCGCTCCTCCTCGGCAGCCTTGAGCTGTTTCTCGAGAACGGGCACGGACAGGCTGTTCTGGAACTGGTAGAAGCAACGCTCGAGCATGTACTCGGGGCTGATGCCTTCGACGCGCATGAGGTTGATGATCATGTTGTAGCCGAGGTGGAAGGCAGAGTCGAGACGATCAGCCTGACCCTTGACCATGCCCTTGGCCGCCTCGGGCTCAATCTTCTCGTCGCACATCATGATGACGATACCACGGGCGTCGAGACCGCGACGACCGGCACGACCAGACATCTGGATGTACTCTCCTCCGGAGAGGGTACGGAACTCCTTGCCGTCGAACTTGCGGACCGAGGTGAACACGACAGTCTTAGCAGGCATGTTGAGACCGATGGAGAAGGTCTCGGTGGCGAAGAGCGCCTTGAGCAGACCTTCCTGGAAGAGAATCTCGATGACCTCCTTCAGGATGGGGAGCAAACCACCGTGATGGATACCGATACCGCGCTTGAGAAGCGGAAGGATCTGCTCGATCTGCGGCAGCTTGCGGTCGTCCTCGGACAGGGCGCCGATCGCGTTCTCAAACACCTGCTGCACGGTCGCAGCCTCGTCCTCGGTATTGAAGTCGAGCTTGGACATCTGCATGGCAAGCGCCTCGCACTCGCGCTTCGAGAAAGCGAAGATGATGACGGGGTTCAGGTTGCGACTCATGATGAGCTTGACGATCTTGTAGATGTCCGACACGCCACCCTTCATGGCACCTCCCTTTTTCGTCTTGCCCTTTTTGTTGCGTCCCGAATTCGGGTCGGCGGGGTCTTCTCCCTGACCAGCAGCGAGCGCAGCCATCGCCTTCTGGAAGTTGTCCTCGCGGAAGTTCGATCGCTCGTCAACGACAAGGTAGATGCCCTCGGAGCCGGCGGGGAAGAGGTAGTGCTGGAGCGGTGTCGGACGGAAGTCGGTGTACACGATGTGACAAGGCTGCTCGTGCGTCTGGCACCACCACTCCGCGAACTCCATAGAGTTGGGGATCGTAGCGGACAGGAACACACAGCGCACCTTGTGCGGGAGCAGGATCAGCGTCTCCTCCCATACGACACCGCGCTCCTTGTCGCGCATGTAGTGCACCTCGTCAAAGATGACCCATCCAACCTCACGCATAACCTCAGATCCACGGTAAAGCATGGAACGCAGAATCTGATGTCAGTTGGAGGCGGAGATCCGTAAACTCACCTCCGTGGTCATGACGAGACACGACGCGGTCGGGTTGATAGTCACATCACCAGTCATGAGACCGACGTTCTCCTGTCCAAAGTCCTCCTGGAAGTCACGGAACTTCTGGTTGGAAAGAGCCTGCTCGTCAGTTCAGGCGTTCATCGCGGCAACTCACCTTGATGGGACTCGTGTAGACGACACGCATGCCCGACTTGAGGGCGGTGGCGATGGCGAACTCGGCGACGACAGTCTTACCGGCGGACGTGTGCGCAGACACCAGCACGGTCTCGCTGCGCTCAATACACGAGGTGGCGACATACTGGAACGGGTCGAGCTCGAACTTGTAGGTCCTCGCAGGCGGGTCGAGGCGTTTGTGCTGCGAGATCGGGACGTACGGGAAGCCGGGAGGGATGGCGACCTCGTGGTCAGTTTCGTGGCGCCATTAAGTAAACTCACCTGATGTCTGACTTCGTGAACGAGCTTCAGCTTGCCCTCGTCCGCAGCATCACCACCGCCCAACCCCTTGCTGGCGTCGACCTCGCGCTCCGCCTTGAGCTCGTACTCGTCTGCTCGCACGGGAGCCTGTCCGGGAATGTGGCCGTCCTTCGACTCCTCAACAGGTCCGTCCTCGCTGGTCTCTTCCTTCAGGTTCTCATCGAGCGTCTCCATCGGGTCCTTTTGCGCCTCCTCGAGGGCGGCCATGGGGTCATCATTCTGAGCCGGCTCCTCCTGGCCCTCTTCGTTGTCTATCCGGGGCGCCTTGGTCTTCTTAGCGGCGGGCGTGCCGTCCTCGGCGGCTCGCTTTTTCGTCCTCTTCCTCGGCGTCGATGGGCCGGCAGCTGATGATGCTCTGGCCATGGCGTGATAAGGTTTGTGTGGATACAGACGGATCACAGTGGATCAGATCTCCAAAAACATTCATCATCAGGAAGTGGAGGTGGATTACTCCCACGTGGCCGTCGTGCCTGAATGCGGAATGGGAGAAAAGGCGAAAAATTCATTGTGGGGTATTAACGCCGCCTTAGGAGAGTGCAGGCTGAGCGAGCGTCAGAGGGTTAGGCCGGCAGGTCCGATGAGCGAGCGTGTGCCAGACAAGCCAGGGCGGAAGCTCGGATCTTTGACTGACTTTGAATTTCAAGCTCTACGGCGTTCAACTCGATATTTTGCCATCCATCTCTAATCTCGCCTCCTTCTCCTTCCCCTCCTCCTCCTCTTCTCCTTCCCTCCTTCCGACCCTCCCGAAAACACCAAAATGTCTTCCCTCTTCGGCGGACTCTTCGGCGGCTCCAAGCCCGCCCAGGACAAGCAGGACTCTGCCTCGGCCGACATCTTCTCCCAGACCGAGTTTCGCTCGACTGTCCAGCCGTCCCAGCAGCCCCCGGCTTCGGCTGAGGGCACGATGAAGGACATTGCGCTCGACGCCAGCGCCGGCCCGTCCCAGCCCCCTGCCACCCCCGCCCCCGCTCCGGAAGCCCCCTCATCGCTTGGCATGCTCCAGTCCTCGTTTGACGCTTCCAAGCTCCACCCCATGGCCAACCTCGGCGACAACCTCGACTTCCTTGCCCTTGATGATGACAAGCTCACCGACATGGAGGGAGCCGAGTCTGTCCTCCCCTCGCGCGGCTGGACCGACGACCTCTGTGTCGGTACCGGCACCACCTATCTGACTGGTCTGCTTACGGGAGGCGCCTGGGGAATGAAGGAGGGTCTCTCGCGGCCGCTCGGCCCGAACTCCTCGATGCGCCTGCGACTGAACAGCGTCCTCAACTCGTGCACCAGGAGAGGAAGCTTCACGGGCAACTCGCTCGGTGTCCTCGGTAAGCTTTCAGATCTTCGACGACTAGCTAACATCAGCCATCTTTTACAACCTCACCAACTCTAGCTTAGACTGTCTGCGCGGCCACCACGACGCGCTCAACTCGATCGGCGCCGGTGCCCTCTCCGGCGGTCTTTTCAAGTGTACTTGTAAGTTGACTTGTCGTCTTTTCCGAGACGTGAACGCTAACTTTCAGCTGGCGTCCGCCCCGCCGCCGTCGGCGCCACCATGGGCGCTGGCGCGATGGCCGCCTGGTCCGCCCTCAAGAACTATCTGTAGATGTAGACGCGACCGGCCTTGTATTATTTGCATGCACTCTACTCCCATCCATTACACAACTTCTGGTGGCAACAAAGGTGAAATGGTGCTTGCTCGGCACTCTCGGTGGAGGAATGGAAAATCGGGGAACTGTAATTCGCATTTAGCCCGCGCGACTTGGCCGCCTTGGCCCGCTTATCCGCTTGTATCGTTTAAATTGCGGAGGATCAGCGCCATCTGCCGAACTTCATCCAAGCGTAATGTCGGAGAAGCTAAATGGGGAGGCTATTGATGATTTCATGCGTTTCTATATGGCTCCTAATCTGTTGATGTTCATTCCTGCTGTCACAACTTCAACACTACTTCCCTTGACGCTCAGAGACGAGGCTCAAATATTGAGAGCGGGACTCGGTACTCAGTGGGCGCGGGAGGAGGATGGTGAGGGTGTTAGGACATGCCGAGCTGCTTCATCTTCCTAGCCACAACGTTGGGCAGAGGACAGCTCGGGCTCTTGCTCTCAACAGACTTGCCCTCCTTCTCGAGCCTGGCGTACATGTCCGAACAGCACTGATACAGCTCCTTCAGCGCCTTCTCGCACTTGGCCTCGGAGTAGTTGTTCCGCGAGAGGCAGGTCTGGATCGCACAGGCTGTCGCTGTCAGCTCTGTTCTCCTTTGTTATAGCTTGGCCGTTTACTCTGTCCTCTTGCCCTGTTGTCCAGAAAAGGGGATGGGAGAAGAGGGGCAGGGTGAGAGCGGACCCACCTTCCGGGTGACACTCTTGATCAGGCGAGGACGACATGGTGTGGACGATGGTGAGAGCTCTCGGCGTCGGAGACGTCTATATGGCACATCGATGTCGCGACGTCATTCATGACGGCGGCACGTGACTCAGTCAGCCTCACTTCAATGCTCACCGACATGGCCACGCCGCTGATGTCCGCAACGCTGCCGGACATCGGCGCTTCGATGCATTAACCATTAACCATTAACCAGAGCGTGTTCGTGATGGAGAATGACTGCATCGGCGCCACCGCGACTGGGTGCAGCGCAATCTGCATCCGTGCAGAGGCATCATCTAGAGTCTTGGGTGGCGATAGGCGGCCTCCGTCTGACTCGATTTCAGTTCATAAGTCGTAAGCGTCGATCCGAGGCTAGCGATACACATGTTACATTTGGGTATAAGATTAATGCGTGGTATATGTTTGTGTTGCTTGGCCTGCTCGCCACTCGCCACTCCTTCCTTCTACTGCCATCATCTCTTCCAATGGTTACTGCTCCCGCCTCGCCGGCTGGTCGTCGCGCTCTGGGCGTCCGCTCCGCTCGCTCACTACACGTTCAGCGGGTGCAGCGTTCCCAGCCCATTGTCAAGCGCAACCTGCTGCAAACCCTGCACCGTGCCGATCCGCTCTCCAGCGACGGAGCCTCCCCACCTTCGTCCTAGGACGCGGATCGGGTGCTCGTCGAGCGGCGCCATGCCCTGCGTGGGGAGCACGAGCGCGTGCGGGTTCGGCATCGGCGTGTCCGTGTCGAAGCGCCACTCGGTCGCGTCCAGGTGATGGTCGATGACCTGGCGAAAGTCCTCGAGCGAGAGGTCCGGGGCTGTTGTCAGCTTACCACCACGATCCTCTAGCTTCGTGCGTCGGAATTATGCACTTACCGTCCTTCTCTAACCCGATTGCTGGACCCCAGCGCAGTGCCCGCGACTCCTCTTCGCTAACTTCCAGTACGCCCGCAAGCTCGTCCAGGCGCTCGGCCCAGCCCTCCGGGTCCTCATCGGGGTCAAAGGCGGCCGAGCTCTCGCTGTCGGGGTACGTCGTGTCGCCCTCCTGTTCCTCCTCTTCTTTCTGCTGAAGCTCCTGCGTCTCGTCCGCCTGCTCGTATGATTCCTCAGCAGCTGCTGGCACGCCCTCGCTGCCAAGAGTCAAGTTCGCCGCAACTCCGCCCGCCGTTCCGGCCAGGTAGCTCTCGTCGGCGAGGGTCAGGTCGCTGCTGTCCGCAGTCGTGTCCAGTGCGGGACGATTGCGGCGGAGCTGGAGGAAACGGCCGGTGCGGCGGATCGCGCCTGGTGTCGGGGCGAAGAAGGAGTCGTCCCGCGCGCCGTTGCCGTCCATTGTTTTGTCGTTGTTATTGTTGTTGTTGTGGACGACCGTGCAGACGCAGACCCAGAAAGTGGAGGCCGTCGTCCATCCACTGAGCGAGGAGGGCGGGAATCGGCGGCAGATGGCAGTAGGGGAGGCACACCGTCACGGAAGGAACACACCAACAGAATTGGTCCCGCTGTTATTGAATCTGGGCTGATACGGGAATTGGCAATTGCCCTGGGATGGGCGCTGGGGCTTGGGTGCTTGGATGCTTTGGGACGACGTTAACCGATCGACGACGTCCATAGCGATGCCGTGCCTCAGCTCTGACGCCGCGGACCCGCGCCCCGCTGCCGCCCGCCGGTGGCCAACGTTCCATCTTCCAACCCCCGTCCCGTCTCCATCATCGGCACTCGCGATTCCCGTCTTCTCTACCATTCTCCTCTCCGTCGCTACCCCTCACCACCAGCTATGATCACACGGATAACCCTCTAGAGGGATCACATCAAGCATACCGAAGACACAGCAGCCACATACACCACCACCAATCGCAATCTCATCTTATCATCCCCACCGACCCTACCGCTATCGCCCTGCCCCAACTCAGTCACGCCCGTGCACACGTTCCTCACGCCTGTGGCCACCCATTCTCTCTCACCACACCTTAACTGCGTCAACAGCAACCCCCTTCCTTCTCTTTCAACTGCACAATCAACAATAACCAAGCAGTCAAGATGAAATATCTCGACTATCCAGTCCTCACACATCTCTCCGAGGTACTGTCCGACAATCCGTCCCCGGAGGCGCGGATCAACGTGCGCGTCGAGGCGTACTCGATCAAGCCCGTCGCTAAGGAGCGCAAGATGTTCAAGGAGATGGAGGAAGCCTATGTCTCCGGTCAGGAAGAGATGGAAGAGTGAGGCCAGCCTACCGGGGGACCTTCCTCGCGATCTCTCGCGCCCCCATGAACCAGTAGTCTGATGCTAACACGTGCTACCAGGATGTCCTTCTCCCCAGAGATGAAGGAAGCCGGTCTCTCTTCGTGCTTTGGAAGACTCGACGTCAAGGAGTCCCGGTAAGTCGCCAGCTCCACCGTCGCCATCACACCGGCCGCGCCCGATGCCTCAGCGACTGACTCGAACCTTAGAAAGGTGCACTTCCTCCTCGTGTCGACCCTGAATACGGCCTTTCCCGACAATGACTTCTCGGGCCTCCGTCCAGACCACTTCATGCGCGAGATCTCCGCAGGCCAGGTTCTCTCGCATCTCTCGAACAACCTGCTTGGCATTAACGCTGTCGACTTGTCTCCGTGAGTTATATCTGCGGAGCCCCCATGATCGTTCAGGAACTGACATTGTTCCTTCGCACCTTCGCACCCACTACACCTATCGATAACGAACCCTTGACCACCTCCGTGCCCTTGGAACCCTACACAACAGGCTATCCGCCGCACACGCCAATGCGCTGCTGCCGCAACAAAGTTCACCGCCCAGCTCGGCGACGCCCCTCTCGTCATCGGTCAGTGCGGCCGGGAGCTCGCCTCCTTTATCTGGTGACATCGGCAACCCGAGCTTCTACCGCCTGCTGAACGACATCCTTCCGCTGCAGGAGTGCGAGGTGTACTCGTGGTTCCCTGAGCCCGAGTACGACCCGCATGTCGATCCAGAGGAGAACGAGGAGGCCAGCGAGTACGATGATGAAGATTCGGACGAGATGATCGGAAACATGGACATGGATATCGACATCGACGGCGAAGGCGCATACGTTAGCTGGGGCCAGGCTGGCATGGATTTGGAGCTTGACGGCCCGTCCAGCTCATCTGGGCAGCGTCCAAGGTCGCTGTCGCGCAACGCCATCGACGACCTCGAGATGGGAAGCCCCTACCTGAGCGCGCAGGACTTCCCGGCGGCGCGCAAAGTTGGTGGTCTCCTTTGGAGTGCCAACTACTTCTTCTACAGCAAGTGAGTATGCCAGCTGTTCTGTGACAGGCCTAGCTGACATTCAGGCGCCAGAAGCGTGTGCTGTTCATTACGACGTGGGCGCGCAAACGGCCTTCGCACGAGGGAGCGCCGATCGACAAGACGCTGGCGGGCAGCCTGCCGCTCCCGATAACCGCTTCTTTGACACCGCCTACGGCGGGCTTCGCCGGGGGACATGGGTTCACCCCGCGCTCGCCCAAGACGAAACGGCACCATAACCTCAGCAACGCGCGTCCGTCGCACCGGCGCGCCAAGATGGCCAAGCTCGCGCAGGGCAAGACGCTGCAGGCGTCTACGATCCCAATCCGCGGTCTCGGCCTTTCGACCTCTACTCCCGCACCGACAACTCCCACTGCCGGTCGCATGGCCGCCAGCGCTCCCGCCACAAGTGCGAGCGGGATACTCTCGCCCGCGTCCGTCGCGAGCCCCGGCGCGATGACAAGAATGAGCGGCAGTCTGCGCCCGCGCCAGACAACGGCTCGTATGCTCATCAACGCCGCCCAGCAGCAGCAACAGCAGCAGAAACAGCCCGACCGCGACCGCGACCGTACCCGCAAGGAGCGCTCTGGCTCGCTCACGCCCGGCCCGCCCTTCGTCCCCGTCGCCGAAGGCGGGAAGCGCGTAAAGGTGTAGCATGCCGACGCGGCTGCGCCTAGTATCCTGTGCATATCGAAGAAACAAGCAACACCAAACGACTATCATCAACTGACAGAACCAGTACGGCTCGTACGGGGACCTTTGTATCATGACTATGAATTGTTCATTGTGACGACGCAGTGAACAGCGGGCGCAGCGGGCGACGAGAAGGTGAATGAGAGCCGGGATGCCGCAGGGGCGTAATGGGGAAGGGTTGTGATCGCTATGCAGGGGATCGAAATTCGGGAATAGGGGTCAGATCGATCGGCGCTCCAAGCAGGAACCGATCTAGTCATCGAGCCTATGCGTAAAGGAGGGCATGAAACAGCCACATGTGAAAGCTACAGGAATGGTACAGGTACCAACGAAGCTCCAGCTTCGTCCCGGAGAAGATCACAAATCACAATAAACTGCTTGGTAGGATTGACTTCAGATGCAGAGCACCTGTCGGTTCTCGACTACAGGTCGAGGATGGACACGTAGGGCCTAACCCTGCGCCTCGCAGGGACGTTGGGCCAATGCTGCGCCGCGAGCTCCACATGAGGTGCGGGTTCGTCCTTCTCCTCCTCGTTCGCAATCAGGGGGATCGCGACAACGAACACGTCCTCACCCTGCCTGGGCTCGGGCGTGTTGGGGAAGGAGGGGGTGCGTGTTGCGCTGCCGCTCGATGGGGGCGAGCGGGGTGTAAGCGCCGGCGCGGGTGGGAGGAGCGGCACCGAGGGCAGAGAGGGGAGGGCGCGGAAGGCGCCGTCTGGGTCGATCTCGCTGGCCGGAGACGAGTGAGAAGGCGACGAGGGGAGGGACGAGTCGTCCCGCTCTGGACTGCTATCGCTCGCGGCCACGGGACCCTCGGGGGGCACGACGGTCACATCGCTGAGCCGCCGGGCGGAGCCCTGCGTCGCGGCAGTCGAGCGCGGGGCGGGCGTCCAGTCGCCCCAGGCGGAGAGTTCGGCCCGCCGGCTCGCAAGACGGCGGTACGAGCGTCCAATGTCCAGCTGGCGGGTGTCCGCCTCGCCGAGGCGGGTGACGACGCCACTTGTGTCGGGGAGCCTCGCGTCGATTTCGGCAAGCACCTCGCGTTCACGGGCTACGAGGGCCGCCAGCCGGCGCCGGATGTCCTCGCTATGCCGGCCAGAGGCGAGCATGTGCTCCAAGTTCGCAAGCACGCGGCGCATGACGGGCCGCTCGTTGCCTTGCTGTCCCAGTTCGAGCTCGCGCGTCATCGCATGCGTCCGCGCGCGAGACTGCTCGATGATGCTGATCGTGCTGCTCGTGGCGTGCAGCTCGGGATCGCGCTCGGTCAGGTTCCGCTCGACGCGGTCGCGCTCAGACGGCGCAAGATCCCATGTCCCGCTCTCGCTGCGCAGACCTTGCAGAACCTGCGAGCGGCGCAAGGCGCTGATGGCCGCGGTTTGCTGCTGGCGCGTAGCCTCCTCACTAGCCTCGCGGGAGCTGAACAGAGACGGGCTGTGCTCGCGCTGCAGCTCACGGAGATGGCGGAGGCGGCGGCGCGTGAGCTGGTCGGGGCCCTGAGTGTCGGTCTCATCATCCTCGGCGCGAGACGACGGACGAAGGCGAGAGCGCCTCGGCTGCGTGATCTCCCGTTGGCGCTGGACGATTTCGCTGTGAATGTGCGGCGGGAGGCGGAGACGGGAGGTCTGTTGCTGGTCGAAAACCCGCTGCATCTGCTCCGTCGCCTCGGCTTGTCGCGCAGCATGCCGGCGGCGCGCCTGCGCCCAGCTAAAGAAGTCGTCATATTCCGTGACGTCTCCTTCCTGTCCACGGCTTTCGCGCACCTGCTCCTCCTCGAGGTCGCGCGCCTGCTCCTCCCACCAGTCAGGGCTCAGCGCGCGAGTCACTCCCTGAACGTGGGCTCGGCTGCGAGAAACGAGATCGAGGAGCTCCAGACGGTCGGCCGGCCAGTTGTCCTCGTCGTCCGAATCCTCACCGCCACTTCGCGACCGGCGGCGCTCCTCGAACAAAAACTCGCGGTAATAGCTGTAGTCGCCGTCCAGCGGACGGTCAGAAGGCGGGTTCATGATCCGGTTCAGGAACGCCCTCTCCGTCTCGGTCAGGCGCTGGAGGATGTCGTCCGCAGACTCGAGCCCAGTCGTGCTGCGGCGGAACGGCCGTGTGAGGGACAGGGCGTACTGCATGGCGTCCATCGGGAGATCCTCGGTGCGGTTCGTTTCCGCCTGCTGCGTCACGAGGTCCCACAGATCGTGAGCAATGTCGACGTGGCGCTGCATGAGCGCTGCCCCATTGTCAGCGCTTGCTCGGGCGATGCGCATCCATGCCACTCTTGTCTCGTTCAGGCGGGCCTCGGCCGACTCGATCTGGCTCTCGAGCGTTCGCACGTAGCGGTGCCTGCGACTGGTACCCAGGTCACGCGTGAACGAGGGTGCAGTGACATTCGGTGGGCTCGCCATAACGCCCGCACGTAAATCCTGTGCCACCTGCACAATGTTGCGAGCTTCGCGGTCGACTGGGTGGCCCTGGCGTTCGCGAACCATGATTCCACGGCTGGTCAACCCAGACGACTGATAAGCCCCATAGTAGTCGGAGCGACGGGAGCTTGTCGCCTCGCTCCTTGTCCGCTCACTGGGCGTGCGTGAGACACTGGGGCGAGAAGGCGGCTCAGAACTTTCGGCGGACTGGGAGGGCGCCCGGTACCGACCAGTGCGCAGATTGGCCAGACTCGCGAGAGTCGTCTCATACTCGCTTGGCTCGGCAGGGGGCTCAGCGGGGAGGGGCGTGTAGGCGATCGGGTCAGGTGAGCTCGACTCCTGTGTCGGGCGGGGTGAGCGTACGACGATCGGCTTCGGCTGCTTTGCAAGGACAGCCAGGTTAGTCGGAGGGTGGCCGCGTGAGCGCTCCGGCTCCGCATACTGAGTGGAGATGTATGTCAGTCTCGTGGCGTAACCGTGCCCGCCATTCCGGGAGCCCTGGCCGGCATGGCTCGAGGGGAGAGAAGACGAGGAGGCAGAAGCCTGCTCGTTGCGGGGCGTCGACATGTGTGCGAAGGCTGGACGGGGAAGTGGCGTGATGTTGGACAATGCGGAGGTTGTTGTGAACGTAGGAGACAGCGCGATACCAAGAGCTGCCGCACGCTCTAGTTCTCCAGCCTGACCGCGAAGGCGTTCGACGGCAACCGAAAGCTGCTCGACACGATTGCTGAGAGAGTCGCGCAGCTCCTCGAGTGACTGCAGCAGGACGCGGGTGTTGGTTGGGTCTGGTCGATACCGGGGGTGGAAGGTTGAGGCTGAGGCGGAGCTGCTAGAGGAAGACGCAGTTGCGGCCGATGGCCCAGACGACTCCGAAGGTTGAGAGGTGATGGGAGGCATAGAAAGGAGCGAGAGGAGGGGAAGATATGCTGCCGCAGGGGTGGGGAGATGAGAAAGTGACAATGAAGGGTGACTTGCCGGGTGCCGAGGAACGGGAATCGCGGTGGGAGATGGGAGGTGGGAGAGGGTGGCAGGCGGTGCTGTGCGGCGTCGATGAGAGGAATGGGGTATAGAGGGCGGTGTTAGAAGGCGACAGTGAACGGCCACGGCGACGGAGTGTGTCAGGCGTTAGGGAAGTCTGTACGAAGAGTGTCGAGAGCGCAACGCATGCAAGTGCCCAAGTAGTAGTAGTACTACTGCGCGGGCGGCGGGTGCGCGAGTGCGGTGCATGTTCAAGTAACTTGGGACTGGGGACAGGGCGTTTGGCGCAGGGAGGCTAGGGAGTGTGTGAGGGAGGAAGGCGAGGAAGCCGCCCTCGATCCCCCCGTGTGCGTAGCATGCGTAGGGTGCGTGGTGGCCAAGCCTCTGCCCTGTCTGCCAGCTGCCTGTCTGCCCGTATGCGGCCTATGGTCGGGTCGCAAGCGCCGCCGCCGATAGGAACTGCTGCTAACCTGAATCAGACCCGGACCCGGACAACCCACCACAGGGACCGGACCTGCCCGCTGACTTCCCATCTCCATATCCTTATTGGCGATGGCCGATAAGCACATGGCCCCCGCATGGCCCCTCTCTCCCTCCGAGCACGGACGTCTGCACATCTCCGTCCGAAAGTCACTCCCAAAGTTCACGAGCTCCCAGCCGCCCGCGGAGCAGAGCCAGTGAGCAGTGAGCGACTCGCCATGACGTAGGAAGGTAGGACTCACACCGCATACTGCACCGACGCACCGAAGCTATCTATACCGATCTGCAACCCGTTTCAAGTCTTCCTTCCTCAGCTCACCCCCCAGATATCCTCACACCTAGCACTCACAAATACTCACGGCAGCATGGATGTGGGCATGTTCAACTCGACCAAGCCGGGCAACGACCCAACACAGCCCGGCGCCGCCAATGACCTCAGCTGGGTCAACGTTGGCATCGGCTTCCTCTTCGTTCTGTTCGACGCCATTCTGTCAACAGCACTTGGACTCGGCATTGGGCGTGGACTGCTTGTCGCCGCTTGCCGATGCATCATCCAGCTCACCGTCATGAGCAAGGTGCTCGGCACCGTGTTTGAGAGTAACAACATCTTTGCCGTCATCGGCATCGCCCTCCTGCTCGAGAACCTCGCTGCGATCGAGGGAACATTCAACAAGGCCAAGAGAAGATACACTGGCATGGTACGTGAGGCCCATTTTCGAAAGCAGTGACGAGGTAGCTGCGAACCGATGGTCACAATCTCCGAGCTCTGGAGAACATCTACACAACGCTGAAGGAAGGCAGCGGCTGGCCCGGGGAAGGAAGACACCGAAGTGAGAGAGGCGCTAAGACACTTCAGTTCCCCTTCATCTTCCTGTCGATGATGTGCGGTACGATTCCGATTTCTATTCTCGGCGAGCGCTTCGCCATGCAGCAGCGTCCCTTCTGGCAGCCGGACCAGTACAGTAAGTTCCAAGCTTGCGACTTCCTTTCGCGATAGCTGACCCTCAGTTCCGATCCTCGGCATGCTGCTCGGAAACGCGATCAGTGCCATCGGTGTCGGCATCAACAACGTGACGACCGAGTTCACTGTCAGCCGCGACAAGATCGAGACTGCGCTCGCGATGGGCGCGAGCCGCTTCGAGGCGTGCCGCCCGATCGCGGTCGAGGCGCTCAAGCTCGCCCTCCTTCCGACCATGAACCAGATGAGCATTATTGGTCTCATTAGTATTCCGGGTGCGTGTAAAAGAGAGCGCGTGTTACTCGCCGCTGCTCAAGCTAGCGAAGTCTTGTCGTTTAGCTGACTCCCAGGCATGATGACCGGTGCCATCGTCGGAGGCAAGAGTGTCGAGCAAGCGGCGCGTCTGCAGAGTGAGTCCACCTTTTCCTTTTGGCTGTATGTGCGCCTTCGTAGCTAACCGCAGTGATCATCATGTTCATGATCAGCGCGTCGTCTGCGCTGTCAACTCTGGCCGCGCTCTTCTTCACGCTGACGACGCTCGTCGACGCCTCAGCCCGTATCCGCACCGACCGCATCGATCCCCGCCAGCCGTGGATGTACCGCGCGCGCGACGCTTTCATTGAGGCCGTCTTCGGCCCGATCCGCGGCTTCTTCCGTGGCGAGCGTGGCACGGAGGAGGAGCGTCGTGGCCTGCTCTCGGGCGAGAACGGCGACAACCATAACGGTAACAACGGCCACAACGGCAACAACAGCAACAGGCACTAGAAGCGCCTCCCGCTCGAGTAACCGCCTCCCAAATGTTCGTAAACACGCACAGCCGCAATACTGGCTGATACACACGCCACGATGACTGGCCATAGATAGTAATGCAAAGTCGCCGCTCTAGTTCACCGCAGGCACACACCACACACTGTAGCCACATACTGATAAGAAGTTTGGTGGGGTATCCCGTCT
This sequence comes from Trichosporon coremiiforme, assembly GCA_039545355.1. Classification (NCBI taxonomy): domain Eukaryota; kingdom Fungi; phylum Basidiomycota; class Tremellomycetes; order Trichosporonales; family Trichosporonaceae; genus Trichosporon; species Trichosporon coremiiforme. The sequence continues at coordinate 298,119 of BCJJ01000023.1, forward strand.
ATGCATCACGTACAACGCGTCTATGCGGCGGCCGGATGAGCGAACGCCGTGTCTAAGAGGAAGAATTTAGTCCTCAGCCTCGACCATCCAGTACGCGGGGGCGTCGAGCCGCTCGTGGCCCTTGAGGAACGGCAGGCCGACGATGAAGATGTACTCGAGGGTCTTGCCGCCCTCCTTCTTGATAAGCTCGCCGGCGGCGGCGGCGGAGCCTCCGGTGGCGATGAGGTCGCTGGAATGTTAGCTGAAGCGTTCGCGGTGATAGCTTGCCGAGCGTCACATCATCCTCCATCCGAGTCCAGCCCGGGGTATCGAAGCAATGGTTGAGCTGCCAATTCCAGCCTAGGACTCGGAGACGTGGTCCTGCTCTCTGTGCACTCACTCAAAGACAATGACAGTCTGGCCCGGCTTGATAGCCCCCTTCTGCATCTCGAAGCGGTCGGTTCCGTACTCCTTCTCAAACTCGGCGACCTCGCACTCTCCAGGCAGCTTGCCAGCCTTACGGACGGGGACGAAGGCGGCGCCGAGACGCATGGCAATGATGGGGCCGAGGAGGAAACCGCGCGCGTCGAGGCCGACAATCACGTCGGGCTTGGTCGTGTACTGCTGCGTGATGTGCGAGACGAGGTGCGTCACGAGCGTCTCGAGCGCATAGGGGTCGCGCAGGATCGGGAAGATGTCCAGGAAGGTGACGCCCTGGGTGTTAGCTAACCATTACCGCAGCCATAGCTTATGAGCCATTACGCCGACGCCTCGTCAGCCTTCCTCGCCGATGTGTGTGGGTCTGAGCGCGCGGTGCTGGCGGCCGGAGCGGAAGGTGGATGAATGAGGCAAGAAAGAGAGTGTGGACTGAGGACTCACCTTCTTGGGCCAGTCGGGGTACTGGCCAAGGCAAGACTTGAGGAACGCGACGTCAGACATGGTGCTAGAGACTATGTTGTTGTGACAAACGTTTGTCGTCGCGCTGTCCTTATCGCGAAATCTTTCTCGATCGCCATTGATCGCCGATAGCGGGGCCACGTGGTCTAGTCCCCGTTCATTGAACCTCCACCAGCGGTCACATTAGGCGTGAATCAATTCTGCACGCCTGGCATTCGCCGCTCTGAAATTTCAGAATCTGATTGCAACCACCGCCACCAACCTGTGAAGTCATCGATCTGGTCTCGTGCACTTCCGTAACAACAGCGACACCATGGCCAAGGACAAGAGCAAGAAGAAGGCCCGCGCCGAGGAGAACGGCGAGGACGTCGCCGTCGAGGAGCAGGTCAACAAGAACAAGCGGCACAGGAAGGACAAGCGTGAGTACTCTCAACCTCGCCGAAGCTTCAACGCTGTTGCTGTCCAGCTAACGACCAGCCTGGGACACGGAGGACGTGGACCACTGGAAGATTGAGCCGATGACAGCGCCCGATGCCGCGTCGCACACGCCCTTCCTCGAGGAGTCCAGCTTCGCCCTGCTGTTCCCGAAGTACCGTGAGCCGTACCTGCGCAGCGTGTGGGGCCAGATCACGTCGACGCTGGACAGCTACGGACTCGGGTGCACGCTGGACCTGATCGCGGGCAAGATGAGCGTGCACACGACGCGCAAGACGTGGGACCCGTACATCATCTTCAAGGCGCGCGACCTGCTCAAGCTGCTCGCGCGTGGTGTCTCCGCCCCGCAGGCGATGAAGGTGCTCCAGGACGGGATCGCGTGTGACATTGTCAAGATCTCGGGCATCGTGCGCAACAAGGAACGCTTCGTCAAGCGCCGCCAGCGTATTGTTGGCCCCGGTGGATCGACGCTCAAGGCCATCGAGCTCCTCACGGACTGTTACGTGCTCGTGCAAGGCAACACGGTGTCGTGCATGGGAAGCTACAAGGGATTGAAGGAGGTGCGCCGCATCATCATCGACTGCATGCACAACATCCACCCGATCTACCGCATCAAGGAGCTCATGATCCGCCGAGAGCTCGCCAAGGACCCGAAACTGGCCAACGAATCATGGGACCGGTTCCTCCCTAGTGCGTATCGTTCCTCCTCCCTCCTCCCTTTACCCTTTCCCCTCGCTCAGCTGTCACACTATGCGAACCCAGCTAACGTACCCAGAGTTCCAGAAGAAGCACCTGAAGACGTCGGAGAAGACGGCGAAGAAGAACGCGGCCGGCGGCGCAGGCGAGCCAGCCAAGAAGAAGGCAAAGGTGTACACGCCCTTCCCGCCCGCGCCGGCGCAGAGCAAGCTCGACGTCGCGCTCCAGACGGGAGAGTACTTCCTCAAGCCGAAGGAGAAGGAGGCTGCCGTGCGCGCCGAGCGCGAGGAGCGCCACGCCGAGAAGACGGAGAAGAAGCGCGCACAGCGCGAGGAGGCATTCGTTGCTCCGGAGGAGAAGGCTGCCCCTTCGCTCGAGGAGAGGAGGAAGAAGAGGAAGCGTGCAGAGGACGCTATGTAAGGCGAGCGGAGCGAGCCTACATGAGAGGGAGATTTAGACTGAGATTGGTGGCGATAGATAGCAATCATGCATGTTCTGTTGTACAACTGGCGCGGGGCCAAGGGGGTATATGGGAATCTAACTGTGCTCTTCCGGCGCGGCCGGGAGGGCGAGTCGATGCTGGGTTGCTGCCAGGAGCCTGCGCTGCAATCATGGTGCTGCTCTATAACGCATGCTACGGCGCTATCGCGCCCGGCGGTTACACAAAGTAACTCGGCGCGCCGGCCCTCCGCATGGCCGGGTTGCGATTATCGGTCTGGTTCTCGATCGCGGCCTCGTAGACCTTGAACGACGTCTTTCCATTGCTGTCGACTTGCATGATGGACGCCGAGTTGCCGCACCTGTAGCAGTAGTTTGGCGCGGACCAGACGGTAACCAGCGCATCGTCAAACATGTGCTTGTAGCCCTCTTGCACGAGCTGGTGCGCGCGCGCAATCAGGCTCAGGTTGTTCACGTGGTTGAACTCGTGCGTCACCTTGGCACCGAAGAGCCAGCCCGCACCTCGGGGCGAAACACCCCACGTCTCGACATCATCCGGGTCGGACCACATGAGGTCTGGCGTCAGCTGAGTCCTTCGCTATCTTGAAGCTGCTCTACCGAGCTTCGCCGTCGCAATATCGGCAACAGCCTCACTCTGCTCGGCCCTCGTACTCACCACAAAACGGCCCCTCGTGCGGTACCTCCTGCGCGCGCGATATCGTGCGCACCTGGTCGAGCGTGCGGATGTCCGGCGACAGACCGCCGTGCACGCACAGGATGCTCGAGTCAATGATGGCCGCGAGGTTCAGGCTGTCAAACACGTTGCAGCACGCGCGCCACACACTCGGGTTCCCGTACTTGTTCATGCACTCGTCGTAGAAACCGTACACCTGCGTGATCTGCCGGCTCTCGTGGTTGCCGCGCAGGAGCGTGATGCGGTCCGGATACCGCGCTTTCAGCGCAAAGAGCAGCGACAGCGTCTCCAGCGAGTAGTATCCGCGGTCCACGTAGTCGCCCTGGCGTCAGCTCAACGAAAAAAAATAGCGAAGCCGCAAGCCCACTGAACACGGCGAACAGCTCCGCCCGCCCTCCGCTGTGCGAGGACGGCCCACTCACCATGAAGATGTACTGCGTCTCTGGCGCTTCCCCGCCTTGCCGGAAGATCTCGAGGACGTCCCAGAACTGTCCGTGGATGTCACCGCACACGGTCACCGGGCTCTGGACGAGGTGCACGTTGCTCTCCTCGAGGAGCAGGTCGCCGACGCGCTGGCATAACGCCTTCATCTGGCGTTCTGGCAGATGGCGACATTTTCGGAGCTACGGTTGTTGTCAGCTCCTGCCACCTGATCTTCTTCCTTGAGTTGCGGCAGCTGCCACCGCCATGACCAGCCGCGCGTCACCAGCTCCCGGGTCACGACCGAATCTCAACATGGCCCTAGACACCCCACATGAGGCACGCGCTCCATGTTTGACGCCCATGCCTTGGAGCTGGTCGTGTGATGCCGAGGAGCACGCTAGCAAGCCCCCCTGGAGCACTGCTGGATGCCCTGTGCTGCTGCGAGAGCGACACTCACTCGCTCGATCCACTTGTCGGGGTCCGACTGATCATAGTCAATCGTCATCTCGAGCGGCGGGTAAAAGGTGCGTGGGGTGGGTCCTGGGGGCTGATAAGAGGCGCTGGGGTCGGTAGCGGGGCCGTTCTTGTGGGTTTAAGCGTCTAGAACGATTTTCTGGGGGTTTTCTGTTTCAACGTCTATACCGGGAAGACGGACTTGACGGCGTCGGCGACGTCGGCGATGGGTGGATTGAGTGGCTCGGCAGGATTACTCGGTGGTCGCTGGCGACCCAAAGCACTGGACCAAAGCCGTCTGAGAATGGGGTGCTGTAATGATTGAGTCACGTGGTCTGAATGACGTGTAGGCTGCGCATGGCTGGTGACCACCTCGGCACCGCTGACTGGGACGCTGACTCGGATCTTTAGCCGGGTATGCCGGGGGAAGGCTCGCATCTCGCTGTTGATATCGCTCGCCCCCCTGCCCCCCCCTGCTTGCCCAGCTCCCCTCTGGCCCTCCTCGCGTTCTGCGCTCGCCGATAACTGTGCTGCCCTTAGTTATCCCTGCGCGCGACCCGCGATCGATAAGCCATGCCCGATCCTTTGCCAAGGACGCCGCCCCCCGCCTCCCCTTCCGAACACGACCAACATGAAGACCCCGACTCACCGCACAACGACGCATCCGGCATCAACAATGCGTCCGGAGCCAAGAAGCGCAAGCTCAGCTCAGGACGCACATCGCAGGCCTGCAGTGCGTAACGGCCCGTCATGGACCCGAAGTACATGAAACTGACAACGCCGCAGCACGATGTCGTTCCCTCAAAATGAAGTGTATCGGGGCTAACGACCCGCCGTGAGTTCCCAGCGCACACGACCTCTACGCATCGCTGACATCCGCAGATGTCGTCGCTGCAGACGTACCGGAGCGAGCTGCGACTTCATCCCGAGAGCGAATGCCGCTCGACCGTGGTCTCCCGGCCCGTATCCGTCGCACACCTGTACCGAGCTGTGGCGCAGCCAGGTGACGCAACGTCTCAAGCAGCTCGAGGCTGCCAACGCTCGCTTCGAGGCCCTGTTTCAGCAGCTGGCGAAAAATGGTACCATCTCGGGTGTGCAACTCGGCCACACGCCGACTGACACGACGGACCCGCCCTCCCTGCCCTCCCTGGGTCTCATCCGCGAGGAAGGCGAGGGCCGCACCGAGGGCGAATACCAGGGCCTTCTCCAGGCCATCGAGAGGCTGAAGGACGAGCTTCCAGCGCACATCGCCGCCGCAGAGGCGTGGTCGCCTGGTGTTGTCTGTCCCATTTGGGAGTCGTGAGTTAGGAGGTGCTTAGACTGATAACTGACATCAGATTCCGATCACACATGCCAGGGTTACACTTCTTCTCTGGCCAGGTGTCGTTTGTGCACCCGACTCCGCTTCTGGCCGTCGCCATCCTTTACGTTGGAGCAGCGCACATCCCCAGCGCGGACCTCGCACGCCATCAGCCTGTGTACTTCAAAGCCTTCACTCGAGCTGTCGGCACGCTGGCTGTCCCTGATTGTCCAATCCGCGGGACGTGCATCCTGGGGGAAGACGGTCCAGTCAGTGCCAAGTTTGATGACGTTCTAGCGATCATTCTCGTCGGTCTCCTCGCCGTTGGCTGGGTCGACACACTCGGCATGTGGGTCAACACGGCCTACCGCCTGCTGCTCGACGGGACCGCTGAGGAACGTGGCCGGCGACAGTCTGAATGGCGTGGTCTTTGGGAAGGGCTGAGGGTAAGCTTCTGGGTCCTTATTAGCCGGCTGACGATAGACGATTGAGCTCGAGCACTCCTCGCTCCACCTCATCTGCCCCGCACTGCCGCGTTCGCCTCCTGACCCTCCTTTCTCTCCCGCGCGCTCAGGGTCGCCGACGATGAACGCTGGAGCGCCGATCGGCGAGCTGCTGGAGATCATGCAGCGCCGTATGCCGCGGTTCGTAGGCCGCGGTCTGCCGACAGTATGGGAGACAGTGTGCGTAAACAACGACCCGAAGCAGCGACGCATCACAGCTGAGCCGGACGACATGGCCGCGATCCGATCGTGGGCTATCGAGATCGACACCTGGTACTCGCGGTGCGCGGCGGACACGACGAATGCATCGCTGTACGTGCGCTCCATCATCCTGCTGAACTACCACTTGCACAAGTTGTTCGTGTTCAGCATCTTCTTCCCTCTTCTCGGCGTCGCAGCGACGGGTGCGTCGGAGCGCGAGCCTTTGCTCGAATCCTCCCGCGTCGTGCTCAAGATCGAAGCGAGCGGATTCGAGGTCTGGTCGTCCTGGGACCTCGTCATCATCACGAACGCGTCCCTGATCCTTCTGCAGGCGTGGGCCTCGGGCGCCGCCGACCAGGAGGACCTGAATCTGATCCAGAACCACCTCAACCTTCTCACGTGCACGCAGCAGGCGGCGCCGAGCCTGCGCCACATGCTCGCGTCCCGCCTCGAGACGGCCCTACAGGAGGTGCGCACGCCTGTACGTACCACCGTGCCTCTGCCCGCGACGAGTCCGCAGGAGACCAACGCCGCCATGAACAGCATGGTCAGCACCTGGTCGCACATGGGGCAGCAGCGCGACGACCAAGAGCGCGGGCAGCCGTATCCGCCCCGCCCGACGACGACTGGGTTCATGCCCCACGCTCCCGACCTCGGCGGACTCATCCCCGACCTGCCGCCGTTCGACCTCAGCGACCCCACCGCGCTGACGGACTGGCCGCCCTTCCTGCTCAACTTCTTCGGAGACCAGAATGCCATTGGCCCTCAGCCTCCGCCGACCGCGGGCCCGCAGCCGCAGCAAATGCCGTTCCAGCCCCAGCCCCAGCCGCACCACCCACTGCCTCACCACCAGCCCCATCCCCAGCACGCGCCGCACCCCCAGTAGAGCTTGGGGGCGCCTCAGAGAACCACTGGTATCAGCCGTTTGTATCGATAAATTAGCCTACAGCGAGGCCTCGTTGTATATGCATGAAGTGGAAGAGTTACTCCAGCCGCCCAGGGTGGCTCTAAGTCGAGACGCACGGCACCTCGGCACTCCAGCGCCGATACGCGCCGATGGTTCCCCGTGCCTCGACCCTCGATCGGAACAGTCTCACTGGCGCGGTCCGAAGCACGCGTAGCACGCCGTCTGTTCTAAATCCAACACGCCCTAATCATAATACTTCGGTTATACCGAGGCCGACGCCGAGCATGCACATTCCTTAGCTTAAAGCATGTCGACCAGATGCATGCCCCCGCTGTGATGGAGCACGATGATCACCCCCTGCCCTTCGTTCACGCTCTGTCGCCTCGCATCGCTCGTGGAAAGTGAGTCTGCCGTCACCTCTCTTCCACTCGACTCCTCCCTCTCGGCCACTATCCTCCGGGCTGTCTTCTTCCCCAGCATACCGAGGGCGGCAGCGTTGCCTAACAGCGTTTATGTTCCTGCCCATCGGGCCACCCAACTCTGACCCTCCTCCCACACGACGTTCTCCCACCCAGGCTCGACCACTCGATCGGAAGACGTTCAGGAGCCCGATCAGAAGACAGTTTGAAGCCATGAAGTGAAGAAGGAGAAGCGATAAACCGTTTCCGTTGTAAGCAATGATAAGGACGACTGATACTCGTACATGTACCCCTTTCTATGTCTGTATCGGTACACTCCCATGCAGCTCTACACTCTGTGTGCTCGCTGCGCTCGCAGCTACACGCGGAAAGTGACCACGTCCAGCTTTGTGACCGAGTGTCCGGCCGCAGCGAAGCCAGTTCCTGCCTGTCAGCTACTCTTCTGCTCACACGAGCTTCGTCCCGCCAGCTTTCCGGACTGAACTCACCCTCCTTGCCCAGCGGAATAGCCTTCTCGATGCTAGCCTCGCAGACGGGACACGTGTTGCCGCCCTTCTGGGCGCGCTCGCAGCACGCATTGCACACGACGTGTCCGCAGATCGCCTCGCGTTTCTCCTTTGCGTCCTTTTTCTTCTTCTTCTTGGGCTCGTCGCCGTCTGCCTTCTCTTCCGCCTTGCTCGAGGTTAGGAGCATGGCTCCGGTTGCGTTGTTGACTTCACGGAGGCAGGAGGGACATCCCGGCTTGGATTCGGTGGCGGAACCAGAGGAGGAATGCGGCGCTTTGGAAGAAGGGTAGCTGAAGATCACGGGGAGGAGCGTCTTGCGGCTTATCGGGTGCGCTTGCCCGACGTGGCACAACGTCTGGAGCTTGACTGCCTTCAAAGGACCGAGGGGCGCCTCGGGCGTGTTGTCAGGAAGCCAGAAGGCGGCGATCTTGGCTTTGCGTCCGTCGCTCTCCTCTGCCTCGATCGCCGCGAGGGCCGCATCCTCCGCTTCCCGCGCCAACCTCTCAACCTCCGCCTCGAGATCCTTCTCGTTCTCCTTTCCTCCCTCCTTCTCCCCTCCATTCGCTCCCTCAAACTTCGGCGCGCCAATCCTCACCCGTCCACCGAGACCCATCCCCCGCTCAAAGTTTGCCCGGACACGCTCGCGCGCCTTCTCCCGCGCCTCGAAGCGCTTCCGCTCGTCCTCCCTCTCCCAAGCCTCGAGCTCTGCCTTCTGCCGCTCGATGCCGGCCCTCTGAGCCAGTAGGTCCGCATAGCAGCATTCCCGGCAGAAGACGTGCGCCTCGGGGCACGCTACCGCGTCAGTCACCTGCGACAGACACAGGTTGCAGTGGTCCATCGGCTTCATCGAGTCCTGCCCTATGCGCCGGGCCTGGTTCTGCTTCCGCAGCAGCGAGCGCTCATAGTACGAGAGTGTCGACTGTGTCGTGTTGTTCTTCGCGTCTGGTTGTCAGCTAATGGGCGCAAGATGCCAGCTGTAATCATAGAAGAAGAGGGAATGGCCTGCAGGCGGAAAGGAGGGCAGTGACTCACGACTCCGGCCCATATCGAGTGATTGTTGTTGCGAACATTTCGGTCCGATCAGGTCAGCGATAATCTCTGGGTGAGAAAGCCTGACACTGGCAGCAAAGTATACGGATGGTGTAATAGAAGGTATTGACACGTGGTAAGTATTAGAAAAACGCAAAGTGGGGTCTAACCCAGGGTCAGGCTCACCCCGCGTCCCTGCTCGTCCCTTGCTCGATCGTGCGATTGTCCACCGTGGCCTGCACGACTTTTGTTCGAACGCGTATCAGGCATTGCAACAACAACTACCATCATGGTCCACACCGCCACGGCTACCGCGCCCGTCAACATTGCTTGCATCAAGTGAGTCGTTGCTTCTATCTTGAGAACCCTCGGCCCTTTTCCTCTGCCTCTTCGACCTCCCTTTGCTCTTCACTACTCTCGAACTCGGCACTGGACAGCAGCTTCACCACGAGATGCTATGGGGAGGGAGGGAGGGAGGAAAGGAGGGAGGGAAGGCATGCTCGCTTTGCTGGCGCAAGGACCGCGCTCGATTCACTCGTACTAACAACAGGTACTGGGGCAAGCGGGACACGAAGCTGATCCTGCCGACCAACTCGTCGCTCTCGGTGACGCTGGACCAGGACCACCTGCGCTCGACGACGAGCTCGGCGTGCGATGCCTCTTTCGCAGCCGGCGACCGCCTCTGGCTGAACGGCAAGGAGGAGGAGGTCAAGGAGGGCGGCCGCCTGGCCACGTGTATCCGCGAGCTCCGCGGGTGGAGGAAAGAGATGGAGGAGAAGGACTCGAAGCTCGAGAAGGTAAGCTGAACGTGCACGTCTGAAAGCTAACGGCAGCTCTCGGCCATGCCCCTCCGCATCGCGTCTTACAACAACTTCCCCACCGCCGCCGGTCTCGCCTCGTCCGCCTCCGGCCTCGCCGCGCTCGTCGCCTCGCTTGCGCAGCTGTACTCTCTCCCGCAGTCTGCGTCCGAGCTCTCCCGCATCGCTCGCCAGGGTTCCGGCTCTGCGTGCCGTTCGCTCTTCGGCGGTTTCGTCGCCTGGCGCGAGGGTTCTGCCGCTGACGGCTCGGACTCGCTCGCGGTCGAGGTCGCCCCCCAGTCTCACTGGCCCGAGATGCACGCTCTGATCTGTGTCGTCTCCGACGCCAAGAAGGGCACCTCCTCGACGGCCGGTATGCAGGCTACTGTCGCGACCTCCCCCCTTCTGCAGGAGAGGCTCAAGGTCGTCCCCGGACGCATGCAGCTTATCGAGAAGGCGATCAAGAACAAGGACTTTGACGCCTTTGCTGACGTGACGATGCGCGACAGCAACCAGTTCCACGCCGTGTGCCTCGACACGCAGCCGCCCATTTTCTACCTGAACGACGTGTCTCGTGGTGTCATTGCGCTGGTGGAGGAGCTGAACCGCGCCCACAAGGAGAGCACCGGCCATCTCCTCGCTGCGTACACCTTTGATGCTGGACCCAACGCCGTCATCTACGCCCCCGAGGCGAACATGCCCATCGTCATTGAGGCAGTCAACCGCTACTTCCCCCAGGAGCTTGCGGCCAAGGAGCCGTTCGAGGTCAAGAAGGCCGAGCTGCCCAAGGGCTTTAACGAAAACGCGGTCAGGACTTGGGACAAGGGAAGCGTCAAGCAGCTCATTCACACGCGCGTCGGTGACGGCCCCCGCAGGCTCGACGAGAGCGAGAGCCTCCTCAAGGCTGACGGCACGCCCAAGACCCTCGCGTAGGCTTCGCGTAAGCACTATTGCGACCATAGAACGCTTGTTTAGAAAATGCATAATCGGGTTTCAGTTAACATGTAATCTACTCGTCCGCCTCGACTTCTGCCGTCGCGCGCCGCGCCCACGCAATGCCCTCCCAGTTCTCCTTGACCCAGGGCGCGAGCAGAGCAGCCCGCTGCAGATCCTGCATCCCGTCGCCTCCCTCGAGCGTTGCTGCGATTCCGCGTTCGCGGTCGGCTTCCGCCTCTTCCTCAACAGTGCCGCCGTGGCCCTGCAGCAGCGGCGTGACCGTCTCGACCTTCCCGCTGGCGATGTACGCGAGGGCGAGGCGGTTGCGGCCTGCGGCCGAGTGAGGCGCAGCGGCAGCCGCGCGCTCGAGCACAGCCAAGGCATCCTCCGTCTTGCCCTGCACGAGCGCGTGGGCGAAGAGGGTAATATCGGCCAGACCGGCGGGATCCTGCGCCGCCCTGCGTTGGGCGGGCACGCTGTCGAGTTCCGCGACGGCGGCGTCGATGAGATCCGTGTCGTCCGACGTCAGGCCGGCCGCGCCTAGAGTCGCAATGACCTTGACGCTGGCGTCCTCGTGTTCCAAACTGCCGTCAGCTCTGCACGAAACGTTAGCCACTCACCATTCGAGAAGATGCGTTTTGGCCGCCTCGCGCGCGTCCTCTCCTCCAACGGCCCAGAGGGTGCGCGCCAGAAGGACCGTGAGCTCGTCCGCGAGCGCGGAGTCGTTCTTCGCCCCTTCGAGCGCCTCCTGGAAGCTTGACAGGCAGGCGTCGACGTCCCCAAGCCAGAAGTGCGCGAGCGCGCTTCCGAGCCGCGCCTGAGGAATCAGACGCACGACGCGCTCATCACCCGACCCGCTCGCCAGTTCCAGGAAGTTGGTGGACGCCTCCAGGGCGCCGGCGTACGCGCCCGCAGCGAGACGAACACGACCCAGGTTCGCGAGCGCGATCGTGTACTCGGCCTCGATCTCGACCGACTCGGCAGATTCGAACTCCGCTTCGAGCAGCGAGGTCGCCGTCTCGAGCGCAGTGACGGCGATGTCCGCCATGCCGAGGCGCTCGCACACGAGGGCGTACAGATGTTGCGCCGCAGCGCTGCGCGGGCGCGCACCGGTGTAGCGCTTAAGCGCAAAGGCGGGCTGGTGCAGCGTCCTCGTGTCGCGGGCGCCGTAGAGGAAGGGGCCGAAGGCGCTGAGGGCAAGGGTGAGGTCGGCCTCGAGTAGCGAGCCCTGCGACAGGGTGAACGAATGCGCGAACAGGTTCGCCGCTGTCTCGTGCTGTCCGTCGCGTTGCGCCAGGGTCGCCTGCCCGAACCACGCACGGGCGTAGTCAGGATCCATGATCTGCGCCTTCAGGAAGCACTGGTTCGCCAGCTCCCGATCGTCCAGCTCCAGGTACAGGTAGCCGAGGTTCGTCCACACGACGGGGTCCTTGGCGTAGCACTCCAGCGAAACGATGAAGGCGTGCTGCGCGAGCTGCCTGCCCGCCTCAGAGCAGATTACACCCAGGGCGTTCCACAGGCGCTCGTCGGAAGCGTCACGCTCCAGAGCGAGGCGCACGGCTGCGACCGCAGCCTTGACGGCAGCAGCCTTCTCCTCGCCCTCGCTCTTCAGCGCGAAGGCATGCAGCGCGCATCCAAGGTCGTACAGGGCCGCATCAGCCGAGTGCTCGTTCTTGAGAAGGTGCGCACGGTACGCCAAGAAAAAGACGGCAGCCTTGGCAGTGTAGCCGGTAGAAGGCGGGGATTGGAGCAGGTTGCGCGCGTGGCCAAGATTGTTAATAGCGGAACGGCGGTCCTCGTCATCCGCGTCCAGCACCTCGAGTACGGGGTGCAAAACCTTGGCATTCGACTCGATGTCCGCAGCGGTCACCTCCGTCTCAGCGAGCTTAAGGGCGGCGTCTCCGATCAGCTTCCACGCCCAGGAGCGGTGTGCTCCCGTCTTCACGACGGCGAGGGCGTAACCGATTGCCTCGTGGAAGCTGCTGCGGGAGCGCTCGTGGAAGCCCTGCGAGGCAGTCTGCAGTCCAAGAGCGAGCGTCGCATCGGCGAGCATGGCGGTCACACCAATCTCGTTACCTCCCGTCTGCGCGTCGACCTCCTTGAAAGACTCGATCGCCTGGACGTACTGGCCCAGCTGCATGTAGACCTCGCCGATGTGGTAGCGAGCCATCCAAACCTGAGGGTCAAGCTCAAGCGCCCGGGTGAGCGCCTTCACGCCGGCGATATGGCGGCCGCACTTGACGTACGCCCAACCCAGCATACGCCACATGCTCGCGTCCTCGGGCTGCGCGCGGAGAGCAATGTTGTAAGCGTCGACGGCCTGGGGGTACTTCTTGTAATGCTGGATGTCAGTTTCTAGCCGTTCAGCCCCACAACTCACCATCTCAGTAGATCCGAGAGCCTTCCATGCCCACCCATTCTTTGGCGCGAAACGGCCAGCGGCATTCATGACCTGGCCACCTGCGACTCCCTCGACGCCGCCCTCGCCCTCCATGACGCGGGTGGCGATAGCGCGAACGAGGGACCACTCGTCTTCCTCAGCGTAGCCGAAGGCAAGACGCTTAGCTGCCTCGGTCTCGGTAGCGTCAAGCTCGAACGCCTTCTGGAAGCATCGGAGCGAACGCTCATGGTCAGGCGGGCTCTGCTCGGCGTAACAGATACCGAGAGCAGTGTAGGACGCCGCGTATGAGTCATCGGCACGAAGCGAAGCCATGAACCAGTCCTCAGCCTGCTGGCGGCTCTCGGATGTGTTGATCATCCACTCTGTTCGTCCGAGGCGCCACCACGCACGAGCGCGCGGATACTTCTCGTCGTCCTTGTTCTCCTGCTCCTTCCGGGTGTCGCGGATCTCTACGACCTTTTCGAGCACGTCGCGACCTTCCTCGAGCTTGCCTTCGTTGACGAGACACCAGCCGAGCTCTTCCTGGGCAGCGACCATCTGCTTCTCGTCACCGCCCAGATCAAGCAGGGTCTGGTACTCAGCGCAGGCCCTCTCCCACTTTTCGGCAGTCTCAAAGATCTGACCAAGAGCGAAGTGCGCCTCGTAGTCGTTGGGCTCAGCCTCCAGAACACCAGTGAGGAGTCGCTGGGCGCGCTGGTGGTGCTTTGGAGGGTAGTAAGGAACGAGAGCAACACCGAGGGCGGCATCGAGAGACAGCAGAGTCGCCGGAAGCTTGAGTCCTCGCTGAGACTCAGTGTCACGCACGAGCTTGCGACCAGCCTCGGCGTAGGAGATCGCATTCGCCCAGTCCTCGTCGGTGATAGCGACGCGGGCCATAACGCGGTGCGCCCAGATGTTCTTCTTCAAGCCAGACTTGAGGAGCTTGGTCATCGCGCTGATGAGTTCCTCACGCTCCTCTTCGTCGAAGTCCTCCGAGAGCTCGCCCTCGCGCTGAGCCAGTCGACGAAGACGGCGACGCTCACGAGCATTCGGTCCCTTGTTCTTCTTAGGACGGCGGTACTTGATCTTCTTGTCGCTGTCGTCGCTCTTAACCTTGGACAGCTCGGTTCCGGCGTCTTCATCCGGGGCGGGGAGAGGGAGCCTGAACAGACGGCAGTAGTCATCGATGAAGTCGGTCAAAGCAGCCTGAGGGAAGGTCTTGGCGTACTTGTGAAGGAGTTCGTGATCGTAAACTGAGGTCAGGCAAGGACGTCACGCTAGTACTCACAGATGGTAGGCTCATCCCGGCCATTCAGCCTCCAGTTCCAAGCCTCTTCCGCAGCACCTCCGACACCAAGAAGGATGAATCCATCAGCCAGGTCGTTGGCGCGCTTGAGGACTTCCTCCTTGCTCAGACGCTCGGTCGTCGGGACACGGAACAGAGTGGGGACGTCATCCTGCGGCGGCGGGGAAGCTGCCTTCGGCTTGGCTGGAAGCTTGGCATCTGTCTTCTTCGAGTCATTCTTCGAGTATTTCTCACTACGAGAGGGAGTCACGAGCTTGCGCCAGTGGTCGAACTCCTCCATCTCGACCTCGCGACGAACGTCCTCGCTGACGTTCGGGTGACTCGCGACATCACGCAGAAGGGAGATCTTCTGATGACCAAGGGGCCCTCCGAGAACCTCTCCGTTCACCTTCTGACGCTCGTGATGTTCCGAGATAGCACCAATTCTTTGGCGGGCAACCTTAACCTTAGCCTCGACTGTCGTCTGAATCTCGTTCTGAACATGAAGCAGAAGGTAGAGGGTCAGCTCCAGGGAGCCCGCAAGGTAGTGGACATGCGGAAGCGGCTTGGGAATCGACGGCGATGACTTTCCGTTTCCGGGGTACGCAGGAGCTGTGAGCGGAACATAGCCTCCTTCGGGCACGGTTGCAGACTGGATCAAGGAGACAACGGGCGACGACGGAACAAGCAGCTGGAGGGTGTCCCAGACCTTGCTGTTAGTACAGGGCATACGGGCGAGACATACCTTGGACACAGGTCCATGCTCGACGTAGAGATCCAGCAGCTCCTGAAGAGCTGCCTGTAGCTTGTCTCCGTCACGACTAGGGTTAGCCATGTCAATCATGACACTCACGCATCGTATGCCGCCTGAACGTTCTGTTCCAGGAGTTTGCCCAGCGCCTGCCACTTTTCGTGCTTCACATAGAACTTCTTCAGACCCTGTGACGCAAGAGGGTGGCCAGGTGACAATCTGAGAGCATGAAGGTAAGACTGGAGTCAGCACAGTGGTCATCAGATTGCACACCCACCTTCTCAGCTTCGTCGAAGCGCTCTAGATGCGCCAGTGCCAAAGCGCGGTACGCCAGTCTGTGAGTCAGTGAAAATGTTGCACATCCAGGTAAAAGACGCACACGTTGGGCGCATCGGGGCCATCCTCTGGGAGAGACTTGAGGAGGTTTGTAGCTTCATACAGGGCGCCTTCAGGCTCGCTGTCCTGAAGCTTGGTGCGGATGGACTTGAGCGCCGCTTTAGTAGACATGGCAGCGGAGCAGACTGTTTCGGTCTGTCTGCTGCGGCCCTTGTCGTCCGAGTAGTAATTTAGGCAACAGAGAGGAGGGAAGGTGTCGGAGGAAGGGCACAACAGAGATGACGCCAGTGCAGGTGCTCGCTGTGTGAGGGGTTGACTTTGTGGTGGAGGCTTCGAGGTGTCTGGTTTGGTGGTGTGCCTGAGTGCCACGAGGTTGGCACGCCTGAGATGCCCACGGTTGCGCAAGGGACGCCCCGGTCCGACTCGTGATCTCGGTTCCCTGAGTTCCCCCCCAGCGGACTCAGGACGCAGCAGGCAGCTAGCAGCTAAGTGAGCCAGGCTAGCCAGGCTAGCCAGGGTGACCAGGTGAACATGGACCTGTTCCTCGTTACCGCGCGACGCTGGGCCAACAACCAACCCGTCCCCTTTCACCATCTACCCCAGCCACCTTGATCAACCCCCCCACACAACCCGGTAACGCGATAACACGACACACGACACAGCAAGACGTCGCCACACATACCAGTGAGTCTTGTCCTCCCCATCGTCCCACACTGCCCAGCACATCCCTGCTCCCCCTGCTCCTCGCTTCCAAATCCAGAGCGCCATCCCATGAAAAGAGAAGATCTTCAACCCCGCATTGCTGCCCCGGATTTTATTCCTTTCCTTCCCAGTCCTCCTCCCCTCTTTTGTCCGAAGCAAACCTCGTCCTCGCCACCATTGTTAACCGCGTTCCAAAGGTCTCGGCACGCATTCCCCTTCCCCGCCGCCCACACACGTTCACGTTCCCCCCTTCTCCGTTCCCCCACACCGCGTCGCGACCAGTCGTGAAACCTAAATTAACTCCGCAAGCGCCCAGCAGAGTAGTCGACGTCGACTTCACATCGCACACTCGCCGGGGCCATGGCCAACTCGCACCCGGGGCTCGGCCTCAACCTCGGCGTGCCCGCCGGTGCGCCGAAGAACGCCAACGCGCAACTGACAGTACCCTCCTCGATCGGTGTCACCCCTGCATTGCCAACTGAACCGGCTGGCCCATCGTCAACAGCAGGCCCGAGCAAGACTTCGCCCCGCCAAGGTCTTCAACCCTTACAGACGCAGTTCGACTCAGACCAATACGACCAACGAGGACATTCCATTCCCCCGCCGCCCAGTCCTCGCCGGCACAGGGTGAGCCGTGTTCGCGGCGGTACGGGCGGCGGAATATCGACAAGCAAGTCATGGGCGGATCTGACGGCGATGGGAGTGGCGATCGGCTCGTCGCGATCACCAGGCGTGAAAGAAGACCGTCGTGCGGTGAGCGAGCACCATCGCGTCTTCTCGCATGGCGATCTTACGGAAGAGCCTTGGGATGAAGCTCCGTACGACAACAGGTGAGCAAACCCCTTCCCGCGCGGGTTCCGGTAGTTCGATGTCGCGCCGAGCCCAGGTGTACAGTGGTCGCAGACCAGGTTTTCGTTGACATCAGCGCGCGCTTCTACTACCGCATGCACTCTCGCGCAGCATCACCAGTACGCTCGACCATCAGCGTCAGCCCGTCGCCAGGCTCTCGGAGGTCGCCTTCGCCATCCCAGTCACAACCGCTTCACGGCTCGTCACCGATTCATGTTCGCCGAAACCTCTCTGTTCCACCGGGAAGTGTGGGTGTTGGTGAATCAAGTCACTCGAGTCCGACTTCTGCGTCTCTGCTATCTCCCAATACTCGCTTCCTGCAACAGCACCTGCCCCCGACCTTCCCCAACTCGTCCTCTCTCGCCGCCACTCCCGAGCACGACATTGCTGATCCGATGGCGACGGCTCCCATGCCTCCGCAGCATATGGTCATCCTGACGCCGACGACACAGGAGTGGAGGGAGTTGAAGGAGATGGGGAGGTTGGGTGGCGAGGAGATTGAAGACTCTCACGACAGCGACAGCTCGAGCTTGAGTGCACCGTCCCCGTCGACTGAGGCGCCGCAGCGGACACCCACGGATGCGGACGGGTCACCTCAGCTGCGTCCAGTATTTTCGTCGATCGTCATTGCACCAAGCCCGGCTCAGCCCCAGCGTTCCCCGAAACCTGAGGAGGGCATGAAGGGGGCTTGGGGTAACCTGGACAAGAGCACAGACCTCACCAGCACGGCCAGCAACAATGGCGGGCTATTAACTCCTGACGACGATGACGATGTCACGCTGGCTGTGCAGCCTCCGACTTTGCGGCGCTTCAACAGCATCGGCCGAAGAGACTCTCTCGTTGATATGCAGCGTCCAGCCGCGGTGAACATTCCTCGTACGAAGACGAAACGCGAGATTGAGCGTGAGCGCTTGCTCCGCTTAGTGGACGAGGAGATTGCAGGCTCGCCACCGTCAGAGCCTAAGGGTCATTCGTGGGGCGTGCAAGAAATAGGAACTGGTGGCGGTTTGTCGCGCGCCGACTCGCGGGGGTCCCAGCGTTCTCGCCGAAGCTTGGACAGCCCTGGGCTCGCTGAGGCTCCGTCCGAGCAGCAGCTGCCCAGCGAGATCGAACAAATTTCTCAGCCTCTTCTTCCTCCAGCCCCATGTTATCAAAGCGACACGCTGCCGACAAAGCCGTCTCCGCTTCACGCCGATCCAGTCACACGATCGGTCATTGCCACCCCTTCCTCTGCCACGACTCCTCAAGGTACGGCGTCGCCCGCTTCGTCCGATGAGTCGCCGCCGTTGAGCAGTGCTCCTCCCGAGACTGAGCAAGAACGCTTCGAGTCCATTCGGAACTACTCGCGATCTTTCTCGACGCGTAAATCGCTGAGCCGACCTGCGAGCGCAGCTCCCTCGCGACGCAACTCGGCAGAGCACTCGCCCCCGCGGTCACCTCGACGCCGCGATCGGGACACCCCGCGGGTCTCCCTTGTTGCTGGCCGTATCGTCCGACCACTGGCATTCCCTCCTCTAACGCCGATGACGCAGGTCTCGAGCATCGACTCCAAAGATTCAAAAGACGGCGGCGAACAGGGTGAGGCGGCTAGGAAAGTCAAGGAGGACACAAGCAACGCCTCCAAGTCTCCGCCCGTGCGCCAGGGCACTCTGTCGAGTTTCTCTGCCTTCCGCCCGCCCGCGCCCGGGGACCACTCCAGTGCATTCCCTCCGATACTGAGATTCGACAGCTTTGCATCCAACGTTAGTCACGCCTCTAGCATCGGCGCCCCGAGCTCGACCGGATCGCCCCACAGCGAAGTCGTGGGAGCCGGCGGCCACGGCATTGATGACTATGTTATACTCAAGGAGGCTGGAAAGGGAGCGTACGGCCTGGTCATGCGTGCCAAGGTGAAGGGCAGCAACGGACAGCCAGTCGGCGTGAGTTTCGTGCTTTCGATGGGTAACTGACAGTACAGGATGAGCTCATCATCAAGTACGTCATCAAGTCGCGAATCCTAGCCGACTGCTGGAAGAAGCACAAGCAGCTCGGGCCTATTCCGGTAGAAAGTGAGTAGTTCTCGTAACAGGGCATGGCTGACTCTCAGTCCACGTGATGGACCAGCTCCGGCACCTCATCTACCATCCGCCGGTTGAGCCTCACCCCTGGGACCCGCACCGCACGGCATCGGACAAAGGCAGCCAAGGACAATTGGCACCGAACGGTGACCCGGAACGGCACGCGACCCCTTTGCGCCCCGCCAGCGCGAGCTCGAACCCGACGCAACATTACATCTCGGTGGAGATGAAACAGTCTCCCGAGAGGGGTCACCCGAACGTGTGCAAGCTGCTGGACTTCTTCGAGGATCGCGAGTTCTACTACCTCGTGATGCCACGGTACGGCACGGGCGTGGACCTGTTCGACTATGTCGAGTCGCACCCTTCGGGTCTGCCGGCGTTCGAGGTTCGCTCCTTCATCGGGCAGCTGACGGATGCGGTGCGATTCCTGCACGCGAACGGCATCGTTCACCGTGACATCAAGGACGAGAACGTGATCCTGGACGGAACAGGAAAGTGCCAGCTGATCGACTTCGGGAGTGCCGCGCACTGGCGCCCGGGCAAACGGTGGGACACGTTCAGCGGGACGCTGCACTATGCATCGCCCGAGATCCTCCGCGGCGAGATGTACGGCGGCAAGGAGCAGGACGTGTGGGCGCTCGGCACGGTGGCGTACGTGCTGCTCGTGGGCGAAACGCCGTTCACGGAGTTGCCGGACGAGGTCTTCGAGGGTCTCGTGCCCGGCAGCGGCGCGCAGGCAGGTCTCGACGCTCGCTGCGGTGGCGAGCATGCGAAGGAGGGAATCGAGGCTGACGGAGGCGGCGCGCTCGAGGACGCAGCTGACTTTGTCCGCTGCTGTCTCGCGCAGGACCTCATGAACCGTCCCACGGCCGAGCAGCTGCTCAAGCACCGATACCTCGCCGGCGCAGGGGGATGGACCGGCTTCCGCGGCTGGACGGGCAAGAGCCCCGCCGCGTCGGGTGCGTCTACCGTGCCCGCGATCCCGGTCCCGAGCGTGAAGGTGGACGGTGCGAAGGCGTAGGCGCAGGCACAGTTGTGAACGAGAAGTCGGCAGTATCTTGTGTTTTGTTCTTTACCTTTTCTTCTGATATCAGGCGGAGCGTGGGCACGCAGAGATGCATCCTTAGACCACGGCGGGGTCTGAGAGTAGAGCATCCTCTGTAGAGATAGATTATGTCATGAACGCATCAACTGATGTACATTACGCCCGCAGCAGATGATCAGCAAAAGTGCACGGGACGTGCACATCATTGCCTATTCATTTGCTTCTTTCCTTAACCCTAGGTCTAATGGACAGGCTCGGAAGATTACTCGCGCGTATCTCGCCAAGATCGGCTAGATCTGATATCACCTCGAACGCTGATTGGCCGAGGGAAGGCATGTGCGACATCCTCTTCCGGAACGTATGAGGAATGTTGTGTGTGAAAGGTGTGTCGGTCAGCCTGGAGAAGTGTAAGCCTTGACCGGCTCTGAGCCAGGAAGAGGAATCTGGGTCGGGGCTGTGTCATGCACACAAGCTGAGAATGCCGGGCCGTGGAGGCGTGGTGCCGGAGCGGGCGACGAAGGGAGGTCCGGATGTGTGCTGCCATTACAGCGAGCTCGGTGCATCGCCGCGGCCGTATGGCGATGTAGACTGTTCGTTGACAGCTTAACAGTGTTGTACCTCTTGAACAGTCGATCCCGTGATCCGTTGCAATGCGGCTTCGCTCGCGACTCGATCGGCACCGCTGCACACTTTCACCGAGCAGTGCCCAACACCAGTGCCCCTTCGTCATTGTCCGCCCAACACAAAACACACAAAGAGCGCGCCTAGCACTGACTGACACAGCTTTGATGTCCTCTGACGACAGCTCCCACGCCCCCATGTGCTGCATCCCCGCACCACATTCCTATAACACCCACCAAGTCCCCATCATGCCTCCCTCACCCCTGCCAAGCCACACCCCGAGCCAGCAATGAGAATCCTCCGACCCCACCGGCGCCGACACGAAGCCCTTCCCTCCGTTCCGGCTCCTCCGAAGAGAGAAGAAATCGAGCGTTCGAGGCTACTAGCCCAGGTGGAAAGGGAGAAACGCCGTGTTTCGAATCTCGAAGCTGATGTCCGCTCGATTGGGAGGAGACAGGAGGAGATGCGTCGCCGGGCTAGACCTACGCTTCCACCCAGCTTTCTTCCATCTCCTCCGGCCGCTCACGACGATTGCGAGCACACCAACAACTCCGCTGTGCCCAACGGCACCACCATCACCGATGCCACAAACACCGGCGGTGCCAATGACACTGTCGATGGCGGATCCAGGGCCAACAGGCCGATGAGGAGCAACAGCGTCGCAAGGAGCAACAGCCTAATCGCACGGAGGGATCAGGAACTCGACGCGCATACCCAGCTCGCATTAGCGCGGCTCGACCAAGCGGCTGCCCAGAGGCGTGTTGAGCGCGCAGAGAGGCTGATCAAGGTCGAGACTATTCAGGGGTTGTTGGCGAGACTGGTCCCGGAGGGAGGACAGGAGGGGCACGATGAGGGGAGTGAGCGGAGCGAGTCGGTTCTGACGGCGTAGGTCAGGTCATTGTCACTAGTCTTTTCATGGGAAGAGATGGCTGCGGGTGTGCTGGAGCGAGAATGAGGACGAGGACTTGAACGGGCTGACGCATACTGATGCTGACTCCTCAATGGAATACTCACCGACGACTTCGGGAATCCGGACTCGATTCGATTTCGAAACTTGCCAACCCCATTACATGAGACGAGGTCCATGACTACCGACAAAGCCACACGCTGACCTCCGGCCACGTCGGAAACCCATTTTCTATCCCTCATCCCCTCATTGTCCCTCACCTCACCTAGATGACGCTTATAACCCTCCACCCACACACATCGCAATGCGCGCCCTCCCACTTTCCTTCAACATACGAGCCAGACGCTCAGGATAAGCCGGCTTAACCCCCTCCTTAACTTCTTGACGGAACCAACACGACATGAGAATTGCGATCGCGGCATATCTTGCGCTCGCGACGGCGGCGGCCGCGGCGCCAATTCGCGCCCCGCTTCCCCCGCACACCACTAGTGCTGTTGCTGCAGTGGTTAGTGTGAAGTCGCCGCCGCGCGAGCATGGACCCGTGCTTTATCGCCGTGATGAGGGCGGGAATGGCGAGAACCAGGTTGACAATGGCGAGAGCAACGGCGAGAACAACGGCGAGGGAGGCGGTGGCGAACAGGGGGGCGGGGAAGGAGAAGGCGGCGGGGAGGGTGGAGGCGAAGGTGAACCCAATGAAAATGCCGAGGGAGACAGCGGCGACGGCGGAGGTGGCGAATCCGATGGCGACAACGGTGGCGGAAACGACGGGTGCAAGGGAGGAGAGGGCGGGAAAGGCGACCACGATGAGGGTGAGGGTGAGAACTCCGAGGGTGGCGGTGAAAGCGAAGGAGAGGGCAAGGGGAACCAGGAGGGCGACGGCAACGGTGAACCGGCTCCTGAAGGAGGTAGCGAAGGCGACAACCAAGGCGAGGCGGACACCGACGGCGGCAGCCAGGACAACGGCCAGGACAACCAGGGTGACACCGGAGGGGGTGAGGGCGAAAACAAGGAGAACACCGACGGCGATGCTGGTGGCCAACCTGACGGAGAGAAGCAGAAGGAGGACATCACCGGCTATGGAGCCTTTGCCGAACTCCCCAACGACACTACTCCCATCCCCCAAGGAGCCGATCAGGCCGTAGCCATGGAAGCCGATGACGGTGCCAACGTCGGTGTCGCTGCCGGAGCTGTCGGTGCTACAGGAGCTGCTCCAGGTGTCGCCGCCGCAGGAGCTGCCGGAGCAGCCACAAATGCGGGAACCGCAGCGGGTGCAGCTGCTGCCGCGGGTGCTATTGGAGCTGCCGCCGCTGGGAACGCCGCCACCGGGGGAACTCCTGCCGCAGGTGGAGCTGCTCCCGCGAATGCCGCCGCTGGCACTCTCGCTGGTGCAGGTGCTGAAAGCGCTGCCGCAGCCGCCACTGCGAACGTCCCTACCGTGGGTGCCGCTGCTGCCAGTGTGAGTGCCGTCAAAGCAGCTGCCGCCACAACCGCCGCTGCGACTGCCGCGATCCCCTCTGCAGGAGCGCCCCGGAAGCCGAAGAACCAGACGCAGACGATCACAGAGACTCTCGAGGTGATGTTTGACCCGAACATCGACCCGAAGACGATGGTTCAGGAGCTATGGAAGTGGTGGGACGGATACATGGGCATGAGCGAAGACACGGCATTCGACAAGTTTGACCTGTTGACCGAGACACAGCTGTCATTCTACCGCCAGATTGACGAGAACCCCAACCGATTCGAGTTCGACGGCCCAATGATCAGCCGCCAGTACCGGCGCGAGCGGTTCCTCAGCACGAAGCACAAGCTTGAGGAGTTCATCGGCACGGAGCCCGGGAAGAACTCTAGCGCCGACGAGCTGTGGGAGCAGCAGGCGGCGGAGCACAAGCAGAAGCTCATCGATAAGGAGATTGAGGCGAAGGCGAAGGCGGCCGCGGGTATCCCGACAACGCGCGTGGCCCTCAAAGCACCGGACAAGGTGACGGTCACGACCAGCCTACTGGTGCCAGCCAGAACCACGTCGAAATCGAAGAATGACGCGGTCATGACGGTGCATCCAACGCAGACGGGGAAGACGAACGAGGAGAGGAACAAGGAGTTCGATGTCTGGTACAGCAACTACCTGCGCATCCAGGTCGAAGCGTCGGCGAAGACTGCGCAAGCCAACGCTCCCAAGGATGCCACCGGGGTCCCCGTACCGACGCCGACTGCCAGTCCCTTCGCATTCGGGCGGCCGAAGACTAAGTCTGTAATTGAAGCCAAGGCGACGAATGTTGCCACCGATGGCACGAAACAGGAGGAAGCGAAGGAAAACATCAAGAGCATCATTAACGCCATTAGTCAAGGGGTCAAGGAGCGCCGTGCTGTGGCCACGCCAGCTGCCGATGCTACGCCGACCGCGGCGGTCAACGCTCCCGCCGCTCCTACCCCTGCTCCGCCCGCCGAGTCCACGGAGGTCTTCACCATCTACAAGCTGATGGAGGTGGTCGGCGCCCCGATCGCGGCCGCAGCGCGCAAGTCCCCCGAAACGGCTCCGGAATTCCGTACTCTGCAGCGGCGTGGTTGGGAGTTGGGCGGCGTGCCCGACATTCCGGTAGGTGGGAACTGGGACGGCCTGGACCGATGGATCGAAGAGTGCCAGACGTGGCGCACGGCGGCGCGTGACGAGCAGGACAAGTACGCCAAGATGGGCTTCCACTTCACCGACCCGCCGCTAATTCCAGCCGGGCAGGACTGGGCTTCAATCATCCGCTGGACGGAGAGCGCAAGGGCGTGGCGGTCCGATGCGATCTTCAAGGCCGTCTCATGGGAGAACAACCGTGCAAAACAACTCGGGGACATGATTTATAGCTTCATTCAGGCGGCACTCGGTCAGACGGCGGCCAGAAAGGCTAAGGGACAGTAGGGTGCTCTCTGGTAGGGCTGGATGCATACAGTTGTTAGTATCGTAGTGGTGATACCGAACGAGGCACCGTTGCGGTTTTCGATTTTTGAGCGGAAACGCCACAAATACAACTTCAGTGCTGACCGATGACGTTCTCTTGGCTCAGAGCGCAGAGTTTATGCCCAGCCTTCGGCGACGACCCAGCCTTCCCCTTAACCAAATGCGCCGCTTGAGGAGTGAGTGAGTGAAACGAGACAAGTGTCAGTCATCCGCCGGGATAAACCTTAATACCAGACCTCACCTCACACCTCCACCCATGGTTGATGTCAGACACTGGAACTAACTTTTGACGTCGCCAAGTGCGGAACGTTCGTCGCGAGATGTCATGTGCCACTGGGAACGATGTGTCGGGCATGTCAGACATGCCAGGCTGTAAGAACGGGCGTGAATGCGTGGCCCACCTTCGTTCTCTCCATCACCTACGGCGACGATGCTGGCTCACTCGTTCACGCTGAGTGAGTGCCTTCCGATCGTAGTGTTGCTGACCTCCAGTGCTCACCACGACACTCGCCTCCGCCAGCCTCGTCCGGCGGAAATTCGGCGACCGCCTCGGCCGCAATGGCAACGTGACCTGGCCGATCCAGACGGTCCCGTATGAGGACAACGACGTGCCCTCGAACTGCACCACCCCCTGCAAAGTCTGGAAAGAAGCAACGAGGAAGGGTGCCTGCGCCATTCCTCTGCCCAGCAATCTGCCTGCTGCTGCTCAGACCAGCGCCCTACCGGACGGCAGCACGCTCTCGGCCTGCCCGATATGGACTATGCGCAATGAGGACGTCTGCTCCGTACTTGATGTCCAGGCGCAGTGCATTCTGTGCGCGTCCCCGGAGTTGAACGTCACGACGCCAGACTACGTTGCGTCGTATGGAGGGCTCGTGAAGGATTGCAAGGAGAAAGGATTCAAGTTGCCCGTAAGTCTAAGCAATAGAGGGTGGGCTGACGAGTGATAGGATTCAGTGCCGGGCATTGATATGCAGAATCTCACTGCTGGCGTGCGAGAGCTGCCGGCCGACGAGGGCACACCATGGGATGTGATCTACAACCCCCCGCCGGCAAACACTCCTGCTGTCGCTGCTGCTGAGGCATCGGGTAGCTTGAGCTCGGCTGCTGCCCCGTCTCCATCCGCACCGTCAAGCGCTGCGCGGCCCTGGGCCAGCCCTCTCTTCGCAGTGGGACTTATGGCGCTGGCCGCCGTGACCGTGATGTAGGTCAGAGAAGGGAGCGGACGTAAGATCTATGTACAATGCATGGGGAACAGGAATTACAATCAACTGCCATGCTACACGCTGTCGCTACAAACACTTGCTGCTCCGCTGGAGCTTTTACATCTTGAACAGGAAGCCGAGGTCCTCGACGGTGAGCTTGCCGAGGGCGGCGTCGGGGTCGCGGCTGAGGGCGGCGTCCGTCATGGCGAGCTTCTTCGCCTGCAGCTTGACGATCTGGTCCTCGATCGAGTCCTCGACGACGAACTTTGTAATCGTCACGGCGCGCTTCTGGCCGAGACGGTGGATACGGTCTGGGGTCAGCTGATCGGCTATCGCATTGTAAGGTAGAGATACTCACCTCCGGCCTGGTTCTCGACGGACGGGTTCCACTGGCTGTCAGTTTGGCGACACCTGCGCAACTTACCCAAGAGTCCATCATGAACACACGCGACGCCTCGGTCAGATTGAGCGCAACACCACCCGCCTTCAGCGAGATGAGGAACACAGTGACCTGTGTGTTCTTCATAAAGTGCTGAATCGTCGCGTCACGCTGCTGCGGCGTCATGCCGCCCTCAAGACGGCAGATCTGGAAGTTAAAGGAGACCCATTACGCTAACCTACATTGAAGCCAGCACGCTGCAAGCGGAACGCAATAATGTCCAGGAACGACACAAATTGGGAGCTGGGGTTAGCTAGCTACTAAGAGGGGTCAGCCTACAAGACAAGTGACTTGATGGTGCAGTCCTGCTTGCGAAGCTTCTCGAGCTCGTCGACGAGCGCTTCGAGCTTGGACGACGAGCGCCACTTGTCGACGTCGAGACGCGACAGGATGCCCTGGCGCGCGCGCTTCGCGTTCGTCTCGGAGAGGTCGATAGCCTCCTGCTCGAGGTCGATCGAAATCTCAATGTGGCACACGGGGCACTCGGGCTGAAGGTTAGCTCAGTAACGGATGTCGGAAGAACGGATGTCGGAAGCTCACGTTGTGGCCTCGGAGCTGCTGCATCTCAAGGTACTGCTTGATGCACTCGCGGTCGAAAACATGGTGGCACTGGGACACGATGGCGTCCTCGGCCGAGTCGTTGCAGATGCGGCAGATGCTGCCCTCGGTCGTCGGCTGCGCAAGCGAGCTCGTCTGCGACTTGAGCACGAGGTCAGGGTGGCACGCCATCTGGCGCATTCTTGTGATGAGCGAGAAGATGTTGGAATAGTCTGGAGTCAGCTTGACCTCTGCAGCAAGATAAGCTCACTGTTCAAAACGGTTCCAGCCTCGACGTAGGTGTTAAACTCGCGCTTCGCGTTTGTGAAGAGACTCATGTATAGCTCCTTCTCGGCGGGTGAGAAGTAGTCGCGGCGGATGACGAGTGTGCGCGGGGGAAGGCCAAGGTCATCGGCGCGCTCAATCTTGGTGCGGCTGGGAGTTAGCAGTCGTTGAAGGACGAAACTCACCGAAGCATCATGCGGTCGAGCAGAATCTTGAGCTTCTTGAACGCGGTGTGACCGGGGTTACCCGGCTCAATGCCGTAGCGGACAATGGGGGTGAGAATCTCCGAGTTCCAGAACGATACGTGGTCCATCGGCTTGTGCCCGCAGTCGTCACAGTGCCGCCTGTCGCCGAACTTCCAGTGCAGAGACTTGCACGAGCACTTCTTGCAGTAGTAGAAACTGATATCAGTTTAGGGTCCATGGTTCTTAAGCTTACCTGAAGGGATCGGCGCCGAGGAAGCGGACGAGAGAGTACAGCTCTCCGACACGGTTCTGCAATGGCGTGCCCGAAAGACACCAGCGGTACTTGGCCTTGAGCGCGAACGCTGCCTTGGCAGCATTCGTCGTACGCTCCTTGATGTTGTGCGCCTCGTCGAGGATGACGCGGAACCACTCGAACGCATGCATCGGACTCGGCTCCGTGATCATGAGGTTGCCGCGCTTGAAGCCGCGCTGCTGCCGGCGGAACGACGCCTCGAGCGTACCGTACGAGCACAGTACGACGTCGTACTTCTTCAGGTCGATCTTGCTGCGCGAGTTGCCATGCCACAGACACACGGAGAAGCCCTCGGCGTGCGTCTCAATCTCGTTCTTCCACTGCATCAGCGCGACCACGGGCGCAACGACGAGCGACGGCTTGCGACGCGGCTCCGAGAGAAGAAGTGCAATAGTCTGGATGCTGAGAGTTAGAATGTTACAACTGCAAGTTGACTCACGTTTTACCCATTCCCATCTCGTCAGCAAGCATGCCTCCCTTCCAGGGTCCTTCCTCCTGCTTCTTCATCCAGTACAGACTCTCCTTCTGGAACGGCAGCAGTGTCAGCTTCAGCGACGGGTGCGCCTCCATGGGGACAGGCTTGACTGGCTCGAGGTTGGCCTCGAGGTCGCCCCACGCATCCTTAAGTTCGGGGTGATGCTGATGTCAGTTGATGACCCGCAAAGCCTCAACTCACCCTCTGCAGGCGGATCTGGTTCTTCTCGCCCTGCGTCAGCTTGCGTCCAAGGTCGGCAGCAAGCTGGCGCTCCATCTTCTTAATCTCTGCCTTCTCCGCGTTCTCCTCGTCCTTCTCGCGACGGCTCTTCCTCTTCTTCCCCTTCCAGACTTCGGGGAGCTCTTCGCCTTCCACGCCGTCAAGACGCCTTCCTTTGGTCGCCTTCGTCTTGCCCTTCTTTTTTGGCTGCGGCGAGTCGGACAGGTCAGAGAGGAAGTCAGACTCCTCCGCCTCAGACTCGGATCTATCCCAAACCTTGTCCGCCAGGGGCGTGCTAGTCCCGCTAGCACCGGGGGTGGGAAGCGCAGAGGAGGAAGCCGAGCCGTACATGCGGCGCTCGGCGGCGCGGAGGATCGCAGCGCGGTTGACCGAGGAAGGCGCCGGCTTGACCTCCTCCTCGCTAAGGACGAAGTCACTACCCTCATCATCGTCGTCGCTGCTGCTGATCGAGATCACGTTCGCTTTGCCCTTGCCCTTGCCGCGGGTGGCGGTCTTCGCGAGAGGCTTGTCTTCCTCAGAGTCAGATTCGGGCTCCGCCTTCGCTTTCGGGGAGCGTCCGCGTCCGCGACGAGCAGGTGGAGGCGCGGCGATGTCTTCCTTAATGTCATCGCCGTCGTTCAGAAGTAAGACGCCCTCGTCAACAGGCTCGCTCTTCACGGAGGCGCGGCGCGAGGAGCGCGTCGGCAGGCTGACATGGTCGAGGACCTGGCGCTTGGCCGAGCGGGTGGAGACGGAGGAGGAAGCTGAGGTCAGTAGGGCTAAAGGAGGGTGACTCACCTCTGCGCTTGGCGCGGGTGGGCTTGATGTCCTCTTCGTCAGACAGGCTGAGGGGTGTCGGGACCTGGTTGCCAGAGGAGGGTGTTGACTCCTCGGACGGGGCCGAGAGTGCTTTCTTCTCGTCCGGAGTCGGGAGCGGGTTGCCGCGCGTGGCCCGTGAGGACCGTCGTGTTCCTACCATCGGGTGTGTGGTGTGTGCGGGGTGGCGATGGGAATGGGGTGTTTCCAGAACGCGAATGAACGTCGTTGCTGTCCAACGTGGTGTCCCCCGCGTCCTGGGTGACTGTCATATTTTCGGTGGAGGTCTATCCCGGGTGGTTGACTGGACTTGCATGGACTGACCCATACGCGCGTTCTTTGGCCGTTCAAAGTTGCCGTTTCAGGGTCCGGCACGCGAAACCCAGGTGCCGATCACCGATCAATCTCCTCCCTGCCCAGCCTGCCTGCAACCCCCCTCTGTGCGAACTGGCCACCGTACGACTGCCAGACCCACTACTGCGGATGATGGAGACGTCCGCAACGGCCGCAAAAAGTCTCATCACGTTGTGCATCAATCTCACAACAGGTACAAATAATACTAGTGGTTATATGCAAGGTATCTTTAATCGTTGTGTAAGATTTCGTAGAATGGGTAGTGCGTTGGTATAGTGTGTTGCGATCCAGGTAACCGAAAGAAGAGGAAGAGACAAAAGTGAATCAGTTAGTAGTACCTGCGGGGTCAGTGGGCTGGTCGGAGGCGGGTAGGCAACCAAAAAGCCTGGTCACTCACTCAATCTCGAGCTGCGACGTCAGCTAAAGTCCGACTGCAACAGACAGCTACTCACATACTGCAGTGCGACGTCGCGCGGGGAAAAAACGTTGAGGCCGATTGGGTTGAACGTCGACTTATTGTATGACCGGATGATGGCCTCAGCACGTCGAAGCTCCTGATCGTTAGCTCCAGGGTCAGATTCGGTTAGCAACTGTACCTTCTCAAAGTGACTCGTATGCCACATCAGACTCGTCCACCACGTCGCAATCGCGAGCAGGTTGTCCATGACAGCCCCGCTGACGGAGTACGCCTCGCGCAGGGGGGCGTTGATCTCCTCGATGAACGCCGTGAACTTCGCGGGGCTGATGCGCGACTCGAGCTCGAGGGGGAAGCTCGTCGAGAACCTGTATGTCAGCTGCGAGACCCAGATCTTT
This sequence comes from Trichosporon coremiiforme, assembly GCA_039545355.1. Lineage (NCBI taxonomy): Eukaryota > Fungi > Basidiomycota > Tremellomycetes > Trichosporonales > Trichosporonaceae > Trichosporon > Trichosporon coremiiforme. The sequence continues at coordinate 328,250 of BCJJ01000023.1, forward strand.
CAGCTAGACGCACTGGCAGATGTCTCCGAGGTGCCAGTTGCGCTCAATGCGGACGATCTCCTTGGGCAAGTCGCGTCCTATCGTTCCCGTTTGCGGTTGGCCGTAGTACGTCGAGTTCGGCACACCGGCCTGGGGCACGCTGGACCGCGGCTCGCTGTTGTCAGCTTGGGGAAAACGTCGTGCTAGCTCACCCTTGGCCACCGCGCCATCCGGCCAAGTCGCCCTGGACCTTCTCCTCCCATCTCGTCAGCTTCTTCGGCGGCTGCTCCTCGAGCCACGGCTCGTGAAACGCCTCCGACTTCGCGGTGCCGTTCAGGGAGGAGAACTTGTCCTGCTGTGACGGCGTCGCGGGGGAGGTTGGTCGCGAGCGCGGCGCGGCGGAAAGCGACGACGGAGGCCGCGGCGACAGCGACTTGCGCTCGAACGCCTGCGGCGGCGACGCGGAAGGTGGGCTGTAGTACGCTGTTCCCGCGGCGCCATTCTGAGCAGCCTGCGCCACAGTCGCGATCGCCGGACGCATGAACGGGTGGTTAGCGGGTGGGGACGCCATGTTGTTGTTCTTTGTGGAGTTGAAGGACGCCAAGGAAGACGAAGAGAGAGGCGAAGGCGGTCGAAAGGGAGGGGCGGGAAGGGGGCGGCGGGCGTTTGTCACTCGATGCACGGACGTTCACCGGGTCATGCAGGCGTCGGCGGAGTCGAGATGCCGGAAGGAGGGTGGTGAGGAGTGCGATGGAATGGGCAGAGAGTGAGCAAGTGAGAATTCGTCGTTGAGCAGCGAGCTCACACAGAGCAACAATAGCGGCGGCGGATGGCAGGTTGGCCAGGGTGGGAGGGCCGGAAGACGGTCAAAGCGGCACGCCAGCTAGATTGGCAAACCAGGCACGGGAGCTGGATGGCGTCGCGGGACTGTCGACGGTTCAATGGGCGAGATCCTGTCTCACCGAGCATTCAGACGACGCGAGGGCTGTTCCGCCGCATGGTCGACTGCGCCGTCCGTCTGTAAGTCTGTGCTCGTTATGAATCCGCGCCAGAACGTGATCACAAACACCTCGCGCGACCATCGCGGACGAAGGCATTCTCAACTTTCACGGCAGGTGCCTGGCGCTTCAGGAAAGCTTCTTGGATCGCCGCCGGATGGCCAAGCACTCTCTGGAAGGAGAGCGTAGCACGAATAACGGACACTGGGCTACAAACTAGACTGGGACACAAGGAACTGCGGACGAACCTTGTCCACAGGCTCTGTGGTGTTTCTATAAGAACGCCGTCACTGTAAGCCCTTCGTTTTGGGGAGGATCGCCCCTAGCAGGTCTCGGCCATAGTGACCAGGGTTTGTCCCTGTTTTCAAGCAGAACCTCGCTCGCTGCAGATCGGAGGACCAATATTCGCATCTTACACCGCCGCACATGGCGGCCGAGAGACCTTGCTGACCGAACGTCAACATGATGACCGACGCCATGGAGAGCCTCTTTGCGGGGCTACGGACCCCTCTCAGGGGCCAGTGTCCGCTGGCCGACGGCCCAAGGATCCTCCACTCTGCGCATCGCGCCATCGCACCGAGAATGAGTCAGCAAAAACAAGATGGCATCACCCGGAGATTACAACAAGGGGCCCGGGCCGGGAACAGCGGACAGATTAGGCGTTGAGGAGCTTCTCAATCTTGGGCGCGATGCTCGCCGGCGTCGTCGTGGAGCCGAAGCGGTCGACGACCTTTCCGTTCTGGTCGACGAGGAACTTGGTGAAGTTCCTGCGATGTCAGCTGAAGGCGTCACAAGTCAGCTGCAGAGGACATACCACTTGATCGAGGTCGTGCCGGCGACACCGCCGGCGCCAGGCGCGTTCTGCGACTTGAGCCATGCGAACACCTCGTTCATGTCAGGACCGTTGACCTTGCTCTGCACATGTTAGCTTCGCACGAGTAGTAGCCAGCTCACCTTCTTGGCAAGAGGGAAGGTGACACCGTGGTTGACCTGGACATTAGTTGGAAGCAAAGCGCACGAAACTGACCTGGCAGAACTCGGCGATCTGCTCGTCGTTGCCTGGCTCCTGGCCGTTGAACTCGTTAGAGGGGAAGCCGATGACCTCGAAGCCGCGGTCGTGGTAGTCCTTGTACAGCTTCTCAAGGCCAGTGTACTGCTGTCAGCTGCGTGAGAACGCTTCTCGGCGTACCTGGGGGGTGAAACCACTGGGGATCGTCAGCTTCCCGTCCCTTCGGACCGCTTCAGCTGCACTTACCACTTGGAAGCAGTGTTGACAATCAGGACGACCTTGCCCTTGAGCGTCGACTGGGATGTCAGCTTACGGTGACCAGGTTCAGGAAGCTCACGAAGTCGAGGTACTTGTCCTGACCGGGGAGCTGAGCCTTGAGGTCGTAGAACGACTTGTTCCCGGCGTCGGCAGGGAGGTTTTCGTAGCCGAGCTTGGACTTGATAGCGCCAAACATGTCTGGAGAAGAGGATGCCTTGGATGAGGTGGAGAGATGTCTGGAAAAGGTGGCGAGACGGCGGCTCATTAAGTAGTTGCTTGTTTCGAGGAAGCCGCAGCATGCGAGCGAACCAAATGTAGGGCGAGCTATCAGCGGGTGGCGTTTATCGTCATAGCCGTGCTGCCCGTGCCTGGCCGAACCCAAGTTGGCCGGGCAAGTGTCCGTCTCAGGTCCGTACCACACCATGAAGTAAGTCAGGTCAGTCAGCTTGCGAGAGCATCGAAAGAATGCTGACAGATACCAGATCTGTGGCGGACGTCGGATATAGTTTCGATGCATACATTGATAAAGTATACAGGTAGTGCAAAAATATGATCTAAACGCTGAACCCTCTAAACTGAAACTGTTGATGATGAAATAGCTGGCCGTGGCTCTGGCCAATTTTTATGTTTTCGCGGCCCAGCGTTGACAGCGGTCATAGACACGTCTAACTGTCTATCGTCTAGTCGAATGTGATCTTCGTGGCCTTGGGCGCGTTCGTCGTGTCCTTGTAGAACGCGCCGTAGCTTCCGTGCTCCTTCTTCTTGATCGTGGAGGGGAAGCGGTCCATCTCCTTCGGCACCTCGGCGCCAGCGTCGCGGAGGACACGCATGAACTCGCCCGCGAGCGAGCGCTCGTGGTTCTCGCCAGTGAAGAACGTGACAGCCTTTCCGGTCTTGCCGGCACGGCCTGTTCGTCCACAGCGGTGGACAAAGTCCTCGGTCGTGAGCGGGAAGGTGACGTTGATGACGAGGGCGACGTCGGGGATGTCGAGACCACGGGCGGCGACGTCTGTAGCGACGAGAACGTTGACGCTGCCGTCCTTGAAGGCGTCAAGGGCCTTGAAGCGGTCGTTCTGGTTCATGTCACCGTGGAGCGCACCGACCTTGTAGCCAGCGCGGCGGATGGTGTACTCGAGACGCTGAGCCTCCTTCTTGTAGAGACCGAAGACGAGGACACGAGCACCGGGGTTCGACTTCAGGTGGTTGCGGAGGTGCCAGGTGAGGCGACCGTCCTTGTCGCGGGGGTTGTCGAGAACCTCAACGACCTGCTCAATGCGCTTGTTGGCCGAGAGCTCGTCAGAGCCGACAGTAACCTTAACGGGCTCGGTGAGGAAGGACGACGCGAGGCGGCGGACGGACTCGGGCCAGGTGGCCGAGAACATCACAGTCTGGCGGCCGCCCTCGTGCTTGGGGCAGTGGGCGATGATGCGGCGGATGTCGTTCTCGAAACCAGCATCCAGCATGCGGTCAGCCTCGTCAAGAACAAGGTACTTGATGCCCGAGAGGTCGAGGTCGCCCGAATCGGCGAGGTCGAGGGTTCGTCCGGGGGTACCGACAACGATGCGGGTGTTGGGAGCCTTGATCTTGGCGATCTGCTCGCCCTTGGGGACACCACCGAAGAGCGAGACGGCCTCGATGTTGAGCTGCTTGCCGAGCTTGACGAGCGTGTCGAACGACTGCTGGGCGAGCTCACGAGTAGGCGCGAGCACGAGCATGGCGAGCTTGCCCTTGCCCTTCTTGCCGGCGGGCGGGAGCTGGCTCAGGAGCTGCATACCGGGCACACCGAACGAGAGGGTCTTTCCGGAACCAGTCTCAGCGATACCGACGACGTCGCGCTTGGCCATGAGCGCCGGCCACGAAACGGACTGGATGGGAGTCGGCTTCGTGAATGACGACAGGAACTGGCTGATCGCGGGGTTGACGACGAGCGACGCCATGTCGAGGTACGGCGGGTAGAGCGCGGGCTCGAGGGTGATGTTCTGCTCCTTGAGGAACGCCTTGTCGGCCTCGGTGAACTCGCGAGTGGGAGCAGCCGGGGTAGCCTCAGCGGCCTCGGCGGCAGCAGCGGCAGCCTTGAGCTTCTTGAGCTGCTTCTTCGAGAGAGCGGGAGCCTCCTGGCCCTCGGCAGGGGTCTGGATGATGGTCTCGGCGGGGGTGGCAGGCGACTCCTCCTTCGACTTCTTGGACTTCTTGGGCTCCTCGCCGTCGTCCTCGGCCTTGCGCTTCTTGTCCTTCTTCTCTTTCTTGTCCTTCTTGTCCTTCTTCTCAGGGGCGGGGGCGTCCTCGCCGGCAGCGGCAGCGGCGGCAGCAGCCTTGGCAGCCTTGCGGGCACGCTTCTCCTCCTTGAGCTTGCGGCGCTCTTCCTTGCTGATCTTCTCTTCCACCGACATGTTGTGTGATTGGTGTTATGAATGCAAGTGGACAAGCCGTGTGGAGGCACATCATGTAGTGTGCGACTGTCCTTGAAACTTTTGGTGCCTGGCACGTGACTTAACTCGGCGGGTGGCAAGGATCTCTGGGTAGTCCGGGGAAACACACTCCTCTATCCCCACCCCACGGCCCCACTCCTTCCGCTCCTGGCCGCTCAGAACGCACTGCCTGGACTGGCGCGCCAACTCTGCAGACTGCAGGTGGGAGAGACGATCACGGCTGGGGTCCCTGAGTCTTGCTCTCTCACTGCAATCATGCCCAGGATCAAACACGGGTTCGGCCTGTCTTCTAGACAAGCAGGTGAAGAGTGAGACCATAAGTACGCTGCGGCACACTCCTACGGCGTGCCGGTCGATTGTCGCGAAACCCAAGGTACATTATTTTGGCTACTTGGTCAAATGAGTCTTTGAAATATTGGGGTATGAGAAATACGATCAGGAATCCGTCAAGCGGGGGTGTGGATAGTGTGTGGTTGTGTTGTGTCTATGTGTACAGTTGCTGGAAGCCCTCTGGGACTGCGAGACAAGGTGCGAGCGCGGCGCTCTGCGTCAGCACGCTCGCCCGTTCGGCCCGAAGCTGCTTAGATGCTCATGATGCTCATGAAGCGGAACTCCTGTCCGCCGTTCGGGTCGTCGGTCTCCTCGAGCAGGCGGCACGTGAGCGTGTGGTCGCCCGGCGGGATGTTCCAGATAGCCTTGGTCGAGCCCGTGTTGTATGGATTGGACCAGTATCCCTTGAGAACGATGGAGAGATTGTCGTTCTCGTGGTCGTCGACCCAACACTTGACGTTGCCGAGGCCAAAGTCCTTGCTCGAGAGGTAGTACAGGATGAGCTTGCCCTGAGTCGTGGAGAACTTGAACTTGACGCGCGATCCCGGCGTCTTGCTCACGAGGTACTTCTTTTCGGGCGAGGAAGACCATTCGTACCAGCCCTCGTTCTCAATCGGGGCCAGCGGATGGCGCTCGCTGCTCGTCGACGCGCAGAACGGCGTGAGCTTCGGCGCATGCGTGCCGTGCGCGTACTTGTCCATGAGGCGCTGGGGCGGCAGCGGGTCCTTCGGGTAGAGCTTGTCGACGTCCGTTGTGCCCTCGGCTTCCTCGAGCGCGTCCATCTCGCACAGCTGCGAGTCGACGTAGGCCACCATCATCTCACCCGAAATCTTGTGCAGCGGGCGGCCGAAGTGGCGGATGTCAACGTTGTCGAGCGTCTCCTTGTTCTTGTCGAGCATGTGGTTCATAGTAGCAAACCAGTCCGAAACGGTGTCAGGGTGCTCGAACATGTACGGCAGCATCGCGTTGCGGCTCGAGAGCACCGGGGTGTCGTAGTAGCTGGTCGTGCCGCCGTTCAGGTCGCCTCCCATCGCGATGTTGTCGAACTTGAACGCGAAGACGTTGAACACGAGCACCGACGTGTGGTCCTGCTCGAGCATGGAGCGGAGCAACAGCTCGAACGTCTCGATCATGGTGATGTGCAGCGGGTCGTTGATAGCGTTCTCAAGAATGATGAGGTCGGTGTCCTCCGGTACGTGCAGATGCGAGCAGTACGCAAAGTAGTCTGATCCACGAGCCGGGACAGCGCCGTTGATGAATCTGTTGTGGCCATCGTTCGGGCCCGCCTCACCCATCTTCTGCACGTTGTGAAGGATCGAGCCCTTGGCCGAGGGGAAGGTCGCGTTCAGGTGGTCGAAAAGGATGCGGTGCATGTTGAACTCGCTGAGCACCTCACCTGTGGGATCTCTAAGCCCGTGACCCGTCGAAACCGATCCGCCGAGGACGCCCATCGACCACGGCTCACCACGGCGCATCTTGGCGAGCGCGCGGCGCAGGCGGTGGTTCGTTCCCGAGTACATGATGCCGCGCGTCATCGCGTCACGTCTGAGACATTGTCAGTGCCTAGACCCACGACCATCAGAAGATTAGAGCACTCCAGGCACTATGCTTAGCTCGCGGCTGTACGGCACGACGGAGACGTGCACAGGCTGTGCGCCCACGCGGATCCGCTCGTAACCATAGGCACAAACTTTGTCCGTGCTGATCTACGGCATGTCGAGCATGCTTAGCGCGTTGCAGTGAGGCTGCCGGGCCCGTCGGCAACGTGCTTCGGTCGCCGCGCAGCACAGCGTCCCCGAGCGGGAAGCGCGGCATCTTCTTCAGGCCCGTCACTAGTACTCACCCCCACTTCTCGCAGAGGGCCTTGCCCATCTCTCCGGCGTCGCAAACATGGCACGAGCGCGCTGCTTTCGGTGCCGCCGGCGGCGGCGGCGGTGGTGCGGCCTCCGTCTTCTCAGCCTCGGCGATAGCCTCCTGAATCTCGTGCGCGTTCTCTCCGTGCTTCGGTCCGTCGCCGTGCTTCAGGTTGGTCTCGGCGGCAAAGTCGTAGTCGGCGAAGCGGCCGAGAGCGCTCTGGGCGCGGTGCTCGGTAACATACTGGGAGAGGGCGGTGTCGAGGTCGAGCCCCCGGATGGTGAAGAGGTATAAGGGGACGGCGAGAAGGACGACGTTGAGGGCGAGGGAGAGCCGGAGCCACGTCCGCCTGCGCTCCATCTTTGAGGATGTGTTAAGGAGTGTGGGTTAGTTGGAATGGAGAAGAGGGAAAGAGAGATGGAGGGAAGGGAAAAGTGTTGCTTGTTGGATCGACCGGAGGCTGCAGTGCACGGCGGCGCACGTCGGTGGCTCGGTGTGTGGTAGAGGTTTGATGAATATGAGATCTGGCCTGGGATCGGCACGGGAGAAGCGGCCGGCATATCTTCAGCACGGCATCACGGCTGCAGGGAAGCAGCATGCGCAGGACACGGCCAAGCCTGGCTCCTGGCTCCTAGCTCCTGAGCACTGAGCACTGAGGGCCAGCTTGGCCAGTTGGGCAGCAGTGCAGCAGACAGTGTGCAGCGGGCAGGAATGCAGGTGCGCAGGGCGCGGAGGGTCCGCGAAAGGACCGTGAATGAATTGTGGAATTGGCAGGAGGCTTGAAACGACGTCGAAACCTGCGCAGCGAAACCCTGACATGACCCTGTTCCATATGTATTCCAGCCAAGCAGCACGTTCAGTGTTGCTCCGCTGCGCACGTTAGCGCCTTCTAGCTTCTGCGTGTGTTGAACGTGTTGCATGCGCTTGTGTTTGTTCGGTTCAACCGTGCGCCTCTCGCAGTCTTGCACTTTTCACTTTGGGGCCATACGAGAGTCTTCGGAGCTTGTGTGGGCGGGGGCCGTTGCTCGATCATAAGCACGCAGACTTTCGATTCAACTTTGGGACATGGGACAGCAGACAGACGCAAGACACGGGACAGAGAGTACGTACGTACAGAACGTGCCTCTGTTGCAATCGATTAAGCAACAGAAAAAGCCGCTTGCTTCAAGTGCTCCCCAGGGCCCCGAGTTAGCAGCTCAGGGTTTCCTCCAGGCACTTGAAGCAAGCGGCTCTTTCTGTTGCTTGATCGATTGCAACAGAAGCATGTTCTGTACGTACGTACTCTCTGTCCCGCGTCTTGTGCCTCCGATCACTCATGTCCCATGCCTCCTCTCCTCGGTCGTCTGACGTGCCCACGAAGAGCAGTCACCGGACGCAACGCAAACCGAGGGTTTGTCGGGCCACACGAAGCACGAAACTCAAGTGACGAGAGGCAAGCTCCTCGTGCCTTTGTTTGGCCTCCATTTCCAGCCCAACTGCACACCACGGTACAGTATACGACATCACTCGATAAGCGGGCATGACAATCGCAGGACATGGGGCTGTAACGGCGAGGCCATCACGTCAGCCTGCACATCCCACGATCACGTCCGAGCGTGCTGAGCTTGCGACGCGCTCTGCTTCTACGAACGATCAAGCGGAGTTACGGTCCTGGACACTCTTTTCGGGGGGCCGTGAGGCTAGCAGGACTAGGTAGGCACTTGAGCTGGACTGATTTCGGGGCAATGCTGGGATACGTCTATCTGCATCAACGTTCGCAGAGATGCAGCGCCTAGACTGTGCGACCAAATTGCCTCACACGGACCTGCTCAGTGACAACGGCACGTTCGAAGAGGGAGGGGCTACAGGCATAGACGCCCGTCGCAGTACTGGCAACGGCGGTGGTATCGGCTCTCAGCTCACTCTTTTTCCTCCCCATGCCATCAGAAGTCCTGTGAGCCATAAACTTATTGCAGCACACGATCGTCGCACAGTAGAAGGGTGTTCGTTGTTGTGGAATGAGCGCGCTCGACGGCGCAAGGAGATACCCCAGATGTTCGAGGCTGAAGCACAAGGGTGAACGTCGTACACATCAAGAGGTGGTGAATTGTAGCTTGCAGTGAATTGGACCTCTATCTTGTGTGCATATATCAGCTTCACGTTCCACAGTATCACGGTCACGGCTAGTCAACGGTTCAGCGGATGAGCAATGACCGGTGGTTGGTCGGCCAGATCTCGCGAGACGTGGGGCACACACTGACGCGGCCCGGCCATGTTAGGGCGCAGCGTGCAGTTAGGCATTGGTTGTCCTCCAACGACAGGATTCCAGAACAAGCACACGGTACCCAGACGATAACTATGACGATGGACACGCAGGCCAACGCCTGCCTCAGATACAAGCGCCCTCGTGAAGCTCAAAGCTGATTCAATTGCTCATACATCACGACTTTCTCCACTTAACCCCTCCTTCCCCGCCGTCCCCGCCAAACCTACACTCGGTGCCTCTGATTCATGCGCTTGTCCACATGCTCAAACTTCCAACTTTCAACTCTATTCTGTCGTTCTCACCTTGCTTCACCCTTCTTCAACCTCACTTTCCGTTGCAGCAGCGCAACTCGACTCGCCACAGCCGGGACGTGACACCGAGCTCTTCCTATCCTGTCGACTATCCGTCTTTGGTCCACCAACGAGTGACAATGTAGTGGAGCAAGAACTCACTGCGCCGAGCCAGCTGAGCAAAGCGAGCCAAGCACTGATAACGTCGGGTCATGACATGACGACCGCAGCTTCAAACGAAAGGGGACGAGGGGTCATAGTGCTGCACGCGTTTCACCCACTCAACTACGGACAATCGGCCCCGCATGCTCCCTCGCACTGTCCCACTCGGAACGGCTTAGCGCGACTGGAGTTGATTGTCTGGCAGTTGTCAGTCTCGGGCTTGTTCCGCTGTCAGCCTCGAGCGCCTCAACCGTCCCCGATTCCGTTCCGAGAAAACAGCCTCGGCGTTGAGAGGTGTCGGAGATGGGCGACGCGCACGGACATCACGCATCAGCTGCTGCGCCCATTGCGCCTCGTCCACCGAGCCCTGCCTACGCATTGCCTAATCTCCCGGAGCCCATCGCCCAGCGTCCTCGGCCAGAGCTCGCACCCAGGTAAGAATCAAGTGCGTACATGAATATATCATAATGCGGTAAAGCGTCCGGCGCTCGGCCGCGTGACAGTATGGAAACAATGCCGCTGGGCTCGTAATGTCTACAGGTGTGTGCAAGAATAGTCGTCCTCTTCGCTCTCGCTCTATATCTCGACATCTCGGCGCTACCCTCGCTCACCGGTTGCCGTTGCCCCTATGCAACGGAGCGAGGTGCTGCCACTTCGGGTCGTTCTCGTACTTATCCTCGACAACTTTGCGCGCTTCGGTGTACCAGTCCATCTCCATCAGCCTCTCGATGCGCTTTAACTGGCCCTCCTTCCTCATCCAGTCGGGGATGAAGCGGCCGATCTGCGTCGCGGCCGCGCGCTGCATCGCTTGGCTCAGACCCTCGAGGTCGTTGTGCCGGACATGGTACACGTACGGCTCAGGCGTGAAGCGGAGCGCGTCCTGCTGCGTATGCCAGTGCTGTCTGTTGTCGGGGTCGTCGGCGCGCCAGTCCTCGATGATGTTGATAAACGGCACACCCATGCAGAGCCCCCAGTATGGCGATGGCGAGAGCTTCGGGTTTCCTATGCCCACCAGCATCTTCGACCGCGCAAGCACCTTCGTATACTCGGCCTGCGGCATGCGGCCCAGGCTCACGATGCCCTCCGGCAGCTCCTCCGTCGTTCCGTCTTGGTCGCGCTCTCGCCCAGCTGTCGAGACAAGCTTGAACGGCACCTCCTCCCCTCCCACGCGGGCAGGCGGCACACTGTCCCGAGCTTGACCTAGGATACCCTTGAACCCGTTGTCCTCGACGAAGTACTTCGGTTCCTTGGCGAGGATGAGGCCGCGGTGCTCGCGCTCGTCGTAGACCTCGTACCCGAGACATCGGTCCTCGATGCTGTACCCGATGAACTGGTTGCCCTCGCCGTTCCACGTGATCTTGCTGTAGTCTTCGGGCGACAGCGTCCACTGCCCGCCGAGATCCGTGACCGGGTTCTCCCAGAAATGGAGCACGAACGACTTCCAGTACGGGATGCCCTCGGGGTACAGGTGCGACTGGATGCAGGCTTTGCGGCCGATCTGCCACGTTCCGTCGGCGTCGGCTTCGTGCGCCTCGAGCTCCTGGTAGTTTGTGTCGTTCCGCGCGATGCAGTGCGCGAACTCATTCGGCTCCCAGATCACCGCCTGCACCATGCTTGGGATCTTCTGGTACACGAGCAAAGTGTCCATGTGCCCGCTCGTAAAGAGGAAGGTGTAGTTCAGCTCGCGGATCCCGTTCAGCATCGAGCGCGCCCTGTATGTCAGCTGGTGCGGGCCACTGCAGCCTTAGTGCGCTGGCCCAATGGGTGCCGCAGCATATCTGAGTGACTCACCACACGTCCTCTCCTCCGACTCCGCCAACCTCGCCGCCGCGGAAGTGCTGGCTGACGCCAATCACAACCTTCTCCTGATTCGTGCAGTTGGCCCACTCGACACACTCGATGAGCCGGTCGAGCTCGCCCCAGTTCCTGTCGCGGGTCGGCGAGCCGTGCGTCGCGGGGTACATGGCTTGAAGCAGCCCCTTGAGCACGCGGACCTCATTCGCCTTCGCGAGGTCACCCGGTTTGAGATCCTTCCACGGCTTCATGACCTTCCCGCTTTGTTCGCGAAGGAAGTCTGACGTTGACGCCCGCGCTTTGGGGTGAGACACGAAACCGGCCAGAAACAGAATTGCACCCAGGAGGAAGAGGATCGGCACTCGGCGCGCATGCCTGGAGGTCAGCTTACTGTGCACGGGCAAGCTTGAGATGTGAAACAGGAAATGGTGGCTTACGAACAGGCCGGCGAGGGATCGCCGTGATCGCTGTGTAGTCTAGACAACCGCAGCAGGATCTAAGACTGCCCGCCAGCGTGAAGCACGTTCCACACCAGCTCCCCAGTATGCAGCATACTCACAGCCAGTATCGCCACCCGCGCCAGCCGAGGGGAAGCTTCTCGCGACCGGCCTCGAGATCACCGCGGAGCAGCGGCTCGCGATCCGGGTCCTCGAACGACGCCGAGCCCGCCATGTCGCTCCTCTTGCTTGCCGGTTGTTATTAACGTTGTAGTGGATTCTCAGATAGCCCTGGCGGCCGTGAGAAGGAAGGCGTCGTGTGTCGTGGAGTGAGAGTCGTAGGAGTCGTCGCCGGTGACCGCTGTGCAGGTCTGGCGGAGTAATGTTACAAGAGAGTCGAAAGATGGGGAGTTCAGAGATGAAGAGATGTTGAGAACTGCGTTGCGATGTGGGGCGAAGCGATAGCCAGTCCGGCACCAAGCAAGCCAGTGCAAGCGGCAGGAGTTGGTGCTGATCCTGACGCAACTCTGTTGCCAGGGCTGCATCGCATGCCCGCCCGGATTGCGGAGGGTTCGTCGTGCTGCGCAAGGAACGTCACATGCAGTGCCTTGGGTGCCGCGCTAATGAGGCGCTGCGGCGCCGCTGCCCGCGCTGAGCCATCGAGCCAAGCGACGTGCAGCACGGAAAGGGCAGCTACGCCTGTTTTAGCGTCTTGACGACGGCGCAATGGAACTTCTAGGCTGTCGCCATCGCTGGTCAACTTCAAATTGTCTTTTGCTTCGTTCCTCTGTGTCTTCTCTTGCCGCCGAACACTCCCCTCTGTATGTATCTCATCTAGTTGTACGAAAAGTCTGGGAAAGGAACGGCTCTCCAAGCATGGACAGTGAAGAAGGCGGTGGTAAGCAGGCGTAACTTACGTGGTCGTGAAGCGGGGAGTGCCCATCCATATGTGCGCGGCACGCACGGCATCGGAGGCCCGAAGATAAGGAAGGTTGTTGCAGTGGGAGTCTCTGAATGGCGATCGGGAGCGGCGGTCGAGCGCTGGCGCAGGGCGGCCAACGGCAGTGATTCCCGCATTGCGATTCCTTCTGCAATCCCATGCGTCCTGCATGGATCCTGCAAGGTATGCGAGGATTCCGCGGTAACACCGTGCAGAAAATCAATGCAGGTCGTCGAAATTTCGTAGAGAACAGTTACGAAACACGCTAGCACACAGCACGTCAGGACTCCGGGAGTCTGCCGTCGCCTCCTGTGCCTGGTTTCAGCGCCTTCCTCTGCCCTCATGCCTTCGAATGCCGTCCATGTGCCCTGCAGAGCCCTGGGGCAGCTGGCCAGTCATTTTAGGGATGCCGCTGCTTTACGGTGAGCCTTGGGCAGCCCTCCGACGCGATGCGCGTTCAGCGATGCATGGTGTGTCACCACGTACAGTGATCGTGCTGAAGCAGGCGATCACTCTTCCCTTGCTGGGCGCTGTGCATGGCACGCTCATTCCGTGGTCTGGAACTTGGCCAACGCACAATCTGCAATGTGCCGGGCCCCGGGTGGCCTGGCTAGTCTCAAGAACCTCAGCGTTGTTCTAATTTGGGTGACATAGGAGCCAAATGGCGCACTTGGTAGATGCGGATACGGCTGAGCGCTGCGATCAGGCGAAGCCAAACGCAGGTTAGGCAGTAGCAGTCGCCACGAGCCCCATCCCGCAAGGAGACGACAGAAAAGACAAAATGTTGGTGCCCCAGGTGACCACTGGCAGCTGTCGGGGGAGAGTTTCGGACAAGGCGTGGAGACATGGCCGGAAAGCGTGCGTCCAACATTTCGGTCTCAGCTTGAACAGGGACATGAGGACATGCATGATGGTACTGGGGTAACGGCCAGAACGAATGGGCCAGAATTCTGAACAAGATTCTCCTCGTTGCGACACCTGACAATGACCTTCACACCTTGCGAACAAGATCTCAGTCGAGACTGCCCGTTCGTGGAGGTGGGGTCCAGGCAGTTGAGGGATCAGAAATCAGAACAGCTGGGACACTTCCCCTTGCAACGCAGCCAGGGGGACACTGGTCACAGCAACGTCGAAGGGGCGCAGTAGCAGATGAACCTTATTCGCTTAAGCATGGCACGCTCATTCGTTTCAAGCGTGCTAAGGACGCTTACCAACTTCTGCCAATGATCATCTGGACTGGACTGTCCCCTGCTGCTCGAATGCGTGCTCATGAAGTGCGCATGGCCAGAGGGACGCTGTTATCTTATGGCGCGCGCAGCAGTAGCTGGCAATGCTTTGCTTGAGCGGGGTCGGATGAGTTTCAATAATCCCATGGTCTCCCATGGCCAACCATCTGTTCATCTGTGGCAGAACACGTCGCCGACCAGTCCCACTCTTCCACACACCGAGTACTCTAGTGGCACTCCAGCGCATCAGAGTACTCGCATCACTTTGAAATCGACGTCGGAGGGTGCCTTTCGCAGATTCAATGTTTCCCACGGTTGCGCGGTGCGAGTCGCAACGAGTGCCACGACCTCGAGTTTGGTCCATCTCCTCTCGTGAGCACATGTGAAGTGTAGGCGGAGGTTCTACCCCCTAGTGCTCTGCTCATGTTGAACTGTAGAGCATTCCGGCAGACTTCGTTGACCTTCTAACCTACGTTTTCCCTCTCGCTGATGCCTGCAAGACTCGGAAGCGCCACATTAGAGCGTGCCCTCGCATCGCTTCGCGATCAGCAGTGGCCCAACAATGTCTGGCAAGAGCGAAGGGGATAGTCACTGGCTATTTAGGTACTTAGGGTACCACTAAGCTCATGGATGGTAGCAAGGTTATTCACTTGCAGTCACTCCGACGCCGGCAGTGTCTTCTGTTTCCATTAGCGTACACAGGCGGTAGGGCATCACCTCCCCAAATGCCACCGTAGCCATGAAAAGTAGTGCATAAATCCCAATGATACCGAACAACCATCAACTCTAACACTCTACTTACGCGCGAGGGCGGCGGCGAGCACCTCGGGCTGCTCGCGCTGCAGGCCGCCATCGCTCTGCCTTGCCGACAGGGGACAGACGCTCATCTCCGTCCAGCCTTCCCACACACGCTCGACACCGGCGAGACACGACGGGTCGTCGATCGCCAGAAGCCAGATGGCGTCGTACCCGCCCGCTGTTTGTTAGCTCTTGCGTCTATGCTGCTCGTAGCTGTCGACTTACCACCCGGAACACCACCGCCGAGAACACCAGGCAACTTCGAGCACTCGTCGAGCAGACGCGTCTGCTCCTTCGGCTCGATCGGGACCCCAGACGCAAGGCTCATGTCGCGCATACCTTTGCGCACGCCCTCGATCGCGCCCCGGATGTGCTTCAGCTGCGCGTTGATCGGGCTGAAGTCGTCAAGCTGCTTGTCAGTTTCCGCCACATTGCACAACTCACGTTAGCGACCTCCTGACCGATAGCAGCCTGGAGCGTCTCCGTGTATCCCGGCTCATCCTCGAGCTGAGCGAGGCCGCGGAGCGCCCCCTCGAGCGCCTTGTTCGCCGCATCCTGGACGGTCCACATGCGCAGCGCCTCATCGCTCTTCTCCTTGCGCCACTTAAGCACCTGCCCGACGAAGGACGGCGTGTCTGTTCCAGCGTCGACGTCGGCGAGCATCAGCCGCAGGCCACGGGGAAGACGGAACGGCCGCGTTTCCTGGTCCCACTTGCCGCCGACGATGTCCAGGAGCGAAGCAGTGCCCGCGAACATGGGTTCGAGCACCGATGGCGAGAATCGGCGGTAAACGTGCGTTCCGTACACGGCGGAGGCGACGTCGAACCCGCTTCCGACCTTGCCCTGGGCCGCACAGTGCGCTGCCTGCGCCAGAGCGTGGATGGTGTCCTGACCCTTGGACAGATCGGCGAGGCCAAGGTGAAGCAGGAGAGCGGCGACGAGCGATGTAACGAGCGCGGCACTTGAGCCAAGGCCGGTCTTGTTCGTCTTTCCCAGCGGACGGGGAAGGGGCGTGAAGCGCTCCAGCTTGTCGAGCGCGGACATCTTCAGTGGGAGCCCTGCGGCGGCGAGCTGGAAGTCAGCATATGTGTGATGAGGGGTGGGAGAGGGAAGAAGTGGAGACGCACCTGCTCGCGCTGAGAATAGAAGTCGTTGTCGGCGAAGACGACGATGTCGAGGCCCTTCTCGAGAGCAGCCGATAGCTCGCCGCCACGTCCCTCGCACTCGAGCCGCTGGGCCGCGTACTCGAGAGTTGTCTGGAGTGTCGTCTGGACGAACTTGTTGCGCTCGTCGCCCTCAGCCTGCAGCTCGAGCTTGCCGTTGTCGATCTTGGCGGCGTACTTCCAGACGCTGGCGTCGACAGGGAACTGGCCGGCGCGCACGCTGACGATGCCCGCCTGTCCAGGCGACACAGAGCAGTAGAACCGCGACGACGTCGCGACGACGAGACCGGTATACAACCTGTCCAGCACAAGGTAGCCGCCCGCGAGCAGAACCTTGCCCGGAGCAGAAACTATCGTCTGCTCGCCCGTCGTCGTTGGTGTCGGCCTCGCGCTCATTGTCTGTTGTGGTTGTGATCGGGCGAGAAAGTCGAGGTGGAGGTCGGCTCATGGCACGATCTAGCTCGCGTAGCCGTGCCTGAGCCAGACGCGAGCGGAGACTGAGGCTACTCCGTACTGATCGATAACGGCCTTCGCCGATCAGTCTCAGCCACGAAGTTCGGAGAGGCGAGCGAAGTTCAGCCTTATCGGAGGAGGCTTGGGCGGTCGCAAGCAAATGCATCAAAGACAGCACCACACACGGTAAACACGCACGCTGCGTATAGGAGGCGTTAGCTTTCAAGTGATACGGATACAAGGAGGGGAAATTCGCGCTGTCAATCATGGAGGAAAAGTGAAATCGGCTGGGTGATCCGTGAACTTGCTGTATGCGCAACGTCTTCAGTCTGCGCGCACCATGCATCTGGTTCGAGTTCAGGTTCGGTACCTGGACGCACGCAAAGTGGACTGAGATTGCAGTGTCAGATGACATTTTCGCTCCCATCGGACTTTAGCGGGATTTTCTCGTATCGCCGAAAAGCGTCCGCCGCCACATTCGAGCGATTCAGGGTCTGCGCTGTGTGCGGCTCGCTCTGCCTGGTTTCGACGGTTCGAAGGCAGCATCGAGTGTCCATCCGTCAAGGTCAACCCCACATCTCAAAAATGGTGCGTAGCGGCGACGACGGCAGTGGCATGCGCAGAGAGGACTGAACTGACGACCAGGCGCCTACTCAGAAGGTTAGTCGGAATCTCGAACGGATCGATGTCGCGCGCGTAGAGTCTTGAAATGCCGGATGTTGGAAAGTCGGAAGGATTTTGGAGGGCGAAGTGCTGGAGGATCGACGACGAGGGACGACGATGAAGGTGTTGCGGACGAGCTGGAACGACGAATGCCGGAGGAAGAGCGAGAGAAGAGCGAGCGGGGATGATGCTATGGACTGGGAAGGGATGGGCTTCAAGTGGACGTGGATGATGTCGGGCATAGTGAACTATGAGCGCCCTGTCACGACAGTGTCAACTCTTCTTCTACGCTAGCTGCGTATGTTGAAGAGCGACGGAAGAGCGTTCGAAGCTTGGAATCAGACGACATGCGCGCGACATCGACCGAACGTTGAATTTCTTGGACAGCGTTGCTGACCCTGCAGACCCGCAAGCAGCGTTCGGCGCTTCAGGACGTCGTCACCCGCGAGTACACCATCAACATCCACAAGCGTACTCACGACCTCTCCTTCAAGAAGAGTGCGTATCATCATGACGGCAGACAGTAGCTTGAGGTCGGAAGTTCGATACGGCCGATCTCCAGCGCTGTCACTCTTCCCGTTCCTCCAAGTCTTCCGCTAACCATTCACAGAGGCCCCCAAGTCGGTCAAGGCCGTCAAGGAGTTCGCCGAGAAGGCCATGGGTGTCAAGGACGTCCGCATCTCGCCCGGCCTCAACCAGGCCCTCTGGTCGCGTGGTGTCCGTTCGCCTCCCCGCCGCATCCGTGTCCGTCTCGAGCGCAAGCGTAACGACGACGAGGGTGCCAAGGAGAAGCTCTACGTCGTCGCCTCGGTCGTTGAGGGCGTCACCTCCTTCAAGGGCCTCGAGACCGTTGTTGTCGAGGGCGACGAGTAAACGTTGGGATTCTGTTGGGAGACTTGACGGGGGTGATATAGGCTGTAGCCCAGCGTCATGACATTCCATTCAGCCGTGTACCTGTTACCTGTTATCCGTGCGGCGTAGCGTAGCATAGATGCCGTCGCTACTGTGATGATAGAGTCTCGCTGCTGGAGGAGAGTTTGCTGCACATCGGGGGACGAGGGAGTGCTGCATGTTTGGTTCGGGACCGTTGTGCTGTCAGTGTACCAGAAGCCTGCGTCAAAATTGGAAGGCGCGCCCGCAGGCCGGGCACAGAAGATCGGAAGAGATTACCCGCCGCCTCCACTCGCCGCCGGTCAGCCCAGCACGCCCAGCCGGGCCTATGACGATGGCGCCGATCGTGAGACCGACGGTCTGCCTCGTTATATCTGCACTCTTCGCATCGTCTATCGTCTATCCACGTCTTCACACACTCTCATCTTCGCATTCCTCCCATCCGAACAGACAAAGCGTCTCCATCTCCCTTTCATCTCCTTTCGCATCGCCAATAACACTACTCTCGCCACTGAACAATGCCCGCCGTCACCATCGTCGGCGCCACGGGCCAGACGGGTTCGCAGGCACTGTCCTTCCTCCTCGCGTCTCCGCAGAACTTCTTCGTCAAGGCGATCACGCGCCGTGCGGCGCCACAGCCGACTTCTCCCCCTGCGGCGTCGGGGGCGAAGTACGAGAACGACGTCGTGCACGATCTGACGACGGTGGAGAAGGTTGTGAACCAGGGTGACGTGTATGTCTCTTGCCTGGGAACGACGCGCGCCCAGGCCGGAGGAGCCGACAAGCAGGTCCTCGTTGATCGCGACCTGAACATTTCGCTGGCTGATAAGGCCAAGGCTCAGGGAGCCGAGACTGTGAGTATCCGTCGTTTAGTAGAATGCGCTAGTTGCTCCCCTCCCTGGCCAACGCCCTCGGCCTGCCTCCGCGTCCTGCCTTACAGCTGTCGGGCGATGAGACGGAGCAGTAGCTGTCAACGTTCGACCGGCAGCTAACCCCCAGATGATCCTCGTCTCCTCCATGGGCGCCAACTCCAAATCCTGGTTCGCATACCCGCGCATGAAGGGCGAGCTGGAGGACCACGTCGTCGGTCTCAATTTCCCGAATACAATCATTATCCGTCCCGGCGTGCTGCTGCACGACGGCAACCGGCCCGACCAGCGCACCGCCGAGAGCGTCATGGTCACTGCTATCCGGGGGCTGCGCTCGCTCGGTGTCCCGACGACGTCACTCGGCGTCGAGACCAAGACCGTCGGAGAGGCTATTGCCCAGCTCGCGGCCAAGCCGTCAGCGGGTGTTAGTTATCTGTATGACGCGGACATCGAGAGGCTCGCGAAGGAGTACAGGGACAGTGTTGGTGCCAAGCTCTAGATTGATTGTGAGATAGACAGTGGAGGGAAATGATTGTAGAGTTACTGTGCGGAAGAGGCACACAAGGGTATCCCATGCATATGCTTTTGAATCTGAGATCCTCTTGTCCGTCTGTTCTACAGTTCGAGAAACATTTTATACAAGTGCGGCTATAAAGGAACAAGCTGCACACTGTGCGCTGTGCGCACCTCGCGGACGGCTTCGGTGCGCCCGCGCTTAATCGACACGAATGCTCGAGTATAGCCTGCGCACGCCGAAGAAGGTCGTGATAAAGCCGATACTGCCTCCGACGAGGAACGTGAGCAGAGAGAACAGGAACAGGTATCCGAAGTACAGGACCAGGCTCGTGAAGGAGCCGATGCTGAGGCGGGACGCAAAGTACCAAACGCCGTAGAGGAAGACCCAGACTGCGCTGCCGCCGCCGACAAGGAACGCGCGCCAGTGCCACCGGTACTCCTCAGCGCAGAGAACGAAGTATGTCACGAGGAACGTGACCGTAGCTGTCGTCAAAACGAACACGAGGAACGTCAGGAACAGGAAGCCGAACGCGTAGTACGCGTGGTTGCCAAACAGGGACGAGAGGACGAAGTAGAGCTCGACGAACGCCGCGCCGAACGGCAGGATGCCCGCGATGATTGCGGACTGGACCGGGCGGAGGTACCACGGCTGCGGGGGGATCTGGCGCGGGATGCTGTTCACGCGGGTCGAGTGGCCGAAGCCGCCGTGCTTCATGCCGAAGAAGTAACCGGCGACACACAGTGGGACGCTGATGAGGAACCACAGCAGGAGGATCGCGAGGATCGTGCCGAACGGCACAGCACCGGATGCGTGCGCAAACACAAGCCAGATGTTCAGCACGCCGATCAGCGTGAACACGATGGCGGGGAAGACGGTCGCCGTCATGACCAGGTTGGCCTTCCAGGTCTCGCCGCCGAGCGTCGCGAACACGCGCGCGGAAACGTAGCCGCCGACGCACCCGAAGAGCATCCAGCAGATGATGAGGACAGTCGCGAGAGAGCCGCGGTTGCTCGGCGAAAGGAAGCCGAACAACGCAAACACGAGCGTCACGGTGCACATGAGCACGAGGTGAGCACCCGTTCCGACGGAAACGGAGAGAAGCATCGGACGCTCCGGGCTGCGGAACACCTCGCCATGCACGAGCTTCCATCCATAGTCCTCTTGCACGTCCTCGGCGAGGTCGATCGCGTTGTACCGGTGGATGTCCTTCGAGATAGTGCGGAAGAGGACCATGGTGACCATGAAGCACAGGAAGCCCGCGATCACGAGCGAGTTGATCAGCGAGAACCAGTGGATCTTGGGGAAGTAGACGTGCAAGTAGCTGTCCCAGCGCACGCCCCAGGCCTTGTCGCTCTCGCTGAACTTGACCGAGTACGTGTAGTAGAACTCGTTGTCTGCATCTTCGTTGAGTGCGAGTCGGTCGACGTCCGATACGTAGCAGTTCGGGCTGTCCTCGCCGGCGACCATCGAGTCAACGGACCGCGGGCGCACGACGACACCGACGACACGCACGTATTCGTCGCTCCGCTTGTGGTAGTCGATGTAGATGTCGTAGTGGTTGTTGAGGAACGTCTTCTGCGAGCCACCCGTGTACGTGATGACCTCGCCGAGAGCGAAGCCCTGCGCGTCGAGGAACGTCTCCTGCGTCTGCGGGTCGCGCATCAACTCCGCGCTCGGCAGGCCGTCGATGATCAGGCTAACGCCATAGTCCTCCTCGATGCGCTCGTTGATGAACTTGGCGTCGTCCTTTGGCACCTTGGACTTGCACAACGTCGCGCAAGACTTGTCATCGAGCATCTTGATGTTGAACGCGCTCGACAGGATGCGATCACCGAACAGGATACTGCCGAGCGACTCGGCCTGCTGCATCGGCCCGCCCTGCGGCTGGCAGAAGTGGAACCGCTCATCGTAGTAGTCGAGTGAGATGAGCGACCGCAACGTCGTGTTCAGCTTCGGCGTCAGCGAGTTGACGTACACCGGCACGTCCTCGCCCGGCTTGTAGTCGTGCGGCGCACTGCCGGGAAGGTAGAACGCGGACGCAGGCACCGCGGCGGCGACCAGCGCGGTGACGGCGGCTAGTAAACGCATCGGGGGTGGGTGATGGCGTGCGTGCGCCGGTGATGAGAAGTGGGAGTAATGGGTGGAAGGGTGGTGAGGGAATGAGCGTTGTTGAGTTGAAGGAAGGGGAGTGACCAGGGTCGGGCGGTTGACCAACTATGATAAGGGCGGCCAGAAATCGTGGAAGTTAGGTTGAAGCTTGAAGGAATTGTTGCACGTCTGGGCAGGCTGAGTTGTCATGTTTCGGCTGGTGTGAGCCTGCGACGGCGCGTCTGGCCAAGGGGAGCGGGTGCGGTGGAGGCGCAGAGGAAGGCATTCAGAGGTACATACGTGAGGGCTTAGGCGGCGCCCAGCCCTGTGTGCTGCGGTGACACAGCGTGCGCCTTTTGCTGATGCGCGCTGATATGTCGGACCTCTCGTGTCCTGACCCAATAGACATGCGTTACCGCCCAGTACAGGCGCAGCTTTACCTGAGGAGCCTACGCAGAAGCGCTCGGTTAGAAGGTGCCTGTGCTTTAGGCGCCCCGTTGCACGTGCCCACTTTAGCCCTAGTACAGCCCGACTCGACAACGGTGTGCTGGTCGGGGACCACCGACAAGTTCCGGCGCACGCCCGGCACGGCCGTTGAGGAACGGCGGCCATCACCATACCCGAGAAAAGTTGGGTCAAGCGCTCCAGTCGATAACATTCTCCGCCCTCTTATCCGGCTTTCGGCTCCTCACCCCCTTTCCCGATCTTCCTTACATTACCGTCCCCCTCTTCCGCCCCTCCTCCTCTACTCCTCCTCTTCTCCTCCTCTTCAAGCTTTCACCATGTCTGCCCCGATCAGAGTCGCCAACCCGCCCACCGACGTGCCGGTGCCATTCAAGTTCGACCCCATCGAGGACGCCATCGCCGCCATCAAGAACGGCGAGTTCGTCGCCGTCATGGACGATGAGGACCGCGAGAACGAGGCCGACCTCATCTGCTCCGCGGCCAAGGTCACGACGGAGGGCATGGCTTGGTTTGTCAAGTGGACTAGGTGAGTTGTCCTCTGCATGGCCGGTTGTTCGGCCATGCGGACTCCGAAGTGTTTCGGAGTCGTGTGTCCTTCCTTCTGCCATCCTCTACCATTCTTAGCTCTCCGAAGGACTGAAGAACACTTCGATGGCCCACTCTTGGCCCACTCTAACGATACCGAGCTGGAGTGTGATTGCTGACCAAGCAGCGGCTACGTCTGCCTCTCGACGACGCAGAAGCGCCTGACGGAGCTGAACCTCACGCCTTTGCTGTCCTCGGCCGGCGCCAACGAGGACGCGAAGGGCACCGCGTACCACCTCACGATCGATGCGAACGCCGCTAAGCACCCCGTGCACACCGGTATCTCGGCGCACGACCGTGCTCTCTGCTCCCGTCTCGTCGCCGAGGGTGCCCCCGCCGACGACTTCACCCGCCCCGGACACATCATGACGCTCCGCTACACTCCCGGAGGTGTCAGGAACCGCACCGGACATACAGAGGCGGCTGTTGGTGAGTAGAGGTTAGCGAGCACAGCGAGCTGGCTGGGGAGTCTTGGCGAAGGCGCGCAGCCGCGCTCCGCGAGCGTACTGCAACAAACACCGGTCTCATCGAGGCGTGTCGTGTGACAGCGAGTAACGAGCTCGGCTCTGTCACTGTGACCCCCTGCTTTCACCTGGAGCCCGGTAAACCGCTGATGAGGTCTTAGACCCAAGCTGACATCCAGACCTGTGTTACCTCGCCGACCTGCCGCCCGCGGGCCTGCTCTGCGAGCTGGTGCACCCGACCGACCCCGCCGGAAGCATGGCGCGACGCGACGACTCGTGGAAGTTTGCGCGCGAGTGGGGCCTCAAGGTCATCTCTATCGCCGACCTCCAGGCGTACCTCAACTCGGAGAAGGGCGCCAAGGTGCCGACGGCTTAAGCGCTGTATCGGGGCCGCAGGCCGAGGACCCGCTGACGGCTGGAGCACTGACAGGTGTCACAGCCCTGCGCCAGAGAGTCTTCACGATTCGACAGGTCACCGAAGAGCGTCCTAAGGCGACGACGAACGATGAAGGAGAAACTTAGAAACGTCTTGTATCCAACGACAACACAGCATACCCCCACCACTCCCGCGGAGAGAGAGCGGAAGGAAGCAGCAAGGAAGGAAGGACCGAAACGAGGATGAGGGCTCCAGCATATATCCGTATCATTCGCATCTGCATGGAAACTGGCATTCTTGAACCCAAAGCGCGAAGCTCGTAGCGCGGAGTGAACCCTCCCCCTTTCTTCTCTCCACTGTCTGCTGACCATTTTCATCAGAACGCTGATCTGACCGAGCTAGCACGGAGAAGAACTGACTGGGCTGAGTGATAACCAAGCACCGTGCAATGTGGGACGACTGACTGATCTGTGGGACGGCTGACTCAGACGCGACGCTGTTCAGGAAATACACAGCCCGCTACGCTCGCTGCCCTCGCTAATCGGGCGACTTCCGATTCGCCAAAAGATGGAGCCCCATGCGCCATTGTTGTGAGGCGTTTCCGTTTCCGTGGCAGCGAATTGCGCCTAACCACGATTTCTCGGATCGTCAAGTCAACGCAGGCCCATGCTGGTTTGCTCGATTGTGTCTCCGCTCGCCGAGCGCACACATACGTCGACCCCAGCCCTCGGCCTCGCCCTTCCGGCTCGGTGCGCTCGAGACTCCAGTGCCATGCAATACATGAGATGTGCCTATTTGAATGAAATTTGGGGTTGGGGGTCTATCTACTCGGCGTCCTGCTCACGGGCTTGGCTGCGCTCGCCACCCTGCTCACCCTGCTCGCCCTTGGGGGCGTCGCGCCTGCGGCTGGCGTAGTCGCGACCAAAGGCGCGCTGTCCGTCCTCTCCCCTCGGCCCCTCGTTGCGGGGGCGGAAGGAGCCCCTGTTGCGGTTCTGGCGGCCCTGCTCGCGCTGCTGCGCCAGGCGGTCGAGGGACGGGGGCATGTTGTAGCCCAGGCTCTGAGCCTCCTCGACGACGAGGCGCCAGCGCTTGTCGTCGGTGCGGACGCACTTGAACGCGAGCTCGAGGTACACTGACCTAGGCGGGGTGACGCCCTGCGCCTTCATCTTCTCGAGGAAGAAGAAGGCGTCCTCGAACGGCACCTGCGTCAGGCAGAGGTGGATCAGCGCCTCGTACGTGTCTGCGTTGGGCTTGAGGCCCGCCGCGCTCAGCTCGTTCAGCACCGTGTCGCCCAGCACGCGGTGGCCCGCCTTCTCGCACGCGCGGAGGACGAGGTTGAACGTGTCTACGTTGGGCTGGACGCCGAGCGACTCGGCGGCAAGCTGCGTAGCACGCGCACGCTGCAGGTCACCGATGTTCGCTGACGCGGCGATGACGGCGTTCAGAGCAGCGACGTCGACCGGCTCCTTGGCCGCAGCCATGTCCTCGAGCTCGTAGAAGGCCTGGTCGACGACGTGCGCAGAGTCAAGCACCTTGACAAGCGGCTGGACGGTGCGGAGCGCAGGCGCGACACCCGCAGCGCGCATCTTGCCCGGCAGGCGAAGGGCCTCGGGCACGCGGCCCTCGTTGCACATCGCCTCGAGGACGGGGGCGAAGTGGTGCTCCTGCGGCTTGACCTTGATGTTGGCGAGCTCGCCAAGGGCAGCAGTCGCGATGTCGGTGCGGCCCTCGCGGCCGGCGACAGCGAGAATGGCGAGCAGGAGGCCTTCGTCGGGGGCGTAGGCGTGGTTCTCGACGACGCGGTTCCACGCCGCCTCAACACCCTCGAGGAAGGACGCGTCCGCGGACGCGGTCAGGATCTGCACCCATGCCTGGGTCGGGAGGGTCATGCCGGAGTGCATGGATTCGGCACGCTGGGCGAACTGCAGGGCGATTCGCGGCTGGCCCCACTTGCACGCCGAATTGACGAGCTGGTTCAGCGCATGGCGACCCGGGAACTGGTTGCCGTGCATCGCCTCGCCGACGAGGAGGAGCTGCTCTTCGAACGAGCCGCTCGCGAGGCGCGACAGCGCGAGCATCCCCTCCGGCCCCGGCGCATGACCGCGCTTGTCCATGTAGTGCAGCACCGAGGGGAGGATCTCCGGGTAATCGAGAGCCATCCACAGCAGCTCCTCGAGCGCTCCGACGCCGAGATCAATCTTGCCCGCGTCCGCATCCCGGAGCGCCGCCTTCGCGATCGCGAGCCCGAGTTCGTTCCCGCCACGGTCCCTTCCGTAAGTCTTCGCCGCGTTGAGCACCTTCATGTACGCCTTCGAGGACGGCTTCTGCCCGTCCGCCTTGTACTTGGCGAGCTCGCGCAGCAGCTTCGGGAGCTCGGATGCCCGCGAGGTCTGAGGTGCCCGGCCACGGTTTCGGGTAGGCTGGCCCTCGCCGTCTGCATGTCAGCTACGCCCGCGTGAAGCGTAAGAAGAGAGCTAGTCCGAGCTCACCTTGCACGCGCGTGCCACTGAAGTCGGGTCCGGTGGAGGAAGGAGCAGTCGCTGTCGAGATGGCGCGAAGACCGAGGGCGCGCGGCGCCGCCGGGACGGACCGGCGCACGAGAGGCTGCGCGAGGAGGTGAGCCCGCTGCGCCATTTTTAGGTAGTCAGCTGTCGGTCGAGTCGGCGAGTCGCGTCGAACGGTCCAACCGCTGTGTTGTAGTAGAGAGGGCTCAAAGTTCGGAGACACCGGAGCAAGTTCGCGGAGGTGCACCCATCGCCTGACTGGAAAATCCCAGCCTAGGAACATGAAAATCAACGGAGGCTTTTTCGACCGTCTGACCTGTTCACGAGAAGTGGAGGTCGAGACTGGTTGCTGCTTGTGTCAACAAATCTCTCATCCAGCCTCGAGACTCAGATACCCAGCATGAGCGCCGACGGATACACCGAGGAGGAGCGCGCAGCAGCGGTAAGATTATTCTTGCGGAGGGCCAGCTGACAAGACAGTGGGCAGCGGTATGTTTATAGCTCTGAAGAGTCCGGTTGCCACCCAAGCTAACCCAACAGTATTACGCTCAGCAGGGTTATGATGAGGCGACGATCGCCCAGATGATGGGAGGGTCGTACGGAGCTAGTGCTTCTTCGTCGTCTGCGGCGGGACCGTCGACAGGAACGGTGCCCGGGTACGACAAGGACGGGTACAAGATCAAAACGACGGTCCCAGAGTCGGCGCAAAATGCTCCTCTGCTCGACGCTGACCTGCTGAAGACGACATATATGAAGCCGATCAAGCATGAAGACCCGAAGAAGTCTGGAGGAAGCAGCAGCAGCAGCAACCCGAACAAGATCAAGTACAACACTCCCGGGAAGCGGGAGACCGTCGTCCGCAAAGGTAGCGGCCGGGTATGGGAAGACGCAACGCTGCTGGAGTGGGATCCTAGTGGGTTGTGAGGTTTGTATCATTGAACTGACATTTCAGAGTGGTACCGGCTATTCGTTGGTGACGTCTCGAACGACGTGAGCGAGCGCACGCTGGACGAGGCGTTCAACAAGTACCCCTCTTACTGCAAGTGCAAGGTTGTGCGCGACCGTCTCAGCCAGAAGGTAAGCTGCTAGTTTCGGGCCCCAAGCTAACGCCAGGCCAAGTACGGGTTCATCGCGTTCAAGGACCCGGAGGACTTCCTACGTGCGTGGAAGGAGATGGATGGCAAGTATGTCGGAAACCGTCCGATCCGCTTGACCAAGATCAAGGAGGACAAGTACGGCACGACATCGAAGCAGACGATCAGTGCCCGTAAGGTGAGTAGTGACTGACTTGCGCGCGAGGTATGCTGACATATGTAGGCCAAGGAGCTGGACAAGCTGCAGCGCAACAAGGGCAAGCCCCTGGACGGCCGTCCGACGCCATGGTAGGACGATGCAGTTGTACAGATTAGATCATCCATAGAAGTAACCCTGGGTCCTTGCGAAATGGATACAAGGAATTGCACAGCCACTGGGGTGTCGAGGGCAGGATCTGGACTCACTATCGGTGTCGGCGTCGACCGCGTTTGTTCGCAGAGGGCCGGTGGCCGGCGGTGATGCAAGCACAGCGACGTACAAGGGCCGCTGGCCAGTGAGTGATGCGACGGCCGATGGCGATCGCACCCAGTATGACGAAAGCGGTGAAGACAGACGCTGACGTGTAAAACGAGGACGCTCTAGGTACGGGTGGGGTGGAGGGTGATAACGGGTCAATCAAGACGCGAGTCGAGACTGGGTCGGCTGAGCTGACCCGTTGGCTGGGCGCTGGACAGGTGGCCACTCTGACCCTGAACGTAAGTGTCTGCTGGCTGCTCCGAGTTTGCCGCCACCAACGAGCCTAACCAGACGGACCTGACACGGCGCTCATTCCCCGCCGCCGTACGACGCAGATGTGTTATTGTCAACTTACCTGATCCATCACGCCAAGACCCAAATCTACTCATCGCACCCACCACCACAACCTCTCCGACGCGTGCTGCTCTGCTGTAGCGATACCACTCGCCAACCCCGGCACAGCCAATTTTGAAAGCAAGCCTTTCCCAACAGGCAACGCTGGCAAACACCTGGCACCACCTCGCTTGCCCCCAATCACCTCCCCTCTCCTCCTTTAACCCTCCTACCGCCTCCCTCCCCGATCTCTACGCTCGCCATGCCCGTTGCTTCTTCCTTCAAGACGCCGTCTTCGCCTGCACGTGCGCGTTCCGTGTCCCAGCCCCTCCGCGAGGGCGTCGACGACGTCTACCGTCACATCGGAGAAGTTAATTCGCCCCGCAACTCGTTCCAGCGTTCCATTTCCTCGCACCCTACCGTTGGCGCCCATGGTCGCAGGGATTCCAACTCCGGTCCTCTCCAGGCCCCAAAGACCGGCCGCACCCGTTCAGGATCCCTCGTCACCGTCACTGAGGTCGGCGGCGACGAGCCCGACAATGTCAACGACCGACTCGGCATCACGAACCACAACGCTGCTTGGGTCAACGCTCCTGGTGAGTACCGACGTGACATCTGCCAAGCGACTCCGCAGTTTCGCTGCGCCTATCGACGCGGCACTTTCTTTGGGCAGTGACCGCAGGCTCTGCAGCAGATTACCAGCTAGCTCATTCATATCAGGCAAGCTGACTTCAGGTGCATGGGTTATCCACCCTGTGCTCATCCTCGGTGCCAAGGTTCTGATCGATGCAATCCCGGGTATGACCCAGGACGTGTCGTGGACGATCGTGACCCTCGGATACATGGCTGTGAGTAACTTGTGCTGACGCTGGGCTCGTCGTTGTCGACGGCGTCGTCCCATCGCTGCACCTTGTCCCGCCGCCGACGAGCCCGCGCCAACACACGTTCTTGCGAAGCGGTGCTAACGTCCTTAGCTGTCGTTCCTCATGTTCCACCATGTTACTGGTATCCCCTTTGAGTCGAAGTAAGTGCAGTGCTGAGAGTTACCGCGCAAAAAACGCTAATTTCATCTCAGCATGTCGACGGGCGGAGCGTACGACGACCTGACGCTGTGGGAGCAGATTGACCAGGGTGCGCAGTACACACCGGCGAAGAAGTGGCTCACGAGTGTGCCGATCGGACTGTGAGTAATTGCTGATGGATATCGGGACGGATCACCGGGCCGCGTGCTGCGCGCTGCGCATCGGGCCCGCCAAGCCTCCGCGACCATTTCGCGGCCGAAGAGCGGGGCGTCGCCGTTCCTTGCGACGAGCTTGGGGGGGGGGGGGGTGGCTGGCATGTTGGCGTTGAGCAGCTCGCTGCTCACGGGCTCGACACAGGGGCCGGGGAGCTTGAGCAGCGCTGGAGCTCCATCTGTTGTGGGGCGACGTTAGCTCGCTGGCTCGAGGCTCGCGAAGGCGGGGTCGCGCGACTGGTCCAAGTCCAAAATCCACCAATTGGCCCGATCCAGTCCACCAACGGCCCCAAGGCAACCCAAGCCATCGGGTCCGGACAGCCGAGCTATCGAACCAACGCTGACGTCCAGCTTTCTCATCTCAACGCATTACACACGGTACGACTACACGCTGTTCGCTCTCAACTTTGCCGCGCTCATCTTCGTCCTCTTCCCCAAGCTGCCCCTGCTGCACCGCCTGCGCTTCCACTTCCTCAACTTTGACAGTGGACCCACGCCGGCGCCGTCGCGTCCGGCCTCGCCTGGTCCGAGCAAGCAGCAATAGCGCCGCGGCCGATGGCGTAGATGGGTGAATGAACGATACGAAATTCTCGTCTCTCCGATTGACAACTCTAGATATCTCTCATGCACATGTGGAACTTGTGAAACGAACAGTTCACTGTTGCCTTGGGCGTGGTTTGGTTACATATAAACTTCTTTAATATTACACGGATTCTATAAGCGAAAGGAAAAAAGAATATACGGATACTCTGCACTTAATCGGTGCAATCGGGCGTCGATGCTGAAAGGAAGGAGGGGACGCACGCAAGAGGAGGGAAGACTAGGCAACGATGCACCCGTCCTTATCCTCGCCCTTGCGCCGACTCGCCTCCTTCTTCGCGACCATCTCGGCGTATCGGATCTGATGATGTCAGCTCAGCTCTTCCTCCATCCAGATGGGCCAACTAACCTCGTCAGCCTTAGTGAGCAGGCCCTTCTCCTTCCTCGCCGCGAGCGCCTTCTCGCGCGACTTCTCTTGGTCCGCGACTCGTCTAATTGTCAACTTGCTGTTCGCTGTGCGGAGTGTTTAAGCGCGCGGGGGCGGGACGCACTTCTCGGCCTTGGTCTTGACGAAGGGCACCTTGACGTTGCCTCCGGCACGCTTCATGGCGGCAGCAGCCGCAGCGGCACGGGCGTCGAGCTGTTCCCCCGCCGACGCTTGGGTCCCCGCCGGAATCGCGGCGGGCTTCGCCGCCGGCTTCGCTGGCAGCTTCGTCGAGGTCGGGGCGGAGGTCGGCTTGGCCGAGACAGAGGGAACAGACATCGAGGGGAGCTTGCCCCCGAGACCGAGGAGGCGCGAGCCGGCCGTCTTCGAACCAGGACGAATGGCGGGGACGGGGTCCGGCTTGCAGTCGTGTTCCTTCTGATGCCTGTGGGAGGGGCAGAAGTTATGCCTGCAGCTCTCACAGCGCATCTCGACGATGAGCGACTTGCTGCATCCACGCCTCCAGCAGACCTTGCCCTGCGCCTTCTTCTGCCTTAAGACTGCCTTCTTCCGCGCCGCGCCGCCTTCCATCGACTCGCAACCCGCTGCAATGTGCCGCTCGACTGCTTCGTTGGGATCTAAGCGGCCACCCGGAGGGTAGGGGACGACCTCGTTGCACATCGGACATTGGGGCGCGATGCGGTCGACCATAGAGGGTGGCAGGGGAGCAGTGCATTGGTGAACGCTCGGCAGGAAGTGCGGCTGGCAGAAGGGAAGTTTGCACGCCGGGCATGAGAAGGGCAGGAAGTCGTTCAGGTTGCAGTCCGGGTGGTTGCACGTCGTGCCCAGGAAGAAGAGCTCGTCGCGGGACGAAGACGCTGAGGAGTTGGACATGGCCGCTGTTGTTGTGGGTTGTCGATGCTAGCGGTATAGGTGACTGTGTGTGGTGGATGACAGTGATTGGTATGATCGACTGGTGGTCGATGATCGATGTTGTCGTGAACAATGGATTCGAGTGTGATCGAGGAATGAAATATTGCTAGATGCAAAAGATGAGGTCAGAACTCTGATTACTCACTTCAGAAGCGGCTTCGGGATGGCCGCCGGGGAACGCGAGCACGCGAGGCGCGAGGATGGAAGGCACTCGATGGTCGTCGGCGCACGATGACGCGTTGTTGCTGCTTATCAAGCGCCTGCCAACGCCGTCGTGGACAGGGACTGGTTGGCCTCGTCCGACGACGGTTGGGTGGCAAAAATCACGGAAGCAAATCATGCTTGGCACGGCCGGCTACGGACTAGGGGACGCGTCACGGTGATGCATGAGCGCATGAGGGTGATCGCTCTGGATGGCGACAACGTAACATGCGCCTCGATCGCATGAGCATGCGATCTCATGTGAGCTCGCACATCGAGGCACACCGAGATTGACCTCAGACGAGGCTCAAGCTGACAGAGCCGCCTATCTTATCTCTCTCGATCTCTACACGTGACTTCATTCACTTTTGCATCGCTGCCTACGGAGACTGACTAACAGGTGTTTACTTCAGTTCGTCTTGAGCTTGCCCAGTGTCGGGATAGCCTTGGCGAGCGCACGCTGGCGGCCGAGCTCCTTGATGCCCCAGAAGAGGGCAAACGAGCCACCGGGGCCGAGCAGAACGGTGGCGGCAGCGAAGGGGAGGACAGAAGCAATGAAGCCGCCGATGCCAGCGCCGTAGCCGAAGAGTACAATCAGCGTGTTGAGGACGAAGACAGAAGCCATATCGATCGCGAAGAGGATGTGAGCGCCGTGCGAAATGGTCAGAGTGTCCTTGGGTAGGTCAAGGAGGAAGACCTCGCGGAGGTTGATCTCGCCCGCCGCGATATCCTTGACGAGCTCGTGGTTGCTGCGCACTGAGGCGCCGACCAGAAGAGCGATCAGAAGTACAGTGGGGATGTATCGGTTGCGAGTCCAGGAGAAAAGCGGGGGAAGAATAATGTTCAGCGCGAGGACGTAAAGCGGGAACGGCTGCCAGATACTGAGCGCCGGGTAGGCAAACTTCTCGAGCTGCATGTACAGCGTTGGGATGGCCATGCCGAGCGTAAAAGCAACATAGGTCGACCAGATGTACTTAGCCTCGGGAACGCGAGCCTTGAGCTCCTCGATGTCTCCGGCGTCACGACCGAGTCGGCGGCCAGACCGCGAGATGAACACACGGTGTAGCGGGAGCGCAAAACCGGCCGTGTACCGCTGTCCGAGGAGAACGAAGAAGCTCGCAGCACGCGAGATCAACACACTGATACCCTTGTTTGCCAGGTGGACGTTGCGGAAGCTCTCAAACGTTGCGATCGCGACCGCAGTCATGAACAGGGGCGCAAAGATGTTCAGAAGGACCGCGGGAGGCTTCGGTCCGTTCGCGCCCGCATCAAAGATCAGGTTGATCGTGCACAGCATCTGGTTCAGGTAGCGTCCCAACCAGGGGTAGGACTGCATGCCGGGCTGGGCGAAGCAGGCATCGGTCTGCAGCAGGTCCTTCGCCTTGGTTAGCGCGGGCGAGAACAGGGCTGTCTGTCAGCTATAATGAGGTGTGCGAAAGCTCACCGAGTTTAAACAACGCCGTGATCTCGGCCCCGGCCAGAGCCAGATAGACGAGTGGTGCGAATGCTCCTGCGAATGCGCCCATGGTTGTTTGTTTGCGGGGAGTCAACAAAGGAAGGCACAATGGCACCGGCGCTGTTTATGAATGCACTGTTGGACGGATACTCGCTTAAGCGGGGTGCTCTGCTAGCGCGTCACTGGCCGGGTCGGCCCCATGGCGGTCAGCGTTAGTGGGAGGATACGCGCGGCTACCGCGTTAATGAAGCGTTAGATCAGCGTCCGTGGCCGCGCCACCCGAAGCAACGCGCGGGTCGCGACACATGACCGGCGGGCACGGAGTTCATCAGCGTGCGGGACCCCCACTAGCCCGTTTCGGCAGGCTCGGCCAAATGATAAGATCGACTGTTCTTCGTAGGTCCCGCCTTTAAGAGCAATCCCTGCAGGCACACCGGACTCTTGACGTCTTCACGGCGGGGTTAGTACGCTGCAGATGTTCTTTGAGCATGAGGTTACGGGAGGACCGGCGTTCCAAGTCCGGGGGCGCAACTCTATTGGGACACGATCGGATGTCGGCAACGTCCGAACACAGGCACGTAGTCATGGCACGTGACGATGACACAACATGTTGACTCGACATCATCTTCGCACTTGTGCGTCTCATTACCAAGCCGCTCAACTGACATCCTCATAGTCGGTTCATCACATCGACCCCTGCGTACTACCACTGATCTAGCCGTCATCTTCAAAAGTCACAATGGCACCCCCCGCGACCCCCAACTCTGCGGAGTTCCCGAACCCTGTCCGCGCGTCGGCAGTAACGCTGAAGCTCCTCGAGGAT
This sequence comes from Trichosporon coremiiforme, assembly GCA_039545355.1. Classification (NCBI taxonomy): domain Eukaryota; kingdom Fungi; phylum Basidiomycota; class Tremellomycetes; order Trichosporonales; family Trichosporonaceae; genus Trichosporon; species Trichosporon coremiiforme. Next base: position 361,532 of record BCJJ01000023.1, read on the forward strand.
CTCCATGCCAAGTCGCTCGAGCAGGAGGCCGGTACCGACCTGACGACAGTGCCGAAGGAGCAGTTTAAGCAGGTGCTCAGTGACAAGTTTATCGCGCTTGACCAGAACAAGTGCCAGTTCGTCTACCAACTGCTGAAGGCTATGAGGGCACGGACCGTCGTCGAGGTAGCTGTCTTTATGCAGTACTCTAGCTGACCACAAGGCCGGAACATCGTATGGTGTCTCGACTATCTACCTCGCACTTGCTGTCCTCGACAACACTGGTGGCGAGGGCACTGTAATCGCGACGGAGCACGAGCCGGAGAAGGCTGAGCAGGCCCGCAAGTACTGGGCGCAGTGCGAGGAGGACATCGAGAAGGTGATCGACCTCAGGGAAGGCGACCTGCTGGAGACTCTCAAGACGCTTCCGGGAGAGGTTGACCTGCTGCTGCTGGACAGTGAGTATTCAGAGGTCGGCTTACCATTGCTCTGCATTGAAGGCTTCGATAGTGACAGGCGATGTTGGGCACGTCCTGCCGTGATCAACAGGTCCCCACTCACGTCCACTACCAATCGCTGACAACTCCCAGTCTGGGCGCCAATGGCCTTCCCCACGCTGAAGCTCGTTGAGCCCAACTTCCGCCCTGGCGCAGTTGTTATCCTCGACAACTCAATCAAGTCTGCAAAGCGCTATGAGCACCTGCTCAAGTATATCCGTGGCAACAAGGCTTATCAGTCACTGTGTGTGCCGTACTATGCCGGTCTCGAGTTCATTACGTACAACCCGTAGTCGCGTCCGAGTCGAGTCTGAAATACTGGAGTGTGGCTGGCTGAGCGGAAAAGACGGAGCAATGTCGCTGCGGAATCGGGCACTGCGCACCGCAAGCCTGCAGGGCTTCTGTCTGTGGGCGTCTACAGAGGCCCGGAGCCCCCAGAACGCGTTGCGGGAATCAATAGGAATGCTCCCCAGTCGCTAACCTCACGCATGCGCTCGGACTCTTGTTGGCTGATACTCTGCGGCTCAGGGTACCAGCAATCTCGAAGAGCTTGAAAGCCGCAATATCGTGCTTTGAAACGTTTGATAAGCGCCACACGTAATAGTTTTCTGCAAAGCATCGGATGACGGTGACGCGTGAGCTTCCGAGTAGGGGTTGATCGGTTAAGTCGATTTGAGAAGGTCCGAAAAGTTGGCAAGTTTATCGCCTTTTGACTCCCAAGGTCATTTTGGATTCAATCCACACACCCCATATCCACAATGTCGTCTGGATCCGCGCCTATCGGTGTGTCCTGCTACTCGGCTCAGAGCTAACGGACAGCCCTCCTGTCGGTCTACGACAAGACCAACCTCCTTCCTTTCGCGAAGGAGCTCAAGGCTCTCGGATTCCGCCTCCTCGGCTCGGGCGGCACGGCCAAACTCATCCGTGAGAACGGCATCGAGATCGAGTGAGTCTGACCAACTTGGAAATTCTCGAACCTTAGCTGACACCTGCAGTGACGTCTCGTCCATCACCAACGCCCCCGAGATCCTTGGCGGCCGCGTCAAGACGCTCCACCCCGCTGTCCATGGTGGTATCCTCTCGCGCAACATCGAGTCGGACCTGAAGGACCTTGCCGACAACAAGATCGACCAGATCTCCATCGTCGTCTGCAACCTCTACCCCTTCGTCCTCCAGACCCAGAAGCCGGACTGCACCATTGCTAGCGCCGTTGAGGAGATCGACATCGGCGGTGTCACTCTCCTCCGTGCCGCGGCGAAGAACCACGACCGGACCTCGATTGTCTGCTCCCCCGATGACTACGACGCCGTCATCAACGAGATCAAGGCTGAGGGCCAGGTCTCCGCTGCCACCCGCCGTGGCCTTGCCCTCAAGGCCTTCGAGCAGACTACCGCCTACGACGGCGCCATTTCGGACTACTTCCGCAAGCAGTACGCTTCGGTCGACTCCGAGCCTGAGCTTAAGGCTGCTGCCGGTGTTGGATACCAGCGCCTCCCTCTCCGTTACGGTGCCAACCCCCACCAGAAGCCCGCCCAGGCTTTCGTCACCGAGGGCGAGCTCCCCATTAAGAGTAAGCTACAAAATTCCGGCCGAGCTAACGCCAGTCCTCTCCGGCTCCCCCGGCTACATCAACCTCCTCGACGCCCTCAACTCGTGGGCTCTTGTCAAGGAGCTCGCTGCCGGTCTCAACCTCCCCGCTGCCGCTTCGTTCAAGCACGTTTCGCCTGCCGGTGCTGCCGTCGGTGTTCCCCTCTCCGACGTTGAGGCCAAGGTCTTCGGCGTTGACGACCTGAAAGAGCTCTCGCCTCTCGCCAACGCCTACGCTCGTGCCCGTGGTGCCGACCGCATGTCGTCGTTCGGTGACTTCCTCGCCCTTTCGCACAAGGTTGACGTCCCCACCGCCAAGATTATCTCGCGTGAGGTTTCCGACGGTGTCATTGCTCCCGATTACGAGCCCGAGGCGCTTGAGATCCTCAAGAAGAAGAAGGGCGGCAAGTACTGCGTTCTCCAGATGGACGCCGACTATGTCCCTGCCGACATTGAGACTCGCCAGGTCTACGGCGTCTCGCTCCAGCAGCGCCGCAACGACGTCACGATCGACAAGTCGCTCTTCACCAACCTCGTCACCAAGGCGAAGGACCTTCCCGAGTCGGCCATCACCGACCTGATCGTCGCCACCCTCGCGCTCAAGTACACCCAGTCGAACTCTGTCTGTTACGCGCTCAACGGTGCCGTCATCGGCCTCGGCGCCGGTCAGCAGAGCCGTATCCACTGCACGCGTCTTGCCGGCGACAAGACGGACAACTGGTGGCTGCGCCACCACCCGCGCGTCCTCGCCCTGCCGTTCAAGAAGGGCACGAAGCGCGCCGACAAGTCGAACGCGATCGACCTCTTCGTCACGGGCGAGGCCTTCCGCGCCTCGCCCTCTGAGCGCGCCCAGTGGGAGTCGCTCTTCGAGGAGGTCCCTGAGCCCCTCTCCGAGCAGGAGCGCGAGGAGCACATGGCCAAGCTCAAGGGTGTCGCTTGTGCCTCGGACGCCTTCTTCCCCTTCCCCGACAACGTGCACCGCGCCCGCCGCTCCGGCGTCCAGTACATCGGCGCCCCCTCTGGATCCATCATGGACGAGGAGTGCGTCAAGGTCGCCGACGAGTACGGCATGACCTATGCCCACACCAACCTTCGTCTCTTCCACCACTAAGCTCCTCCCACTTAGTCTCTTCGCCGCATTCTCATCATCTCATTAGCAACTCTCACCCACATCTAAAAGTAAAAAGTGTTCACCCACTATCCCCGTTACAGTGGGTATCAAAATGTAGATCGCAAATGGAAACACATATGCAACCATGATTTCTGACCGAGTGTCGGGGCCAAGCAGCACGAAGTGCGAGGTGCGAGCGGCGGTAGGCCGCAGGCTGCAGTACCAGATCCTAAGAGACACCGGGAGTTGGAGAGCAGGGGACAGAACGTTGCAGATTATGACATTATGCATTATGCATTCGCGAGTACAAGATGGGCAGTTGGGCTGAGCGGAGAGGAGCTTGCGGCTTGCAGACCTAGAGCTCGTCGTGCTTCGGGTCCTCCTTGTACTCGTACTGCTTCGGGTCGCGGCGGCCGATGACGTCGACGAGCTCAACCTCGAACGTAAGGTCGGCCATGGGGGGAATGCGACCCGCGAAACCGCCCTCGCCTGCGGGTTAGCTATAGAGCACCACGGGATAACTGGGCATGTCGTCCTGCGCCGCGCAGTGATCTCCATTGTCCTCCTAATCAGACATGCGCGCCTCATGACGAGGTCTCAGCCAGACTCAGACAGCAAGGAAGGCAAGTCTCACATACGTTCTGGCGAGACTGGCGAGGGGTGACTGAGGTCGACAGGAGAGGTGGAGGAGGTGCGGGGCACGAGTTCTTGGTGACTCACCGTAGGCCATCTGGTAGGGGATGAAGAGCGTGCGCTTCTCGCCGATGCACATGTCCTTCAGGCCCTCGTCCCAGCCCTTGATCACCATACCGGTGCCGACTGTGGGTTAGCTATCTGAAATGGAGGTCTGAGAGTTGGTCGAGCGAGGCGACTCACGCGTGAACTCGAGGGGCATGTTGCGGTCGTACGAATTGTCGAAGACAGAGCCGTCCTTGAACTTGCCGACGTAGCTGGGTGTCAGATCCTCGAACACTGGATATCTGGTGGATCCCCTCAGTCCATTCGAACTTGCTCCTGTTGGGTCCAGCTGCCCTCGTCTGGGCAAGCAAGAGACACGCGCAAACCTGGATGCTGTGCTGTTTGGCGGCGAAACGAGCGAACATGGCAGGCCATGCCGAGAGGGGAGGGAAGGCACGACTCACTGCATGGCAAGCATGTCGTTCTGCCTCGAACGGACGGGACAGTCCTCGGGCTTGTGGTCGACGGTAATCTTGACGCGCGGCTCCTTGGTCTTGGGCTTCTGGGCGCCCATGACGGCGGACGCGAGCGCGAGCACGGTGACGAGGGTGCGGAGCATGTTGCAGTCAGTGGGTGAGTCAGAAATGAAAGGAAAGTGAGCTGGAAGATCTGAAAGTCGGGGAGGTGACGAGACAAAGTTCGCCGCGATCGATGGTGCCGCGCTGGCTGCGTTGGCCAACACGTCTCCGGCAAGGGACGAGCGGCCCGCTCCCAGGTTTCATGTAGTGCGTCAGCCCGCGCGTCGGTGGTGCCTGGTCTGGCACTCCACCTCAAAGCGGTCTCCCACGCATGCATCGCTGGTTAACTCTCCCACGCAAGGCGTGCGGGCAATCGCCGGTCACGTGCCGCAAGGGGTCGTCCTGACATATATGGCATGACGAGCTGGCCAATCAAGGCACGGCATATCGGGGGATTCTGGCAGAAGTTCAGGTGTGTAGGACGGAAATCGCAAACCGGACGGGTCCCAGATGACGCTGTTGTTCGCCGAGCGCTCTGTCTCCGTCAACGTGGGGGTAGGAGAAATTGGCGATGAGAACGGGGAGATTGAGAGACATGGATTGGACAGGAAATGGCTTGGTGAGACTCGGCGACTGCGAGATCAAGGCGGACGCCCGTGCACAGAAGACGCCTCAGAAGCGATATCGAAGGCGTTTGGAAGCTATACTCGCAGCCACACATTCCGTCCCCTCTACGTCGGGCACGTTCCCTGGACGTGTCGCCCACCTCGGGCATGCGGGCACCGACGAGCATATGTATAGAGCGCCTTACGGACGTGCGCCATAGGGACGTGCGCCACGGTCCGTGGGCATTAGTTTCGGAAGCGTCCGTGGCCACAATGAAGAGCGGAAATGGAACGCACAGAATCGATGGCTTGAGGGCCAGCTTGGCTGTGTCACTATCTGACTGCTCGGGACCTGAGCGCGCTTTTCCGAAACCATTGCGTTCCCTTCTGAGCTAACTTCTCCTCCCTCTTCACAGCTACGCAGCTCGGGCTGCGCGCAGGGCGGATGACTCGATCATACGCTCGTGGACAATTTAGAGGCGAAGATCTTCAGTGAGCCAAGAGAAAGCTCTCTCCTCGAGGCTCGGAGATACGAGGCTCAAGGGGATTGGGCACAGCAGGATCACCTGGGCCCGGACCCATCACACTAGCCTCCAAACAGATTTTGTGTATGTGTGAGAATAGGGAGAGAAGCTGCGAACGACTGTTCCTCGTCACAGACGGCGACAGCCTAAGGGCCGCCTGCAGGCACGGCGATGCACTCGAGTGCAGCCCCGCCGCCAAAACAAGTTCGCCGCGTGCTGCAACCACACCACTGAAATCACTCTGACAGCACCCGACTCGCCCCCCCCTCGCCAATCGATGCATGTCTCACGCTCGTCGGCACTGCGCATCCGCAACGTCGCGGTCCACTGAGGTCACTAGGAGGGACGAATTAATTGGAGAGCCTTTTTGGCATGCGCTGGCCACGGCCAAGGCTGGCATGGTCGAGACGAATTGGCAGGGCCCCGGTTGGCCAACAGCCGCGGCGTATACGGTTACCCAATCTCAACAACTAGCTGGTCGTTTGCCCTCTCCTCACCACCCTCACCACCCTCACCATCGGCTCTCACGGCTCTACCGTCACGTCTCCACTCCCGCGCCAGGCACACGTCAGCAACTGCGCGCCTTATCGCCCTCACGTGGACACTTCGACGTGGTCGTGAGAGAACGTGGAGCACCAGCTTGTTGTTTTGGTCTGGAAAGTTTGTGCTCGAGATGAGCCACGAGTGAGTGCGCCCTTGCGCATTACTGGTGTCCACATGAGAAGCTGAAAGATGACACATGCATGATTCATTGCATTTGCGCAAATCTTGCCGGAGTTGCGGCCGCAGCTTGTCACCCAGCTTTCTGTTGTAACAGTGTATAGAGTGCATACAGAGAACAGAGACTACAGAGGACTGTCCGAGTAAGCATGCAGAGGTGCGCTACGTGTCGAGTGCGCACATGCCACGTGCGCACGTGTCACGTGTGCTCAGACACAAGTCTCGAGTCCCTTCAACACTTTCATCACTGCGGCCGCACAGGAGGACCCTCCCTCCCCCAAAACATTCCCCGAACTCCCGGCGTGCAGTATACTCCCTGTGTCAGCGGTTCTGGCGCATACCTTCCCCGATGCACAGGCATGCACGCAACAATCGAACAAGAACCCCCGGCGCGGAGAACACTCTGCCGATGCTACACGGCTGTGAGTACCATCTGCCACACTTGTCGCCCAGTGTTTACCTCCGGCATTGACCAATCAGAAGCCATTGCCACAACCACATTCATTTGATCACACAACACTGTTCTCTGGATAGATACCTGTAGAAGCAACCGCCCATCGACCCCTCACTTGTTGTAGGAGTTACCTGCTGTCAGGCGTCATGCATAAAATACTGGTACATCGTATCGTTACTAGGGCTACAGGTAGCTGGGCACAGGGCACCCAGTTAGAAAAGCAGACAATTGTTTAAGAGAAAACCATGGAAAATACACTAAAATTTGGGGAGGTCTCTCTGGAGTTTGTGTATCCATACTCCAAGCACACTAGTCAACGGATTCAAGCTTCCAAAGTCTCGAGTTTCGTTGACCAAGAAGAAGGGGCAATGAGAGGCTCGCGTTCCAAACCAGTCCAGACCCCTGCCCCCTGGACAAGCCCTCCTTCCAGCTGTCATTCAACAGTCCATTCGACGGGATAGGCCACGAGGTGCTTGCGGAAGAACGAATCAGGGCTTAAACTGCTTCACTTGCCATTCAGTGTTGCTGGAACAGAGGCATACCCTGCCACAGCCAATCGCCGCCCCAGGTCGATGGTTGTTGCTGCTGCTGCTGATCGACAGTCTCAGGAACTGTACCGCCCATAAAGGACACTGTGTTCCCTGACAAGTCGCCGTGGGATGACTAAGATGTTAGTCAACTCTCAATCCACATTTAGAACCAGCTGAAACTCACGTTCGCAGTAAAATAGGGGGTCGTCGCAGATCGTAGCAGAAGGTCCAGAGCGCCATGCAAACGTCGATAGCAGTGGCACGCCTTAGAAATTGGAAGCTCTGGAGTGCCGCCCCCCCTTCTTTGAAGAGCATGCCACACTGCTCGATAGAATTCCAAAACACGGGAGATCTCAGTCACCCCAAAGAGTGTACAAGCCTGGAGGTCAGCAATCGCTTAATTGTAGTGGCCTACGTTGTAAAGGAGTAAGCCGGGGAGTGTGAACATGACGCAGTGCAGCTCGGAGAAGTACATGACCTCTGGGCGGCTAGCCAGCTCTTGGATAGCGAGGCAGATCTCGTCCGCAAGAGTCAACAGGTGAAGTGGGCTGGGTTTAGCCACGTGCTGCTGCAAGCCCAAGATCTGGAGGTTGAGAAGTGTTGTTTTACCGATGATTAGTGTGAACGAGGCGAACATTGTTCCAGACATTGATGGATGGTTGATCCACCTTTTGAGATGCCCAATGAGGCTCTTCTCACTCTCTGACCATTCCCAATGAGTCATCTTTGGTGGGCTGGGGCTGAATTGCGAACTGAACTCCCAGATGCTGCAGGTCAGCCAAAAACCTCAAGGTTGCTTTGTGGTGCACTTACCCAGCTAAGAAGGCTTTATGTGAGTCGGAAGGCACATCCAGATGACTGTGCATCTTAGCCCAGGACTCGGCCTGCTGAGAGGTGGGCAGTGATGACGTCGAGCTTGCGGGAAGGTGTAACAGGTGCGAGTAGGCGAGATCCAAGCCTGCCGTTAGTAATAGCACTGAAAATATCTCATGTGAGATGCGAACCTTTGGCAACTGGACGTCAGCTAAATTTTCTGGGATTAGCTTACCGAACATTGTCCTGTCGACGTCCACGGCTCTGCGCTCGTCATCCTCATTGGGAAACAGTGCAAAGGGCTGGACGGGGAACGACATCTGAAGCTCATTCAGAACTCTTGACATGATACCGAGCTTGACATAAGCTGTTGGGTCTCCTTCCTTCAGCCAGACAATCATAACGATAAGAGATTGCACAAGCTGAAGGTCGTGGTCACCCATTGTGATGGCCCAGCTGAGGTTCTCCTCTGCCAGCTGGTTAATGTAAGAGAAAACATCCACCTGAAAATAGCCTGAGGAAGCTGACAGAATAGCAGTCAGGAGCAGTGGGAGCCCCAGAAGCCTCTCATACGTGTGGAAATGATAGTCGAAGAGGCCGAGTGAGGAGCTCATATGCTGGGTGAATCTGTCATCAGTTGGACACCCTGCCACAATTATCCCATCTCTGAAAAAAGACTCACTTGTCGAAGAGGGATCTAGCCTCCTGCTCAGTCACAATGCCAGCATCCGCAGGAGTCTTGTAGGACACCTGACTGCGATGGGAGGAGCCACTGGTGCTTGGATGGTTGTCGCCGAAACCCAACACAGGGTCAAAGAAATTGGAGAGGATTCTCACGGCCGTCGCAGCTCTCCAACGGTTGTTATGGCTCTCCGCAGAATTTGTGCTGCGGGAATACATGGCATGCGGATCATTCCGCTTGTCATGTTGCCGATACCTCCCATCGTGGCTGCAGTTGGCGGTGCCTAGATGGTAGTTGCGAGCTGCACTACCCCTGCACACCAATCAGCACCGACGAGGCATGTGAGGCGTCAAGGGAAATGATCACCAGCCACCACCCTTGACCACCATTGCAAAGAGCAGCACTCACCTTCCTTTTCTTGCTCTCGAATAGTCGCAGACTAAATCGAGACGTGCACAACGAGAGCACCGGGACGTCGGGTTCGAGCCTTCACCATCAGGCAAGCATCGTGTCTGCACATCTGTAAGCGGTTGTTCAACTTGTGCAGATCGCAGGGCAATGCCGATGGGCCAAAAGGACCCAACGGCTACCTACGCACCTTGAGGCCGCGGCAAATGGTGCAACTGCAGAAGTGGTTAGCCTTGGCTCTGGGGTAGATGATGATTGTTGGTGAAGTAGTGACTCACGCCTTGCGGGGGCGCGGGATCGGGACCCTCTTTGACCCTGCTGCTGAGTTTTCCATTGTGAACGAGCGACTTGAGCTGGATGTAGTTGAGGAGAGTTGAGGTTTGAGAATGAGGAAGATGCAAACACAGAGAAGGAAGAGTGATAGGTGAGAACTGTGGCAAAGAGGACGCAGCTTATATACCAGAACTGAGCCACTTTGGGTATAGAGGGCGCATCAAAAATGCAAGCCCGGGCTCAGGCTCAGGCTGCGTGGCAGCAAGACAGTCAGGACCAGGCAGGCAGTTGCAGCTCATGACTAGCTCCTCGTCGACTACTCAGACGCTACCATTAGCGCAGTCTCGCCGTTCCCTGTTCCCAGGCTGTAGGACAGCGCCTCCAGTGATCCAAGAGTATGACGACGGTGTCGCACAGCCGAGGATGTGAAAGCTAAAATACGGCGTTGGCGGGACGGGTCGGAAAGCCACACAAGTCAGTTGGGATCGACATTGTGCCAAAGCCAAGAGAAGCTAGCACGTTAGCCTTCGGATCTAGAGATGAAGTGCTAAATGGTGCCGCTGGTGGGCACGGCACCCACCTGCCACATGACATCACCGTCATTACTTAGTCCTCCTCTTACACTCTTGCCACCGTGTCCTGCTACATGTTATCCTAGTTCCCATTGTACTCCTTCAACGATGGATCATTTGCCACCTCTACGAACCCCTGTCCAACATCTCGTTCGAGAGAGACGAGACTGCCGAGCCTGAGAGCACCCTTCTCGCCACTCTGGTCCTTAGGCGTCGGCCCTGACAACGGGCGCTTACTGCAGCCCGAACTCATGCGATCAGCGCATGGTCATCATGATCCGCTAGTGACGCTAACCCCAGCATTCCTATTGACGACATCCCTAGTCCAGAACCTCTTTCCACAGCGGGCAAGTGGGTTGCGCAGGTCCCACGTTCGTGAAGAGTGAGGCGTTAATGATGTCGCAGCGCCCGCCTCTCTTCCATTCCTTCGCCACTGACTCAGAAGCCAAACCTTCTGGTTAGCCTGAACCTTGCGTGCGCATTCTTTGCCTAGCGTAACTTTTATTTCTTGATCGATATTCTTTCCATAAAGAAGCAGCTTGCCTAACCTCAGGAATATGAGGTAACATTATCGAAGGGCTTAAGGAATGCTGTGTTCAAATGTTCTGCCGCTGCTGTTCTGGCGATCTGTCGGCTGTCTCTTAAACCCTCGTGTCCTGGGGAGGAACCTGGTTCGAGGCACTCGAGAATACATTAAGGCCCCGGACCCCGCGGAATGTGCAACGTGTGGGTTGTGGGTACGGCTAAGGCGTTAATGAAACGGAGTAAGCGAGGGGCGAGGGGCGAGTGGGCGTGCACCGGAATGAGGGAAGAGCGAGTGACGGTAACGTGCTAGCTTCTCTTGGCTTTGGCACAATGTCGATCCCAAGTGACTCTGGACGTGTGGCTTTCCGACCCGTCCCGCCAACGCCGCATTTTAGCTTTCACACTACGGGGGCACGCGGACACGGCTGCTGCGCCAACCTGGGCAGGGGCTGCGGGTGCCGTCATGGCGTAACGTGACGGCATGACACCCGCAGCACATGGCCACATGATCAAGCTGTTCGCGCTGGGCCCGAAGAGTTCCGCTTGCTCTACGTCGGTTCACTGTTCATTGAAGGGGTTCGCTGTAGTCAGCATCAGATCGTTAAGTCCCATACCCGTGATCTCTTTTGACATTGAGATACTCGGTGGCGTCCAGTCTCGACCCTTCCCACATCGCTCCTATCGACTACTCGTGATCAGATCCCAGGGAGAGTGTACCCAGACCAACTAGCACATGTAGAAGCGAATGGAAGAAGTCGGAGTAGGACGTATTGCTGCAACTGCATGGTCGAAAAGAAGATATCGAAAAATAATCCTGCCGGCTAAGCACTCAGTGCACTCGGCGATCGCGGGGCTGTCTCAGTCAGAGACCTATTGCCGCCGTTAATGTTTGGCCCCCACCCTCGCGCATAATTTATTCGGAGCACCGTGACTGACCTCGCAACACTTGCTCGACCTTTACATGCCTTTCTTCGCCCCTGCGGCTCGTTCTCGTCCCCGTTGCATGCATGGCGCTGCGTCGGGCGCTGCGGAGGTACGTGTGGCACTCGCATCACGTGCCGCCACTCACCTTGCTGAGAGTGCCAGGTCCACCGCCGTATGATGTCAGGCTGGGATCTGAGAGAGGCAGCATTCCCCACCACGCCATTTCCAGCGTTGCGGTTCTTCTATTCAGCGACCCAAAGGAAGAGCGATGGTGGGCGCGTGCTGATGTGTACAGACAGTGGGAATATATTTTTGGGATTCATGTCATAATCTACGCGTGCACTACCAAGTGACAGATGCACAACTACTATTGCGCCAGCCGTGCTTGACGACTGGCCACAGCTCTCTATATACCGCCTGCTCCCCCGCGCCCTTACGCCTTCAGCGTCTTTTGCAGGATGGTGATCCGGTCTCCGAGGCTGAGCGCGATGCCCTGCGTCTTCGAGCGGATACGAACGTGGCCCTGGATCGAACCGTCCTCCGTCTTCTCGATCGAGAGGTTCGCGAGCGCGTCCTCGCCGAATAGTGAGCGCGCACACAGGTTCGCCGACAGGAAGTCGCAGTTGCCGCTGAGAGCGGCTTCAGGCGTGAGGCATGCCATGTTCGTCGACTTCATGATGTGGTCAAGGTACGTGCGCAGATCGGAGATCTGCGTGTTGACGTTGACCTTGTTCTCCCACTCGAACTCGGTCCACATGCTGCGGAACTGTGCCTCGTTGCAGTACGCCGGCTTGATGTAGTCCATGATGTCAACGTGAACGTCGTTAAGAACGATGTTGACACTCGCGTCAGAGGCTCCCTGCTTGTCGTACACGATGTTGCCGAAGATGACGCCCGTCTCCGTCGAGGACACCTTAATGGTGGCCTTGATGTGGTGGAAGCCGTGGGGGCCGAGGGTGTGGGGCGCTGGTCGCTCAACAAGCTTGAGATCTCCGAGAGTGGCGAACTCGATGGTGAGGTTCTGGAGGGTCTCGTTGGTCTGGTTGACAATGAGGACGTCGAGCATGATGTCGAACTGCTGGATGTTGACGACAGCCTCGGCGTAGACGGGGTCCGAGAATCCAGTAAGCTGGACTATCCGGGCGAGCTTAGAGACGAAGTCGTCCTTGACCTCCGTCGCACCCGTTGCCCGAACGACATCGACGTCAAGGTCGTCGTCGTCACCGTCCAGGTTCTTGGTCTGCAGAAGGCTGAACTGGATGAGATCGTCGGCCTGCACCTGCGACTTCTTGTTCTCAAGGTCCTTCTTCGCCTTGGCCTTCTTCTCCTCAGCAGCGAGCATCTTGGCGTAGGCAGCCTGGGTGTCCTTCAGGAACATCTCGTGGACCGGCTGCGAGTCCTGCAGCTGAGCAAGAGACTCGATGCAGTTCATGATACGCTCCTGGGAGTCCTCATCGATGGGAACCGAGACAAACTTGGACTGGCCGACGCGGATGATCGAGGTCATAATGAGGATCGCCTCGACACGAAGCTGATTGAACGCCTGAGCATCGGAGAGCAGCTCCTGGAAGCGGAGCACAAGCTTGGTAAGGGTGGAGGCAAGAACGGTGGCGGTGAAGTAGTCACCGCCGAGGATGAGAGCTCGAAGAGGAGGCTTGGCAGCAGCGCGGACCTGCTCCAGGCGGGCGGTAGCAGCAGTCGTGGTGTAAACAGTCTCGGTCGCGTAGGTACCATCGGCGAGAACACGAGTCTTCGTAACAGCCTGGGGCTGCTCCGGCTCCTTCTCGGCCTGGGCAGCCTCGTCCGCAGCCTCAGCCTCGTCGAGCAACCGCTGCTCCGAAGCAAGGATGGGGACCTCTCCAATAACCTTGCGGAGCTCGAAGATAGCGCGCTTGATGTCAGCAGCACCAGCGCAGTATTCTCCGACGATCCACAACGCACCACGGAAAACCTTGCCAGACTTGATCTCGCTGAAAGTCTGAACAAGCTTCTCGGTGATGGTCGGGCGGAGATCGGGGAACTTCTCGACGACTTCTCGGACGAAGGAAATGACGTCGACGGCAGAAGGGTTGTTCGAGTCTCCGAGGAAGTCCATAAGAACATAGACGACGTTGGCAGCAACCTCAGAGAACTTGATGGCACACGAGTGGATGCTCTGGATGAGGAGTTGTCGGTACTCGACGTTCTTGTCGAAGTCCTGGTCGAGAGTGGACTGTAGTTGCTTCTTCAGGAACAGGACAACATCCTCGACGTTACGGCTGGTGACCATCTGGAGAGCGATACCGACAGCCTTGCGCTTGACCTCCATGTCGGGGCTGTTGAGGACCTTGAGGATGTCCATGACCATACCGTCAAGCACGTGTTCGTGCTTGGAACGGAGGGCGTCGAAGCGGTCAAGAACGATAAGCTTAACGTTGTTGTCGGCCTCCTTCACAATCAGCTCAGCGAACGCGGCACCGGCAGCCTTAATGGCGGCCGGGTTCTGGGTGAGCGATGTGAGGGTCGTGGCCGCCTCGTACTTAACAGCGTGCGACGGAGAGTTGAGAAGCTCGAAGATGAGGCGAATCCACTTCGCCTTGTGGCCACCCTCGCCGCGGGCGTCCTTGCGGATGAGCTCGATAACGGCCATCTGCATGATCTCGTCCATGCCGGAGACCTGGTCGGCTTGGTTGAGGAGGTAGCGAACAGCAGTCGGCTGAGAGATGTGGCAGAGGGCGGTGAAAGCGTTGCGCTTGCACGTGGAGTCAGACTCGGCGGCGAGGAAGGTGTCGAGGAGCTCAGGGGCATCAGGGATGAGGTGCTCGTGGTCCTGGTAGATGGTCCAAACGGACATGACAGCGTTCTTGCGAACGAAGGAGTGTCGATGCTCCAGGCATTGACGAACAGTAGGAATAAGGGGCTCGAGCAACTCGGCCTCGCGAACCTTCTGCATGAAACGGAGGGTCGCGCCGCGAATGTACTCGTTGGGGTGCTGCAGGTCATTTCGGATGGCGTTACAGACAAGGATCATCTCCTGCTTCAGCTTTCCGTTGTCGTCGAGCTTAGGACAGATCCTGGAAAAGTCAGCGTTGCTGGGTCAAAGCACTTACTCCCAATAGAAGTGCAAGAGCTTCTTGATCTGCTTGTTGCGCGACGGCAGGACATATTGGATGATAGGCATGAGCAGGGAAGGCTGTCGTTAGTTGTGAATGTGCACCGCGCGACTTACGTGGCTCTGACCGTTCAGAGTGCCGACGATGATGCGGCGCATAGTCTCCAGCTTGACCTCGTCAGAGCCCTTCTGGAGGGCATTGCGAAGGTCTTGCGATGAAGGGGCGTCGATCAGGTCATCGTGGATGACAGTGTAGCACGTCGCCGAGGGGTCCATGTTTGGCACGAGTCGGCGGCGGCGTCGGGAAAAAAGGGAAGTCGAGGGGGGTCTGCGGACTGCAGTCGCTTGTTGACGGCCGAGGTCGTCGATGCGATGTGGGACGCAGAAGCAAGAGGTGAGTGCTGGTGATCGTGTCGTTGAGGTGTCGACGCTCCGCTGCAACGATACGCGTGTCAGACCTCCAGCACGTCTCAGTTCACGACCACGTGTCAGCGAGGCCAGGTCCGGGGAGACGGCCTTTCGGAATTATAACCCCTATCACCCGTGGCTGGGGTCTCTCGTTCCGCTGATCGCGAGGAGAGCTGTTGCATCGTCCATCTCCCTACGCACCCTAAGCATCCCACCCCTCCCCCCGCCCATCCCACATCTTGAAAATGGCTACCTCCAACACCGCCAACGTGAGCATCGATTTTGGTCAAATACCAGCCGGCACTCCCTCGCCTGAAAACGCCCCCGAATCTGCTGGCTCGTCTGGAATTTGACAGAATCAAGAGACCGCCAGAGCTAGTCCGCTGACATTCAGGTCATCCGTTACTCGGCTCTCATCTTCGGTGTCGCCTACGGCTTCCTCCACAACAGGACGCTCCACAAGGAGGCCGCTGACCAGGGTGTACGTTGAAGAGCTAGGAGGTGTATCAGTGTTGTCGCTGACGTTGCGTCTTTACCCGATCCACTCCCGCTTCCGGCTCGATTATTTATGCGACATTGAATCATCGGATTTCATCGCCCTCGGACCACCCTCAATCGCTTGCGAACCGCTCCCGATCTGCGACACTCAAACGAACAGCTCCAGAACAAGCTGCACAAGCGCGAGGAGCTCATTGCCGAGGCCAAGCGGCAGTTCGCGGCCAACAAGGCCGCCAAGCAGGAGGAGAAGAACGGTGAGTTTTCTGCACCGCCGCGAAGATACTGCGATCATCACGAGCTGTGGTATCGTTCAAGAATGCTGGACAGATGGAGGACCGATGGAGCCGAGGGGAAGAATCACTGCGTCACTTCGGTTATGGGGAACCACGCCCGCCCCGAGTTCCCACGTCCGATGGACCTGCGACAGCGACAATCTGTGTTTCCGTCGCGTCGCAGTCTGTGCAACCAGCGGCGTTCCATTGCAGTGGCTCGGAGAAAGTATGCTGACGTCCCAGTCATCACCGACCCCTCGTCCGACAAGTTCGACCTCGAGGCCGCCATCAAGCACTGGGCCGGCGAGAAGGCCTAAGAAGTGTAGTTTTAGACCATGGGATGCATATAGCTGCGCATAGGAAGGTGTTGGAGTAATAATATAAGTCGAATGGCGCTCTGCCGAGCGTCTATAGATGAGTAGAATCAAAACATGAGCAGTTGAGGAGATGCATCGGAAGAAGCGTCCGTGGTTTCTTTCAGGCCTGTCTGTCGCGAGTAACCGAGCACCGAGCTGATGATCTCCGGCGTAAAAGGGACGGAAGCAGATTTCAGCAGCACGCGTGCCGTCATGTCCCAACTCTTGCGGAGGGTGATTCAACAACGCGTTTGCTCGTCGACAAACAATTCCACGCTCGCTTCATCAGGCACACGCATCCAGTGTCCCACCGCTCCAGTCGGATCAGCCGTGACAGCTTGCACATATCTGGCCGCGTCCACTGGCCACACTTTCCTTTCCCGCGCTTCCGGCCCTCGTATACCCGCCTTAAACCGATAACAAACGTTCCAGCCACCACACCGCGAAGATGGCGTCCAACGACGACCCCGTCGAGGTCACCGACGAGCTCTCGGCCGCTGAGGAGAACCAGGTTATCAATGAGGTGAGTGGCCCGCGATGCTGCTCCGCTGACATCCCTAGGAGTACAAGATCTGGAAGAAGAAGTGAGACAGCCGCACATTACTCTCCTCGACCGCGAACTAACAATCAGCACGCCCTTCCTCTATGACACCGTCATCACCCATGCCTTGACGTGGCCGAGTCTGACATGCCAGTGGCTGCCGGACATGGAGACGTGAGCTTAGAATTTGTCGGACCAAGAGCTAACATCAGTCCCAAGGACGAGGACTACACGGTCCATCGCATGATCCTGGGCACGCACACCAGCGGACAGGCGGACGACCACCTCATGATCGCCGAGGTTCACCTACCGAAGGATGGCATTGAGGGACGGGATATCGGAGAGCTGTACGATGAGGAGAGGCAAGGTAGATTGCCCAACTCCGATGAAACCGCTGACATCAGAACTGGGCTCGCACGCCAAATCATCAGCACGCATCCGCGTGAAGCAGACGATCAACCACAAGGGCGAGGTCAACCGCGCGAGGTATATGCCGCAGAACCCCGACCTGATCGCGACCAAGACGGTTGACGGCCCGGTGTTCATCTTTGACCGCACGAAGCACGAGACCAAGGCGCCCCTGGGCGGCGTCTGCAAGCCGGACATCACTCTCGTCGGACAGAGCAAGGAGGGGTGAGTTGGCCGTAAAGGGCATGAGCTGACAGCAGTTACGGACTGTCGTGGAACAAGGTCAAGGAAGGTCACATCCTGAGTGCGTCCGAGGACACGACTGTCGCGCACTGGGACATCCAGCAGTACAAGAAGGACGGAAACGGCATCCCGCCTTTGCGCAAGTACACCGGACACTCTGCTTATGTTGGCGTGAGTAGCTGCATCGGTTATATCTGCCAAGCTAATTTCAGGATGTGGACTGGCACCCCGAGCACGATTACATGTTCGCGTCTGTCGGCGACGACCGCAAACTTATGATGTAAGCTTAGAACCTCATCTTGCACGAGCTGACAGACAGCTGGGACACGCGTTCCGAGAATTCGGCCAAGCCCGCGAGCCAGGTCGAGGGTCACACGGCGGAGGTGAACGCGGTCGCCTTCGCTCCGTCGTCCCCCTACCTTCTTCTGACGGGTTCGAGCGACAAGACTGTCGCGCTGTGGGACATCCGTAAGATCTCGCTCAAGCTGCACTCCTTCGAGGGACACACCGACGACGTGCTGCAGGTCGCATGGTCGCCGCACTCGCCTGTTCACTTCGCGTCGGCGGCGGGCGACAGGCGCGTGAACATCTGGAATCTGGACGCGATCGGCGCCGAGCAGACGCCCGACGACGCCGAGGATGGCCCTCCCGAGCTCATGTTCGTCCATGGCGGCCACACCGCCAAGGTCAACGACATCTCTTGGTCCCCCATGGCCAAGTGGCACATTGCGACTACGGCCGAGGACAATATCCTCCAGGTCTGGGAGCCCAGCAGGCACATCCGTGCCGCGGCCGAGGCCGACGTCAACGCCATGGACCTCGAGTAAGTTCTGGAGCCGAGGCGGGCAGACGAAATAGTTAGACTTGTTTTCTGAAGGGCCGCTGTCCCAGCGGCCAGGCATGCATCAGTATATAGTGGTTTCATGCTAGTACATGGTAAAAGTTACAACATAAGATCTACTCTCTCACTGCGCCGCAATCTCGACCGCGTCGTTTGGGGCGGTAATCAGTTCCGCACGGGGGACGTGCTCGATGCGCCCCATCCCCTTCACTCCATTGCTGCTGCAGTTCTCGCGCTCCTTGTGCTCTCTGTGGTGCTCCTTATGCTCGCGCGTGCCCTTGCGCGCCTTCTGCGAGCGTTCCTGCTCCCGCAGTGCCTGCAGGGGTAATGGGAGCGCGAGCATGGGCCAGTCGGGCAGATTGGCGAGTCCGCCACCGAAGGTCAGCACACCCTCCCAGACCGGAGCCAGGTCGAAGAGATCGATGAACTGCTGGTCGACGGCGCGGGATTTCGGTGCAGAGAAGCGGCGGTACCTGCTGTCAGCTAACCATGTAACCCTCGAAGCAGAAGATGAGAAGGAAGGGAAGATGTGATTGCGAGGTTGGTGAGACACTCACTCGTCAAAGATACTCGTTAGCGACCAGCTCTGCAGCCGCCGAATACACCCAATCAGGCATCCGGTGCGGTGCTTTCCCTTGTTGCAGTGGATGAGGATGGGGTGGTTGCGCCGATCTAAGATGGCCACGAGCGCGCTCGCAATGACATCCTCGGGGATGTTGTCGAAAGGCTCTTTGTTGCCGGGGATTCCGAATTGCTGATGTGTCAGCTATGGTCATGCACATGGGCTACCAGCTGCGCAGCGCAAGGAAGGCAGACTCACCATGAACTGGATGTCCTGCTGCTGGCACCACTCGAGGTTTGCCTCGGGGTAGTCCTCGAGCACAAGCGTCAGCACCGTCTTCAGCTGGAGCGTCTCGAGAAACTTGAAGTTGCGTTTTTTCGGGAAGCCACACCTGTTGTTAGCTCGATGAGGATGACGACATCAGCTGTTTACAGTGCACCAGTCATGTCGTCTTCTTCGCAACGCAGCCTTGCCACTGTTAAGTTGCACGTTCCAGTTACCGAGTCTCGCCAGCGAAAAGAGCCTACTCACCGGTACACGCCATGCGTGACTGCACCAAAGTTCTCAGGCGGTACGAGATCCTCCTGCACGTCCGGCGCTGCTGGTGGCGGCAAGTAAAGTGCGTTCGGGGGAGCACCGTCCTCGACAGCGACGGGAGAGGTGGGCGATCGTGCGGCGTGCGCGGCCCGGATCTTGGCCAGGAAGGGCGGTATCGGTGCTTCCTGCTCTTCTGGTGTGGGCGTGGAGAACACCGTGTTCACAGTTGGCGGCGGATTCGGCGGCGGATTCGGCGGCGGCGCGCGCGTCGTCAGCGTGTGCTGGCCCTCCTCCATGTTTGCTGGACGTGGGGAGGAGGAAAGGCGGTAGCTCTGCGTTGCCGAAACTTGGCGAGCTGATCACAACATTCGCATCATCATCGACTGCAGCATGGACTGCGAAAGTGGTTCCGTCCCACGTGCAATGATCGCCACTGAACTACACGCCTGCTAAATCTGGAGGTTGGAGGTGGAGGTGGGGTACGAAAGTACGGAGGAAAGGTGGAGGAATCGAAGCTGCGAGATACCAGACAGCGAGGCAACTTTCGGCACGCAGATCGACTCGGCGGGATGCATTCACAGCGAGAAGCGAGCAGCGACCGCCAACGCGTCAGAGGCACCCGTTTGTCTCGCCTCTGCGATTGATTCGCTTTAGGTTTCGTCTCGCAAAGAGTTCGGCAGCTGCCGAAGACGTCCAGCGATGAAGCAATTCGGCAGCCTGGGCACGCGAGACACACCAGGGCGGCCAGTGAGCTTAACATCTCGCTCCAACGAGGGGCTGGCGGGGTGAGCTGGGGCTACGGCGGGCGAGACTTGGGCTCGCTGAAGACCCCTGCTTTCTCTGCGCTCTGTGTAGTAGTGATGGCCGCACTTTCGTGCTCGACATGACCGCACCCGGCCGCATTACGTCACGGCATCCGTCGCTCAGCTCAGCGGACCCGCGAGCATGGGCTCGGCGATCCAACTTTCGCCAGAACACCGCTGGCTGCGCTCTAGAATGGGCCCCATCTTGTGAGCTCAAGTATCACTATAAGAGGAACGAGCAGATATCAGCACTGCTCTTATCATCATCGAGACACCAAAGGGCAGCGACACCATGGGCCTCCTCAGACACCACAAGCAGGACGACGACAACCAGGTCCAGTTCAACCTCAAGCCGCTGAGGCTGGCTGTAAGTTACGTCGAGCAGCTGGTGCATATCGTATGCCATAGCTGACAGCAGGATCTTCCCCCAGCCGGCGACACGGAGGCGTTCACGGCCTGGTTGGACAAGTACTTTGCGGGTGCCGAGAAGCTTGCCGACAGCATGGAGTGAGTTATCGCATACCTGTTCCAACTGACAAAGCAGCGAATGGAGCAAGAGCCAGAAGGGCGAGCTCGAGATAGTTTCCCTCCCGAACAGCTCCAAGGTACGTCCTTCCTTCCCTCTAGCTTCCTTATCTGTCCATCCGTCTCTAGCATCTCCTCCCACTGCACCAGCGCTTAAGAGGCGAGCACCCGAAGCTAACTTACAGCTCCGCAAGTCCATCGGCGTGTCTGAGTACTGGTGCGGTCGGATATCAGTGCACACGCCAGAATCGATTTTGCGCGACGTCGAAGCCCCCGAGAGCCTGTGGAACAACCTGACTCGCACGCTGAGCGGCCGGCGGTCAATCGACGCGGGTAGGGGTCGAAGGCAGTCGCTGACGGACCGCCGTCCAACAGTAGACCTGACCGAGGTCGAGCGCCAGGACCGCGTCGTCAACTCGAAGCCGCATGGACTGTACGAGAAGTTCAGACT
Organism: Trichosporon coremiiforme; assembly: GCA_039545355.1. Classification (NCBI taxonomy): domain Eukaryota; kingdom Fungi; phylum Basidiomycota; class Tremellomycetes; order Trichosporonales; family Trichosporonaceae; genus Trichosporon; species Trichosporon coremiiforme. Next base: position 382,468 of record BCJJ01000023.1, read on the forward strand.
GGGACTGCTGAAGTACCACTCGGAGAACGAGCGAGAGTGAGTAAGCGAGCGGAGCGAGTGCACCTTCCACATCGTCCCCGAGTCGGGCCTGCATGACGTTCAGTGCGGGTCGAGAAGGACGGCTGGGGCTGCGAGAGGCTGAGCTTTGGCGAAGTTCTGAACCAGCTGACACCAGGTACATTGAAGCCTGCCGCGAGAGCGAGTGCATCCAGGTGCTCCAGCCTCACGTCGCCGAGATCTGGCGCCTGACGTATGTGACACCTCCGCCAACGAGCCCGCGCACGTTCGTCGTGCTCGTGCTGTCTCGCGAGCTGGTGTCCTCTCCGCATGGCGAGCGATGCTTCATGAACAGTGAGTGTACCTAGCGCCGAGCGGAGTGTGGTAGGACGTGCCCTTCCTCATTGTGGGTGACTGGACTGGTGTGGGCCAATCGTGCCTGCGCCCTTCCTCACCCAAGGTGACTTCCCATTTCTTTTGTGCCACCAGCTAGGCCGTAAACCAAAAAGCTGACCCGCAGTCTCGCTCCCATTCGACCACCCCGACGTGCCCGAGAAGCAGCACGACGAAGCGCACCGCGTGCGGGGGAAGTACGTCTCAGTCGAGCGCGTGAAGGAGCTGAACGACGGCGCCGCCGTCGAATGGCGCACTGCGACGTCGAGCGATGCAGGCGGCAACATCCCCCGTTTCGTCACTAATGCCTCGCTGCCCAAGAGCCTGGCAGAGGACGTGCCGAGTTTCCTCCGATGGGCTATGAAGCGCTGGCCGCCTGAGGGACCGCAGGAGGGCGCGGAGGGGTTCACACCGGGCGCTACGGCGCGGCTGCAGGCTGTGCCATCGCGCTAGGCGTGCGCCAACACGCCGTGGGCGCGCCGCGATGATAACTATAAGCAACAAAAGCATAGGCAGTGAGGTCCCGATCAGAGTAACATGAGTCTACAATGCATTATCATTACATCTATGCTTCAGCTCGTCTATACAGGAGAGTCAAGCAGTGGCGTTCAGAGCAGCACCCCGCGCACGCTCCTGCTCAATGAAGCTGGCGTAGCTCCACGTCAGATCGCGGGCGCCGGTCTGCTTCCCCGTATCCTTCTGGATCTGTTCCGCCATGTGGCCCTTGTCGTAGAATGTCGCTGCGGTCTCCGCATACCGGTCCGCGACCTTCTCGAGCCCCCTGAGCGCTTTCTCAAACTCGGGCTCGCCCTTCTTCCACTCTACCTCCTGCACTTCTGTTCCTGTCACGTCGGACCAGAACGACCGCGATTCGGGGGTCACGGTGATAGAACCGGCGGTGGCGAGCTGAGCCTCAGCGAGGTAGAGGACAGTTGAGACAGCGTGCGTGCAGATGAACCAAGGGTTGGCGAGCGAGGTCCTGACACCATCGTAGATGTCTTCCTTGTACCGACCCACCAAGCGTCCGTCTGTCCAGCTGGCGTCGGGGTTGATCTTGTACAGTCCATTGAAACTCTTGACGTACGCGCGGAGCGTGGAGAGGACCTTCGGACTGGCCGGGGACCACGCACCACGCGCACGCGAGTCGCCCGCGTGCACGAAAGCGAGCAGGACCTGGGCATCGAGGCCGTCCCTCTTTGCGCCTGCCAGAGCTTGAGCGTCGCTCGAGACGTACGCCTGGAGCTTGTCGTTCCAGTAACTCCCGAGCACAGCCGCAACCTCGGCGCTCTTACCCGCATACCAGTCGGCAGCCCCGTGGTCTTGCATCCGGCGCGCGAAGTGGGATCCCGCCTGTAAGCTCCTCCAGCTCATAAAATCGGTGTAGAAGTGTCTCCCATCCAGTTCTTCCCAGATATCGAATCCGCGCTGGGACCAGCGCTGCGCGACCTCCTCGAGATCGTTCTTGATCGTCGAGTTCGGGGCGCGGACAGCCCCAGAGTTCCAAAGCGCCTCGCGGACGTAGGACTCCTCCCCGTGGCCCATCAGGTATTGCGCGTAGGGGATTAGGGAGAGGGAGCGCAGCGCGGGGCCGTCACGCTGTGGTCGGCCCCAGGAGCCGGTGAAGGCGGAAAGGTCGGTGTGGAACTTGGGTTCGGAGAGGCCGCCGCTCTCCAGATCGCCGCTGGGATTTGAGACGAGCTGCAGTTCGGCCTGCGCGCCGATGTACTCTCGCAGCAGGGTCGTATAGCCCGCCTTCATGTCCCCAGACTCGCTGGGAGCTATCGGATCCCACGGCCTCAAGTACTTGACAGGCAAGATGCCAGGGAGCAGCGACATGATAGTTAGCGCGGAGTCGCGCGTCCAAGTGTACTGCTCTTCAGCTATACCTCTACCTGACTGTGAAGCTCACGAAATAATCCGGATCCTTCTTCGACGGACTCGCAATCACGGCCCCTGGAGCAGCTCCAGCCGGCGCGCCAATGTTGGCCAGGATGTGGTCCCACGAGAACTGGAACTGGCTCTGCGGCTTGCCCCCCAGCTTGCTGAAGCTGCTGAGGCCACTGAGGCTGCGCTGGGAAAGCGGGCCAAGACCCTGCTTCACACTCGGAGGGAAGAGGGGCATGGCGGCTAAGGTGTAGATCAGGACAATGAGGGAGGTGAGGATGAGGGGGGATAAAGGGTAGGGATCACCTGACGGCGGGTAAGGAGGGATGTAGACGCTGTTCCGGCCGCGGGCTGATTGTGCGCCCATGCTGAAGTTGCTGAAAGCAAAGTTGAGGTGACGGACGGCGAAGACGGCGGACCGGTTTACTGGATCGATGGGAGCGCTGGGTGACAGACCAGAAGCAGGCGGCGATCATGACGTCACGTGTCGCCTATCGCAATGAACGCCTCTCGATGAGGAAGGGCACCCTTGCATGACTGCACCATGCCTGGGCTGCTCTCGAAGCTTAACCCACCCGTATCGTGTGTTGTCTCTATGCGTTGATTCATGCAGTCCTATGTAGTCGCTAATGATGATTTTACCTCGCCTTGCCCTCGCAGTCCATGACGTCCTCTCCCTGCTCGACGAAGCGCTTGAGCTCCTTGCGCCACGGCTCCCACGTCTGTCCGTACTTCTTGAGGAGGTGGCCGAGCTCGGCCTTCTGCTCGGCAATAACCTCGGGGAGGTTCTCTCCATCGGGTGCGCTCCAGACGTCGTTGAACATCTCGCTCAGCTTCGGCTTGGGCAGCTTCTCGCTCCGGTTGAACGTCTTGAGGACCTCGGTCTTGTTCGCCTTCTGCATCGCGCGCTCCTCCTCCTCGCTCCACCACTTCTTGTCCACGAGCCAGTTGCGGAAGCGCGAGATCGGGTTGTCCACCGTGTTCCACTCCTGCACCTCCTCTGCCGACCTGTACTTGCTCGAGTCGTCCGAGGTACTGTGGTGGCCGACACGGTAGGTCATAGCCTCGACGAGAACGCCCTTCTTGCCCTCGACGGCGCGGCGGCGCGCCTCGCGCGTCGCAGCCAGGACAGCGAGAGCGTCGTTGCCGTCCACACGAATCGTGTCGAGACCATAAGCCGGCCCACGAGCAGCGATACCATCACCGGCGTACTGGTCGATGACGGGGGTCGAGATGGCGAAACCGTTGTTGCGGCAGAACCAGATGCAGGGACCACCGAGGACGGCGTTCATGTTGAGTGCAGCATGGAAGTCGCCCTCGGACGCGGCACCGTCGCCGAAGTAGCAGATGACACAGTCGCCCTGGCGCGCCTCATCCGTCTTGAGAGCGTAAGCGGCACCGGCAGCCTGAGGCAGCTGAGTCGCGAGAGGAGAAGTGATCGTGTGGAATCCGAGATCCGGGGCAGTGTAGTGTACAGGCATCATGCGGCCCTTGGACGAGTCGTCGTCAACGTTGCCGAAACACTGGCCCATCATGCGCTGAAGCGACATGCCGCGGTACAGGAGGGCGGCCTGCTCACGCTGGTCGTTAGCTCATGGACCTCGACTCAGGAGCTGCTTTGCAATGTGCGCCAGGCGGCGCTGGGATACTCACGTACTGCCCGAAGACCTCGTCCGTGGGCTGCATAGCAGCAGCGGAGCCGACAACAGCGGCCTCCTCACCCGAGCACTGCATATAGAAGGAGATACGACCCTGGCGCTGGGACTGGTAGAGGACGTTGTCGACGACAGGGATAAGCGCCATGGCCTTGTACATCTTGAGCGCCTCCTCCTTGTCGAGCTCCGGCACCGTGCCGCCCTTGACCGGGCGTCCCTCTTCGTTCAGAACACGGTAAGTCGGGATCGTGCTGCTGACGGCGTTGAACCAGCCCTGGTCCGCCGTCCACCACGACTGGTGCGCACCACGCCTAAGGGGAGAGCTCATTCTGTTCACGCGCGCAATACGGTCCGCAGCCGAACCGGGAACATAGACGAGCTCCTGGTCTCCGCGACGGGCCGTCGAGGGGTCATCAACGGAGCGCATGCGGTGGAGGGCGGGGAGAGGGACGAAGTTCGGGAGAGGCGTCGGCGTCGGCAGCGGTGTGCTCGTTGCCGTCTGGTGGTGCGTGCCCGGCACATCGGGGGGAGGGCCCGTAATCTGAGGTCAGCTTTGTGTCCATGGGAGGGCTGCAGCTGCTGGAGTCTCTGTAGCGAAACTGTCCAAGTCTGCTGACAGTCCAACTGAATAGCCGATGATTCGGCTGCCGATGGTAGAGGGAAGGCCAATGATCGCGGGGAAGACACCGATACTCACGAGGCCTCGCTCGAGACGCAGCCTGCGCGCCGCGGTCGCTGTCGGCAGCCTCGAAACGCGTTGGGAGAGCATGTCGATGAGTGGTGGAGAGTAGTGTTACAGACAGTGAGCACTTCCTACACGACGCCCATCTAACAATGTATCGCTCAGCTGGTTGCTGCGACATGCACTGGCATGCTCCGAGGTGCTCGCGGCGGGGCATGCATGATGCATCACCGCCAAGGGGTATGCTCCGCCCGGCTCGGAGCATGCCCGATCACGTGTGCCCCGTGGGGAAGCTGGGGAGGCGGACATGAGCGATCCTCCACTCCCTGTGCTACGCCCTTATCAGTGGCCACTAGGATGAGGGCTGTGCATGCATCGCGGTCGATGATCGTGCGACAGGGAGATCTGATGCGACGGGCGACGGCGAGGGGGCGGCTCCAACTGATACACTAGCGTTTACGAGCCTGTGGCCAGACCCCGACTACAACGGCCGTGCAGGCAGTGTCAAGCGGGGGAGCACGAGAGAGCACGAGGGGCTGAGGGGCACAGAGGAATGCAAAGGCATTAGCCGCCCCGAGCGTCATGCTGCTGAGCTGTGTCTTCGCTTTCTCACAGACTCAAACCGTCGGCCTTGAGTGGGTATGATATGGTGCGTCGGCGACGGCGCCTCCGACGTCGTGAACATGTCATGCAGATTCATTGTTCTCTACACACGCTGCACAGACACTGCGGGCATGCGCGGTGGAGGCATGGACGGCGGGAATGGCGTTAGGAGGGTGACAAATACGGAGCTCATACAATACAGGTCTCAAGAAGCTGGGTATATGAAACAAAGGCTGACGCCAGATCGGGGATGAGGATGAGGCGCGCATGCAACGTGCCGTGCAGACATGCAGGTGGGCGTGGCCGTGTGTATGCACTGGTGGAAGACGGCAGGATGGGTTCTAAGCTCGGGACGAGGTGGCGATCTCGGCTGAGCGACCGAGGGACCGGGATTACGACGAGGCCCACGCGGAGTTCCGCGGATGCCTTGGCCAGATGAGATTGGTCGCCCAGAGGAGTATTCCTGTGACGATGAGGACGGTGAGGCTCGTCGCTCCGACAATGCGCCAGACACGGCGTGAGGAGCGGGGCTCGTCTATGCTCTCATTCGCCTCGGCGAGCAGAGGGAGGCGCTCGGGGTCGACCCAAGCACGGCTCGAGGGGTGCATGCTCGTCTCTTGCGGGCTGTGGCTGGCATCTTGCGTATGGACGGCGGCGAGGAGAGCGCCGGGGTCGTCCGGCGGCGAGGGGGGATCGGAGCGATCTGAGGAGAAGCTCGCACGGGCACGAGAGCGACGCGACGGCGGTAGAATGTTGTGCGTCGGTCTAAGCGAGGTCATCATACGTCCCCCTTGGCCGGGGGACGAAGGCGAGAGGCGGCGATGCGTGCGGGGCGGCGACGACGGCGCGAAGGTGACTGGCATTTGACAGGCAACGATGGGTTGATGGCAAGTGAGATGACGAGAAAGAAGACAGGGATGGCCCGAGATAAATGAGCTCGGGAGGCGAGGTCACGAGCGAGGCGAGCGAGATTTAGCGTATGGGAGGAGTGAACGAATAGTGCGGAGTGGATAATGAGATAGGGACCGGGTGTTTGGTTCTATTGCTGTATGGGACGGTGGGACGCTGGGAGTGATGACGTCTGCGAGCTGGGAGCGGCAGGCTGCAGGCTGCAGGCTGGGAGTGTCGCAGATCTGATGGCTGCTGGTCGATGGCCCGCGATAAGCGCGGGCGTGCGAGGCTAGCAAGGATCCAGGAATGAGGCTAAGTCTGCGTGACAAGTGAGTGTGAGAAGGCAGGATGAGTGCATGATGAATGCTGGGCTGAAGCGAAGTGGTGTGACATGGCATGCGAGAGTGCAATGGTGAATGCTGGGCATGCTGTACAGTGGGAGAAGTGGACATCTGAAAGTGAGCACATGCATCTTGCGAAGTACGACGCCTGAGACATGCTGAGAACGGTCTGTCTGGTGATTGCTGGTAGATGGCGAGCAGGCGACGTGTAGCGCAGAGTCGACAACGATACAGAGGCCGATCGGTTGTTGAATTGAGTCAACAGGTCTTGCGTCTCAGCTGATGCATGGGACCCCTGAGCAACCGAGTCAGGCCTAGACCCTCTGTGCTGGGTGTGCCAAATGCGCACAGATTCGAGCCCGGGACTTCAGGCACGTTTTTCCAACACGCATTCAGCCAGATCATCATCCCATCACAGCTCTTGCTGCGCACTGCACCACCGCACGCACCATTGCGGCGGGTACCCCCGCAACCGTTGAACCCGGCGCCACGGGCGGAAGCAAATCCGGCGGTATAAAGTCATTCGCCCTCCCACGTTTGCTGTGTTGGACCCTAGCAGAGACCTGGCTGGCAGGTAGAGACCGACCGCAGGACCCAGGACCCAGGTGAAAGCGGACAGCAGACAGCGACCAGGGGCGAACACGCTGACACGCCAGACCATGCGCCCTGCCTGGCACTGGCTCGTCCACGGCATCCTCATTGCTGTTTCTCTTTTTCTTCTCTTTCCCAACAACACCGAACCAAAACAACAAGTTCATCAACCAGCAACAATGTCCGTCAACGAGCAGACCTACATCATGATCAAGTGCGTACACACATAACAGAATCACCCTGCATGCTTCTGCGGCTTCGGAAGAGCCGTACATCGCTGCAGGGTCCTTCCAAAATATTCTCGATCGCTGACATTCTTTCTTCCAACGTCATACTCGAATCCTTCCACGTTCTGCAACCATTGCTTGCTTGCGACTTCACGTACTGACTTGTCATGATCTAACTATCCAGGCCTGACGGCGTCCAGCGCGGGTGAGTATAGCGTGGACGTGGACTGCGAAGGTGCGAGAAAGGACCGTGCTGATCCGCAGTCTCGTCGGTGAGATCACCGGCCGCTTCGAGAAGCGTGGCTTCAAGCTCGTCGCCCTCAAGCTCAACCAGCCCTCCCAGGAGCAGCTTGAGAAGCACTACGCCGACCTGAAGGACAAGCCCTTCTTCCCCTCTCTCATCAAGTACAGTGAGTGTTTATTTTAGGATGTCCGTCATCCTTCTTGGGACGTTTCATCGTCTCTTCGTCCATCTCTTCCAGGACGTCCTTGAACGTCGAAACCCCCTTCGTATGCAGTTGAGCTAACGTCCAGTGCTTTCCGGCCCCGTCGTCTGCATGGTCTGGGAGGGCCTCGACGCCGTCAAGACCGGCCGTGCCATGCTCGGCGCTACCAACCCCCTCGCTTCGGCGCCCGGAACGATTCGCGGAGATTACGCTCTGCAGACCGGAGCTAACGTCTGTGAGTACGCATGAGAAGAGCGTGTTTTTGCTCTGTTTTGATGTTGTGGAAGGTCGGGAGAAGTTGTGGGAAGAAATGGAGAGTGTAGGACGAGTGTGGCAGCTTCGCCGCCGATAACACCCTCCACTTTTTTCTAATATCTTGCGCCCCTCCGCCCTGCGGCACCTGAATATCGCGCTAACGACGCCCAGGCCACGGCTCCGACTCTGTCGAGAACGGCCAGAAGGAGATTGCTCTCTGGTTCCCCGAGGGCATCGCGCAGTACAAGCTCTCGTCTGCCGACTGGGTTTACGAGCAGTAAACAGCTCATCTGCTGCTAGGACATGAGACTATGAGTTATGCATTCTGTCTCTGATCATCTATGACGTTGTACTTGTTGTGACAAGCGTCTGCAATGCAACATCGCGCCCGAAGAAAAGTGCGATGGACCTATCGAAAGAATGCCGGAGATCGGCTAGGAGTCCAATGCCAAGGACGCCGCCTCTTGTCAACTTTTTTCGTTTGGTGCCTGAGGTGTGCCTGCGCTCGGCTCGGTCGGCCAGCCCTTCCGCCATGTGGTCACTTTCGGCCTGCTCCGTCTCTCCCCAAACCTTGCAGTTCCTGTATATCCTGATCTCCCGAGGCGAGAGTCACCGTTCGAGTCGTCATGCTCAGTCAGCTGGTCGCATTGCCCACTGCCCGCCCTCTGTCGAGTCGTCAGATCAGGCTGGGATGAGGAATCCAACAAAGGGGGCAAGTGAGCAATCGGAGGCGGCGCCGATGTTGCTCGGCCAGGAGGTAGGTGTGTGCGGGGTACAGGGCCATCCCTATCGGCAAGCCCCAGGGGTCAAGGGCATGAGGGCTGGCAGGCAGGCTGGATGAGTTTTTAGTTTTGCGAAACGTAACTCTACTCGCGGCGACTACTTGGGCAGCCGGCTCGGGTAGATCGGCTCAGTACTCTGGATGCATGATTTCTGCACGACGCGCCACCACACTTCCCTTTCTTTCGCCCACTACTCATTTCTTGTTCTTGTTTCTTTCTTGGTTTGCTCCTTGTGCTCTTTGTGCTTTCATTGCTTTCATTTTCTCGGTTTCTTGTGGATTTCCGTTTCACCACGGCTCTCAGCGACGCCACCTCGCCCATCCCCTCTAACGACACCGACACCGCGGCACCACCTCGACCTAGCAACGTTTCCAACAGCTAGCACAGTCCAGTAGCGGTCACGATGGCCGCAGACGAGCGAGTACCGAGCGACGTCGAGGCCCGCGCGGGCCTCGCGGCGCCTCCGGAAACACCAGTGACATCCTCGGAAAAGACGGCAGCCAGCGTCGCGAGCGACAAGGAGAAGCCCCTCGAGGGAAAGAAGAAGAAGGAGCGTGGTCTGACAGCAGGAGATTCTGGTGAGTACACCGTGTCTTGCATCGAGTGCTCGAATGGTGGAGTGTTGTTGCGCTGTGGGCCGTGTGAAGATTTCGGCTTTGCCGCCGCGCCGCCTTCGTCCCTTTCCGGTTTCCTCCCCCCCAGTCTCGGTCGATCAGCAGGTACCCAAAGCTTCGGATCAAGCCGACTCGTTTGGTCAGCTGCTCTACGCGCCATTGCTCTGCAGAACCACCTGCTGAGTGGGGACTCAGTGCCCCACGGCGCCATCGCAGGACCGAGCGTCATGATGCACCATTGCCTTCGCTGTCTGCATGCTGGGGCGTGACGGATGTCCAGCCGATGGCGAGAACACCGAAAGAAATCGCCGGAAGCGCAGTGAAGCTGACAGACAGAACTGGACGACCTGCCGAACAACCGCCTGCTGCTCGTCGTGCCCTGCCTCGGCCTGGTGCTCTTCCTGGCCGCTCTCGATCAGACGATCATCGCGACCGCGCTCCCGATCATCGCGTCCAAGTTCAACGCCACGCCCTCCGAGTATTCCTGGGTCATCACATCGTACCAGCTGGCAATGACGCTGCTGACGCCCGTGAACGGGCGTGTGTCGGACATTATTGGCCGGAAACCGATCCTGTACGCCGCCATCATCGTGTTCACCGTCTTCTCGGCGCTCTGCGGCGCAGCGAAGAGCATGAAGTGGCTCATTATCGCGCGCGCGTTTCAAGGCCTCGGCGGGGGAAGTATCATCGGCATGACGTCCATTGTCATTTCGGACATTGTCCCCCTCGAGAAGCGCGGAAAGTACCAGGGCATCATGGGCGCGAGCTGGGGCGTAGCTGCCGTCGTTGGCCCGCTTCTGGGCGGAGCGCTGACGGATCGCGTCTCCTGGCGGTGGTGCTTCTACATCAACCTCCCCACTTGCGGTGTCGCCTTCATCCTGCTCGCGCTCACGCTGAAACTCAACCCGACACGCAAGATGACCTGGCCCATGTTCATGCGCACGTTTGATTTCCTCGGCATGGCTCTGATCATGGCTGGCGGCGCGTGTCTCATCGTCGGCTTCTCCTTCGCGGCGGATTACGGTTTCGGGCGTCCCTCGGCCTATGCGCTCATTACCGTCGGCGGCGTGCTCTTCTTCGCGGGCATCGCAAACTGCCTCTTCACGAAGCGCAACGCCGTCATCCCGACGCGTGCGTTCAAGGTCCGCACGACGCTCTTCTTCATGATCGCTAGCACTTTACATGCCGCAGCGTTCATCCCGACCAACGTCGTGCTACCCCAGTTCTTCCAGGGCGTGCATGGCGCCGATGCGCTGCAGAGCGGTATCCAGCTCTTGCCGTATGCCATCTTCGTATCGTGGTCGACCGTCGTCGCGGGCCAGATCCAGAGTCGCCTGCGTATTGTGCGTCCAGTCCCGTGGGTCGGATACGCGATCGGCATCCTCGGGTACGGGCTCATGGTCGCGTACTTCAACTACGACATTCCCCTCAGCAGGCAGTACGGCCTGCTCGTGATCCCCGCTGTTGGCGTCGGATTATCCCTGCAATCTCCCCTGCTCATTCTGCAGGCAGCCATGCCGCTCAAGGACATGGCGGCGGTGACGAGTGCGTGGGTGCTGACGCGTTCGCTCGGCGGCTCGATCGGAATCTCGCTCTACACGTCGGTCTTCAACGTCGTCCTGCGACAGAAGTTTGGCGCGCTCGACCCGCCCTACCCCCCGCCCATTACTGCTGAGGGGTACCAGGCGATGAACAAGATGCCCGACGGCCAGGAGAAGGTTGACGTGCACCGCGCGTTCGCAGACTCGTTCAAGCCCGTCTGGATCATTGCGCTGTGTCTCCTCGCCGTCTGCCTGGTGATTACGCTCCCGACCAAGAGCTACAGCTTGGACAGGCCCAGAGGCGCTGCAGCCAAGGTCGAGGCGGGCGTCGCGGCGACGGGCGCGGAAGCGTCGCCGACCGAGGCCATCGCCGAGGCGGACGGAAGCATCCCCATCGGAGAGAATGGCAAGGTGAAGGCGGTGATTGACGAGAATCTCCCCCAGGACAGCGAGTACGTCTTGGAGCGGGAGGAAGCGGCGGAGAAGGGTGAGCCGGAGCTGGGACGGTTTGACGAGAAGACTGCCCCGGTTGGCACGTATGAGAAGGTGAAGGTGAACGGTACGTACGATGAGAAGTAAGGTATAGACATGTTAGACTGCAGGGAACCATACAGCGCGTATAATATGCATATTGGGTCATTCACATGTGCTCACTGACTCATCCCTCACTCAACTGACCTACGGGGCGCACGGAAGCAACGACGCAACGACGGGCGCAAGAAGCTGAAGCTGTTGCGCCCCTCCCTCCCACATCGTCCCCCATCCCATCCCCTCCTCTTCAAGTAACAACAGTAACAACACGTCGCACACCGGGCATTTAGGCAAGGTCAGGACAAAGCCGCCCCTCTTAGGTTCACCCCGGGCTGGGAGGGCGTTGTCGCGCGTCCCCCGTCCGCACCTCAAGCGGGGGTTGACGACAGTCATTCGCGTGTTCGAATCACGCCATGCTCAGCTTTTTCCACTACCCGCGTTGCTAGGCGCTGGATGCTGGATGTGCATGGGTGTGTGGATGTGTGGGTGGGTGGGTGTGTGGATGTTCTGGATCTGGCTGGTGAGATGGAGGAGGGAAGGGGAGAGAAGAACGGATGTGAGCGGGTGGGAGAGCTGAGGAGGGGCGCAACGAAAGGCGCGACTCGGCAACACCCACCACCTGCGCCTTTCTCGTCTTGACTGGCTCCGAATTCTTGCTCGTGTGCAGCTCGACTAGAACAAAGTGGTACATATGCAACAATGAAGCAATGCTAAAAGAACAAATGATTTTCTATCTACTTTCTTCGGCTGCGCCTGACACGGCGCTGCTCCTCTCTCTCTCTTCTCTGTTCCTCAGCCCGGCCTGGAGGTTGGCCGTTGCGTGTGCGCGCAGTTCGTCGAGACCCGCAAGGAACGAGACGAGGTCGTCCATCTCGAGCGAGCGAATCGCGTCCGTGTGTTGCAGCGTCTCGGTGACGAGACCCAGCACGCGCGTCTGTGTGTCCGACCGCGTGGGCGTGCCGGCCGAAGGAGGCGCTTCGGGGGACGGCGACGGTGCCGCCTGGCTGCGCTGCCGCGTCACGCGCCGCGTGGGGACAGGCGTCACGTCGCCGGGCGCGTCCTCAAACTTGCCGCTCGTGCTCTGCTCGGACTGTTGTTGGGTTGGCTCAGGCTCGGGCTGAGTCTCCTGCTGCGAGCGGGCGCGGCGCAGCCGGCGCCGCTCGCGCGCCGTCAGGGATGACTCATCGATTTCCTCCTCGGCCTTGGACGACGCCTGGCTCTGAGGCGTCTCGGAACGGACATTGCGCTCAGAGCGCCGGCGTCGCTTAGACGGACGGTTGCTCGAGTCCACTTCTTGCTGGCGCTTGCGACGGGCCGCGGACCGGGTGATAGCCGGTGTCGCATCAAGGTCGTCTTGTTGCTGGCTGTCGACCTGGGTCGGTTCCAGCTCCGGCTCAGGCTCCTCTTCGCGCGCGGGCGAGGAAGGCTTCTCGGCGGGCAGATCGATGATCTCCAGCTCGGGAGACAGGATGGTAGCCTCGGGCTCAGGCTCAGGCTCAGGCTCAGGCTGAGGCTCGGGTTCGGGCTCCTGGATACGCACACGCTCAGAGCGTCTCGACTTCTTACGTCGGCTCGTCTTGGTGTGCAGGGGGGATGGTTCAGGGGAGTGGTCCGACTCGCCGGGCGAGGCAGCGACGAGCACGTTCGGCGCCGAGGCGGACCGGTTCTGCAGCTCGGTTGCGTCGGGACCAGCGGCGAAGAGCGATCCAAGGCTGGGCACCTTACGCAACCAGCGGCTGGCGGACGCGAAGAAGGTCTCCGGGCGTTGCGCGCTAGACGACGGCGGGAATGGTCTGTCGTCCGAGTTGCCGTTATCCTCGATCTCGGTCTCGGCGATGACCGTGTCGTTCGGGTTCGGGCCGGGCGACGACGAATGCAGCTCCGACGAGGGCGATGCGGACCGAATCGAGTCGGACGACGACACTTCCCGGACGGACCGGGACTTGCCTTTACGTGCATTCTTACGGCTACGCGTCTTCCGCTTGGGCCCAAATACGTCGGTCGAAGCTGGCACCTCGGCCCTCTCAGTCTTCTGAGCGAGCGGCGTCGACTGAGGGACGATCTCACTACGACGTCGCTTCTTAGATGACGACTGCTGAGACTGGGAGACGTCTGCGTCGTAGTCGGCGGACGTCTGGATAACAGTAGGCTCCTCAGCGGACGCTGAAGGAGCGGGCGGAGCGGGCTCCTTGGCCGCAGGGACTTCCTCGACCTGAGGGAGAGCGGGCTCGAAGGCTGACTCCTGGGTGTCTTCCTGTGTCTGAGACTCCTCGCTGGTGGACAGGCCATTAGCCGTGATGAAGGTCTTGTCGGCGTCCCGGACGCTGTGGAGGAAGCCGGCGACGTCGTCAGAGAAGTCGAGCCCAGGAACACCCTGGAAAGTGCGCTTCCAGAAGTCCTGGAAGGCGGCAGGGACCTCGGGCGACTCGGTGCGACGGAGACGAGGAGCGTACTGGTCGATATACGAGTTCATTGTAGCGCTGGACCTCTCAATGTCACCACTCTCGATAGCACGGGCCAGCGCAGAGACGATGACGACGTACAGGTCGTCGAGAGACGCGGCTAGCTTCCCGGTGGCGAGCTCCGAGGCATCAGTCATCCACTTCTCCAGAGCCGGGCGGAGAGGCTCGAGGACATCGGCGGTATTGTTTGGACGGAGCGAGCGGAACAGCTGAATGAGTTGCTGGACGACCTCATTTACGCCCTCGGACGGGTGGATGCCACAGTTGTAAGCGACGTCCAGGCAGTTGGCGAGCAGCGTCAGCCAGTCGGTCGGCACGTAGTTCTCGTTGATGCTGTAGTGAGAGAAGTGGTAGTGCTCCGGCTGAACGAATGAGACCCAACCGGTGGCAGCAGCCAGGCAGTGGAGGGTAGTCTCCGAGGCCATGCGCACCTTGGTGCGACTCCCACTGCCAGGTCCATTTTCGTCGTCGATGCTGATGAAGTCCTCGATGTGTGCGGCCAGAGTTTCCAGGACGCCAAAGTTTGAGCCTGCGCGCTTGGCACGGAAGCGCAGCACAGTTACGCGCAGCAGCTCGTCCCAAGCCGCTAGGATGTCGGCAGCGGCCTCGTTGTACCAAATCGACTCGGCATCGCGGTTGCGGAACGGGCCAGAGAGAAGGCTGACGAGAAGCGCACCTGTGTGGTTCGTAGTGCTGGCTGAGTCCGAGGGGCTGAGGTCGATCGTCGAAGCCCAGTTCTGCGCGAGTAGGCGCCAGACATCGAGCTGCGTCTGCTCCTGTGTCTCGAAGATCCAGGGCATGGCGTTGCTAACCTCACCGAGCAGGCGCGTTCCACTGGAAGCTCCCGTGCGAAGAAGGGTGCCGACGAGTTGGTGGAGAAGGTCGTTGACCTTGGCGTCGAGCGGAAAAGAGAAGTCGGACTGGCGCAGGACCTGATGGAGGACGATCGACACAAAGGTCGTGGTGCCAAAGTCCTCAGTGATCTGTGATTCGTCGGCGTTGAGCGGGCTCGAGTCCAAGCGGGTGCTGCCGAGCGCGGTCGCTCCTAGGACCTCGACAGCGACGTCGACGAGATGAACGGCAATGCCAAAGCGAATCGCATCCGTGTTAAGGGTCGACTTGCCTTCCTCGTTAAGCAGACAGACTGGGATGTAGACGGCGGGATCGGTCTGCAGGACAGACACAATCTGCTGGGCCGCCACCTGCAGGCCGCAGACGAGTAGAGGCGTCGGACCACCGTCGGGGAGGGTGGAGGACGCGATACCGTGCATGAGGTTACGCCAGACGTTGGACAGCGTCATTGGGAGAAGGACGACGCCTTCGGCGTTGGTCACCCACTGCATAGCACTGAGCTCGCTGATGCCGCGGATGCCGTTGAACGCCTCCTGGAAGAGCGACATGAGCTTGCCGAGACGCTTCGCGACCCAAACTCGTCCCCAGCCGGGAATTTCCGAGGCAGCAATACGCTCCTTCTCGAACTGAGCGATAGTCTCGGGAAGGACCTTGTCCATTCCAATGATGTCGCCGGCGAGGTATCGCGCGGACAGTAGGCGGTCCAGGGACTTCGCCTTGCGCTCGGCAGCAGTCACAGCCTGGAAGATCTCCCATCCGGCGTTCTTCAGGCGGTCGACACCGCGGACGGCGAAGAACTGCTGCAGCGTTGGCATGAGGACGAGGTCGAATGTGCGGTCGAGGCGGTCAAAGTTGGGGAGGCGGCGCTCCTCGGGTGCCATCTCGGCGACGGCACCGTCCGAGGAAGGCATGCCAGAGATCTTGGAGATTTCCTTCGCAGACGGATCCTCGTGATTGAGCGCAACGACAGAGTACGCGTAGACGACAGCGGGAGCGGTGAGTCCAGTCGTGACCATCCAAGCAAACCTCTTCGACTTCTCGGCGCGTTGCCACGAGCCGCGCACCTCGCCGTTGAACTCGGCGCAAGGAGCGTAGGAGAAGCTGACGTTAGCGTGATCGGTAGCCTGCTCAAGAGCGAATTGGACAGGCAGGGCGATTGTTTTGACGCGCGCAGTCGAGTCCTGAGCGGCTGACCCGATGAACGGGTTGTAGGAACGGATCAGACGGCCCTCATCCGACACGGAGGTAGACGAGCCCGCCACGAGATAGGCGTAGATTGCATGCTGCCAAGCTGTGGCGGCTAGGGTCGGGCGAGTGGGGTTGGTCGAGGGACGCATAGAGCGGTCCATGATGTGCTCGATCATGGGCGCCAGGGAGCACGCATTGTATTCCTGACCGAGCAAGCTAACAAGCAGAGCCCAGGTCGTACAAGCCCAAGCGACCTGGTCAGCCGAGCCGACGGTCTGCCTGAACGTTGTCTCGATGGGCATCCACTCATTGCGTTTCTCGCCTGCAGTGTAACTCCTCGTTGAGGATTTCAGGAACGAGGAGGTCCAAGCTTCGCTCTTCGAGATTGCCTGGCGCTTGGTCTTGCGCTCGTGCACGTCGATGGGTCCGCGACCCAGAATCTGGTCAGCCTCCTCAGCCAGCCGTTGTTTCGCATAGATGAAGGCGGCGAGGGTGGCGGTCGCTGACTTGCGTAGGGCAACGATGGGGCTCGCAAGGGCACGGAGACATGTTGGGAGAAGTTGAGGGTAAACATGGAAGAAAGTGGAGGGATACATCCGCAGGAGGTTCGCCCAAGCATTGAATGCCTCCTTGCGAATGGGAGAGGGATCCTTCAAAGCGAAGGGCGCGGCGCCGATTGTGTTCAGGCTCGCGTCGATGGCGGTGGCGATCTTCTGCTGCGAGCGCTGCACCATGGACGTCGCGAGGCGAAGGTGCGACAGCACGATCATGGCAAGCGTATACGTCCTCTTCGGACTCGGCGTCGGGAGCGTCGGCGACCTCGGAATGCCGAGCACGAGATCCAGCAGCGATTCAAGGTTAGCCTCAGTGAAACCGCGGAACAGTCGTGGAGAGTTGAAGATGCAGGCAAGGAACCGGAGCACGGCGCATCCAACACCCGCTGACTCGCGTCGATACCGCACTTCAGACTCGGTGAAGCCCCGTCTTGGCGTCTGATCAGGCGACGGCAGACGTTTCCGTGGCGAGTTGTTCAAAGACGACGGCGGCCGGAACGGGGAAGACACAGTGTTGGTCTCTGAGTTGGGAACCTTGCCCATGAGACGCTGCAGGTCACGCTGCATTGCGCGAACCATGGCGGGAGCCTCCTCGTGGATCGGCTTGCAGACAAGGTTGAAAACGGTGTCCTGGGCTGCGGTCGGCGGTCCCATGTCGTACATGGTCTCTCGTAGTCTCATCGTTAACGTGTTGTAAGCCTCCTCCAGAGTGAGCAGGTCCTCGGTTCCTTCGAGAATGACACCGACGAGAGATGCCGGGTGCAGGCATTCAACCTCTTCCTCCTCCTCGTCATCCGAAGCGTCATCTGCCGGATCACTCGGGTTCGCCATGCTGGGGTCGTCCGAAGCGGGGTCGTCGTCCGAGGATGGCGGGGCGCCTTGCATGTCTGGTGCGTCGCACACCTGCGCAAGTATCGTCGTATCTCTCGGCATGCGCCGCGGCTTGTTGCCAGAGACGACGAGCCTGGCCGGCTCGCGGTTGCTCCATGTCCCTTCCCGGACAGTCTTGGCTAGGCGGATCTGGTGTTTGTTGGTCATTTTAAGGATGCCCCGCGTCGGCTTAGCTTTAGCACGCTGACACGGTGAGGATGATCCACCGACGGGTGAGCTGCACCCCGGTGCGGACGGGGGATCGGAGCCCAAGACGTCGTTGATTCGGAAAAGTTTTGTCTTGTTGTGTTGAGAGAAAGTGACACGGCCACTCGGTGTGGATGGAGGAGCTGTGTGTTAGCGCGTGCCATGAGGCTGCGCCCGCCGATCTGGGTCAAGTGACTTACCGAGTGTCCTGCTGGCGCGGAGGACGACAGCGTCAAGCTTGGTCCTGCCACCCGTCGTGGGTGTCATCATCCCCTTCGAGGACGAGGCTGGCGTGTCGACGACAACAACACCCGAACGCCTCGTGGACGGCGTCATTGTCGTCGGCGAAGGTTTGATGGCAGGCGATGAGGGCGAAGGGCAGGCTTGTCTCAGCCGGTACCTGGTGTTTGGTGACGATTTCTAGGTTGGGATAGTTTCTGTGCAGACGTCAACAGCAGAGTAGGTCGTGTTTGTGTGTGTGTAGAGGTGGTACGTCTAGACAGATGGATGGGCAGAAGAGGTAGCAGGCAGTGACAATTGGTTGGGCCAAGCCAGATGGCGCGTCAGGTCTTGCGCGGAAATGAGCAGTAGTGCGCCGCGCCTGGCGTTCAGGACGCGTCCAGCCCTCCCTTATCAAAATCAAAAATGACGTGGTGGGGAAAGTGATCATCATCTTCCCTCCCTGGGAAGGAAAAGGAAGCTGAAACACGGCAAGCAGCAGTATCAATGCATAATGATTACTTTTGTGCATGCATGCACACACTCTTGTCACTTTCTGGTGGTGAATCGACGGTGTAGTTTACACCTCGAAGGTGGACATGAACATTACGCAGGACGCGTTGGCCAGGCACGGCGAGATGGCTGCTCTAACATCGGCCCTGAGCCTTGGAGCCTTAATAGGCGTGCGAACTCCACGTGGATGAAAGGCTCCTGCAGGCTTCGCCAGCCTAGCGGCGAAGACCGACATGAGGTGTCGCAGACGCTGGCGCCCGGCGCAGACGACTCGGCAGCGTTTGGTGAGGTCTTTAACCGGGTTTCAACGCTGTGTTAGCCCGGTGGTGTCATTGTAAATCTCGGGACTCGGAAACTTGCCGTTGCTCATTACTCCTTGAAAACAATCCACCCCGACTATGCCCAACTCACGAGATGTCGGCCGCGTCGTCATGGACGGTGAGTTGGTGCGCTCGCGGTTTGTGCGTGCGAGCTCGAGATTTCGCACCGGTGTGACCGGGACGAGCTCCATCGCCTTCTGCAACCGCACCGAGCAACGGACCGAGATGCAAGAAAAGAGCGCTGACGTCTCCCGCAGTGGCGTTCTTCGCCGCGTCCCAGGTTGCGCTGTACTACGCGCTGCGCTACGTGCTGAGCTCACTAGCGGACAGCCCCGGAGCGAGCAAGAAGCAGAAGGAGAAGGGCGAGAGCCTGCTGAGCCAGACGGGGCTGTCGAAGGAGCAGCTGGCCGCGCTCGAGCTGGACGAGTACGAGGCGACGATTGCGGGCGAGATCATTCCCCCGAATGCTATCGACACGACGTTCGAGTCCATCGGAGGTCTCGACGAGATCATCTCCTCCCTCCGCGAGACCGTCATCTATCCTTTGACGTACCCCGAGCTCTTTGCCGCCGGCGGCAGCCTCCTCAGCGCCCCCCGTGGAGTGCTACTGTACGGACACCCGGGATGCGGAAAGACGATGCTCGCCAAGGCGCTCGCGAAGGAGAGCGGCGCGACGTTCATCAACCTCCCCCTCTCGTCACTCACGAGCAAGTGGTTCGGAGAGAGCAACAAACTCGTGAACGGCCTCTTCTCCCTCGCGCGCAAGGTGCAGCCGTCGATCGTAAGTTATTTCGCCTCTCGTGGCGACTTGTTCTGTCACGCTTTTCGCTAACAGACCCCAGATCTTCATTGACGAGATCGACTCTTTGTTCCGGGAGCGTTCCGGCGCCGACCACGAGGTGACGGGCATGCTGAAGGCGGAGTTCATGACGCTGTGGGACGGTCTGACGAGCGGTACTGACCGTATCCTCGTTCTCGGCGCGACGAATCGGCCGAACGACATCGACCCTGCCATTCTGCGCCGCATGCCGAAGCGGTTCGCGATCCGGCTGCCGAACCTGGCGCAGCGGAAGAAGATCCTAGGCCTGATGCTGTCGCACACCAAGCTCGCGGACGGATTCAGCATCGACGAGCTCGCGCGCCGCACCGACGGCCTCTCGGGCAGCGACCTGAAGGAGACGTGCCGCAACGCTGCCATGGTCCCCGTTCGCGAGTTCATGCGCGAGAAGGGCAAGAATGGTAAGGACGGTCTCGAGGCCGCCCGGCGCGAGGGGTTCAAGGTCCGTCCTCTCGCGCTCGAGGACTTCCAGGTTCACAACTCGCACGCGTACTCGTACGTCGACCCTAGCAAACACGCCCACACCGCCGCCTTTGTCGAGCCCGTCGACTAGATATCCACTCCTTATAATAGAGCGTACCCTACCCATCCAGCATAGATGACCCACATGCATCCAGACTGTACCCCTATCCCTATTCCTAACCGAGTGCTTATGTACAACAGTTGAAATGCAATACAACCCTAGTCGTCCCGCCATGCCACCTCACCACGGGACCAGCGCTCCGCCCAGATGTTCCGCTTGTGGTACGTTTTGCGCGCCGCCTTGAACTCGTTGATGAACTCGTCGAGCGACTGGTTGCGCGACTGCCGGTTAGCTTTAAGGCGAGTGCGATGCCAGCTGGTAGGCCGCGTGACTGCTCACGACAGTAGCCCGTGAATGCCAAGTACTCACTGTCGCTCCATCCTCGTGTCCCGGCGCAGGCGAATCCACCCTCGACGCTGTCCCTGACCCCCCCGCGCCGCCATCGATGAACGCAGACGCAATCTTCTCGCTCGTGTCGTCCTGTGCCGTGATGCTGTGCTTCAGGCGCAGGTGCAGGAACGATGGGCGTTGCCGCTGTCTGTTAGCTGACCTGGGTAACTTGCCCGTAGCTCGAAGGAGGTGATTCGACGTACCTGGTAGAGCCCTTGCTGCGCCTTATCGATCTCTGCCCAGTGCGCCTTCAGCGCCTCCGCATGGCTGTAGCTCTGTGCAGTTGCGTCTCGCAGCGCGAGCAGCTCATCTCGCAGCGCCAGGTTCTTTTCTGTGGTCTGTCAGCTCATGAGGTTAGCACTCTGTCCAGCTGGACATCCGTCTCTGCTGGCTTGTCGGGATGCTACTCACGAGCCAGCTCCTCGTTCTCCCGTCCCAATCGCTCGACCTCGGACGACAGCTCCTGCACCTCGGGCAGCGTGAAGAGGAAGGCCTCAGTCAGCTGCGGCGAGGACAGCAGGTCCTTCAGGAAGGAGGGCGGGTAAGACGCCAGCGACGGGAACTGCTGCAGGAGGGGCGTGGTCATGTCGCGTAGTCGTTACGCTGCGCTGATCGCTAGCACAGCAGCAAAGGAGGGAATGCGATGTCAAGTGTTCTGGAAGCAGCCAGTGGCAACTGGGTATCGATGTCGGCGTGGCTCGCGTTGTTGGTTGCGATCGGGCGCCGTGTAATGCGGGGTAGTGTTCTCGCTTAGGCGATGAATGCGCGGATGCCGGCGAGCTAAGCAAGATAACTGGAGGATGGACGAATGGAGGACGGATGGGGCAGTGAAGGGTCGAGCTGTGGAAGGGATCATCAATGACGACACGCCGCGCGCACATGGGCTCGACGCTCAAGCTGGCTCGGGCCGACCAGCGCTAGGTGGCTTAACCTGGCCACCATTCTGGCTGACACCTGACACCCGTTCAATAATGGACGGTCATCGCTGAATTCCCCTTTGCCTCCCGGCTCTTCATTCCTTCAACACTCTTCACCACACTTCACTTGCATGATCCATGTCCGATAGCGACTGTCGTGACGACGTGCCCCCGGGCATCGACCCCAAGCTCTGGAACGACGACCACATCAATGAAGAGTGAGTCGCGACTTTACCGGCGGACGCGGCGGGCGGGTGGGATCATAAGGCTATTTACCACGACCCCTAGCCCTTTCCGGTGGAACGCACGGCATGCTGGAGTACATTTCCGTGCATTAGCCTTGTTTGGTTCTGAATGCTCTTCGCCGCTGTGTGCTGCGCCTTCGCGACCATTCCGAGTCTCGGTGCAATGGATCTCGACCACCAGGTCGGTTCGGACGCCACCACCGGAGTGCGGCTTGGACAGTGGCAACAGAGATCCACCGTTTCACACGTTGGCCGCAGCATCAGCATCGCCGCGCCAAAGCCGCCCAGAGCCGCCAGAGCCGTCTCTGGGCGCATAGCGCTATGAGTCATTCGTTCTCCATTAGCTGATCACCAGACACCTCGCGGCGTTCGCGCGCGCGCTCGACAGCTCGGACGCATCCGTCGACGATGGGGGGCCCATGTCACCCCAATCCCCCCGCAGCAATGAGCCAGGGTGGGACGGCGGCGTCGAGAAGCTGACTGCTACGAGTGACTTTGCGGTGAGTACGGTACTAGGCGGGCCCACCGTTGCTGCCGGCAAATGTGTATGACGAGAGCCACATGCTGACGACACAGCCGATTCACTCGCGCGTTCGAAAGTGTGTACATAGCTGCACAGAGATGTCCACAGAGCTGACCATAGACGCCGAGCGAAGAATGCGCACAGCCTGGGTCTGACGTACCACTTAATCCGGTGGCCGCTGCTTGTAAGCTTTTCGATCCCCGGACAAAGTTGACCCAAGGGCTTCTTCTTCCTCATCATCTGGTTCGAGTTCAGCGTCTACGTCGTGACGCGGCAGTTCGTGAACCTGTTCGAGTGGCTCGTCGCCTGGCGGGGAATGAAGCGCAGTCTGCGGAAGAACCTGCGCAATGCGTCAACGTACCCACAGTGGGTCGAGGCCGCGTGCGAGATGGACGACTACATGGGCCTGAACGAGTGGAAGGAGTCCAACGACGACTCGTACTTTGACGCGCAGCTCGTGCGGCGCGTGCGAGTCACGCTCTCCCGCCTGCGCGCGGCTAAGGACACGCGCGGACTCATGGAGGCGCTGGCGGTGTGCGTGCGCCCGAACTTTGCCGGTACCGAGAACGCAAAGATGTACTCCGAGACGTTCTATGGGACGAAGCGCCTCGTTGAGGCACATGTGCAGGAGGTCGCCGCCTGCCTCGACTTTGTCCGCCAGGCGACTGACGTCAGCCTCGAAGAGAAGCGCGGCTTCTTCCGCGGTATCAACAAGAACTATGGCTCATCCGCGCTCTGCCTCTCCGGCGGCGCTTGCATGGGGTACTACGTGAGTACAGCTGAATAAACGCGGCACACTTGCTAATAGTCAGCACTTCGGCGTGATCCGCGGATTCCTCGACGCCGACCTCCTCCCCCGCGTCGTAACCGGAACGAGTGCCGGCGGCCTGATTGCCGCGCTGGTGTGCACGCACACGAACGCGGAGCTGAAACAGCTGATCCGCCCCGAGCTCGCAGACAAGATCACAGCATGCGAGGACCCGTTCTCGACCTGGGTGCGGCGGTGGTGGAAGACTGGCGCTCGTTTCAGTGCAGTCGAGTGGGCGCGCAAGGCGATGTTTTTTACACACGGTAGCATGACGTTCAAGGAGGCTTATGAGCGGACTGGCCGTGCGCTTAATGTCTCCGTAGTCCCCGCGGACCGGTACTCCCCAACGATCCTCCTGAACCACCTGACCGCGCCGAACTGTACGATTTGGAGCGCCATCATCGCCTCGGCCGCTGTGCCCGGTATTCTGAATCCCGTGGTCCTCATGAGTAAGTCCCGGGACGGAACTCTGAAGCCGCACAACCTCGGCGGAAGCCGCTTCAAGGACGGCAGCTTGCGCGAGGACATTCCGCTCGGCAGTCTGCACACGCAGTTCAACTGTAACTTCTCGATCGTGAGCCAGACAAATCCGCACATCCACCTGTTCTTCTTTGCTCCGCGTGGGAAGGTCGGTCGGCCCGTGGCGCACAGGAAGGGCAAGGGGTGGCGTGGGGGTTTCATCCTGTCCGCATTGGAGTCATACATCAAGCTCGACCTCAGCAAACATTTCAAGGTCATCCGGGATCTGGACCTGATGCCGCAGCTGCTGCAATCAGACTGGAGCGGCGTGTTCCTGCAGCGTTTCAGCGGGGACCTGACGTTGACGCCGCGCTCGACAGTCCGTGACTGGTTCCACCTCCTCGACGATCCGGACCGGGCGCAGCTCGAGCGCATGATCAAGGTTGGGCAGCGCGTCACCTGGCCCACGTTGCATATGGCGGGCAACAGGATGCTGATCGAGCGCTCGATCCAAAGGGGACGACAGGAGTGCCGTCTCGCTGCGAACCGCGACCGCCCAACGACGGACCAGACCGAGCCGAGCACGCCACGCGACCGCCTCCAGCCCCAGATCCCAATCGAGAGCGACGCGGATAACGCGATCCGACTCCGTGAACGCCAGAAGGAGCACCGCGAACGTAATGGCTCTTCGCTTGTTCCCGGCGCCGGTGACGATAATCCGATCACGGTCAAGAGGAGGAGGGGAAGGAGAATCAGGGACCAGCTCGACCCGACTATTCCGCACAACTCGAACCCGCCGCACTCTCACTCGCCCGTCCGTAGCCGCTCTCAGTCCGTCTCGTCGCCCTTATCGCCCCTGCGGTTCACGAACCCGTTCAACTTTTCGAACTTCGCGAAGCGGCGCAACTCGCGCTCGGCGATGAGCATCACGCGCTGGTTTGCTGGTAGCAGCAGCGAGTCAGACTCGGACCTACCCGACGACGACGACTCGGACCCGCTCGACATGGACTTGGGGCAGGACGCGGCGGCTAGCGGCTACCCGTTCGACGAGGCGGTGAGCAGCCAGGTTGAGAGCGATGGGCCAGACGCAGACAGACAGCACGCAGAGGTGTTCCAGGACCTCTAACATAAACCAACATAGAGCCAGTATCGTGCATGTATATCTATATGATTACAGTTTGTTGTTGTTTGAATCCAAGTTCTCGAGACGCTGGATCTGGCTGAGGGGTTAGTTGGTGTCTCCTTCGTTGCAACTGCAAGAGAAGCAAGCAAACTCACTCGTCACGCTTCGCCGTCCTCCACCGATGCAGCTGCGCCTCCTCGTGGACGCGGAAGCCAAATATTTTAGGCTCGTAGCGCTCCGCCTTGAGCGCGGCGGCGGCAGAGGAGACGCCGCCAGGTCCAACGGGCTCGCGGCGCATTTCGCGCTCGGAAGACGGCTGCCCCTTGCTGGGGATCATCTGCGGGTACGCCATGAAGAGCATGTGGGGAAACGTCGTGCCGAAGTAGGCGCCGTCGATCGAGGCGTGCCGGTTCGACTTGGGCGAGTAGATGTCCTCGCACCGCGGGCAGTACAGCTTGACAGCCTTCTGGTAGGGGATGTCTGTCAGGCCGACGGGGAGCAGGTTCTGTCCATAGCAGTAGACGCGCGGACAGCGCCCGAAGTCGCCCTTCCTGTACTTGTCGAGCTGGGGTTAGCTCGATGCCAGATAGGTTGCAGCTGAATCGTACGAGGAAGACTCAGAACGGACTGAAGGAAGATGACGGTGTGTGTAGCGCCTTCCTCGTGCCCATCCTTTCTGCTGTGCCTTCCTCGCGCCAATGACAACACTCACCATCTTCTGCAGTCCTCGTGAAGTGACAACGTAACGAGCGTGGATTAATCCATACAGGAAGCGGGCAGACGTCTCAATCGATTCCCGGTGCGCGTCGTCCATGTCCTCGTCATCTGGGCGTCAGTTGCATCGCCAAGCGGCTGCTCACCTAAACAGTCGGTGATCAGGTCCAGCGCACGCTGGTACTCCTGCACGACCTCGCCGTTCAGACCCGTCAGGTTGAAGCGGTCGAGGATGTAGTCCTCGTCGACCTCGGCAAAGTATTCCTGCTTGTTAGCTGGTCTCAGAGTTGGGGGTAGCTGGCATGATGATAAGGGCGTCGTCGTCGTTGATGGCGGATCGTAGGTGACTGACACCAGTACTCGACAGCACAGCATCTCTAGACGCATAACACGTTGTGAAGCTGCTGAATCTATTGAGAGCTATGCCAAGCTGTTGCACGGTGACGAGGAAGACCACACGACGCCGTCATCGAGAGTAGCCGCGGACATGAGCCGACTCACATTGCCCTTGGTGGAAAGGAACCAGGAGATCCAGCTGTGCGTGTCAGCTCCGGTCTACCTGCCAGCTTACGAGTTGTTGTAGTCGCTCTCCGACCCAGTGGAGAGGTCGTCCATAGTTGGAGGCTTGGATGTTGAGTGAGCTAGAGAAAAAGAGGCAAACAGAGGTGTGAGCAGGCGGCGCTGTCGCAGTCGCAGGTCGCAGCTGAGCGGCACAATGTTGGTTGTCTCTACGGTGAGGTGCAAAGGTTTAGGCCCCGCTGCTTCACCCTGGCTGGAACCCATCCGACTCCGCCCAGCCTAAGCTCTGCCCAGCCAGGTCCACCAGCGAGGCTCAGGGACGGGCGTCCACCGTACCAGCGTCATCGTCATTGCGATCAGACCACCGGTTCAGCTGCACTCAACCTTCAATAACGTCTGTGGTATCCGACCATGTCCTCGATGGCAGGACCATCACGCCCGACCTCGTCCATACATGGGACCGGCTCCGGCATTCGATCCCAAGGGCCCGGCAGCGGAGCACCGACGAGCACTATGTCGAGCACCGCCGGCGACGTAGCGTCCCCCGAGTCGTCGGGACCTGACTTCGGCGTTCTGAAGGAGTTAGGCAAGGCTGCCTTGGTCGAGATGCTGAACGACATTCCGGGGGCGAAGACGCTAGTTCTGGACTCCGCCTTAGCCGGTCCTTTGGGTTTGGTCGTGGACGTGGCCTCCCTCAAGGTACGCTGAACGTGTCCGAATCGAAGCTGACCTCAGCACCACGGCGTGGACAAGATGTTCTGGCTCGAGCCTGGTCCTCTCTCCGCCCCGAAGAGAAATGTGGTGTATCTGACCCGGCCGCGACGCTCGCACATTCTCCTCATCGCGCAGCAGGTGCGCGCGAACCCGGGACTGAACTACCACGTCCTTTGCGTACCAAGGAGCACGGAGCTTGTCCGTCGAGTCCTTGAGGACGAGGGGGTTAGCGGAGACGTCGAGCTGGGGCAATTCAAGCTCGAGCTGATCCCCATCGAGACAGATGTGTTGAGTATGGAGCTGGACGATGTCGCCCGTGACATCTTCCTCCGCGGAGACGAGACGCCCATCTTCTACTCGGCCCTGGCGCTGAGTACGCTGCAGAGGGCGGTAGGACGGATCGACCGCGTCATTGCCAAAGGCGATGCGGCCAAGGTGAGTGAAGAGTGGGGACGGCGGGACAGCTATCTGGCGAACTTGTTGAGCTGACGACAGAAACTCGCAGGCCACATCGAGAAACACCGGCCCCAGGTCGAGCCCTCGGACAGCATCGACAGCATCATCATCATTGACCGCGCTGTCGACTGGGTCACGCCCATGTGCACGCAGCTGACGTACGAGGGGATGCTCGACGAGTTCGTAGGAATCAGCCACTGTAAGTCCCCCTTTCCTCACCCCCCTCTCAACTATGTGCCGCAGGTCATAGAGCTAACGCCCAGCCCATATCGAGGTCGACTCCCAGCTGCTCGACCCTGACGCACCCTCGAAGAAGCGGAAACACCACCTCTCCTCGACTGACCCCGTGTACGCCTCGATCCGCGATCTCAACTTCGCCCTGGTTGGGCAGCACCTGTCCCGCCTCGCCCGGAGACTCGAAGGCGAATACGGCGGCGTGAAGAACCTCCAGTCCGTTTCCCAGATGAAGGATTTCGTTGGGCGTATCGGAGGCCTGCAGTCCGAGCAGCAGGCTCTCCGCCTCCATACAGCTTTGGCCGAGCGTCTCCTCCCCGTAACGCGCTCAGACAACTTCAACAAGTCGCTCGAGGCGCAGCAAAACCTGCTCGCGGGATACGACGCGCCGGCGCAGTGGAGCTTGGTCGAGGACCTGCTCGCCGAGCAGGCGCCGCTGATGAGCGTGCTCCGTGCGGCCGTGCTCTACTCGCTCACGAACGGGGGCGTCAAGCCCAAGGTCCTGGAGGCATTCAAGCGCGACCTCCTCCAAACGTACGGCTACCAACACTTATCCCTCCTCGTTGCGCTTCAGCGCCTTGGCCAGCTCGTGAAGGCCCCCGCAAGCACGTCCTTCGGAGCAGCGCGGAAGAATCTGAGACTGCTGGTGGACGACGTGGACGACGCCTCGCCCGAGGACATAGCGTACGTCTACAGTGGCTATGCGCCACTGAGTGTGCGCCTGGTCCAGGTCGCCGCGCAACGTAGTGCTCTGTCAGAAAGTAGGGAGAAGGAGGGCTGGTTCGGCGCCCAGCCGCAGGCCAAGGCTGGCGTACAGCGCGACGTGGTCCGGATGGAGGGTAAGCGCCCGCCCACGGGGTGGCGGGGCATGGACGACGTCGTGAACGCCATTCCTGGGGCGACGTATGACAAAGGACCCAGTGGGAGCAGCGCGAAAAGTACGGGCACGACCCTTGTCTTCTTCCTTGGCGGGTGCACGAGTACCGAGATCTCGGCGCTGCGGTGGATGTCCAAACTCGGCGGGCGGCGGTTCGTCGTCGCCACCACTGGGGTGATTAATGGTTCCACTTTGCTCGAGAGTTTTGGCGACCCGAAACCCGTCCCGCTCAACTAGTACTAGATTGTATGCATTACTGTGACTACAACTAATGCAGGTTTCGCGGCGGGAGGATGTCGCCATCCCTCCCCTCCTGCCACTGTGTCAGCACGCCGTTAAAGTCGAGCCGGAGGAGGAGCTGCTCAACATGTCGCGCCATGAGGCCGTCGCCCTCTGCGTCCCCAACGCCAGAGTTGACAGCCATGATCTGCGTAACTCTCGCTCGACTCGCAGACGCTCTCGTCAAACTACCCCTCGTCATGCTACCTCCTCCGCCCTCTTTCTCTGTCGGACTCTGGCTCTCAAGCAGCAAGCGGAAGAAGTCGCCGATCTGCTCGTGCAGCGTCTCGCTGATCTCTGTGACCGCCTTAGCACGTTCGGAGACGAGATCGTTGCTATCGTTCAGCAGGAGCTCGGGGAGTACGTCCCCGCCCCAGCGCTCTACGAGCCCCGCGAAGCGTTTACACGTGTCTAGGATGTCGCGGATGAGCTGCGCCGAGTCGCGTTCGGCTATGAACAGGCCTTCGCGGAGAAAGGCGAGGTGCCGGGCGTGCATTTGCCTCAGAGTCAGGAAGTCGAGATACCCTGGTGCGTCGGCGCCGCCAGGTGTGAGGCCGGGTGTGCCGAGCCCGGGTGTACTGGGTCGGGGGCGCGGGTTACGAGGCGTACCTGGCGTCGGCGTGCCGGCTCTCACGTTGCTGAAGCCCCGTGGCCGGGAAGGAGCAGCCGGGGCGGGGACATGCGGCCGGATCTGCTCCAGGAGACGTTTGTGCTGCACGCCCACAATGTTTGTCATGAAGTGTCCGAGCAGCTGATCGAGGAAGAACAGCATCGCCCTGACCGTTCCCCACGCTTGCCGTGCCAATCGCACCCGCTCGCCCCTCTCCTCTCCTGCCCCTCCTTCGTCTACACCAGTGTACTGCCGCCTGCGTCGCTGGGCACCGCTCAGCGCGCTCCAACACTCGAGCACGCGCATGTGTGCGTCCCGGATTGCGTACAGGTACGCGTGCATGTCGCCGTACGCCTGTACCGCAGGCGGGGTCATGAACAGGTCCAGAGGCCACTTGACTTCGGCGCTCAGGCTGATCGGCGTACCGAGCAGCGCGGGGGAGAAGAGACCGCGGATCGTGCCGTCGTCCTCTGCTGGTCGGCTCAGAGGACGGAGGGGTCCGGCAGGCATGCTCCATGAGAGATGCTCGAGCGCACGGTCCGCCTCGGCTGCTGTCCCCAACGACGCGCGCAGCATGGCCAGGTCCAGGTCGTGGGCGCGGATAACCGAAGAGGAGGAGTTCGGATTGGAGAGGAGGAGTCGGTCGCAACGAAGACGGCTGATCTCCCGGATCGCGTTGACCGCAAACTCGCCGTCACGGGTGAGGAAGTAGTTCGCACTGGGGTCAGCTCAGGTATCACGGTCGCCAGCTGAGGATACTCACAAGCTCTCGATCGCCTCGGCCACTTGCTCTCCAGTGAGGACGTGTCGCCAGAGCCACTCGCCCACATCCGCCCTCGCCCTTTGTACAGCCGCATCGAGTCCCTCCGGTTTGCTAGCCATGATGTCCCTCCTCGTCTTCTCCACCAGACTCCGTGGCAGGGCTCGACCTTCCCGCTTCAAGGTGGCCGCCACGCGCCCAACGTACAGGATACTCTCCCTCGTTGGTCCACCGACGCTCCTGGGCAAAAGGTCCGCGTTAAGTTTGTAGAGACGGTGTGGTGGGTCGGCGCCTGCGTCGAGTCCGAGAGCGGGCGAGGAAGGCGAGGAGGAATCGGATGCGACGCCGTCCAGGAGGAAGACCATGAGATGCGTCAGCCACAGGTCCCACAACCTCTGGAGAAGTAGCGTGAACACTCTCCGGAGTGTGGGGTGACCCGTCGCGCTCTGCTCGGAGAGGTGCTGCATCAGCTCGCCCGGTGTTGATTCTTCCTCGAGGTGTGTGACGAGTGTCGAGAGCGCAGCCATGGGTGCGTGCCAGGCGTCGAATGTAGCCAGCAGGAGGGATAGCGGCACGTAGCCCAGTCCGTCCTTGTCGTCAGAGGGTTGGACGGTACCGGGATCTCGCGACATGACGAGCGCCTCCGTCTCGACGAGGAGAGACTCGTACTCCTCCAACACTTCGCGAACCGCGCCGGCGAGCACGGCGACGTACTGTCCTGGCTCCCTACCATTGCGTTCTCGCTCCTTGCCCTTTCGACGAGAGGAGGCTAGAACAGCCGCACGTGCCTCAGCCTGCGTCACCTCGGTCCATTCTCGGATTCGCGTGTAGTTTGCCGCCAGCGAACACAGGGTGTTTAGAGAGGCGATCTCGCCCGGGTGGAGGTAAGAGGCGAGCTCGGGCGAGACGCCAGTCGAGAGAAAGAGCGAGGACGGATGCCCGCCGAGCACGAGGAGGAGCTCGGCCAGCATCGTGTCGGTCGTGTGTCGCCGTGGATGAAGGGGGAGGAGGGTGTTGGTGGAGAATCGAGGAAGGCAGACGTTGCCGATCGCGCGCGACCGAAACCCAACGCGTCACAACATAACGTGCCTACCTGACATCTAATCGCGGGTTTGCTTCCGCCGCAGTCCGTTGGTGGCGGCAAGGATGCAACTGATGGCTGCGACGAGCATAGTGCAAGCAATGAGGAGATGTATTCAAGATATGTGTAGAAACAGTTCTAGTTTTACAAAAGAGATTAAACAGATGTGATGACAGATGAATGTCTAGATGAGATGTGGTGCGCCGGCCGTCCGTCGACCCTGCGTCTACGACTCGTCCACGTACAGCTGCACGCGACTGACGTTGCGGCTGGGTGCGCGGGACGCCGCCCTGCTGCCTACTGGGCTCGTAGCCCTCGAAGCAGCGCGGGAGGCACTCCGCGCCGAGCGAATCGCATTCGCGACCGCCTCGCCGTAAGACGGGGGCTCGCGGCCCTCCTCCGTCTCCTGACCTGACATGAGGCGGTCGTACACAATGTTCCTCTCCAACAGGGTATCCTCGTGCCCCTCGTGGGATCCATGGGGTTCGCGCTGGGGCACCTCGCGCGCGATGTGGACGTTCTTGAGTCCGGCCGCGATGGCGTGGTGCGCACCCATATTCGCCGCGCCGATCAGGTTGCTTCCACCCAGCCTCGTGGGCGGGGGACGGCCGTGAATCGGGCATCCCCCAGATGGTGTGTCGGAACCAGCACGCTCGTACGAGGGAAGCATGTTGTATTGCGTGTTGACGCGGCAGTCGAGGATCTTGACGGGTGTCTCAATGATGATGTCAAACTGTTTCCGCTTCCCCTTGGAGTCGAGGTGCAGGTCGTCGCCGCGCTCGACGCGGATCGTCACCTTGAGCCAGTGAGCGACACTAATGTTCGTCTGGTCGTGCTTCGTGCTGAACTTGAGCCGCGTCGCGCAATCTGGCACCGCAAGATCCTTCTCGAAGTGCCAAGGGCCGAGCGGGTCGAGGAGAGACGCGTACACGTCGTCCTCTGGGTTGGCGAGGTTCTCAAACTCCAGCGGGTTGTTGAGCGCCGCGTTGCGTGCCAAAGGAGCCAGTGGCGAGTCCTTGATCGCATTTTCGTCGTCGCTCAGGATCGGAAGCAGAGGCTCGGCCGGCGTGTGTTTGTTCGGCGGCGTGTTCTTCGCTGAGAACAGCACGAAGCGCCGCGGCGTCTCGTGCCGCGCGACCTTCTTGTTCGACGCATAGTAGTCGCTCTTTTCCTCGAGCGCGATTGTGAGCCGGTACACTTTGCACTTGGCGAGGGGCATGAGGCGAATGCTGATGGGAATTGTGCCGCCGATCGGGAACGCCTTGCCGCTGAGCGCAATCTGGTACCGCATCTGGTCCTCCCACTGGCGCTCGACGATGACGTTGTCCGACTCCTCCAGGTCGTCTTCTTGCGGTCCTGCGATCATCTGCAGCTCCATCTCGTCGGACAGGTTGGTCGTGAGCGCACCGGCGCGCACAACGTGCGCCTTCAGCTTGTACACAACGGAGCCAAACTCGGCGTGGATGCTCGGCGGCATGTTTGGCGGGATCGTAAAGGAGATAGGCCAGTTGTACGTTCCCTTCGGGAACTCCTTCCAGTTGTGTACCTCCTCGTCGCCACCGCCGCCAATCGAAAACGCGCTCTTCTTCTTCTGCCGGCTGCGGCCGCGATGCTCGCTCTCATCGCGGCGGCCGGGGCTGCGGCCACGCGCTGTCTCGACCGATCGGCCACGCTCCGCCCCGAGGCTCTGCAGACCTGTCGAGCTGGAGTTGCGCGACATGGCAATGTTGGCGCCAGACGACATTCGCGGAATCGGCGCGTCGTCCAATGCCATGAACGAATTGCGCGGCGTAGCCTCGGGGCGCTGTCGGCTAGCGGACCGGCTCGGTGGATCACGGCTCTTCGAGTGGTTGCGGTGGTGGCTGAGAGAGCGGAGCGCGGCGGACAGGCTGAACTTGTGACCCTTGTGGCTGGCGCGACCGCGGTCGTCGGCGTCGACGCTGAAGCTGGGAGCGTGGTGCACAGACGGAGCATGCTGCACGCCAGCCCCCGTCGAGGAGTTCGTCGAAGTCGTGGTCCGGCTTGGGAGCAGGATACCGGTCGGCTCGCCGCCTTGGCGGATGACGGTGGACGAAGCACGCGCGCGGCCTCGCATCTCGACGGCACCGTCGCCACCTTGACTGCTCGGCCGGCGGGACATGGACGGGCTTTCCGGAGGTCGCAACCCGCTGCTTCGGCGACCGCCAGGAGACGGACCGCCGTTCGCCTCTTGCAGGTCATGCAGCGACGGGGGTCGGGAGACTGCAGGTGATCGAGTGAACGGGGAGGCGGAAGGCGGAGTCTCGTTGGTCGGCGTTCCAGCTCGGGTCGGGCACGGCTGTGCGTGCGTAGCGGCGGGGTGGTACATGGCGTGCGCGTCGTGGTCCTTCGACGGAACCTGGCTCAGCGCCTCGCCGAATCGGACAGCGCCGGGAGTCGACGGGTTCGACGTGCTGTTCGAGTACTGTGCGTCGGCGTGAGGGAAGTTGATCGGGTTGTCGGGATCTCCCTCAGGAGTCCTTGGCCGCCACTCGTCGTCGCCGCTGCTCGCACTATTGTTCATTCCCGAGGTACGTCGGAGCATCGGTGAGCCTGGTGGCGGGGTGTCGGCCGGGGTCAGCGCTGGTGACAGTCCGCGCGACTGCGTCGCACTGCTGCGCATGGCGGCGAGCGACAATGTACTCGCTTGGTGGGAGCTTCCGAATCGATCCGGGCTGGTGTGCCGAGACCGCGCCATGCGCCAAGAGGACCAGTCTTCGTTCCCAGGCAGTACGCTGGCGCTGCGTGGGATCACGCGCCCATCGTCGACCTGGTCATCCGAGTCATCGTCAGAGTCGAGGTCGTACTGCGCCAGAGCCGCGGGGTCAACAGACTGGCTGCGCCGGGTCACTGGTGGCCGGTGCCCCTCGGCAGCGGAGAAGAACGTGGCCGTCTCGGAAAGAATCGTGTGCTCCTCGAACGTCTCGGCCCTGCGGGGACCGATACCTGCGTAGTTTAGCATCGCTTTATGCATCGGGAACATACCTTCGGGCCACTCGGTCTTCGCCTTGCCCTCTAGCGTGGCAGAGACGGTGCGGATGCGCGTCGGCTTCTGCAGACGGAGGGTCAGAAGACCTCGGACCATTGCGGGCGGTCCATCTTGGGTCTGTTGTGGGCGTCCGCGAAAGTCTGTGCCGGTCGAGGGCCCTCTGAGGAAGATGACGGGCTCTGTCAGACGAATCTGGAGGGGCGCATTGGAAGCCTTGACCATCGTGTCGAACAGGTGTGAGCCGCACGGTTGTGTCGGCTGATGATGTTAGATTGATGGAGGAAGGCGCGGTTGAGGTGTGTTCAGGTGGAAGCGGAGATAAGATTGTGGGGTGTTGTGTGCGGACGGACGGAGGGATCTACGGCCGGCCGGCTTGCTTATCGTGGCCTCTTGGGTAGGCGGAGTGAGACACGATAGCGACGCCCGCAGGCAATGACAAGGGCAAGGGCAGGACTCGAGATGAAAGTGGATGAGGATGAGGACGAGGACGAGGACGTGGATGTGGGACAAGACGAAGCAAGCGACAAAATTACGATGCAGCGAGCGGCGCGGCAGTGCGGGTTGTGGGTTCGGTTGGTGTCACAGGTCCGACCCACATGAGGGGGCGGAAACCGGGATTTGGTGGCACGAGCAGGCGACAGACGGGTTGCGACGCACGACGCACGGTGAGCATGTGCATGTGCAAGGTGCCTGGCGGCCTTCCTACAGTGGATGTAGCGCGTTGACTGCAGCGTCCGTGCTCTCTGCACGCTGTGCGTGCACCGGTTGACTCTAGGGCCAGACCCAGGGCCCAACCCACCCGGCCGGAGCTCACCGCACATCCTTGATTCCAGCTGAGCCAATCCCAGCAAACATCTGCTCCCGCTCCTTCCCTGGCACCCACGCGACGAAGGCACCCAAAGCGGCTGATCACCGCGCCCGCGCCCCCGCTCTGAGCTTTCTGTCCGCCAGCACCCAGCGCCCAGCGCCAGCCTGTGATGCCATATCGGCCAGTGGCCACCCACCCGTCACAACAACCACCACCTTCCTCGAGCCCTCCACCTGATCCGATCACCCATCCACCAAAATGTCCGCAAACGCGGCCAGACCCCTCGACGACACCGATGACCCATCTGGTCTCTCACAGTACACCCTCTATGAGACAAAGTCGTGAGCCGTCATCACCGCGCTTTCAGCGGGTCAGCGGGGCCTTATACACAGTAGCAGCAGCTAACGGGCCAAAGGAGGTATTACATCACCGCCTCGGCCGGTAACATCCACCGGGTCCTCAAGATCGACCGCACAGAGGCAGACACTCTGAATGTCGTCGAGGACTCGATGCAGTATGACGACGAGCAGCGCGATCTCCTCCTCCGCATGGTCGAGGATGGCAACAAGAGCCAGGGCGGCCTGAACCACCTCCTCAACTTCTATGGCATTGTCGGTTTCGTCAAGTTCACGAGTGTATGGTACCTCATCGTCATCACCCAGCGTTCGGTTGTGGGACTACTCGGCGGTCATTACAGTGAGCTTCCGCCTCGCCTCTCCATCATTAAGCTGACATCAGTCTATCACTGCGACAAGACAAAGGTGATGACGAGCTGCACAGATTGACTTCAGCTGACATGCAGCTCCTTCCGATCTCGCAGAAGACGAACAACTCGGCCCAGGAAGCTCGGTTGGTCCTTCTCTCCTGTATTGTCACTGACAGCAGACTGCACAGCCTGTTCGACCAGGTAGACCTGTCGAAGAACTTCTACTTCTCGTGGGTATCGATGCAGCATCAAACCCATTGACACCAGTTATTCATATGACATCACCAACACGCTGCAGAAGAACCTCACGACGCCCGGCAATGAGCGCCTCTGGAATCACCGTTTCATGTGGAACTATCACCTGCTGCAACCCGCGTTTGA
Source organism: Trichosporon coremiiforme (assembly GCA_039545355.1). Classification (NCBI taxonomy): domain Eukaryota; kingdom Fungi; phylum Basidiomycota; class Tremellomycetes; order Trichosporonales; family Trichosporonaceae; genus Trichosporon; species Trichosporon coremiiforme. The sequence continues at coordinate 418,058 of BCJJ01000023.1, forward strand.
TCTCGAGAATCCCAAGGAGCGGAGTCAATGGGTGCTGCCGATGATCCACGGATCCTTTGACCAGACCAGTGGGTGAGACCAGCTCATCGTTGCTAACCCTCAGAAATTAATGTCTTCTCCCGGACGGTGTATCTCATTTTGATTGCGCGCCGGTCTCGCTTCCATGCAGGTGTGCGCTTCCTGACGCGTGGCGCGAATGAGAACGGCGACGTCGCAAACGAGGTCGAGACGGAGCAAATGTGAGCTTCCGTGGGACTACTCCAGCTGACAGCAGCGTCTGCGAGCCGCTAGCCACGCCGTTCGGGTACCCCGTGAACCGCGACGACGACGCCGACTACGGCGGGTACACGAGTTTCGTGCAGTTGCGCGGCAGTATCCCAGTCATGTGGCATCAGCAGACGGACAAGATGACGCCGAAGCCGCCGATCGAAAGTGAGCTAGAGTTTCCTGGTTACAACTGACCCCAGTCACGCTGAAGGACCCGTTCTTCACGCCAGCAGCCAAGCATTTCGACAACTTGCTGGCGCGGTACGGCGCGCCGATCTTCATCCTGAACCTGGTCAAGACGAAGGAGGCTGTTCCGCGCGAGTCTAAGCTGCTGGCAGAGTACGGCGAGTGCGTGGAGTACCTGAACCAGTTCCTGCCCGAGGGCAAGAAGATCCGGTACATTGCGTGGGACATGGCCCTAGCCGCCAAGAGGTGAGTTAGTTAAATTCCTTCGCTAATTCTCAGTCGACATCAGGACGTGATGGGTATCCTCGAGGACGTGTGCGAGGAGAGTATCCAGCTGACGCACTTCTTCCACGGCGGCGGCGCGCGAAACGAGATAACGTGAGCTGGACATCGCGAAGTGGTGAGCTAACAGCAGTTCGGACGAGCACCGCACCCTTCCCTTGCTGCAGTGCGGGATACTGCGCGTCAACTGCGTTGACTGCCTGGACCGAACGAATGCAGCGCAGTTCGCCATCGCGAAGCGCGCTCTCGGCCACCAGCTGTACGCGCTTGGTCTGCTCGGCAGTCCGAACCTGCCGTTCAACTGCGACGCCGTCGAGGTCCTGACCGAGGTGAGCTCGTCTGCGTATCGTTATAGCTAACAGCAGATGTACCACGACCACGGCGATTGTGAGCTGTCTCCCTCACGTAGAGCTGACATCAGTCCTTGCGTACCAGTACACGGGCTCTGCAGTAGTCAACCGAGACACGTACCACCGTCCCGCGCAAGGGACACAGTGGACGAGCCACTCGCGCGACCTGGCTCGTGAGCTCCCCTCCCTCTGGGCCTAGCTGACAGTGCAGAGAACATTCGGCGGTACTTCAACAACTCGATTCTGGACGCGGACAAACAGGCCGCCATCAACCTCTTCGTATGTTACTTCATTGTCCACGCTAACATCCAGCTCGGGACAGATCTGAACGGCCAACCCTCGGGGGGGCGGCGGAACTATGTCCAGTGGTTTGACCCGGCGCACATTGAGCCGCCCTCCCTTGGTCCGCTGGGCGAGGAGAGGAACCCCCCACCCCTGTTCGAGGACTATTACAAGCCGACTGTCCTAACTCAACTCGACAGGACTTACGCCTAGTCAGTTGCCTTCCTCCTCGAAACTAACGTACAGTGAAATGACGTCCACTCTCAAGTTCACGTCGCACAGATCCAAAACGTCTTTCTCACCGTTCGAGACGTCCTCGCCTTCGTCCCCTGGTCCCTCATTCCGGCGAACCGCGCGCAGATGGAATAATTCCGCCCTCAGCAGTCCCGAGCCGCCCTCTCGGGACGAGGAATCCGTCGACGAGAATCCCAGAGAGCTCACCAACGTCGAGCTCTTAGTCCAGCATCTCCGCGACCCGCCCGATGCCGACCAGCGCATAAGGGACTATGACTGGTACATGCACTATCACACCGACGAGTTGCTAAACGGGAGCACGGTCGACGTCAAAGATGTCGAGAAATACGTGAGGGCTAGTGAGATGGCCTCAGGCGCCGTGCCGGAGGATAATCCGCGTATTGAGCTGCCCCAGGTCTCAGAGGACGTGCAGGTCAAAGAGGGCAATGTGGCGTATTACGAGAACTGGCTCGATAATGAACTGTTGTAGACACTAGTTACACGATAGTAGATGATTTTTCATGACCTATGTACTTCTATTAAAGCCCCTGTGAAGCTCGATGTTTTCCTGCACGCTCGCTCACTCGCGGCTTAGTCGGTGCGAACACGCATCATGACGCTCTTGGCGCGCGTGAGGTGGTCGTACCCGAGCGCACTCAAACTCAAGCCGCGGCCCGAGTTCTTAACGCCAGCCCAGGGGAGGGCGGGGTCGAGCGCGTCAGCGCGGTTCATGTAAACCGTGCCGGTCTCGAGGTCCTCAGCGAACGTGTGGAAGACCTGAGTGCTGGCCGGGTCCGCGCCGTTCGTCCACACGCTCGCTGTGAGACCGTACGGCGAGTCGTTCATGAGTGCGAGCGCCTCCTGGTCCGAGTCGACCTTCATGATTCCAATCGCCGGGCCGAACGTCTCCTCGACCATGATGTCCATGCTGTGATCGACATTGACGAGGACGGTCGGGCCGACGAGCGTCGTTCCCTCCTTCGCATTGGGGAAGTCGGACTCGGAAACGAGCGCCTTGGCGCCCTTCTTCAGCGCGTCCTCGATCTGCGCGCGGATACGCTTCGCAGACGCAAGCGAGACAACAGGGCCAAGGGTGGTGGAAGGGTCCATGGGGTCGCCGAGCTTGTACTCTTTCGTGAGCGCGACGAACTGCTTGACGAACTCGTCGTACACGGCCGAGTGCACGTAGATGCGCTCGATGCCGCAGCAGCTCTGGCCCGAGTTGAAGAACGCGCCGTCAACCAGGTTCTCGACCGTGTACTTCAGGTCAGCGTCGGGGCGGACGTACGCGGGGTCCTTGCCGCCGAGCTCGAGGCCGACGCCCTTGAACCCAGGACCAGTGGCGGCAGCCTCGTCAACGGCACGACCGCCCGCGACACTGCCCGTGAAGACGACGTAGTCGACGCGCGGGTCAGAGACGAGACCCTTCAGAGTCGACTCCTGCGAGAGATGCGCGACCTGGAGGACGTTGGGCGGGAGACCGGCCTCGGTAAACGCCTCGAGGACACGCTCGGCGGGGACGGGCGTCTGAGGGGCAGGCTTGATGATGACGGCGTTACCCGCGAGGAGAGCGGGGACGACAGTGTTGACGGTGCAGAGGTGGGGGTAGTTCCAGGGGGTGATCGCGCTGTCGTCAGCTTAGGAGAGGCGCTTATAGCTTACACAACAACACCAAGAGGCTGCTTGATGATGGTGCGCTTGTTCTTCTCGTCGTCCGTGTCCGTCTGGGGCACCGGGGCGAGCGACTGCTTCGCGATCTTGATCAGGTGGCGAGCACGGTACAGCGTGCCGTTCACCTCACCCTTACCCTGGGAGATCGGGCTGCGAGTCAGTTACTACCAAGCTGCCGAAAAGTCACCGGCCCATCTGGATGCTAAGGTCCTCGGCGAGGAGGTCGGCCTGCTTCTCGATCTCGGACTGGGTGGGTTGTCAGCTGCTACCGACTCAGTAGCTCAGCGTCAAGGCATACTTACCACCCATTTCTCCGCAATCTGAACACGCTGCTCGATCGGGACCTTCTTCCATGACTTCTGGGCCTTGACGGCCTCGGCAATGACGGTGTCGAGCTGCTCGTCGGTCGCGAGGGGGCGGGTGCAGACGGGCTCCTGCTTGTAGGGCCCTATGGTGGTCTGGATGTTGACGTCTACCATTGAGTGTGTGATGGGTGAGTGGGCAGAAGGAAGGCGACAGGGAAGACGGAAAACTAGCTGTGTCCGTCGGCGGGATGCTGAGATAAGGCTGGGGGCTGGATTCGGTGTGTTGTCAGCGTCAGTGGTGGCCGGCGGGTCCCTTAAGTTGGCTCCTCGCTTATCGTCAGTGCACTAGGTGCCGACTCGGCCATCACCGCTGGTGCTAGGGAACGGGCATCCATCCAGATCTCCGCCCATTCATCCCTCCACGTGGCCGAAATTCTGCAGCAACAAGGTGTGATAGTCGAAATTTCTATGCACACCTCATATCCCTCGCGGATTTCTGAAAGCACGCTTGCTCTTTCATCGCCGGCCACTGCAGCGAGCTCATCCACCCCGTACACCCCAACCCCATCCACTCAGACACCATGGCCAAGGACGCCGAGCTCAAGGAGGAGAAGAAGAAGAAGCGCAAGTCGGACGTCGCCGACCTCGACGTCGAGGAGAAGAAGTCCAAGAAGGAGAAGCGCAAGTCGCTTACTGCCGAGGAGGAGAAGGCTGTGAGTATTTGCTTGATCGCGTACGCGGGAGAGCGTGTCCATCATTGTCCAAGCTACCCCTTCTGTGCCCCGAGCTGACCTTTCAGGAGTTCGAGGTCCCCCTCGACGCCATCACGCCGATCGCCGTTCCCCTCGCCAACAAGAAGCTGTCGAAGAAGCTCTTCAAGACGGTCAAGCGCGCGAGCAAGGCGCGCCAGCTCAGGCGCGGTGTCAAGGAGGTTGTCAAGGCGCTCCGCAAGGGCGAGCAGGGTCTCCTCCTCCTCGCGGCCAACATCACCCCCGTCGACGTCCTCTCCCACCTCCCCGTCCTCGCCGAGGAGACCAAGGGTGTCGAGTTCTGCTGGGTCCTCAGCAAGGAGGAGCTCGGCGCCGCCTCGGGAACGAAGCGCGCCACCTCCTGCGTCCTCATCTGGTACGTATACTTGAACAGCTGCGAAGTCTGGGCCTCCAACTCCAAGCTAACATTTCCAGCTCAGCACCGGCCAAGAACACCAAGGCCGACGAGACCGAGTGGAAGGAGGGCCTCAAGGAGTGCCTTGACGAGGTCAAGAAGCTCGAGACCGCCCCGACGTACTAGACTGGTTGTCTTTACGGTTTCGCAGTTTTGTCTTACCCGCTAGGGTTGTACGATAGAGCGCATGAATCAACGCATGCGACGGGCCCGCAGCCGCACACTATCGTTTGTCACTGATGAGAATTTATTTTCTCGGAGACGAGGTCACTGATGAGAATTTATTTTCTCGGAGACGAGGTCACTGATGAGAGTTGATTTTCTCGGAGACAATGTCACTGATGAGAGCTGATCTCGGAGACGATGCAGGCCATAGGTCACCTGCGCTGCTTGCTCAGTGAGCGTGCCGTCTTTGCGGCGCCGCCAGACAGCCAGGATGCGTAGCTGCGTATGACCGTCGCCACGCAGATCGGCGAGTGCTGCTAGGTTGGTGCCGAGATGAACAATGGGATGACGGGGTAAGTGATACATGTTGTCTACACTAGTCTACTGATGCAGCTAGAGCTGCAGTCTGAACTTTTTCTTGAGCTTCTGGGACGCGCGCGGTGTCGCACGGCTGCCCTGGCTCGCCTGGCTGGCCTGACTCGCTGAGGCGGGCGACACGGATCCATTTCGCTCGCTCGGAATTGCTGATGGTGTATCAGAACCGTTCTCGCGGTTCTCGCGGTGCGGAGACGCAGAGTTGCCGTTCTGGCTCGGCTCATGAGTGCCGTTGGACTGAGACCTGTCCACATCAGCCACAGCGGGTGCAGGCGAATGCGTGCCGTTGGCCGGTTCCGAAGACGCTTCTGCGGGAGAAGAATTATCTGATGTCAGCTGAAACTGGAGGCCATCAAAGCTTAAACCCGCCACGCAGCTTCTTGACCTGACTGCACCCACTGTTGTTTTCGGCAGATTTGCCATTGGCCTGAGTGGCCTGAGTGGCCGGCGGATACGCAGGCTGCGAATCCTCAACGAGGACTGGTCCGCTTTCGTCGTCGTCCACATCCATGATCTCCGTCGGTGGCTCCGGAATGTTGGCGCCTTCGGCTGCATCAGGAGCAGCAGGAGCAGCAGGAGCATCAGAAGCCTCGCCCTGGGTAGAGACCTCTGCAGTGGTTCCAGAGCGACCAGCTTCAGGCGTGGCCGTCTTCTGCCGCTTCTCGGCCGGCTCTCCGTTCGGCACGGGTGCCTCGTCCGTGATATCGACGACCTCGAGCCCCTTCTTCTTCTCCTTCCCCATCTCCTTATCTTTTGCTTTTCTCTTGCGCTTCTTGACGATACTCTCGATCGTCTCGACGTTGCGGTGCAGGATCTCTCTCGTGACCTGTTTCTGCACTGGCGTCATGGCGATGGGGACGATGATCTCGACCTTGGGCGGGAGCTTCAGCACGTCGCGCTTGATGCGACGCAGGATGTAGGGCGAGATGAGGTCGTGCAGCTCGGTGAGCAGGCCCTCGTTCAGGTTCTCGAAGCGCGTCTCGAGCTCCTTCAGCGCGCGGAACTTCTCCGGATCTAGGAAGTTGAGCAGGTTGAACAGCTCGCGCAGGTTGTTGTTTAATGGCGTGCCCGTCAGGAGCACGCGGAAGACGGAGTGCAGCTGCTTGAGCCGCGAAAAGATCAGAGATGAGTCAGACTTCACCCGCTGTCCCTCATCCACGATCATGCACTCCCAACGCGGCACATTCTTGAACATTGTGTGATTGTTAATGAACGATTCGTACGTCGTCAGGATGACGTGCGCCTTGAGACCGTCCGCTTTCCCGACCTTGCCCGGGTGGTAGAGCTCGTGTGTTGCGATGAGCTTGCGGGCTGTTTGTCAGTTATGAACAGACTGAGGAAAACTCACAGAGTGCTTCGCCATAGTAGGGCACGACGCGGACGTCCGGGACCCACTTCTCGATCTCGCGCACCCAGTTCGTGATTGTCGAGTTGGGCACGACAACCAAGTTGGGGTAGATCTCTTGCGAGCGCAGGTATCCAAGGAACGAGGCGACCTGAATCGTCTTGCCGAGACCCATGTCGTCGGCCAGGATACAAGACTGACGCTGATAGTACTTGTAGGTGAGCCACTGCAGACCTTCGATCTGGAATGGCATGAGCTTGCCGCCCGTGACACAATCAGGCTGCCCCTCTGGAGGGTCCTTCTTGAGCGCCGCTTCCTGGTCGCGTCGGCCAGCGGCGACTTCGCTGAGAATAGGGATATTAACCTGTCGCCCAGCGAGGTAGCGCTGCAGGGCTTTCCGGTAGGCCGGGTATAGCGGCGAGTCCTTCGACGGTGGGGTGTCGTAGCACGCCTCGTCGTACTGCAGGTTTTGCCACTTGATCAGCGCCCAGGTGACGAGAGGTGCGACCTCGTCGACATCGACCGCCGTTAGCTGCCGTTCGGCACGCAGTTCCCACTTGCGGATAGGCATGGCAAGCGATGGCGGGGGCGCGATCCCGTCACGCAACACCTCCGAAGGATCTTTCTCGTCGTCCGAGTCCTCGATACGTCGCTTCGCTTTCCGGCTGTTCTTCGGCGGGAGAAGGTACACCTCCAGGATGCGATCGATCGTACTCCAGTCAACCGGGATGCTGCTCTGGGCGTCCACGTCTGGCGGCGGACCATGGCCGCGCCACTTTTCCTCGAGAGCGTCCAGCTCTCGAGGGTGACGCTGCACGGGCTCGTCGTCCATGACGTCCCGGATTGTGGGCGCGCTCATCTCATCTCCTTTGGCGGCAAGGGTCTCGTTTGTGACGAGGTCCAGCTGCGGCCCCTTGTGCAGGAAATTCCTCAACTTTGAGCCATTGATGGAAAGCAGCCAGGCGTGAGGCACCCAGTTCAGATGGCGGAAGCTGCGGTCCTTCCACTTAACGAGATATTCGCGGGGTAGGCGATCCTTATAATTCGGAAGCTCGCCTGGCTTTCTCGGTGGTTCCTCAGCGTTCGCCGGCAGCGGGCGCCACGCAATGATCCGGTCTACGAGCCACCTCAGGTCGCGACAGCACTGGGCGTACCATGCACTCATGCCGTCCGCGTCCGGCTGCTGGTAGTAGGTGGCGATCTCGGACGTTGTGTACTTCTTACCAGCTGGGAACGGGTCGCGCACTGATATCAGCAATTGAAGAAACATAACAGTCTAGCTCACAATGCTCATAATGTATCGCTTGCTTGCAGCGGTCACAGCGGAACAGCAAGGGCGCAGGGGCGCTCTTAATGAGCCCTCCTTCGTCATCATCAACGCCGATGGGTTCGTCTTCCGCTCCTGGCTGGCTGGCCCTCTTGGCCACCTGCGCACCGCCGCCATCCAGAGAATTCGGGGTCCGTGGTCGCGATACCTTGATGTGGCTCTTCTCGCAGACGAAGCAGACAGGGTACGCCTCGCAACGTGAGCAAGTAAACGTCGCCGCCTCGTCGATGCCGATAGAGCGTCGCCCAGCTTCCTCAGGATTGCGCGCGGCGATCTCAGCAAGCACTTTCTTCTGCTGAGCAGGGGATAAACATTTCTGGCTGTCAGCTTTCGACTCAGAGCTTCAACCTTACCCAATGTGACGCGACGCAGCAGCGGACGCACTCGAGCCAGCCCTCGAGGCTCTCCGCGTGCTCAACGGGGTCGACAGGCTCGTCGAGGATGTCGTACTTCTTCTTGCGCCCTCTCTTTTTCGTTTTCAGTACCTTGGCGAGCAGCTCGTCCGCTGGGCCAAATCGACACCTCTCACAGAACTGAAGTCAACTAATCTCCGTGTGATGCGAGCTCACCGGTCGATGCCGCGTCAAGTCATCCTCGTCTTCGCTGTACGCCCCTCGGCTCTCCGGCTCAGAGTCGAGCTCGTCCATATCGACGTCGTCGATCTCGGACTCGCCCTCGCTTCGTGTTTCGTATTCGCTGCCTTGCGGCGAGTTAGGCTGCGTCTGCCACTGCGCCTGCTGCATTGCGGCTTGTTGGCGGGTGCGGCGTCGTTGCCCTGATGGTGGTGTTTCGTGCTCTTTGCGCTGAGGAGTGTCAGCTGTTACGATTTCGTGGAGTCAGTGGAATCACTTGCGCCCTTGTCCTTCGCGACTCGAATACGCGAGGGTGCACTCTTCGCGTCAGTAGCGAGTCGTCCGAGTCATAGTCTGTCTCTGATGGCCCCATTGAGAACTCCTCGTCATCGTCGCCGTAGCCGCCAAAGCCACGAGGAGTGCTTCTCGTCGAGTTCCTTGCCGAGCTACGAGTCGAGCGCTCCTTGCCCTTCCCTCCAGGCGGCTTGGCAGGCGCAGTCTCCTTCCAGCCGTCCTGGGCGGCGAGCGTCCGGCTGCGGGTCACAGTTGTGGGAGCCTTTAGTCCAAAAGCATAGGTGTAACGTTTCAGGTTGGAGAATGGCATGTAGGGGATCTCGACGATCGCCTGCCCCTTCCCTGCCTTGGCCGGGGCTGTGGATGGCCCAGCTATCGAGGACGCTCGAACGCTCCTAGCGGACGATGCGCGGTTGCTGCGAGTGCTTATCGGCTTCCCCGTGGCATGCCTCCGTTGGGGCTTGACGTCCTCCTCGATCTCGTCAAGCTCCTCGAAGTTCGAGTCCTCGACATCCTCAACGTCCTCGATCTCCTCCTCGCCTTCGGACTCGTACAGGACAGTCCTTGGCGGCATGACGGGCAGCGATCGCGGCCCTTGCGGCGGGCGAGTCTCGGACGATCAGCTGATAGTGTGAGCGGAGAGTGACGAGTCGACGTGCGATTCGTAGGGTAGTGGCGCCGGGTGTGGGTTGCTTTTGTTGTTGGTCAGGGAGGGCTAATGTCCACAAGCGTCATGTTCGACGCGTGCCGAGCACGACCGCGCCTGATCGATCGGTTGGCAGGTCAACTGTTACGCACGCCTGGGATCATGTTCCCACGCCTATTTGGCACTTGCGGTATGTGCGGGAACAAATCTCATGTTGCCGCCGGGCGAGCCAGGTACGTTACGCGTCTCAAGGCAATAACAAACCGGTCCGACCTTGCGACTGCTCTTGCCTTCGTCTCATCATCCATCAACCTGCCCATCCACGCGCCACCGCCATGTACCGTCTCGCCCGCCCCACCCTGAACGCCTTCGCCTTCGTGAGTCTGCTCACTGCAGGAGACGCGCTGTGCATGCCCCACATGGCGGCACGGCGCGCTCCTATGATGCAAATCTGACCCGTTCCCATGTCCGCAAGCGCTACGCGCTATACTGAGCCGCCACTGACCGTACTAGAAGGCCCCCGTCGGTCAGCGCAACCTCTCCAAGGCCACCTTTGTCGGCCGCCTCGGCGCTGCCCCCGAGGTCCGCGAGACCGCCAACGGCACCCCTTACGTGACGTGAGTTATGCTACACCACTGAGGCGACTGACGCGCCAGCTACAAGATCGCGTGCAGCAAGCCGGTCAAGAAGGACGCTGAGGGAAGTGAGTGCAGCTGGTGTCCCTTCAATGTCAGCTAACAGCAGACGTTCTCCGTGACGAGCAGGGATGTGAGTTCGCTACCCTTGGGGCGCGCAGAACTGACACCAGACCCCGTCCGTGACGCGAGCTGGTTCACAATCTTCAACTTCAAGCCGTCCGCGACGCAGTTCCTCCCCAACATCCCCGTCGGCACGCAGCTTCTCGTTGAGGGTGAGTTAACATCAACGTGCTCTTAGCTAACTCTCAGCCACGCTCGACTCGCGCCCTCCCACCGCTGACGGGCGCGGTGGCGACGTTCTCATCCGGTGAGCTATCCATGTCACCTACAAGCTGACGTTCAGCGAGATCTCGCACCAGGTCATCTCGAAGAAGAAGCAAGGCGAGCAGTAAGACGACCCGTAGACTGTATCTTCGTATGTGAGAAGTTATATCCCGCCGCTTCTATTGGCCAGGGGCACGCTACGTCATCCGTGCAATCAGAGCTGTTACTGGGACTGGACATGACGCTGGGCGTGCACGGACTCAAGTCTTCTTGCCCGCAACGCTGAATACGGTCAACGAGGCCATTGCTTGATGTCGAGCTGAGAGCGCCCTGCGTAGTGAGCAGTGCCCGCGCCGATTCCGGCGATGTCGTGCCATCCGCGTGGCCGTTCCTAAATGTCACCGGCGGTGAATGAAGATCGCCGCGCGCTCGGCAACTGATGGGCGATCAACGCGGCGCTCATGCGTATTCAGAGTTTGATGATACGGCAGCTGACGTGATGCGATCGTGGTACAGGGGAGGGAGTGCGGTGAGAGCGAGTTGGGTGAGGCACAAATCGCATAAAGTCAGACACCGTAAACTACCACCGGAAGCTCGGTGCAACTCGGCTCCGGTCCCTGGCCCTCGACGTCGTCCGACATTAGCAAGACGCCCAAGACGTGTTAGCAAGACACACCCATAGTTCAGTGCCAGCCCAGATCTGGCTGACGAAGCCCGGGTTGAGAGTCGGCAGGACCGCCAATATTCAGAACCTACAAGTCCCGGAGCATCTTGCAATTTGAAAGCTCGGGGAGCCGGAACAGGTTGGGTTTCTCGCCGCGCCTATCGCGTCTATCCAACCACAGACCGCGGAAAGACACCACTTCCACCCGCCTTCGTGAATACTCGACTGTGCATCAGTACGGCTTTGGTCGGAATCGGGCGCGTGCGCACCGGCCCTCCCTCCTTTAATCTTCTGCATGCGAGCTTTCACATGTCAGTCCCAGTTAGAAGAAAGCGTATAAGAGGTACGCTGGAGGCACGATGCACGAAAGTGTTACCTCTGCAAGAATCGAAGGAACAACTCAGGCGTGACGGTCACGCGCCCCGCGAGTGCGTGCGTACGACGCGGCAAGAACGGTAGTCGTCTAGCTCGACGGCGGCAGCGGCAGCGACGGCAGCGACGTCGCAGAGTGTCGGTCTCCCTGTCGTCTCCCCACATACTACTGTCCCTGGCAGTTCCGGCGCTGGTTTTGCTACACCTTGACGGGGTATCGGTAGCTCATGCGACCCTCGAGGGGAGCGGGCACGCGGATACAGCTAGTCGAATTCGGTCGTGAGAACTGGTCAATATGCGTGAGTGTACGACATGAGCGTGGCAGAGACATGGAAGGAGACGTGGAGCAGACGTGGAGCAGATTGTGAGTACCAAGGTGGTAGACGTGCAGACGGTCTAGGTAACGGTTTGACGTCGAGGCGATGCCGCCTGTGTCGGTCACACACGACCGCTCCGAGCACCGCGTCGATGTGACTGATGGTTTCGAGAGTCGACAGGGCGGCGGAGACGGTGAGCTTATTCTCGCCGAACGTGGAAACCCCAAAAACACAGCTTCTCGAAGACCTCAAATGAAGATGCACAAAGCCGAACGACCGAATGTCTCCTTGTCCGAAGAAGGTCAGCTGACTGCCCGTGCACTGGCTTATCTCAGGCTCATGGTACGCGTCCATGAACGCGTCTAAATGTGAGAAGAGGCGAATGCCGAGGCACACCCAGACCCTGCAGCAACCCCCACCCCACCCAGGACGTGTTTTACACAGGCACGTCATCAACTTGGAACACCCACTCCACAGAATAGTCTCGGCCCTTTGCATCTTGGACATCTCGACCACGACAGACCCGTCATGTCATACGTCAGGAGAAGTTATCGCCACGGCTGATCTATTCATATCGCTGCATCGCTCGCGCCGGTGTGTCCAGGTGACTCCGTTCCCCCGTCTGTGCCCAATCGGCGAGTTCTTTCGCTTCGTCTCGGGGACGACGCAGGACGGCCGACGCCATGTCTCAACGCCAGCTCGAGTATTGAATAGCACCAGGTTCCAACCCCCCACGCTAACAACGTCTCACCTGGGTCACATTAATCACATTGCTATTTGGCCCATTTCGCCGCACGCACACTGGGGATCCTTGGCTGGCCGAGGCTGATCCTGGCTGAGGTCGGCTGAAGAGCACTAAACCGTGTCTGCGCACATACTCCTGCATGTCTCCTGCACAGGTCCTGCATATGTTCTGCATATGTTCTGCATATGTTCTGCATATGTTCTGCATATGTTCTGCATATGTCCTGGTCCAGGTCCGCAGCCACCAATCCAACCACCCACTTCGATTTCTGACAGAGTCAGCGCCTCGCACCTCTCGGCGTCACTGGTGTGCTCATGTCCCCCAATCCTTGATCATCTGTCAAACTGACATTGCCCCGACTGAATACCAGGTTGAATCCCAGGTCCGTTCATGTCAGGTCCCTCACGATCAATGCCAGGTCCGTCAACCAGGTCCAGACCCCATGTCCGTCAGTCCGTCTCCGTCACGTCTGTCAGTTGGCCCCACATTGAAGTATTCAGTGTTCCAATTGCGTCTGCAGGGTACGTGTGACCATTAAATGCCCAAATACATGACAACGGGACCAAGATGAGATGATGAGATGACGAGATGAGGTATGAGGTATGAGATGGAGTTACAACGCGCAGAGCATGATGGTAGAGATGGTAGAGTACAACGATGCGGCGTGAGATGCGTGCTTTGTGGGTTGTTTTTGGACGAGCCTTGGTGTTCGGCAGGCAGGCAGGCTGATTGGATTGTCTGCGCTGTCGGCGCTCAGCTCAGAGGCAGGTAGGAGAGTTCGGGGGCTTGCTCGAGCCTGCTCGAGGAGTGCAGGGGCTGGGAGGGGCCCAGAGAGCTTGGAAGTAGAGCGGGCAGCTCAGTACTTCAAAGGTCCATGTCAATCTCCGCGGCGAACAGCCGGCGGGCTCCAGGCATCGGCTTGATCGGCCGCTTCGAGAGCTGGATACGGATGGGCGAACCGAGCATCGAAGGCAAGGGCTTGCGCGGCGTCGGCGAGCGAGGCGGCGACGGCAGAGGGTCGGCTGTACTGTCAGCGGATGTCACTCCAATGCTTGGCAGCGCCATCGTTGCCGATGGCTTCACGCTGGCTCGCTTTGGCGAGCTCGGCGCTTCGCGCTTCGCCTTCGCTACTCACCCTTGAACAAGATGCGCGCACACGGGGCGGTGCTGATGCGAGCACGGCGGGGAGCGTTGGGCACGCGGGAGGAGGGGCGCGACTGGGGCGTGCGGAGGCCAGCAGGAGCAGGCGCGAGTGCGCACTTGGGCGTAAAGGGGATGGGGGTGTGCTTGCGGGGCGTCTTGGGTGCGACGAGGGTGCGAGGCGTGCGCGGGGTGGAGGGGGTGTGGGGCATGGAGATCTGCGTGGGGACCATGGTTGCTGAGATGACTTTGACTTTCGTCGAGAGCTGTGAGAGCTGGATGTCGTAGAGAGGCTGTTGAGCTTGCTGGGTGAAGAAAAACAGCCGCGCAGTCGACATGGTCCTTTTATGTCCTTTTTTTCTTTGCGATGGGCTGCTGGGCGATGCAGCGCCGGGCACAACAGCGGCGATGGCGATGGCGCGGTGCCTGTGTGCCTTGAGCCGCCTTGAGCACACGCCCGACGAGCTCTGCAGCTCTCCTCTGCCCGCGAGCATGAGCAAGCAGACGGCCCAGCGGTGGGTCTAGCGTCCGCATGCGCGACCGTACGGGCGATCCCGTGTCTCTGGCCTGTCCGGGATCCGGGTTCCTTTGGATGTCGTTGGGACCCGGCGCAAGCCCTGGCGCGGTGAACCCTGCAGGAGAGCAAACGAACGCAAGCCCATCCGATCCAGTACAGTGGTACCCCGTGCCCGCTCCAGGCCGGCAGCCATTGGTGTTCTCGTGTTTGGTGGTGTGCGGTGGAAGGGACGCGAATGATTTGTTTGGCGTGCTTAGTGTGCTTAGCTTTGCCTGGGTGTGCCGTAGCGTTTCTAGTGCCTTGTAGTCCCCCACCAGTCGCACAAGCGCACCGAAAACGACCACGGGACACGCAAGCGCATGGAGGTGGCATCCCCCGCTTAGTTCTGCTAATTTGGGTCTGCTCTCGTGCATATTTTCTGCATTCTGCACGTGGTTGCAATGTTTGTCTTGCATTTTTCTCGAGTGGCTAGCGTGAGCTGTGTGAGCTAAGCCCAAAGCACAGCAGGGGTGGCCGGAAACATGCCCAGGGATGCTGTTCTACCAGGCACAAGTACAAGGCACAGGCACAAGGTCATGAGTAAGGGAGGTGCCGTGGCGCCGCACTGTGCGCGGGGCGTCGAGGGATCGAGAGGGTAACCACAGGAAACCACAGGACACGCGATGGCGTCGAGGGATCGCGGAACGGCGCGTCCGTAAACGCCAACCAGGCTAGCCAGCGGCCAACACGATAACGTTCAGGCATCCCAAGGGCTCCGTACCCAGCCGGAGGTCGGAGACTTGGAGAACAATAGCGATACTGACCGGCGCGCCACAGGACTCGCTCCGGCTCGTGCGCTAGGAGATATCAGAGGTGCCCCACCAAACCCACAGCCAAACATGACGGATTCGTCACCGCCCACTCACGCTACGGCCCGCGCACTGACCTCTCGTCGCCTTCATCAAAACAACTGCGATCGCAGACGATGGCTGTGACGGTGGGCTCACTCACAGCCATGGGGGGACTGGGCATCGGGCCGCATCAGGCGAGATCAGGCGTTAGGCATCAGGCGTCAGAAACAGTGGCCGCCCAGGCCTTGTTCAGGCCTTTCATCTTGCGGCAATTCAGAGTGAATGACTACATTCGCTGCGCGCAATTGTGCAAGGGGGAGGCTTACAGCCTTGCTGTTTACAGGCTGATGGCCAGCTGACCGTGCACGCCTGTTCGCCAGCGCAGCGCGGCACCGCTCGCCGGATGCGTCCGGCACGCGGGGCTTGCGGGCACTTTGAGTTGCAAACTCTAAACACTGCTGGAACAGCAATTCCAAAGGGAGCCACCCTCGAACGCTGGTGCTACAGCCTGCCATTGAGCGCAAATGGCGGTGAGCCCCTTGCGGCTTGCCAGCGGGCTCGCTACCGCTGCCGCCATGCGCAGTGCAACCGTAAGACAAATGCGAGACGTAGGAACGTCGCACGCGTCGATGAGCACTGCGTAATTGGACGAAAAAGAAGACACAGCCAATGACCCAGCGTCCCTTTGATAGAAGCCACGGAAGGTGTTGCATACTATTGCAGATCCTTTCATGATCTCTCTTGAGCCCACTGCGGAGATTCCCCGAGGAAGGGATGCCGGTCCCTCTCGTCGTAGATTGGAACAGACGCGATGAATGGGTGTTCGGTACCAATTGCTCGTGCGACAACCGAGTGCACTCCTTGTTGAAAACTCTCAGTATCGGCAGTCACCGTGCTCGTGTCGGCGCACCGCCATGCTTCTCCGGGAGATGCGCGCCGGCGCATTTGATGCTGCCGTCCTGCCGGCCGGCTGCCGCGTGCTGTGTGTAAGAACAAAGGCACCGAGGCGCTGCTAAACATGCAAAACGAGGTAAACAGACATCGCAGCACGGTGCCCATCGGACGCACCGCTCCGGAAGAACCGGAAGTGGATCACGGCCGTGCCCAGTGCTTCCGAGCTCCCGAGCTTCCGAACGCAAGGTGCGTTATCCGCTAGAGCACTAGTGCTGCACGTGTAGCAAGGTAAACAAACAAGCAGGCGTCCATAGGGCGGTACAGATTACACCGGATGCGGCGGCGGTTGTGCGCACCTCAGACAACGGCACAACCTGCCTTTTTTCGGGTCACCTATCGTAACAGCGTGATGCGTAATGACAAAGCCATCCCGGCGCCCAGCGCCAGCATCGGCACCGGGCACCAGTAAGCAGAAGTCTACCCGACTGGTGGGTAATGGTGTGCGGACGGCCTGGTCGGCCAGCCTGGCGGCCCGATGAGTAATGAACTTTGACGAAAGTTTGACGGGAATCAATTGATCTCGCGACTAACCTTCCCTTGACGACCTGCATGCGTCCTGCACGCACCCCTCGTCCAGTTTCCATCTACGGTACTACGGAGCGTACGACGCCCGGAAATGCCGGCGTGGTGCAGGGAGAAGAACGCGCGGAGCAGCGTTCAGTCCCAGAATCGAACCCTAAGCATGCGAGTGTCGTGACACGAGCACCAACGCATACCATGCAGAGAAACATCCGGGCATGGTTCAAGCAAAGCGAACACGCGAAGACGTCAGGCATTACGCTCCGGGAAGAGTTTGACTCGCTGGGCTGTCTGGTCGGCGCCGCACGTGTCAAGCGTCCGCTAGCTGAACGCGACGAGCGTAATCTTTTGCGTGCAAGCTCGAACCAAAACAAAGGCACAGAGGGCGGGGTACCTTCGCTACCTTCGGTCAGAGAGCCGGCAGTCAACACGTCAACTGAACGCCGTGCGCGGCCCAACCACTCCGCCGCGCCACGCGCAGACCGATGGCGGCTCCACGCCGAGGCGCCGAGGTCACACCGCGCGCAGCGCAGCGCAGCGTGCCACTTTGTCTGTAATGTGATGGCAGTCGGTCATCGGGATAACGTACACCTCGGCCTTAAAAACACGCCTCAATTACCTCCCGGAATAGTGGAACTGCCGATTCAAGTGGGACCCGAATCTGAATGCGCGGCATGCCTAACCCACTACTCTTCGCCATCATCTGACTGTCTCCTGTTGCTTGCTTATCGCACAACTGAACTCGCCCTGGTGCCTATGGCACGGCATGACTTCGATCCGAAGCTAAGCCGTGTCCGACGGCACGCATGGTATGAGTACGTGAGAAACGTGGCCTCGATTGTCACTTACGCTGGCCAGTTTCCGTATCATTTGAGCGCAGCCAGCGTCCAATTCCAGCTGTCTCCCGCGGCAGCGGCAGTGTGCGCACCGATGGCAGATCTCGTAATTACTGAATGGGCCATGCATGTTCGCGATACGGCACCCACCCGATAATGAGAAGTGGGGCCTAATCTCCTGTTCGGTGTGTGATGGGCTTGCTGGGCTCGTTCTAGCGCAGGACAGCAGGAATGCTGGACAACCTGAAATGACTGAAGTCCGGACCAGCGGGCTACCCACTCTTTGGCGTTTGGACAGGAATGCGCCTCTGGCCGTGGACCTCGTGTCAACATCCCAGGATCCAGAGTACACAGACCGCTCATGATGAGGGGGAGAGGGGAAGAGGGGCAGTGATGGCAGCTCGGGCCGTCATCACGCCGCACACCTCCTTACGCAGCATGGGCGCTCTCGGCACGGCATGCGCCATCAATACGCAGCTCAGACTGGCGCTGTGGGCGTTGCTGGGCGCTGAGGCG
This sequence comes from Trichosporon coremiiforme, assembly GCA_039545355.1. Lineage (NCBI taxonomy): Eukaryota > Fungi > Basidiomycota > Tremellomycetes > Trichosporonales > Trichosporonaceae > Trichosporon > Trichosporon coremiiforme. The sequence continues at coordinate 435,895 of BCJJ01000023.1, forward strand.
TGGGAGGAGGTACAGGTGGGCTCGGACCCAGCCCCAGCCTCATACCGACGTATCCCTCATCTCGTCTGTACCTCACACATCATCTCTGTCCCGACCAAGCTGGCGAGCTGGGTGGGGTAAGCCCTGCGATCTAAGAGAGCGAGAGCCCGTGCGCATCTCCATGTTATGCCGTGGTTGGGCGTTGGGCGTTGTGGGGCTCACACCGGAACCAACATCAGCGGACCCTATTGACTCGCGTTCCGTAGTGCAGTTTCCGTTATGCTTCCAGGGTGACTGAGCCGGCGCCGTCCGCCCGCAAGTTCGCCGAAAAGAAATCAACCGCGATCTCACCCACCCAGCGTTTCGTTCCGAGCCCCGCCTTCAAGCCTCAGCCACCATCCAGGAGTCCCGGCACTCCTATGCTGACTGGATCTCACTCGTCAACAAGGGTGCAACGTCATGATGTGATGGCCCCGCACTATCGCATGGTCGTACGTGATACATTCCTGATCTCTCTATCTGCCTGAGCCAAACTTGACTCTCGCACCTGGCCCGTAAGCTCGAGAACAATAAGCTTGTTGTCTGGGGAGGGCGTACACGACGGTGGGCGCTCGCTTCTCGTCTCTATCAACATCGCCATCGCCGTCCACGGCCTTCGTTGGCATCTAATCACTCCCCCTCGTCGATTCGTGATTCCCTCTACACCCCTGCGTAGTGGCCTCTAGGCACTTCCGTCGGGGAACTGCTGTCTGTTTCCTCCCTGCTGGCTCCCAGCGCCGCCCTTCAATCGCCTAATCGTCATGCGCAGAACACGGATACGTGCGTCACGCTTCTCAACGGCGGCTCCCAGCTCATCAATGGCCTCGCTGGCTTCGGCGAGCTGCTCCTTCTGCATCGAGTAGCGCGCGTAGAGGTCCTCGTAAAGCATCTGGAGCCGGGTGTGCTCCGTGTTCAGCTCCAGGAGGCGCGAGAGCATATCTCCCTCTAGACCCTCGGGGAGGTTCTCCTGGTCGACTGCAATAGGTGTACCGCCCTGGACTGGGGCGAGGGGAGCACGTGATGGTGTCGAGTTAGGGAGTGACGCAGAAGTCGAGGACGAGGGAAGGGCAGAGGCAGGCAGCGGCGCAACGCTGCGGTCGACGGCCATCCAGTCCTTCTTCTCCTTGGCCGCCCTGCTGTCAGCTCTCTCGATTGCATGTTCGCAAGCAAAATCACATGCTGCGCAAAAGGGTACTTACTCATCGGCCGGGTCGACCCTGCGCCGCTTGCGAAGGAGTCCGCCCAGGGGCATCTCGTTCGATCAGAGCACGGGGGCGGGGGCAGGGCGGGGGCGGAGCGCAGCACTCGATGAGACCTGGAGGAATTAGGCGGCTAATGAGCAGATGAGGAGGCGAGGTGAAGAGGCGGCGAGCAGGCAAGTGAGTGTCAGAATGGTTTGTTGTGCACGAGATTGGGTCGATAGCGTCCGAGCGGCGAACACAGCCTGATGGGTGGCGACGGCACCAAACGAGGAAGCAGAGCGAGACGGCGTCTCAAACATCTGACGCGCGCTTGGACTCCTTAGCCGTGGCGTTTCAGCTCGTAGTACGCGAAGCATGATGGAGGGGCGCAGATGACGGATGGCTGATGCACGTTGACTGGACTTGATGCAGTTCCTTCCTCCCACACTCCCACTCTTCTTCCTGATTCCTAGACTTACTCTTCAAACGTCAAAGCGCGACCTCCTCCGGACGACGTCGACGAGTCAAGGCGCGCAGAAGTCGCCGGAGGCGTCCATTCTTACAGCGCTCCCCTGACCCCTTCCCCCTATTCTCTCGCCGAACCTTCCTCTCCGTCCTTCCTCATTCGTCGCCACAACCGCAAACATCCTCCTCGTCGCATGCAGACTTCTAACGTACAGGTCATCATGCATAGAAACAGGAATTACCGGAAGTACAACGTCAACCCACTGTGTCTCACCTCGTCGCCGTCCAGTTCCGTCCGACGCCGCTGCCAGCCGAACCTGAAGAGGCGTTGGGACCTTGGCGCAGTGTCTTACCTCGTCGGACTTGGCCTGACGGAGACTTTTCCAGGCGACCCACATTCCAAACACGAGATGGCCGGCAAAGCGACAGCCCCCGAGCCGAACAATAAGCTCGAGACAGAGGCGGAGCAAGCTTTAGACACAGCAGCCAACCGAGTCGACGATCTCCCGCTCGCCGAGTGGATGTATTGCAGGCTGAGGCAGGCTTAGTGGGCGTCAACTACAGTGGGGCTGCTGTAGATGTGCGCCTCTGAATTGAGAGCTATGATCTGCAGTCGGAAAAATCTTGCTCGGCCGCGCCACCTCGTCCCAGTCACTACCCCGGCCACAGTCGATGAGTCTGCATGGAGCCGCTGCTGTCGCTTACACCCCGACATACCGCATATTGTCAGCCGACGTCCAGCCCCGAAACCCACGAGGCAAATCCCAGTGCGCCCCATACTCGAGATCTGCGTCTTGCTGATCCAAGTTGAGCCTGATCCAGGTTGGGCTCTGCCCTCACTGATCCAGGTCAAGCTGTTTCCTGATCCACCTCGGCGGTTTCCAGTCCGTCTTCACGTCATTGTTCGCGGCGATGAAGCCCAGGTCCTCTCAAGCCCCTGCCACGCGAGCGCTTTTTTACCGGCCGGCACCAGATCCCCTCGTGCCAGCCGCTGATCCAGCTCAAGACGTTCACGTATTGCAGCCCGGAGCGCGGATTCGTGCGCACGCGCGCATCGTGCCTGTTCACTTGGTCCAGGGCGAGCCTCTCGGGCGCCTCGCTGCTGCATGACGGCAGGCAGGGGTACTCCGCCTTCAGGTCGGAGCCAGGTGCTGATGGGAGCGAGAGCTGATGTCAGACAAGCACATGCTGAGCCGCGTTGTGTATTGTTGCGTGATTCGTCACAAAGCGCTGCTCATCGCAGGAGTGGGCTTACCATCACATCCCCAACCCGTACGTCCTCATGCCGAGGGAGGCGCACTTCATCCTCCGTCAACCTAGCCGCGCCCACAGCAGCGACCACGGGCCACGAGAAGCCGTACAGCGAGCCGGTAAAGTAGATCTGTTCTTTCGTTGAGCGTCCAAGGGATGTTCCGAGATATGTCGGCGTTTCGGGTGAGTGCCTCAGCACCTCATCGAGCACGCTTGGGAGATTCACGACCGTCTATTGTTAGACACTCCTCCGACGCAACACTCACCTTATCGTCTGCCTTGAAGACCCACTGTATTGGCTCTCCCTTTCCAACGGTCTGCAGCCAGGCGACGCTCTCACCGCCGTCGACGTCCTCGTCGAGGACAATCAGGTCCTCATGCTCGTCCTGCTCGGTCTGGAGGTCCTCCGGCAGCGTCCAGAATAGCTCTGTCGGGACCGCCGGCCGGCCAATAACGAAACGCAGCTGCACGAGTGGCTGATACTCCTCCGGCAAGCGCTTTAGCGGTGAGTGCCGTCGTATGAGCTCACGACGCACATACCCGGCCACGTTGCTTGTGCTGAAGACGTAGAGCGCGAGTAACGGCGCCTGCTTCAGCGAAGGAGCGGGAAATGTAGCTGGCGGCCCGGCACGAGAAGATGCTGCAGAAACTGCGTGCGAGCACCCGGTTCTGTCGGTTCGAGGAACATCAATGCCGTGAGCTGGTCACGAGTGCGCCATGCCCGCCCCCATCCCGCCCGGTAATCGTTAATGATGAGGAGAACGGCGAAGAAGAGCAGAATGATGAGCGTCGCGAAGCGCACCTGGCGGGGCTTGGGGATTGCCATACTGCCGTCGCCCCGGTCGGAGTGCAAGTGATGGATGATGCCAGTAACAAGAGGGTGATACTTGGCGTTGCTAAGACTAGCGAGTGCCGGGTAGCCAGTGTGCTAAAGTGGGGACGGTGACAGTGCTGATCTCCCTGTCGGACGTGACCCCGATACCACGTCAAATGAGGCTTCAGGACCTAACATGACGCTGGGCCGCAACGCTAGTGAAAATAAATGCACGGAGGATACTAGGGCTGAGAAGCATGCTGAACTTTGGCGTTCGGCGTTTCAGCATGCTGCTGGTGCAGTTGGTAGACTCGGACGTTGCGCGGCGTGCGCCATGTAAAAATCGCAGAAGCGAGTCGACCGTACGAAAAAGTCCCTTGGATACGACACATTCGGGTGCCTTGCCTCGAACCATGTTCGTGGAGGTGAAGCAACCGAATACCGATCTGATATATGGTATTGTGAGTAACACCACGATCTTATCTACAATCTACACCGAATTTTTTCGTTTCCTCACGTATCTCGTTCCCTTGGGACCTTTGGAGGACGCTGGCCACGAGAGGAGGCTAAACGTCGAACGCCGCTGACGGCGCGCGTATCTGTGCGGCTCTATGCGCGTAGAGGCTCCACGGCCGCCGCCCCACGCCGAGGACGAGCATATGGTGTAGACTGCATGCTGCGGCAGGCACGCTGGTGCGCATTCATGTCCATGAACTGTGCCCTTGCACTTGCTGCCGTGGCTATCTTTAGCCCCCCGGTCTCTTCTCCGGGCAAACCAAGCTGCAGAGCTGAGCGCACAAGAGCAGGGGCCTTCGGGTTTTGAAGTGGAGCCCCTTCGTCTAATATGGGCACTAGCACGGTTAGCGTATCGCAAGCGTGCATTATCATATCAGCATCCACGTGACGAGTTGCGCGCACCCTGTATTGACCAATTACCCTGGCAGATAACCCTCTCCTGTCCCTTCGGTATACCCCTGGTGCCGTCTTGGCCCTCTTTTCAAGCCAGGCAGGGCTGTTTATAGACGTATCCCCAGTGGCCAAGCCAACCAGCCCTCGCCGCGCGGTACGCGCTCGTGCACCGCACCGGCAGTGTTCCGGCAGGGAGCCGGCGATGACGGAATTCCAGTAGCGGCCCCGCCCGCCGACGGAGGATCAGGCTTCGTAAGCTGGGCGCAAGCTGCGTATACCCCCTTTCACTACTGGCTGCCCATCGCTACCATCAGTAACGACGGGACCTGGGGACCTCGCCGGATCCACAATTTTTGGTTTGGGCATTCATTACACCCCTCGCGCGCCCTCGATCCTCGATCATCGCCTCAGCCCAGTGGAGCAGGATCGACACCCCACCTCCTCGCCCTCCCCCAGTACTTGCCCCCAGTCCCGCTCATATACTCGGAGCTCCATCTCAGCGGATCGCCCTTCCCCTCCTCCCCCTTCATTCATTCACCCACCAACCTCTCCAGTAAACCTCTGGCGCCTTTGGCCGATCACACGACACACTCCGCCAAAATCCCACCAACAACCTCGCCCTTCTCCCCCGTACACAGGCACCGGCCACAATGCTATTCCGGCGGAGTGACAAGGACACTATCGTCCGCGACCGCAAGGTCTCCGAGGACGAGATGTCCGAGGAGAAGGAGAAGGACGAGTTCACCGTCCTTGTCGAGCAAGAGAAGGACCACGACATCAAGTACCGCACCCTCTCGTGGAAGAAGACAGCCTATCTCCTCGTGTGCGAGTACTTCGGCCTTGCATCTATGGCGCTGCCGTGGTCCTTCTCCGTCCTCGGCTGGGGCACCGGTATGACTGTCCTGATCGTGGCGGGACTAGTTACCTGGTGTGAGTATGAAGTCGAGCGCGGCGTTTCGGCATAGTCGCCACAGCCTAAGTTTGCGCGACGAAGTGCAAGACCAAAGTAGGATCCCCAACTAATAGCCAGACACCTCGTACATCATGTGGAAATTCTGCATGAAGCACCCTGGCATGCGCGACATCGGCGACGTCGCGGCGAAGCTCTTCCCTGCGTTCCCGCGCACGGCGCGTGAGATCTCGAGCGCGATGCTCATCATTAACTCGGTGCTGACGATGGGCTACCATATCTTCACCGGCGGAAAGAGTGAGTGTGGCCCACATAGGTCTCGTGAACATGTCAAAACCGCCACCCTCCCTTTCCACAATCTTGTTAGGGACCAGGGCGGCGTCACTGTGGCCCGAGGTGCCGACTGAACGTCGAGAGAGCTCTACTGACACTCAGTCTTCTCCACGCTTGCCGACGGCCGCGTGTGCACTGTCGTGTGGCAGGTAATCACTATGGCGGCGTCGATCCTCTTCTCGCTCCCGCGGCGTCTCGACCACGCGAGTCTGATCGGCACCTCGTCCGTGATCATTATGAGCCTCACGATCCTGCTCTCCCTCATCTTCGCGGGCATCCAGGATCATCCGTACCGTGGCTACGGTGGGCCGGACGGCCTCATGGAGTACCCTGGTCTCGGACCTGTCAAGACTCACGGAGGGTTCCCGAACCCGAACCTTGGGTTCATCGATGGCTTTAACGCTGTGCTGAAGTGAGTTATTTCTAAGTCTCTCCTCCTTGCCGACATCCGGGCTGGAGTATTGAAGGCAATCCGCGCTGTCGCACTGTGTGCAAAGCTAATGCCCAGCATCATCTTCGCCTGGATCGGCCAGCTCCTCTACCCTTCGTTCATCAACGAGATGCGCGACCCGCGCGAGTTCCCCAAGGCGCTCGCCGTGCTGACGGGGTGCGAGGTCATCTTCTTTGTGCTGATGTCCGTCATCGGCTACTACTACCTGGGGCAGTACGCGCAGGCGCCGTTCATTGCCTCGCTGCAGGAGCCGTGGATGCGCAAAGTTGCTTACGGTCTCGCGATTGTGCCGACTATCATCATCGGCGTCCTCTACTCCAACGTCACGGTCAAGTGCGTGTACAGTCGCATCTTTGGAAACACGCGCCACAACCACTCGCACACTTTCCTCGGCTGGGGAGCGTGGGTCGCCGGTATCACCATCTACTGGGTACTCGCGTTCATCTTTGGAAAGTGAGTTTGCTGCCGCCAAACAGCTTGTCTGCCATTAGGGGTGAACAAAGGCCATCGTGCTAACGACCAGCGTCATTCCCTCACTTGGTGACTTCCTCTCGCTGCTCTGTGCGCTCTTCGACTCGTTCTTCGGCTTCATCTACTGGGCGGTGGCGTACTGGCACCTGTACCGCGGCCAGGGCTTCTTCACGAGCCCGCGCCGGACCGCCGAGACGTTCCTGAACATTGTCATCTTCCTCTTCGGATGGATGATCCTCGGCCCCGGCCTGTGGACCGCCGTGTCGGCGATCATGAAGGACTACTCTGGACCGGTCGCGAAGGCGTTCAACTGTGCCGCGAACCAGCTCTAATCTGCTGCTGATCCTTATACCCTCGAGGGCGTTGCACTAGTTTCATACACGGAAACGCGTCACAAGAAATCAGGCGCAAGCTTGGGAACCCACACCGGATTTGGTATAAAGGTTGGATCGCGTAGGAATCGGGCCCTTCGGTAGGGGGAGGGGTGTATTTTCGGAACAAGTATGCTTGGTATTGTCATATGAATTGTTGAAATCAAAACAAAAAAATCAACGCGCTGGTGTTGAAATCAGTATTCGGCGGGCATTAAGGATGAGATGTAAACAAGTGACTCAGGTGAGGCACCAACCCAAAGGGATGTGGTTCGTGACTCACGTCATAGCCTTCCAACTCCACATCCCCGTGGCTCAAGACCCTCGTCAATATGTAATCCACAACAGCGGGGAACTTGATGCATGACATCCCACCACCCACGCCATTCGCCATGAGCCGGTCCATGGAAGACCTGCGGCTTCCGATGAAGGACCTGGAGTTGTCGAAGGAGAGTCGCGACGCTCTCCCTCAGACGAAACGCGCCGCGCTGCCGCGCAACGTTCGCAGCGTCGCAGACCTGCCCGACCCATCAGGGCACGCGCCGAAGCGCGTCGACCCGCCCCCGCTGAAGCACGGGATGAGCACAACGGACGCGGAGGTCGCGTATGCCGGTGTCGCCAAGTTGGACGATCGCAAGCCGGTCCCGCAGCCCAGCCACAAGAAGCACATCCTCCCTCTGCACCGGCATCACAGAGCGGATCCCCAGAAACCAGACCCGCGCCCCGATCCCCCTGCCTCGAATCGCCCGCCCTCGCCACCGCACGTGAACCCGAACGTGGACGCGAGGACGCACGCCGGCGGCGGCGGGCACGGCGTGAACGGATCATCGACTTCGATCGCGACAGGGAACGCGGGGAGCGCCGACGGACTCCGCAACAGGTTGTACAACGTGCGCTCCGACCCCAGTCTCGCAGACGTCGCCTTCGATATCTGGGACGACCCCTCGGCGTCCGCCCCCTTCGCTGGTCGTATCGGAGGAAACCTCGCATTCACGAGCAGCAAGTTCCGCCACCCCGACTCGCACAAGATTCGCGACCTCAAGGAGCTCCTTGACTTCCGCGGCTTCAGGGATCCGCTCTACGTTCGTGCGGCTTGCATCGAGGGTATTGGCACGGCACTGCTCAGTTTCATGATCTCGCTGAACCAGCTCGCGGCGGCCAAGTTTACGGGCTCGTCGCTACTGGCGCAGACCACGGTTGAGGCGGTCTTCACGGGCGCGCAGACGACGATGATGATCTACGCGACCGCGGCAGTGACAGGAGGACACCTGAACCCGTTCGTGACGATGGCGACGGTCTGTGCCGGGCTCTGCACAGTCCCGCGCGGAGTGTACTACCTCATTGCGCAGACTGTCGGCTCCATCTTTGGAAACTACGCGCTCAAGCTCGGCGTCGGCACGGAGAACTTCTTCACCAACGGCGAGATCGGAGGCTGTACCGTCGATTTCAGCAAGAGCTCTATCGGCCAGACGTACGTCATGGAGACAATGCTGTACGCCACCATCGCCTTCATGGCTTTCGGAGTCGGTCTCGATCCCCGACAGACGCCCATTTTCGGTCCTGCCTACTCCCAATTGCTCGTTGGCCTCACGCTCACTCTCACCATGTGGGGCTCTCCGTGGGTCCACGCCGGCTACGGCGGTATCTCGATCAACCCTGCCCGCTGCCTCGGCGCTGAGATTGCACGGTACAATGTGTCCTCTTGGTGGATCCACTGGATCTCAGCCCTGTCCGCGAGCATCATCAACGGATTCGTTTACCATATCATGCCGCCCGCAACGCCGTCACTAGTCAAGAAACACATGAAGGATCGGGACGCATAGCTGGGTCGTCACCGTCAGCGCATGGCTGGCTGTCTGGCATAACGCAGCCGATCTGGGCCCGGCGTACGCTCAGTCGTCCGAACAAACGCTCAGTTTCTCTCAACATTCACACACCACGAACTATGACCTGACCCACGACCGATCGTTCGCCTCCACCTGAAGAGGATCTCGATCCACTCCCTTGCGTTCGCTTCCTTTCGCCTTCGCAACACTGTAATAGCCTGTCCCCGATGAGAAAGGCCCCTGTACTTCCAGCAAAACCTCACACACCAGCTGACGTTGTCAAAGACATTGACTTCAAGAGTTAGTCACCAGTGACTAACCCTGCATGCGCCCATGCGGCCACAGTTCTGCCCAGGCCGTGAATGCTGGCGCGGTGCAGCCATCAGCAATTCGCAGTGCCAAGCATAGCGGGAGGCGTGAAGTGAGCCTCTTACAATAGACGGGGAGCGTAGTACAGGCATAGCGCGTGTTGGCGCAGTCGCGTCTCGCCTCGACCCGGCCAACGCCCTCAGCGACACGGACGAGGAGATGCTCTCCTGCTGCGAGGGGTTCTTCTCCTCCCCGTTCTCCTCCTTCACCTCGCCCGACTCGCAGCCTGACGCGGGATCGCTCTGCTCCGCCTCTGCTCTTCTGGCACACCTCTACATGGAGGCGGACTGGAGTGACGAGGAGAGCGAGGCGGAGAGCGAGCTCGCGACCCCCGACGCAAGCTTCGTCGACAAGCAGGAAAGGGAGCTTGCCTTCCTCCGCCGCACGCTGCCCGTGTCACTCCTCCAAAGGACCCTGCCTCTCTCACCCCTCGATGAAGAGTACGGCTCGTTCCGTGAGAGCGACCTGACTCCGCGCGAGTTCGTCGGGAGCGCCATCTTGAAGCGCCATCTTGAAGCGCCCCGACAACGAACACATCGGCGCCGACATCCTGGGCAGGTTTCCTGACCCTCCGATTCACCGAAGCCGTCCCGCGCCGCACTCGCCGGACGCTTCATGTCCGAGCTCAGCGCGCTCATGGACAAGTACGCTGCGTGCCGTTAGGTTTGTAACGTAGTTACTTTAGATCAGCAGACAAGGACTCTGTGCTTAAGTTAATTAGCAATGTGATCATTACAATCAGTAGCTTCTCCGTTTGATCAATAGTACATAAACTAATTAGGTATCATGTAAAGCTGGTATTACGTCCGCGACGCCGACTGTTCACAACTGCGAGCATGCGTGCGAGGCCGCTCATCAGCCACAAGCTATGAGGAAACATATCGGGAGCCAAAACGATTAACGATACAGAGTTGGTTGTTGTGATGCGGAGTGGAAGATGGCAGAGGAAGAAACGGGCTCACTACGCCATCTCCGTTATCGTGCCGACGGGCGCGCCCTGCTGGCGCTTGTTGACGTTCTCCTCCCACTCCTCCATCTCCTCTCTCGGGCGCTTCATGCCAAGACCAGAGAAGACGACGTTGGTGCCGATGCCGTTCGCGGCGTTCAGGTTGCCCGCCTGGATCGCAGCGGCGGCGGCGCTGGCAGTGGCGCCAGGGATGGCGGTCGCGCTGAAGCCGTTGGCTAACAGCGCAGTCGAGTCAGGGAGAGCTCCAGTCTGCAAGAACTCCTGAAGGACAAGCTGGTACGTCTCGTCCGACCAGCCACTACCCGCGAGCGGGTTGCCGAGCTCGGCGCCGTTGCCGGCCTCCCACTGTGCGGCGTTGGTGGTGAGGGCATCGACGACACCTTGGTCCGAAAGAGGCGGGACACCGATGGTGCGAGGCACCTCGCCGCTCATCTGCAGTGCCTTCAGGTGGATCAGGTGCTTGTCGAGGATGCAGAACAGGCCGTGCTTCGTGAACGGCTTCGCGAGGACGTCGTTCATTCCAGACTGCAGGTACGAGTCGACGTCCTTCGTCTGTACGTTCGAGGTCATCGAAATGATCGGCGTGTACATGTCGAACTGGCGGATAAGACTCGTCGCTTTGCGTCCGTCCATGCTGGGACCGAAGAAGATATCCATGAGCACGAGGTCAAACTTGGCCGTGTTCATGCGCTCGATACCTTGCTGTGCGTTCTCGACCGTCTCGACGATACAGCCAAACTTCTCAAGGAACTTGCTCGACAGCTGGCGGTACACGACGTCGTCTTCAACGACGAGGATGCGAGGGGTCTGCGTCCATGACGGCTTCATCGAAGCGCGGCGAGCGACAGGCTGAGCGGCGGTGCCGTTCGCGGCAGCGACGTTACCGCTTCCTTCGGCAGACTGTTGCGCAGCGTTGGCGGCGGCACTGACACCGCTGACTGCGACGGCAGCCGCGTTCGCGACGCCAGACATGTCGACGTCCTCGTTCTGCGGCATGGTAGAGGTCACGGGCTGGGTCGGGGTGGGCTCCTGCTGGTAGGATCCATTGCTGAAGTTCCGCTGCTGCGCCTGTTGCTGTTGCTGCTGCTGAGCCTGCTGCTGCTGCTGTTGCTGGGCCTGCTGAGCAGCCTGCTGCTGGGCTTGCTGCTGAGCCTGCTGCTGCTGCTGTTGCTGGGCCTGCTGCTGTTGAGCCTGTTGCTGCTGTGGGCTCTGCTGCTGCGCCTGCTGACCCGAGTTCATGATCGGGTTCAGTCCGGGAACGTCGCCGTTGTACATTGCCACGTCCTCACGCGACTTTCCCCGGCGTGGTCCCTGTGCTCGGACACTCTGCGCGGCAGCTTGGCGGACAGGATCGGGTCGGGGAACGACGTTGGGCGGTATTCCGGGAACAGGCCCCGCCGAGGTCGCAGAGGCAGGCGATTGCAGAGGAGGGATTCCGTAGCGTCCAACGTTAGGAAAAGGAAGGCCACTGTAGGGAGCACCACCGGAAGGGTAATTAGCAGGGTAGCCGGCGCTCGGTGGCGCATTGACGAATGCGGCGTGAGCTGGTGCCGGAACGGCGTGGGACTGGGCGACCTGCTCGAACAGGGAGAGAATACGGTTTACACGAGTCATCGCGTCCTCAGTCGGTGTGGTCTCTGTGATCGGTCAGCCAGAAGTCGCCAGATACACAATGCGTGCGCAATGGCTTACCTTTGTTGCACGCAGCGAGGTGGGACACAACGTCTCGCATTAGTGCAAGGACACCACCCTCTCGACTCCGAGAATCGCGGAGCTGCTCCTGCGTCCGGACGAGGGCTTCCTCGAGAGTATGCACCCTACTCTCCATCTCCGCCAGCCGATTCGCGTCCTCGGTATTGAGGCCACGATTCGGCGAACCCTCGCGGTCGTCGTTGTTGCCCTTCTTGGGACCAACCGTCTTGCGCTTAATGCTGTCCAGGTCGGCCTTGCCCCCAGCCTGGAAGTTGGGGTGCTGGAACTCCCAAACATTCTCCTTGATCTGGCCCGACTCCTCGTCGACATGCTTGATCTGACGCGTTAGCTACTATCAGTCGCAGCTAGCTCACCTTTGAGAACCCGTACTTATTCAGTTGACGGACGAAAGACGAGAAGTTGGAGTGCCTGAACGTTTGTGGCCTGGACAATTGTCAGTTTTCGCCACCCAAGTCATACGATCCACACAGCTAGCTGAGACTTACAAGACCTTGGTAGTGAACTCGTTCATGTCCCAGACGACGAAGGATGTGCCCTTGCGGCCCCATCCAACGCTTCCGCGCTCGCCCTTTAATCGCGGCGCACCAGGGGGCTTGCCACGCCCGTACTGCGCACTCTCATCCTCGAGCATCTTGAACAACTTCTTGATGAACTCGGACGGGCCAGGCTGTTGGCCACCGCCGCCTGCTCCGCCCGCACCACCAGCTGCGCCCGATGCCGCGCCTGCTGACGGTCCACCTGGCCCACCCTGCGTCGCCGAAGTGGGTTCCGCCTTGACGTCCTCCTTTTTCGGGATCGAGCCCCACGAGGTCGCGCGCGACTGCGGATAGGGGTACTGTTCCCGGCTGGGACCGGCAGCGTTGTAGTCACCCTGCTGGAACGGAGGAGCGGACTGGACAGGCTGGGAGGGGTACCCGCGCCCGGCGTAGGCGGACATGGGGTCGACATAGTTCATCTGCGCGGGGACGGCCCCGGGCGGGACACCGGAGTAATACATCGGTTGCATGGGCGCGCCATGCCCGCCGTGAGAGGGGACACGCGACATGCGGGGGTGGTCGGGGATGATCTGTGCTGGGACGTCGGAGTCCGAGCCGGCGGCGATCGCGACGAGGAGAGGGGAAGGAAGGGAAGATAAGGGCTGATGCGATGCACGCGCCGCGGGGATCGAGGCTTATAAAGAATTGAGGGTTGGTTGGTGGAGCTGCCGTGTCGAGTAGCAACTGAGACCGGCTTCCGAGACGGCGTCGGCGAGAGAGGTGTCGTGGATGATGGGTGATGCGATGGATGATCCGACGGTGGGTTGTCAAGAAGCACAGACGGATTCTTCTGCTGTCGGGATCCAGGGACGTATGCAAAGTGCCGCGAGCGTGCGTGTTCTGGGTGGAGTGGATTGCCAGGGCGGCGGTGGTTTGTTCGGTGGAGCGGTCGGACTGGCAATGGATGGTGTCGGGATGGGGAGGAAGGATGAATGGACGGTGCCGACGAGGCTTGGGTTTGGAGGAATGGATCGAAGGAGCGTGTGGGACGTCGGTGGATGGAGGAAGCGAAGAAGCAGGTGCGCAGGTGACGGACGGAGACTAAACGGGGAGGTCGACACAAGGAGGTCAGGAGTGAAGGGAGCGCGGGGGGAGGAAGGTGACCGGGGGGACTGCCCGGACGGGGGCGGCCCGCTGGATAGATAAATGAATGCATGCATGCATGCGCTGCGGTCTGTTGGCTGCGCTGCGTTGGCTGAGGGCAGAGCTGGCTGAGGGCGCTGAGCGAGGGAGCGGAGCCGAGGTGCTAGGTTCGTTCGGCCGGCGCCGACCCTGACGGCCAGCGGGCAGCAGAGAGCAGACTGCGGGTGCTGTCAGTCCAGCGGCCAGCGCAAGCCAGCCAGCCCAACCACCGGCCACTGGGCGCCTGCTGCCGAAGCTGCCTGCATAGTGCATGGCCTGATTCCTGGTGATCCTTGGCCGCCGCTTGTCCCTCCGTCAGTCGCTGGACCCAGCACCCACCGTACCACACCCACCGTACCACACCCACCATATCGGCACCGCACCCACCAGTCCACCCACCTGTACCTTCCTTCACCGATCCTACCTCCACTCCAACCTCAACACAATATGGCTTCCCCCGTCCTCATCCTCACTGGCGCCTCTCGCGGCCTCGGGCTCGCCATCGCCCAGCGCCTGCTCTCGGCCCACGGCGCCCGTCTCGTCACTCTCCAGCGCACGATTACCCCCGACCTGACCAAGCTCGCCGAGTCGTACCCTGAGCGCGTCGTGAATGTCTCAGGAGACGTCGCAAAGCCCGAAGACAATGCCAAGGCTGTGCGTGCGGCGATCGACTCGTTCGGCCAGCTCAACGGCCTCGTCCTCAACGCCGGCTCGCTCGAGCCCATGGGTGAGTCAACCGGCTTGCGTACCGGTGTGCACGTTGTGTAGGGCGTGCGTCGTCGCTGTCCCGCTGTGTAGGGTGTGAGCGGCGTAGGCTCCGGTGCACCGGCAGCAGGAAGACAGGCGCCGTGAAAATTCCCCGCAAACGTTATGACGTCGCCGCCGACTGCGGCGAAGTCGCCAGCGACGCCCTCGTGCCCCCGTCCGCGTGCCCCAGCCTTGCGCCCCGGCGCCAGCTTCACCGTATGGCCCGTATCGGGGTCCGCCGACGGGCAGCACATGCAAGCATGCAAGCACGCCAACCTCACTGCACAGCACATTTAATGGCGCACCGAGCGGCGGCATGCATCGGCTTGCGTTTGATTGGCACCGAGCCGCGAGCTAGAGCTACCGAGTTGCAGAGCTTTCGGACCGTACCGCTGGGGCGCCAGAAGGATGCAGACAACGGGCAGCTGGCAACATGGCAACAGGATTGCACATGTGTATGGAGGCTAACGTACAGGCAAGCTGGCCGACGTTCCGCTTGACTCGCTCGTCCCGTCGATCCAGGTGAACCTTCTCTCGGCGCTCTACCTGATCCAACCGGCCATGCCGTACTTGCGCAAGTCTGCGAGTGAGGGCGAGCCGTCCCGCGTCGTGTTCATCTCCTCTGGCGCCAGTGGAACCGGATACCAGGCCTGGGGCATGTACTCCATGAACAAGGCTGGACTGAACTCGTTCGCGCGCACGCTCGCCACGGAGGAGAAGGACAACAACGTCGCGTTCTTCTCTGTCCGGCCGGGAGTCGTCGACGTAAGTTACACCTGTTCCACTTTTCGCCTTCCCCCCCTCTCGGCGCGCCTAGTGGAGATGGGGAAGGGCCAAGCCGAAAGATGGAAGACCGGAGCTGACAGCCAGACCGACATGCAGGGCCAGATCCGTTCCAGCGGCCCCTCTGTCATGGACCCGACACAGATGAAGAAGTTCGAGTCCTTGCACAAGGAGGGCAAGCTCCTCCCTCCCTCGAAGCCGGGATCCGTCATCGCCGGTCTCGCCGCCGAGGGCAAGCCCGAGTGGAGCGGCGAGTACGTCGACTGGGCCGACGAGCGGTTCAAGCAGTGGCAAGCGTGAGCGGCGAGCCGAAAATGAGCCGCGGTCTCACATCAGAACCCCAAGGAGATGGGCAGTACATGGTAGAAGCATGCATACAACATAGATCACTGTCTATCACACGGCACCTCACTCACACCCTGATCATTCTCGCCTCAGCCGCTTCGCGAGCTACCGCTTGCGCTTCTTCTTATCTGCGGGCGCGGGTGTCGTCTTCTTAGGAGGGTTAGGACCGGACGCGCCGGCGCCGCCTGGGCGGCAGTTGTCACAAAGCCAAGAGCCCGTCGGCGCGTGCGTCATGCCGAGGCAGGCGAGGTGGAACCACTCGTACGGACAGTCGTCGTTGTCGCAGCCGACCATCTCGCCGTAAGAGACGTTCTGGCAGTAGCAGTAGCGGGGTTCGTTCCTGCGTTCGGTTAGCAAGCGTCAAGCGTAACCAAGGTCGAACAACTCACGGATCAACGTCCAAGCCCTCCGGAATCTTAAGCTCCGGCACCTCGGACGGCTGCTTATCGATCCCGAACAGGCTTGCTTCCTGCGCACTGAGGGCCGAGTCGAGGGCGCGGATGTGGCGATCAATCTGTCGTCAGCTTTTCCTGTCACCTTGAAGCTCACATTGTTATAGGCGCCAACAGCGATGGCGACCTTCTCCTCCCTGTTGCGTACGAGATCGTCGACGAGCTGCGCGATCTCCCCCAGGTTCGGCCGTTTCTGTGGCGGCTGCGAGGTCGAGAAACGGGAGCGCGACGGCGAGTCGGAGGGGAAGAGCGCCGCGGCGAGGCGTGACGGCGAGTCTGGGGGGAAGAGCTGCGATGCGAGGTCTGGTTGAGCTGGAACAGGCGCATCGGGCTCAGTCTTGACTTCTGCCGAAGTTGACACCTGCTCCGCTTCCTTCGAGCGATCGGCGTCTTCCTCGGGGAAGAGAGCTCGCTCGGCCGCGTCTTCCTCGGAATGCGTCTCGTCCGGCCGCGCTTCAGACAGCTCCGTTGGCTTGGCTTCCGGTACATCCGGCTGAGCGCTCTGCGCTTCCGGCTCGGGCTCCTGCAGCTTCGGTACCGACTTCACCAGCTCGGTCCGCCAGGCAATGTACTCGCGTATCCGCTTCTCGAGTTTCTCCTGCTGCGCTGTGGTGTCAGCTTCGACATGCTGGAAGTCTTCAGCTGAAATTTACTCACCGACACTCTCCTGATCCATCTCCTTCAGCAGGCGCGAGTTGCGGTGCAGCTCGAGCGGGAGCTGCTCGACCATCTCGTAGTGGTCCGCCGTGAACTGGGCCCAGAGCTCGAGGATTTTCTCCTGGTCGAGCCCCTCTGTCGACGGCTTGGTCTGCCTCGTCTTCCGTGGCGAGGGAGACTTGTTCTGCTGCGCCTGCGGCCTTGACCGCAGCTCGCGCCGGCGTGGCGGCGACCCCCTCGGCATGGCTACTTGGGTTGTTTTGACCTCTGTCGGTGACGCGCGATCGAGCGGACTTGATCGAGTGGCAAACATGGCTGCGGGCAATTTGGTTCCGTCCCATGGTCCTCTCTACACCACGTGGAAGAGCGAGCCGAGACAGTCACGTGCACTCCAAACCTTATGGGGGCGACATGAATAAAGCCGGAATTGGAACGGAGTGTACGCCCTAAAACAGAACCCTGGTGCCCTCTGTATGCCCTGGGAAATACCGGTTGGACAAGACCGGAGGGGCGTTGGCGGGCGCTGGCGGGCGCTGGCATTCCTCTTGCTCAAGTACGAAAGGGGTCCCAACGCCCAGGGTGCCGGTTGAGCCGGGGTGGGGTGCTTGCAAGTGCTGAACAAGCAGTGAGCGTGGGGCAGGATAGTCTAACTGCGTTAAGGGCGGCGCACAGGGCTGACGTGTCGAACCCTACTCAAGTTTCCAGCCCGAGAAGCTCGGGGGTCGCTTCCAGCGAACGCTATCGGCCAGCGCGGTCAGACCGCCCTCTCCTCCTGTACACCCTCCCCTCATCTGCCTCACCCGCGCCACTGGCTTTTCTCGCCCTGCTCTCGCGCAGTACCCCCGGCCGACGCGTCCAATATGGTCCAGCGACCTCTGTTTCCCCGCAGCTTGATCGCAGCGGAACGCGTCCTTGTCCTTGGCTCCCTCGCTCGCCCCGGCCCTGGCCCTTAAGATCCCTGCCCGTTCACTATCGGCCCCCTCGATCCCCTCCCCTTCCTGCAGTTTCGATGAACGTTACTTGACGAGGTTCCCCTCCCTTGCGTTCTTAGCCACCCCGGCCGAGGCCTAACACAGCCTAATTACAGCTGGGCCCACGTCCACCGCACGTCCGTGTCCCATGGCCATTGCCCATCAATCCTGTCAGTCCTGTCAGTCCGGCACACTAGCAGCGCCGCCAGTTCTTTTCTCGTCAAACACGACCCTCCTTCATTCTCCTAACTCGTCCTAACCTCCTAACCACACTCGTTACTTACTCGATCCCGACAGGCTGCCTCTTGCTGCGATCTGTGCACACCACGCCGAACCCAGCCGCCAGCCTTGCTCCCTGCATCCTGCAGCAATCGACCATCGGCACATTCGTTTCTCCCTTCTCTCTCTTTTATTTGTCTCATCCTCATCTCCCTCCCATCTTGAATCGCTCAGCGAACACCGGCAGGACCCGGTTCTCTTCGACCTCGACACTTCGTCTTCTTCGACCTCAACCTTCGACTCGGCCCCGCCCCAGCCACCACCACCCTCACCCCTCCTTGTTGCCTCTCGGCCGCCCTTCTGTTAACCTTTGTCACGACCCAGCTGTCATCCGCCCCTCTCTCCTTCGCCCTTTTGAACGGATAAGTCGCGTTCAATTCGCCCTCACTCCCGACTTTGCTTGATTGCGATCGGCAGCAGTCGACCCCGACCCCACCTTCCTTCGAACCATCAATCACTCACTATGCGTCTCGTGTCTCTGCTATACGTGCTGCCCCTCGTGGCCGCCACTGTGGCGAATGCCCCGAGGGACCCGCGCCGGCACCATGCTTTAGTCGCCCGAGCAGCCCATGTAGAGAGAGCAGGTGTCCTCGACGACCTCGTGAGTATGGCCGACGACGCCCTGTCCCGGATAGGCGGGGGCTTACCCCAGTTCAACCCCAAAGAGACGTCGTCGACGACTGCAAGCTCAGCTCCGCCTATCGGCACTACCAAGCCCACGACCTCGCCGACGTTGGGCGTTCTCCCGTCCACTCCCGTGACCCCGACACCTTCTGAGACGTCGTCAGTGTCCTCGAGCGGCGGTCCCGACTCGTCCAACCCGCCCTCGCCGTCAGTTAAGCCGTCGTCTTCTTCGCCACACTCATCCGCGGGCTCTTCGTCTTCTAGCTCACCTTCTACGACGTCGTCGTCTTCGGCCGCGCCGTCGTCGTCAGCTGCGCGCTCATCTTCGTCCAGCTCCGCCTCCCCGTCAGCTTCGACCTCGGCCGGCCCCTCGCCTTCCGTCACTTCGAGCGAGTCGTCGTCTGAGGAGCAGCCCACGAGCACTAAGGAAGAGGAGAAGCCCGAGACCAGTGCTTTCGTTTCGACCAACGCCAATGGAGGACTGATCACGATTTACCGTACGATTGAGCAGACGGCGAGTGCGGCCGCCAGCTCTGCAGGCAAAAAGGACGACGATGGTCTCTCCAAAGGCGCCATCATCGGTATCGCCGTCGGCTCTGCTGCCGGTGGTATCGCTCTCATTGCTGGACTCATCTTCCTGCTGACTCGCCGGCGTAACGAGCCTGGCGGCGAGGCGATTCTCTGGCCCGAGCTCAACCACCACGGTGACGCGGACACACATCACGCTCTTCCCGTCAGTGGCAGCGGCTCTCGCATGTCTCTCGGCGACGAGCTGGACGGTCCGGCAGTGTACTATGGCGAGAAGTCTGATGACGGCTACGCGTACTCGCACGATGCGCACGACGTCTCGCCTGCGCTGAACGGTACCGCGTTCGGCGGCTCGGCTTCCTTCGCCGACTACGATCAGCAGTACCCGCAGCAGCCGCACCAGGACTCGTACTACGACCCGGCCGACCACGACTACAGCAACATGCCGCCCCCGGTACAGCCGCGCACCTCGCCGGTGCAGCCGGCTTACGAGTGGGACCCCACGGCCCCGCAGGACGGCTACGACGGATACGCGGGTGTCCACCGCCAGGAGTCGCCCCCCATGACGGGCGTCGGCGCCAACGCCATGCCGGTCAGCTTCAACCCCGCATCCCACCACGGGCAGTACTAGCTCGCTGGCGAGCAGTCCCGTGTAAGTGTAGGCTAGAGGTGTTTGTCATGCATGTTGCTACAATCAATGGGTGCGAGGCCGCAGGGGCGAGCGCCACGCGTCAAGATTTGTGGAGCACACTCGACGCTGCACGCTGCATGGTGCACGCTGATGGTCATGGATTGCAGGCACAGTTAAACATGCCGCGAGTGAAACAGACTAATATGCTGGGACCCCCTAGGGCGGCTTCAGAAGGCACTGGTGCAATGCCTGCTTCGCCAGGTCATCAGCTCAGAAGATAGAAGATACATAGGGGTAGACGGTACATGGGTACATGAGTACGTGTAAGCTTAATGTGGCGTGTTGCGGGACAAAGGTTCTAGCGTGCTGTGCGATAACAGTTGGATGTGGAGGTCATCGTCCTCATCATGAGACGGGTGGTGGGTGATGATGTGTTATTGCGGTGCAGTGGCAAACTTGCGCCGCTTCCGAACTCCACGAACACCAGTCAGATCCATCCGCAGCAGCTGCTCCACATCAATGACGGGCAACTCGCCCGGGTGCGCAGAAACGCGAGGGACGCGAGGGGCGACTGTCTCGGCCCTGAAACTGTCGGCGTCGGCTGCCCGTTCACTTCGGGGCGGTGCGGCGTCGGATTCACGGAGTTCACGGAGTTCAAGGAGTCGGTGGAAGTACGGCCCACCTCCGTCCTCGTTCTTCTCCTCCTGCGGCCAAGCGAAACTGAACCGCGGGCGTTCCTTCTTCCTCATCACTGGTGGTCGCTTGCTGGCTGGCGGCACGGCGCGCGGCGGGCTGGCCGGCTTGCCTAGCTTCACGCCCTGATGTACTGGGAGGAATCGAGGCTCGCGGAGTCCGTTCCGTCCCACTCTTTCTTGCGAGTCCTCTCGCTTTGCATCGGGCGAGCTTGCTGGTGCCCGGGGCGTTGGGAGCGTGTCGGCGGTTTCGGCACGTTGTGCGTCGAACGCTTTCGGCGTACGCGTGATAAAGCCCGGCAAGAGGGAGGGGGAAGGCGCCGCTTGTGGAGCCTGAGGGGCTGGAGCGATTCGTGGGCGGCGGATACGGACGTTGTGTCGTTTCCTTGCTGGGGTAATGTAGTTCACCCTCATTATACTATGAGTAGGAGGCGGGTATCGGGGTATGGAGTATCGATTACTGGTCGGATATGAGATATCAGCTGTAAGTGAGCGATGGGAAGATGAGCGCGCGTCAAGAGTTGATTAGTGCGGTCCGGCAAGCAGCAAGCGAACGAGTGGTCGTTAGCGTGTCCGAACAGCTGTCCGCGCGACATGAGTGGCCGTCCGCCGCCGAACAGCCGTCGTTGCATAGAGAGAACCAAATAGCATACCACGAGATCGCAAACGCTCTAGTCGAGTTTCTTCGTTCTCTGGAATCCGCGAGGACTGATGTCAGCTGGGCAGGGATCAAAGCAGCTTGCAGAGAGCTTTATCTTGCGCCCCCTCGTAGTTGAGGGATTGGGGATCACAAGCGATCACGAGATCGCTGCGCTTCTTAAAGGAGCACACCTTGCTGCGCCGCTCCAGAGAGCGCAAGCTCGCAGCACTCGCTGCGCTCGCATACTCACGATTCAGTCGCGCTCGATCGTCCCACGGCCTGCAGCGGCGTCCTCGGCCTGCTGTCCGGCTTGAGCTCCTCGGCAACGGCGGCCCTCTCGGCGACAATGGGGGTACTCATCGGCTTGCTGGCGACAGGGACAGCGATGGGCTGCTTCTGCTTTTCAGGCTGAGCCGTCGCCTTCTTCGTGACGACGACAAGGATGTCTGAGGTCAGCTCTATGCAAAGACGCCCAGCTATTCCACCTCTTGTCGCGAGACGACGTCAGATCGGGAGGCTACTCACAGACGATGGCGAGGAAGGCGGCAACAACGGCTCCCGCCGTGGCAACATCAAATGTGGCTCTTTCCGTTAGCTATTGCACCGACTGGCGAGCTCACCCCATGATGATTCTGCTTGCTGCTTGCTGATGATGTGGAAGTGACCAGGTCCGACGATATGGCGTCAGGACCGCTCGACCGCTCACGCGCGTGCAAGTGTCCATAAATTTGATCCCGCTCGGACATGAGCTCCGCCGGTGTCCGGCTGTCCGGGCCGACGGCCTCGGACTTTGGGGAAGGAGGGTCGTCGCCGCTCTGCTGTCTGCATATGCATATTTGGTTGAAGTAGCATTGAACCAGTCAAGTTCTGGGAGCTGTGCAAAGAAGGGAGCGGGTCGCTCACAAAGTCGCGCTCTCGCGCTCACGGACCGCTCGCCGACACGGGCAACTTGCTTTAGCCGACTGCTATGACGCTTGCTTGGCCCCCTCTGGCACACCTGATGCACAATGCAAGAACTGACTACAGTGCCCTCGACCACATCGCGTGCTGCTCACACTTACGGGTGTGCACCGGTGCACGTCGATGCACACTCAGCGCCTCGCAGCGTACGTGGCGAGAGTGACATATGCCGGCTGATGCAGCCAGGTGCGGGGCCTAACGTGCCCTGACGAGCCGAAGCACCCATCTCGATGGCGTTGCCCTTCCTTTAGCCCGACTTTGACTCTGCACTTATCCCCACCGTCATCGAGTCCGCGCTCTCGCTCGCTCGCGTTCATGGCCGCGACCCAGTCCGCATACCGATAGCCATCTAACATACACCTAGCCCTACCTCGATATCCATACCGCCGCCTGCCTCGGTCTTCTCGGTCCTCGGTGCAAGGGTCTCGCCGCCCACTGCCCCGCCACGACACCGGCCGCCGCCATGTCGTGGTTTCCTTCACGCATCAGCAACATCGTCCACACACTTGTGTATTCTCTCCCGTCACCGAATGAGACGAGCGCAAACGTCACCAACTCCACTATCAACGGCACACTCGCCAATGCGACCGCAATCGCTTCAGAAGAGAAACTGAAGAAGGAGGCGCTCGTCATCCCTCTCGCCTTCGCGGGCGGGAAGTACGGCGCTGTCCTTGTCATTGTCGTGAGTGCAGCTCAAAGGTTCTTGTCGTAAACGCTGACCGCCAGGCCATTCTGCTGAATCGTATCCACCACGTCGTCCAGCGACCGCGCCCGCCGCCGCCGCCCCTTCCCCACCCGCCCCTCGGATGGTACCGTGATCTGCGGCATCGTGTCTCGCGCGCCTTGACGTCGCCCAAGACGGCCAGCTACCTGCGCATACCAGGTCTGCTGGCGCTGGGTCGCGCATGGCTCCTGTTCTCGGTCATCACGCTGCAGGTCGCGAACCTGTGGCCGCAGAATCTTGTGAAGCGTCTCGAGGCCGCGCACTGGTCGGCCAGACCACTGACGCCGCTCGTCGCCCCGTTCGCGCACTCGCTCGCACACACGACCGATCTCCTTGGCTCATGGGGGGGACACCAGGAAATGGAGAGTGTGTGCTGGAGTGTCTTCCTCTGCGTCTGCATCGGCCTCATCTGCGAGGCGCTGGCTAATGGCCTCGATCGAGCGTGAGTTTAGAGCAAGTGTCGGTGAACTGACATGCAGTCGCCGCAGAGACGCAGGCGCCAGCTTCAACCTGTTCGGCTTCTCGTTCCTCTGTCACTTTTACTCGTCGCCCGTGACACACCACTACAACCCGCCTAACGTCACACATGGACGGCCAGACGTCCACGCCCTGTTTCAGCTCTGGCTTGGTCTCACAGAGGTGAGTTTAGCTTTTCTTCCAACCGTAACTGACGCCAGCTTACCTGGCTACAAGCTATCGAGCTGTCGCCTCGTCTCAGGCGCAACCAGCTGCTGCCGACAGGAATCTGCGGAGCCCTCAGCTTGACGCACTTCTTATACGTTTTGACGACCTCGCCACTGCGCTTCCCGTCATACTCGTTTGTGACGCACATGCTGGCGCTTCTCCTGACGATCGTCATCACGTGCACGGTTGTGCTTCGGGCGTTCACGCATCTGTTCACTCTAGGACACATCCCTTCCCCCATCTGGGTCAACCTTCTCCCGCACGAAGGCGCGATCCCCAGCGCAGAAGACGATGTGGGTGTAGCCCTCCTCAAGCTCGGAACCGCCTGCATCGAAGCGACCTCGTATTCTGGTCTCCGCAACGAGCTCGCGCCAATCCCCGAGCCGCAGCCGTTCGTGCGTCTCTCGGGTGCTGGATGCGACGACATGGGACGACCGAAACAATCGAACGGCTTCGGCGGCCGCATTGATGACATTCAAGTCGCCGAGTTGACCGACCCCCACTCTGAGAGCCCATATTACCGCGAGTTGCGCAAGTTCTACAAGGCGCTTGGATCGCTCATGAAAGATGTGTTCATGATGGCCCTCCTCTCAACACCGGTCGGACGCAAGATCTACACCTCTGTGTGGAGGGCGTGGTACGCTCGTTGGTGGTACGGTCCGCGTCACTGGAAGTTCTGGCGCCGCGCTGCCTGGCGTGGACCTCGTCGCCGTCGCTACATCCCTGAGCCGCCCTCACTGGCCAATTGGCCGACCTCGGGCTGGTCAAGCGCGGTGCGGGTGCGACCTGAGGTCGTCCCTGAGGTTGTCGTGGCCGAGCATGAGGACAAGCCGCAGTACACCTTTGACCAGGTACTGCGCGGCGAGGTTGTCATCGAGGACGACGAGGACGAGGCGGGTGACTGGGTCGACGAGGTGTCTGACAACGAGTCGGACACCAGCGACACGGAGGACGACGGACAGCCTCAGCCCGACGACGACCACCAGATCGCACTGTACCAAGACCTGGTGCAGGAGGACGGCGCGGCGCTGCAGCCCATTCTGCTCGCACACCTTACGAGCGGTGCACCTCTGACGCGCCGCCGCTACAACGCGCTGTCGAAGCGCCAGACGAGCTCGGATCCTTTCGCTGCCGCCGTGGCGTCTCGCCGCGCCGAGGTCACGAAGGTTAGCGGAGGCGACGAGTGGGACGAAGAGCGCCGCCGCGCGTGTGTCGTGTGCATGACGCAGCACCGCGACGTTATCCTGTGGCCATGCCGTTGCCTGCTCATGTGCAACGACTGCCGCGACAGCCTCGCTGCCCGCCTGTCGGCCAAGGACCATGTGTGCCCGAACTGCCGGACCAAGGTGGAGGGGTACTCTAGAATTTATGTGCCCTGAAGACGTTAAGACTTTCGACTGTCTCAAGTTGTATGCATTTCTCTCGTGTTGAAATTTGGCCGTCTACACTGGACTAAGGCTGGTGCACGATGGTGCGCATGGTCTGTAGTAGTGGGTGACGGAAATAACCGGAGGTAAGAATACGTGGCCCCCAGTGGGTACATGAACGTTTCGAGGGGTGGTTTGGTACGGCGTCGCTCTGAGTGGCTCAGAAATTTGAGGAGACCCTAGGCGCCATGAGCTGCCAGATCCTGTCTGGCCAGACTAGGTTGGGTAGGCTCCGGACTGCCTCGCGCTGCCTGCCTGTGAACCGGAGTACTGCACCACCATTCCTCCTACGCGCATCAACTTTTTATTGTGCGTGTGTGTCTTGTCCTCTCCTCTGCAACCCAGCAACTCTTGACATTTCTTCGACTGCGGTCACTCCAAAAGGCGACAACCGAACTTGAAAGCGCAGATAACCGTCTGAAAAAGCTTTCATTTCACCCAAGCGCCAACTTTATCTTTTCCCCTCCCCTAAACCTCCCCGATTACATCAACGAGCAGGCATCTGCTCAAGGCGCACGTCGCTACATTTTCACCATATCCACTCCCACTCCCACCACCCCCGCACGCCCTGCAAAGGACACCAAGATGTCGACCGTCAACACGTCCATCAAGCTCTTCACCGGTTAGTACGACTGTCTGCTGCGTGAGCCTCTACGAGCTCTGCAAAGAGTCGTGTGGGCGGGACAAATTTGTGGTGCCTTAGGCCTCATTAAGCCGGAGCTGCTGTGCCAAGCAGTGGAATTTTGGAACCGAGCTTCCGGTTCCCAGCCCCGACAGCGATGGCGGCACCGGCCGAGCCGGCGGCGTCCACGGCAATGTCCACAGCGACGAGCGCTGCTGCTGGACGCTGCTCCGAACGCTGCGTGAGCGAATCCGGGGCCGCACCGTCTATCGGAGCTGGCTGGGGCGGTCATTCATGGGTCAAGCCCTCAGGGGAATTCCCTATCGTCCGCCCACCTCAGCCATCGTCTGAGGCTCTAGTGGCCATGCGAGTCTGCTTCCCCCGATACGAGAGACGGAGACGGCGAGCTGTGGTCTTGTGAACCCGAGCTGATAGCAAGGTACCTCGCACCCCGAGCTGGCTCACCTCATTGCCAAGCGTCTCGGCATCCCGGTGTCCCGCGCGAACGTGATCCAGCCCCCCTCGGGTGAGACCAAGGTCACCATTGTCGAGTCTGTCCGTGACTACGATGTGTACATCCTGAACACGGTGAGTACGACGGGGTTCTCGGGCGTTATCGTATTTCCCGGTGGTATCGGTTGTTGCGGTGAATCTTCGCTCCGAACGAGCGCTGCGCACGAGACCTCTTTCCAGTTATCTCGAATGACCACTAACAAGTGACAGGGCGCGGGAGCGGTCAACACGTCGTTGATGGAGCTGTGCATCATGATCCACGCGTGCAAGATTGCGTCGGCTCGCCGCATCACGGCCATCATCCCTCACTTCTTCTACGCGCGCCAGGACAAGAAGGACAAGTCGCGTGCCCCGATCACGGCCAAGCTCGTCGCCAACATGCTCCGCGAGGCCGGCTGCGACCACGTTATCACGATGGACCTGCACGCGTCGCAGATCCAGGGCTTCTTCGACGTCCCCGTTGACAAGTGAGCTTGTTTGCCGTCTGATCGAGCTAACGTCAGCCTGTACGCCGAGCCGTCGATGATCAAGTACATCCGGGAGAACATTGATGTCCAGAACGTTGTCATTGTCTCCCCGGACGCTGGAGGTGCCAAGCGCGCTACGTCGATTGCCGACCGCCTGAACGTCGAGTTCGCCCTGTTCCACAAGGAGCGTAAGCGCGCCAACGAGGTGTCCCGCATGGTCCTTGTCGGCAGCGTCAAGGGCAAGGTCGCCATCCTCGTCGACGACATGGCCGACACCTGCGGTACGCTCGGCCTTGCGGCCCGCAACCTCCTCGAGGCCGGCGCGTCCAAGGTCTACGCCATCGTCACCCACGGTATCCTCTCCGGCCCCGCGCTCAAGTGCATCTCGGAGTCTGGCATGGAGAAGCTCGTCATCACGAATACGATCCCGCAGGGCGACAACCTCGAGAAGTGCGACAAGATCGAGGTCGTCGACGTCTCCCCCGTCCTCGCCGAGACCATCAGGCGGAGTCACTTCGGAGAGTCAGTCTCGTACCTCTTCCACGAGGTGCCGTTTGGCAACGGCCTCTAAGGCGCAGATCGGCCGCCAGGCCGATTGTAGCTGGTCGAGGCTGAGCCTGTCCAGGCTGGATCGGACTCGGCCTGATCGGCCGAGATCGGCTGTCTGGAGGGGGAAGGCGGAGGGAGTAGTGTCCGCTCGCAGCACACACACGCGAGCTGTCTGTAGAAGTTAGAGGGGTGGCACGGTGAAGGCGATTTGTACAAAAAACAACGTCAACAAACACGTTGCATCACGCTTGGAAATGCAGAATCATAGAGCATAGGGATACAGCGAGCGTTGCGCAGCAGAGCGGCGCAGTGTAAGAGTGTCGACAGCAGAATCGCTATCTGGTACAGTGGACGAGGCAGGTAAGAGGAAGTCACATGCGGAGAAGATCGTGCCTTGCTTGTGGCGATCTTGTTCCAGAAACAGGTCTCCAGACCCGCCACGGCCATCAGAACCTCACTCAGCGTTGTGACGGATGCAGTGACCACCATGGAAACCCCAAGCCGACATTGGTAGGCTCAAAAACTCCTCACCTAAGGCCTTTCATGGCATGGCAGACGACCTGATCGAAGTCCGGGCGGCGCGAAAGGTCGCGAGATAAGAACGTTAAGGCGCTTGATTGTCAAGATGTGCTGTGGAGCCCTGCGACGGTAGCTGGACGCTGACACACCGAGACAAACAACGAGGGGAAAGGAATGAGGTGCGGTGCTGACCGCATGCCGGTTCTTAATGCAGCTCGAACCCCTTGCCCATCACTCTTCGAAGCAAATCGTTATGGCGACTCAGGGTTTCAGCATCCTTCGTGTCCGCAGAGAGGTGCTCTCCGAGTCGATCTGGCACAGCCTCATCGCCGCGCCCAAGTACACGCAGTTGTCCGGGGGCAGCAAACCCGTTAAGAACCTCGCTTGTCCGTTACCTTGGTTTCTCTGTCCATTCACCCGGGCGGTCACCGAGCCTCATGTTCTAGCCACCGAAGCCGCAGCCACAGAGGCGGCGCAGAACATTGCGGAGGTCATCGGCGCGCACTTTATCGAAGACACCATGACCAACAAGTGCCACCCGAATGCGGCGGCAGCAGAGCGCGACTTTAACATCTTCCACGCTGTGTAGTCGGAATACGTGAGCGAGCCGCCCGACACGACTGCCGGGCACGACAGCTCTGGAATCGACGCCCTCTTCAACGTGGAGTCTTGTAGCTGTGGTACCTGTTACATCATCATAACATGCTCACCTGATGTACAAAGTCTAACGAGAGTATGCTTGTCTACGGAGGTTAGGGCTGGTTGTCGCAGCTCGATGCGGGTGGAGGCCCCGGCCCAAGCCCAGGGAGGCGCGGTCACGTGACCCCGATGGTAGGTGGAGGTAGGGATGGCGAAGTTGTTCGTGGCAACTCGTCGAGGTGGATGAGGAAGGAAGGGGGGTTTCTAGTTCTCCGGGCTGGCAAAGCAGACCAGCAACCCGCTGAAAGCCTTGATGAGGACCGCGACCATGATGACGACCCAGCTCGCAGTCCAGCGGTGGAGGACGGCACCGATGAAACTCCCGCCCAACATGGCGACGACGTATATCAATCGTCTGTTCCTCGGTCCTGCCTTCGGATTGTTCCAGCTTCTGAACAGATACTGGTCCGCAACGAAATCTACAAACGCACTGGTCATCGGTGCAGAGGGAAGTTCAGCGCAGGCGCTTTGTCTGGCCATCACGACTTGAGCGCCGGACATGTAGGCGAAGAGGAAGAGGACGGCCCACTCGTTCTTGGCGCCTACGCGGGTCCCGGGCGGTCCGTGCGGGGAAACGAACACGGCGCATACAATGAGAAGGAAGCACTGCCCGAAAATAGTGATTAGGAGCCAGTACCTGCGCCTGGGGCCAAGAAAGTTGCCAAGGTGGCCCATGAGGAAGGCTCCGGCGATGAAGCCCGCGAAAGACACGCCTGTCAACAATGCCAACGTCTTCGCGGCTCCCACAGCGGCCAGAGTCAGGACTATCGCGTTTCCCGTCTGGTTCGAAGCGAACGTCTGGAAATCGGCGTACGTCGTCGCGTCGAGAACGCCTGCGGACAGGGCTTGCGTGACCAAACAGGGCACGAGCGACATCGAAGCCACATCCTCCATCGCCCAACGGTGCAGGGTGCACGGCTCGTACTCGTTCACGAGGCCCATGCCTAACTCCGGGTCCTCGCGCGTCTTCTTCGGATCCGGGTACGGCTTCATGTCCGCCGGGACGTGCTGCGTCTCCTGGTCAGGGTACGGTTTCTCGTCGGGTGGCACCGAGGAGCTCGACGACATCGACGCGCGGTCCCTTCCTCCTTCTCCTCCACCCTCTCCTCCTGCTCCCGCTCCACCAGCCCCGATCGCCGGTGATGGCAGGGGCGACAGTGTCGGCGATTGCGAAACAGTCGGGCGGCGCTGCGTCACGCTCTGCCCCGGCTTTTCGCTCATGTACTCTGTCGATCCTCGCGCCGGGATCGAGGGAGAAGTGGGCACGTGCTGGTCCCCGTCCATATTGCCTGGTTCCTCCGTGAAGGGGTGGTCGACTGGGCGGATGCGCGCGACGGCGCCGAAGCTTGGCGAGCCCACCACTGGTCCGGGAACATGTGGCGTCTGCAGTAGTGACATCGGGAGCGACAGCCGGCGTCCGGATGCCGAACGCTCCGGCACCGAGATACACTGGTGGCATTCGTGGGGGTGGGTCGAGGACCGCGAGTTGCGTTTTGGTCGTAGCATCGTGTTTCGAGCGTTGAGGGAATCGAGCAGGTGGCAAGCGTGGGACTGGGGGAGAGAGTGTGGGGATAGAGTGAGGGAGAGGGGGGAGGGGGTGCACGGCTAGGCCGTGTCAGTGGCGGTGGCGCTGGGGCTCGAAGTCGAGGGTGTCAGTTCGAGTAATTCGAGTAGTTTGAGTAGTTCGAGTAGTTCGAGTAGTTCGAGTAGTTCGAGTGGTTGGAGTGGCCGAGTGGTTCGAGGCTCGAGTGGTCGGTCGAAGCCGAAAGTGTCGTAGAGGTTGGAGTGCGTGTGTCAACAAGCTGTCTGGGCGATGGAAGGTTTGCAGTTGCCGTAACTGTGGAGCCGGTGTCCGCTGCTTGGGTCTGGGTGCTATAAGTCTGGGTGAGAGTTATGTGCCAAGAATGCCCAGCCGTCGAGTGCCAGATACTAGTGCGCTGTTCGTGAGTTTCGTGAGGTCGAGTGCGAGTTGGAAGGATTGTCAGAATTGTCCAGAATTCGAGATTGCAGCGGCTTGTCTGGTGACTGACCCCTCCCCACACTGGAGCAGAAGCCGTAGTCCGCACCCAGTTCCCTGAGAAGGATGCAGCGGTGATCGCGCGGGGAATGCATGCAAGACATGCAAGGTCCGAATGTTTGCGGAGCTCGTAGGGGAAGAGAGAGCGAAGGCGAAGACGAGCGATGGGGAGGGGGATATGACGCTGATAGCAGGTCGGACCCTGAGATGGATTCGGAGCCCATTCGTATTCGCTTGGACACTTTTCCAACGCAGCCTGTTCCTCACGCTGCAGTATGAGTGCCGGTTCGGCATTCTCCCACGTGGAAGCATATTCAGGCTCAACATCAAAAGAAATGGCCGTGAATGCCGAATACAGCATGCCTAGGCTGAGCGGATTAGGAACGGGTAAGGAGCGGATATGGCCGGATTTGACCTTGCAATTGGGCAGGCTGGAATCAGCTGCCCAAGCATCGACTGCTTTCCCACGGTGATGGCGCTCACACAGCCCATCCAAGACCAGACCTCCCGGAGACCGCCGGTCTGGCCACACCGCGCGCAGCTGGCCGGTAGTCACCACCGACGTGCCGGGTCCGAAAGTTCTGGCCGGCCCAAAGTTGCCCGGTCGCAATCGTCAGCTGCTGTGTCTAGGACACCTTGATTGCTAAGCTACAACCAGCACATGCATCCTCTCCATCCCTCACCAGATCACCATGGGTGTCACCGTCCACCACCTCCAGGCCTCGCGCTCCGACCGCCTCTTCCTCCTCCTCGAGGAGATGGCCGCGCCCTACGACGTCACGGTCCACTTCCGCAACAAGACCGGCCAGGCGAACGCGTCACTCGCCCGGGCCGTTCCTCTGGGCAAGGTGTGTCTTCCCTCCCTGGCTTCCTGCTTTCTGGGCCTGCTCCTGCTTTCAAATGACATTGCCCCCCTGATTCCAGCTGACGTCTGGCCCCCGCCGCCGTGATCGACGGAGAGACAGTGATCGAATCCGGCGCGATCGTCTCCGCCCTCATTCGCAAGTTTGGCGCCGACGCCCCAGCCACCTTCGAATACCCCGAGTCGCCGACGTCGGCATTCTGGTCCACGTTCAGCGAGGGCACCCTCATGCTGAACCTGCAGCCTACCGTTGTCACTGCGCGCGTGGCCGCGGGTCTGAAGTCGACGCTGACGGACGAGGGCGAGAAGCGCGGCGTGGATAAGCTGAAGAGGGCCCTGTTCGGGGTCGCAGTGCAGAACGTGAACAATGCGCTGAAGTACGTCGAGCAGTGGTTGGAAGGACACGAAAACTTTACGGGCAACGAGAAGATCGGGTCCGGCGACGTCATGATGTACTTCGCCCTCGCGATCGCTTATGGTAACGGCAAGGGGCCGTACAAGTATGGACCCAAGACGGTCGCGTGGATAAAGAAGATTCTGGACCGGCCTGCATTCAAGAAAGCGATGAAGCGGAGGGACGACGAGGAGAAGGCCCAGAAGGCGAACCTGTAACATCACCTGTCTCAAAGTCAAGTAGTACATCCAGCCTGTCAGAGCCATTCTCAATCTCTCTATGTATACATGTATACGGTGTCTGTCTAGAGCTTCTCAAGCACCGAGAACGAGTCCAGCTCCCTCTCGACGGGCGGGATGGCGTCCTTGTCGAGGGCGCCTTTGATCGCCCTCCGGCTCAGCTCGACGAGCTGCTTCTCGGAGAGGCCAAAGTGCTGCGCGGCGTGGTAGTGCTCGTCAGAGCTCTTGGCTCCAAAGACGCCAACATCGTCCGTGCCGAGCGAGATGCTGTCGCCATTATTCCACCACCATCCGAAGTGGTGGTCGCCATGAGTAGGCTTGCCCCCATTCTCCTTCGCCGGGAGCATGTTCGCGAGGACGTTGCAGGTCAAACACAGTTCCGGCGCAATGTTGCGCTTCACGAGCTCGTCGCGGACAGACTCGGGGAGGTGGATCGCGTGTCCGACGCGACGAGGGTTCCAGCGCAGCATGACGTCGAGAGTTCCGTTCTCAGCCTGCTTCGGAATCTCGCCAAAGTGCACGACGGCGGGGAGGTCCTCCTTCTGGCACCGCTCGAAGACGGGGTCCAGAGCGGTGAGGTCCTTCGCATTGTTCGGGTCCCCGCAGACATCGACGCCGACGACGATCGGCGGGAAGGCAGATGAGCGGAGACGCAGGGCCGTGTCAACGACCCAGTCTGCGTCCTCCCGGTTGTGTTTTGCCTGGTCGATGGAGAGGATCAGACGCACGCGCATCCCGTTCTCGTCGTTCCAGCGCTTGATCTCGTCGTGGATCAGCTCGACTGTCTCCTCTGCACTCGCGTCTGAGAGCGCGCGCGGAGTCGTGCGGAGCTCAAGGTACGTCACCCCATCAGCCGCGAACTCGGACAACAGCGCCGGAATCGCGAAAGCAAGAGCCTCGCGCGTGTTCACCAGCTCGTAGATGTAGTTGTTGAAGTGGGAGAAGAACCTTATGTCAGCGTCAGCGGCTAAGGGGGAACTCACGTCGAGATGTCCTGCGCCTGCGACGGATCGGCGAGAGCCTCCTCGGGCGGCGCGAGGCGTTCCTGAAGTTGCTTGGGCGACGCGTCGTAGATGCTCTGGAGGACGTCGCGAGAGATACTGCCGGAGAGATGCGCGTGCAGCTCCACCTTGGGCAGGCGCTGGCAGAACGCGAGGTCGGGACGGTCTTGGTGCATCTTTGTTGTTGACAGGGATATGGGAGATGTCAAACTCGAAATGAAGGCGGAGCAATGTTGACTCGACCTGGGCGGGGTATTCGAAACCGGCGCGGTGAGATTTTACGGGGCCGGGCCCGTGAGTTGATTCAGTCTGGGATAGAGCTGTCGCGAGGATGGAAGGGTGAACTGGGAGCGCGGGCAAAGAGGAGAGGAAGACGCGAATTGTCAGAGCATGACCGAGTTGATGTCATCGACATCAGTCGGCAAATTACAGTTCGCCGTTGCCGTTTCCGGAAGGTCACGCCGCGAACCCGGAACGCACGCACTGAGGACTTCTGGTCGACGCTGACCACACCGAAGATCCTCAACCACTCTCGAGAGAACTCTTGTCATGTCCAACTGGGAGTGAGGTGACCTGCAACCAGAACACATACCGGCACACCGAGGTGTGCACGGTCGCAGGAGTTATCGCACAATGGACTAGACCACCCGCGGCCAGGTACCGCCCCAGCCCAGTGAAGGGTCTCGACGTGACTGATTTTTCCTTTCTACCGCCGTCCAGCGGCCCGAGTGACTTATCGTGACACAAGCTCGCACAGACCGCGATCCTCGCTCCGCCTGGGCGGGCAGTAGTCGCTCTTCACGCCATCGCATGTGACCCTGTACTCTTCGAGGCGCAATATAAGCAGGGAAGTCGGTGCCCCTCTCTTGTCAACACACACATTCCTCCCTCCTCAACACTGCTCGCACACACAAAACTCAAGTCCACACGCCCACACCCGTTATCAGTCGCAACCGCACAAGCCATCAAGCCGTCAAGCCTCTAAGCCCCACTGGAGTTGTAAGTTTG
Organism: Trichosporon coremiiforme; assembly: GCA_039545355.1. Lineage (NCBI taxonomy): Eukaryota > Fungi > Basidiomycota > Tremellomycetes > Trichosporonales > Trichosporonaceae > Trichosporon > Trichosporon coremiiforme. Next base: position 469,636 of record BCJJ01000023.1, read on the forward strand.
CCGGCTTTGCTCACCAAGAAATTTCACACTCCGCAGGTGCCCTCAAGCCTCCGCACGCAACCCGAGCTCGAATTTCAAGCCATAAACCGAGCGACCTCTACGTTTCTCACTCTCCAAGTCAACGATAGTGTAAGTAGTGTAAGCTGGTTGTTTGCGATAGCGGCATAGCTGACCCCCAGCACCAGCACCATGGCCTCGAACGCTCTCTGGGCCCGCTCTCTCACGCGCTCGCTCCGCCGCAGCGTCTGGGTTATGCGGTCCAAGCGCCGCGACCTCGAGCGCCGCTGGTCTCGGCGATGATTTCGGCCGCCGGCCGCTCGCCCCGTTTGAAAGCTCGACCATATACCCGTTGTACAGTCATCATACCCGAAAACTAATAGAATGCAGCCAGCATGTGTAGACCTTATGCCCTGTGAGTGTTCGCTTTGGGGATGTTTGGTCTGTCTGGGGCGTTACTGGGAACGGCAGGAACGGCGATGAGGAATGAGCTAGTGAGTGAGTGGAAGTGATCGGCCGATCTTCCGATCGCCAAAGGGGCTCTGCACATCTGTCTCAAAGCGGGGTCCTCTGCGGCGACCTCCTTTGACCTCACCTACATCGATATAGGGGCCACACTCATACATGACCGATACTTATGATACTTATATTACTTATTGCTTCCTGTCCTTGCAGCTCAAGCTGGTTCACCCTCGCTACCGCTCGGGTGGGTAGCTTACTTGTCGGTAGGGAAGTTCTTCTCCTTGCAGAAGCGCTCGCCGAACTCCTTGCCCTTGACGATAGCAATGGCCGCGATGCCCTTGTACTCAGAGCTAGTGGCGTTGACGAGGCACTCGGAGCAGTCGAAGAGCTCCTGCGTGGCGGCACAGCCGGTCTTGATGCACTCGTCGTCCTTGCCGAAGGGCTTGCAGCCCTTGGTCGTGAGCTCGTTGTAGAGATCGACGATCACGTGGCACTTGGGCTTGCACTCGTCGGCGATGTGGGGAGCAAGGTCGATCTTGTAGTCGTCATTGCGCTTGACGAGGTCGGCGTTGAAAGCCATGGCGGCGGAGGCGGAGACTGGGGTCAGCTTGAAGGAGAGGAGAGGGCTTACTGAGGGCGACGGCGGCAAACTTCATTGTGACTGTAGTGGAGTGAGAGGCGGTATTGTTGCTGGTGTTGGAGAAGCAACGGGCAGGTCGCTTTTATAGCTTCCTGGGGAGAAGAGCTTGCCCATATCGGTGTATTGCCGTTGCCCATTAGACATAGCGGACACTGATTCGAGTTGCTGCGTTCGAGGCAGCGGTGGCAGTAAGGTGGTGGAGTAACCAGTCTCCTGTCTCCTGCGTTTCGAGACGCCAGCGACAACCGCCACAGACTCTAAGCTTTGGTGAACTTGTGCGCAAGCTTTCATCTGCGACTACTGCGACAGTTTCACTGTGGCAACGGGACGAGCCTCACTCACTCGCCCTTCTGAAGAACATCAGTGTTTGATTCCGATACATGAAGTCCACATGGGCAGCGTCTACTAGGCGCTTCTACTCACGGTATGCGTAGGTCTGGAAACGTGGGTATCCAGACTTGACTGTGATGTTGTCGACAGCTTGGAACGCGATCCCCACGTTTCAGTGCCGCCATCACGAATGTTTCAAATCTGATAAGCCTTGGCCCGAAACTCGAGGCGAGTGAGATCATCGGCGACCTCCTCAGCTGGCTCCCGTGACGTATCTCGTCGCTGTTCTCTATTCGCTCCACACTCCGACCGATACAAGCGGTGGCTTTGGTGACTGTTTCAGAGCGCGTGTTGGTTCATCGCAGAATCGGACAGAGTTGGACGCCCAGGAACCCGACGTCCATGACACGGGCGACACATCCAAAATCTAAGCTTGACGATGTTATCGCCCCTCCTCCACCTCTTCTTCTACCGGGCAGCGCCCGGAACGATCCCAGCGCAAGCACTGAAATCGAGACCAGCGGCGTAGCGGCGCCCGGACCTTTCTTGGCATTCTTGGCGTGCCATGTTTGGCTCCTTCTCCTGGTGTCTGAGGACTCCTCCGTTGAGCTTCATGCGTAGCTCCTCAAGTTTGATCGGGTTCCGGCCACCGCGACGGCCCAGGTATACCAAAGCGTGGCTTCGACGATTGATACGGCGGGCAATGGGCAGCGGGAAGTCACTCCCGTCACCGAAGCAGCTCGGAAGGTCATTCACGGGAGATCTCTTCGAACCGCGCTTCACTCCCTTTAAGGAAGAGTAGACCAACGAAGGAGCTACGCATGGGTCCGTCGACTGGTAGCCCAGTGCCTTTGCTCGTTACGATACCAACCTCGCGGTCGCCCCCCCCCCCGCGAGTCGGACTGTCGGGCTGCAGTGGAGATCGGTGAACTGGTGGCCGCTGCAAAGCGGCCAAGATCTGGACATGAGAACGCCTGGATACACAGTGGAGCACGGTCTGGAATGACCGTCTGGATTGAATCGAAGGTGGTTCTGAGTTCACCCAGCTCATGATCTGAAACGCTCACGTCCTCGTGGCACTCGATTGTAGGCGTACGTCTTGGACATACGTCGCCACTCGTGGTCTTGGTGACTGTCTGAGGGCACTGGAATTGTCATCTGAGCCACCCAGACCTGAGCTTGGGACTGTGGGTTGAGCGTGGTCATGGCGACTGTTGCAGGTTGGAGTCTGGAAGGGCTTGGCCCGCAATGTCAGTACCTGTTAATGAGCTTTGATCAAAGTCAGCATCACACTCTTGCCCATGGTCGCGGACGTTGAGTGAACGTCGTAATCTAAGCAGCCGGCCATACTCGCTGATTACCAGCTTCGCGAGACTCTGCGTGTCTTTAGCCCATCTCCTGCCAGTGAGATGACAAAGCCCCGGGATGTCGCAATCTGCCGTGCGACGCTTGGTGAGTTCGCAGTGTCAGTCCTGTCTGTGAGTAACCCTACTACGCGCCGCAATGGTGTAGGCAGATGGACCTAGATTTACAAAGCACTCCTGATCTATGACTTGCAACCTGCTATCAAGTTTCCCATTTTGATGTCTGTCTGCTGTCTGCTGTCTGCTGTCTGCTGCTATCGTCGAACTATCGTATTACGTTTGTTTTTGAAAGTCGAGGGGAGAGGCGGTGACTGTTCTCTGCGCCCTCTGAACCTATTTACAATATACCATTAGGAAAAGGAAAGAGTGAAAGGAACGGTGGGGGCCCCATGGCCAGCGCTTAGAGAATGTAGCGGAAGGCAGGGTGGTCGTCGCCCAGGTTGAGGATGTCGTTGCGCTCCATGCCCGTCAGACCCCAGCGGTTGAGGTACTCGGGGTCGTCGATGTTGTGCTTCTCGTTCTCCTCGACAGGGCCGAACTCGCGCTCGCGCTTCTTGTTGGCGTACTTGAGACCGATGTAGATGATGAGCGACGTGATGCCGTTCATGGCGACGAAGGCGAGCGCGGTGGAGTGGCCCGGGATGTAGCGGGGCTTGTCCTGGTCGCGGTACACGACCGAGGCAACGATACCTCCCGAGTTACCGCAGGAGAAGATTAGTCCCATGGCAGTCGCCTTCTTGTAGTGACCGTAGATGTTGTTACCGCACCAGGTGATCGTCGTCGCGATGAGCGGCGCGATGGCCATGGTCGTCAGGAACACGGCGAAGTAGCGCGCGCCGACCTGGTGCAGCGGCACAGTGATCAGGATCAGGTAGCCGATGACTCCCATCGTGGCCCAGAACATGTTGAAGAAGCCGCGCTTCATGACCTTGTCCGAGAAGTAGGCGGTGGCCATGGTCGTGATGAAGGCGACGGCGTAAGGAGGGACGGAGAGCAGGAGCGACTGGGCGGTGGTCCAGGTGCCGAGCTGCTGGACGATCGAGGGGACGAAGAGAGACTGCGAGTAGATGCACTCGGCACATCCGATGTAGCAGAGCATGTAGAGGATAGTCTTCCAGTCCAAGATGCCGCGGATGACCTCCTTCTTGTTGAACTTGCCGCCGCCGGCGATACCAGTGTCGTTGCTCAGACGGTAGTGAACGAATTCTCGCTCAAACTCGGTCAGGAACTTGGCGCGGTCGGGCCAGTCGTGCACCATCCAGAATGACGCCGCGGCGACAACAAACGTCAAGAGGCCCTCGATGATGAAGATCCAACGCCATCCAAGCATGGGGGCTCCGTGAAGCCTGCCGATGCCGCCCATCTCTCCGAGCGCGTAGCCGAAGATACCACCGAAGGCACCGGCCATGACGGCACCACCGAAGAAGAACGCGGTACGCTTGGACAGCTCGCTACGGCGGTACCAACCGTTCAGATAGAAGTTGACACCGGGGAAGAGACCAGATTCGAAGAGACCGAGACAGAAACGCATGGCAAGAAGCTGGCCGTAGTTGGTGACGAGACCCATGAGCGTCTGGAAGATGGCCCAGAGGACCATGGTCGCGGGGAGGAAGTACGAAGGGCGCAGGCGCTTGAGAACCAGGTTCGAAGGTACCTCGAAAAACACTGCGATGTTAGAACGGCTCAGAGTGGATAACAGCAGCTCCACCTCCACTCTGCAAGTCCAGTGCCACAATTGCGACACAAGCCCTTGGCAGCCCGTCTCCCTTTCGACTCACCGTAAGAGACGAAGAAGATGAGTGACGCAATGTTGAACTCGTTACCAGTGAGGTTCAGGTCCTTCTGCAGGCCGTGGAGCTTGGCGGTACCGACGTTAACACGGTCGAGGAAGGACATGAGGTAAAGGAGACTGGTGATTAGCAACGGAGCTTCCTCCCACAACTAAGCAGCTTGCAGCTGCTACTCACGTCATCCAGGGGATAATGCGCATGTCGATCTTGCGCATGAGCTTCTTGTCGAACGCAGCGTACTCCTCGGGAGTCATGGCCTTGATCTCCTCGAGGATAGGGTTGATGGGCTCCTCAACATTTTTCTCGCCCGGGTAAACCTCGTTGAGCTGCTCGCTCTTCTTCTCCAAATGAGACATGGTGACGGTGTCTTCTTCGGGGGGTCGGCTGGGATGGATGTGGAGAACCGAGTTGATAGGGTAGTGAACGATGACAAACAAAAGTCCAGCCGGTCGGGATGGAGAGCTCCTCGATTAGCGGGGAGGAGTGATGATAAGGGATCGAGACTAGACTATTTCAACCGTGGCAGTCGGTGTTCCCCACAAACAAACTGAAGGGGTCCCAGTGGTTAGAGAAGGGAAAAAGAAAACATGGCCTGGATCGAGGAACCTTTTCTACTGTTTCGGGAGCTGGGCGCCGGTCGCCGCTCGCTGCCCTCGCCAGGCCGCTAGGTCGTTAAGCGTGCCAGGTTGCCTGGCCCAGGTCCAGAGGTCGGTCGGTCGGTCGACCAAGCGCCCAAGCCGGCCAGCTTTGCCGTCCAATACCGTCAAGTTGGGGATCGCTAAGGGATCTCCCGAGGGGGCCACAGGAACGGCTCCAGCGGGGATGACCGGTTGCAGACAGTCCGAGCAGGACGCTGGAGACTTTCCGCGGGGCCAGAACGCGCCCAGTTGGAGCTGATGCGCGGTGTCTGTGAGCTGACTGGCTGGATCTCCTCCCCCAGCTGGCCCCCAGATGCCGAGTTAGGTGCCTCGGCTTGTCTCCTCGTCCTACCCCACTCTGAACCCCTCTACTCTAAGGGCGTCGTGCTTGGGGTTGCCGGCCGCGGCGGCGACCTCAAGGGGACCCATGTGAGAGAGGGCTGGGGAGCCGCTCAGGGTGACCGCGTGCCTGAAACCGCGCTTCTCATCAGCAGGGCTGTCCCAGCGCAGATAGCCGAGTGCGTTTCTCCATTGTACACGCTCTCGTGCATCCAATCCGGCCGGTCTACGTCGTTCATGCCGAGCCAAGAGCCTGGCTCTGTCAGATGAGCAAACAAAGTGAGGCTCTTTCATCAGCGTGCGGCCGTTCGATACGCGCGATAGTGCGGCCTGTTGAAGAGCAGTGGACGTTATACGACGGAGCACACTTCCGCAAGCGAAAACCCACTGCTACCCCCACCCAGCGTTTCCCTTGCTTCAAGGCAAAGTAGAATCGCAGGACGTATTTGGAGATTGCAGCTACCATCATCTGCATTCATTGCGGCCCCGGGTCCCTTGCGACAGACCCAGAATGCCCCTCGTACTCAGGATCGACCGCTCTCGTAACTGCGGAGAATAATGCGTGGCGCGTGTCCGATGTCTGGTGTCGCGTCCACGAAACAGGCAGTAACGAGCTCAAGAGCCCATCACGTTCGTATAAACCGAGACCGAATTCCGGGTCGGGTTGTCTGGTAGCGATTGACGAGCGCAATGCAAGATCGGACGGTAGACATTCCGCTGGCACCGGCTCTTTTCCATGCCTGACTTGTTCCTCATCCCACGAATGATGCTGCGAGCCTCCCACAGACAAGACAGACAAGACATGGGACAGTGGGGGGATGCGGGGCTCATCGGCCTGAAGTGCGAGGAGGCGGCTGGGCACCGGATTTGCACGGCCTGGGGGACCACCACCGGATATACGACGGCGACCAGGTCCCAGGTCGCGAGCCGGCGCAGCTCGAGTCCATCGAAACGACGACGACGGCAGACGAGTGAGTTCGGGCGAATGATAAACCGCGAGACCGGGCTCATTCATGGCCAAGGCAAGCAAGGATGCCGCTTCCGAGGAACTTGAGCTGCGGACCCTGAGCCGCGTGGCGTTCAGCTGCCCAGCTGGGTTGACTTCAGCACGTGACGCCTCGGTCCCGGCTCTCCCAGCTCTTGGACCTCGCGAGTGCGGGGCCCACGAGCTCACGCCAAGCAAAGCAGCGGGAGGCGGCGCGGGTGTCTCACCGTTCCAGTTGCCAGTCACAAGACCACAATCCATCAAGTTCCGACCGGTGGGCTATCTCAATGAAACTGTCAGCTTTCTCGTGATCGGCCGCTGTCATCCGTCATCTGTCATCTGTCCGCTGTCACCATCTCTGGAGTCTCTGGGCCCCACAGAATAAACAAATCCCCTCCCCCTTAGAGAAGGCGCCCGAACAACAACAACACCTACCCACGAGCGAGCAGACGCCGAAGAGCTCTGGGGCTGGGCCACCGGCGCAGCTCGCAGCTGCTAGTACTAGCCCTCCTGGACCCAGCCAGTCTCACCGATACTATGTATGACCTGAGGATCCGAGCGCTGAGCACGGGGCCCTCGTCTGCTGATTTGTTCCAAGCGTCTGAGGCGTGCGTGAGGGCGTGCCGCCGCCTAGCCCCCCCCCCCCCCCCCCCCCCCCCCCCCCCCCCCCCCCCCCCCGATAACGCCATCGCTATTGATTGGGCCCATCCCCGATGCCCGTGAACGAGATGACACCGGCGTCGTCGGCAGGATTACCTCTGCACGGCCTCCGCGGTCTGCGCCTTCTCGCCGGTCCTCTCATGGAGCGGAGCGATATCGGTAAACCAGCGGATCCGAAGCCCACAGGTAGGGGGGTGTGAGGGGTGGCGCACTGGCAGGTCGGCCCCATTGAGCCAATTGTTCAAGACGCCATCGCATTCCGCTGCTGACCAGTTAGACACACACCCGCTCGCAGCACACGCAGTTACAACCGAAGTAGACGAGATGGCCGAACGCTCCAAGCGACATACGCGGTAAAGGCCGCTCTTTACCGCGTCCAGGTCTTGGCCCGTGCCTAATTGTGGCACGTTGCTGGTGCGCTCGTGCGCTTGTGAGCGTTCGCGCTTCGATATATCCGACAGAATGGGCACCGTCCCACAGTCCCCGAGCTCGATGTCGCTCGTCGGAATCACCAGATCAGGTGCTGACGAATCTCTGCTGAATGTGCCTTAACCACCCTACCACGGTCCGTGGGCGATTTGCCAACCAGACGCCGGACGCCAACCGTCGGTACGACGGTCCGCTGACGCGATCGTCATCGCTAGTCCAAGAAGTTGGAACATCTCGACTCCGCTCTAACACCAGGTATCGTCGTGCTTTGTTCCGAGTCCGGGTCCCCAGGTTTCCCCAGAAGATAAGTGTGACGAGCTCCGGCCCACTGATATCGGTTACGGGAGGAACGGGTCCGCATGTCGGAAACAGAAGGTCGCGACCGCGGCCCATCGCTTGCTCGCTTCCTCGATTTCCTGAAATCAATCGAACAACGGCTATCGATGACCGCTGCTATCTGTGAGCGACGAGTACCGCGGTCACGTGTGGACGGATGTGGCCGAGACGCCAAAGTGGCACCAGAAGCAGCGATCTGGCTAGTCTTGCCTACCTTCTTCTGATTGCGGTTTGCGATCGCTAACCCGTTGGCGCATGCACTGACCGGCGTTGGGCTCACTGTCGTTGGTGAACTTCTAGCCCGGGGTAGTGGTGGGTAACGCCCGAAAGTCTCTTGGGGCTTGCGGGCGCCGTCCGACGCCCGACGATCAATTCGCGCTGGTCCGCGGTAGTCACAAAGTCCCATCGACGTTGTCGTGGAACTGTAGAGTGGGCTGGACTAGGTCTGGTTAGTACTCTTCATCTCTACACCTTCGAAGCAAACCCATGCCAGCGGTGCCACAGCCGGAGAGTGAGTCTGGCCTTCGACGCCTCGACGCCAAAGCCCATCACGCTCCTGCCCCCGAGCGGCCCCGGTCGGCCCTGACAAAGTGCAACTGCTCCGAAACGCTCGCTCCGCAACAGCACTGCAAATCCGCATCGCTGCGGCGACACAGATGCCGCCAAACGAGGACGCCGGCCCTCACGACGGAGAAAATTCGGGTGGAGGAGCCCCGCAAACCCACGGGCACAACACATGTCCAACAAGACGCCGCACGTTTCGCAAGTTACTCCGCAGGCTGGAACGCCGAGGCGGCCGCACCGGCCGTTCGTGCCGACGATGCCGATGATGCCGATGATGCCGGGCACATGTCGCTGCGGCGATCAGCGAGCCCCGCACCCCCCACACCCTGAGCGATACGATTACCATCGCCACGGCACCGACAGGGAGCCCAGCAGGCAGCCGCTCTAGGAATGTGGTACTTGTCTTCCGGACTCGTCGGATGAGAGCAACGACTCGGACTCGAGTGGGATGGGGTCGGGCTGGTCGACGCTTGGTAGTGGTGACACTGACAGTGTTGAGGTGATCGGCGAAGGAGTCGAGTGATCGAGGAGGGGTAGGAAGGCGGTTGCGGACTGGGCAGCACAGGTGCACACTGGTCATTAGGCGGCGGTTAGATGTACTCGCCGTAGGCATTGCTGTTCATTCGCTGACACGTTGTTACGCCTCCATGACAGGCCATGTTGAATGACTGTTGAGAAGCTGTTGGGGAAATGAACTGCTGTTAGCTTTTCCACGATTCAAAGGGACGTACGGGAGTCATGCGCCTTGACCGTTTGACAAACACACACTCGCCACCAGAGGCGCATGCCGGGCCCCAGTCATAACTCCAGCATGGCTCGATGCCGAAGAACTTTCGAACTCAGATGCGCTGCAGTTTTCCAGGTGACGATGTGCTTTGGGGGGGGAGTCAGGAGAGAGGGGCTAGCGTGCAGCCGCAGGACGACGGCCCAGTCCTTCACAGACTACGACGTACATCAGTCAATTTCGCACCCGGATCTGGTCGGTCTGTGGAGTCGCTGGCGATGAGCTGCACGACGTGTTGACGGACAAAAGCCAGTGACTCGACACACAGCTCGAACGCTCTGCAGGTCGCATTCTCGGCACTCTGTCTACATCCTCTTGACGTCGTGGGGTTTTGTCATGGCTCATCCCCAACCCCCAGGCGATAATAAAAGCGCCCAGTTGCTGGCGTATTCTTCTCTCCATCGTCGACTCGACTTCCTCTTCATTCTCATCCCAATAATCCTCCTCCCTCCTCCTCATAGTAACTGGACGGCACGAGTCATACTCCAAACTCACCCGAATATCACTCGTCTCCAGATCCGAACACTCTCAGCCAAAGCGTCGTCACCCGCAGTTTCTCCTCGAAGGCGGCGGGAAGTCCACCCATCATGGTAAGTCTGGTGTCGTCGATGTAGGTTCACCCCAGGGCGAGACCTGCTGCCGTCCTAGCCGCCAGCCCGGTACCCTCCGCGGCCCTCCCTTCGGTCACTTCGACCTTCTCGCAGCCCTCGTGCGGGCCGCGGATCAAGTCGAGGGCGCCCCGGTGACCAATGAAGCCGCGCTTCCCGCAGACCGTTACCGTCCCCGCTCGCCTACTACCCCTCCCCTTGCTTCCACCATCGAACCGGGCCACTAGGACATCGTCCAGAGCGTGGGCCGCCCCACTGAAACCCTAACGACCTCTACGAGGCGGCGGATGACACGGACGACACTCGCCATCCTCGCTGGCGCAACTGTGCGCCTCGTGCGCCGACAGTCGACGGTCGCGATCCAGATCGGCATGGCCCGGCTCCAGGACGACTGGTAGAACGCCCGGCAGCACGCCCTCGCTCAACGCGCTCAGCTGGTTCCTAACCCCGAGCGTGATGAGCCTCACACCCCCGCCGCCGGGGAGCATACGTTGCCAGCCTACGGCTATGTTCCTCGGGGACTGTGGCTGCACGCAGTACAGGCCGGTACAGCCGAGCCGACGGGGGAGAATGATCAGGAGGAGGGCGCACTGCCCTTGGTGGTGCCGCCGGAGGTGCAGGCATACCAGCAGAACTACCAGCAGCACTTAGGACAGGCGTACGACAACCCGGTTCAGCCTCACGAGAACTACCGTCAGAATCCTTGGTACCACGGGCCCAATCACGGATACCAGCCGGTCCACGACGACGGGAATGGCCATGGCCCTAACGACGAGGACGAGGACGAGGACGAGGACGAGGACGAGGACGACTACGACTACGGCGCTCGCCAGCCCGCTCGGCAGCGACTACCCCCTCCTCCGTCCTACTACGGCGCCCAGGACGTCGATACTGCTCACCACGCTCTCCAGGATGGATACGGCGCTCCCTACGGTGACTACCTCGCTCCCCAGGATGCCCCCTATGCCGCCCCTCATGCCCGCTATGGCCCGGCCCCAGTCTGGGCACCGCCCGACTACCCCGGCCAGAACGGGCACCCCGGCAACCTCCCCCCAGGAGGCGTACGGCCAATCTTCGCCTCCTCAGATTGAACCGGTCGGGAACAATCCCGCAGGCCCGGGCAACCGGGGAGTGCGCCTCCGCCTCCGCCTGCTTGGTGAGCCCCAGGAGGGACAGCAGCTTGCCCAGGGGGTCAGGCAGTGGAGGCAGGGCTATACCCGCGCCGACAACAATGGTCGCGGTCGCCGCGGCCAGAACCAGCAGGTTCAGGAGGCGGGTCCTGCCCAGAATGCGGAGGAGGGAGACGATGAGGCGGAGGAGGTCGAGATGGCCCTGGGTGATGGAAGCGGCGAGGAAACGACGGGCTAGCGACCTCTGGCTGAGGAGTGAGGCTAGGAAGATCGGGCTCCAAAGACCCGCGGAAGACCAGGAGAACGAGTGTGCCGGCGACAACAACGTGCGGGGCCAGGTTGAGAGTGGAAGGAGTGAAAGTGTCAACGTTCCGGATTATCATGCATACCGCTTATACCCATGCCATCAGGCGTACCCTACAAGATGCGTCACCGCGCACATCGCGCAGACCTCTGTGACGAGAACAAAAAGTGCTTTCTTACCATGTATACCTGCATCTCTGTGCATTGTCAGATCGCATCAGCGTGGTGGAGGTGAGATCTTGCGGCCTCCACTATGGCGCGAGGGATGAGACGCACGACTGCGCCAGCGTCCGTGCACGACCAACCCTTCCTCACAGACACCGGCGGAGGCATCTCGGGTGACTACGCCCTCGCACCTCATCTTGACACTGCTCCATCTCTCACTGCCTTCACCGCTCTTGCAAACTATTGCTCTTCGACTCGCTGCTAAGGTCGACCTCCCTTAACATGCCGGGAGTGAGTTAGTCTCACTGGCCAGCTTGGTTGTCTCGACAGTATATGCTGACCTCAGACAACACTCTCGCGAACGACAGACTCTGACCCTCAAGCTTCATCATCGAAAAACCGATTCATGTCCGCCGCAAAGTCCTACATCGCACCGGAGTCGCCAGTTGAGGTCGAGAACCAGTCCCCGCCACGTGGTGCGACGCTTGCCACCCACTCCGACGACATCGAGATGGCCGACTCAGACCCGCTGGACGAGTACCCCTCACGCTACTACTCGGACGAGGAAGACACTGAACCCGAAGACCTTGACTACGAACCCGAGTCGCGGCCGACGTCCCCCATGTCGCTTACCGAGAGCGAGCGCGGCAAGCCCGACTTCTCCGACGTGCTCAAGGACTTGCACAGGTACGACACGGATCCGGTCGCCCCTCCTCCGCCGGAGAAGATCCAGGGCGCGCTCTCGCTGTACACGGAGAAGGAACTCGATGTGCTCCGTAACGCGTACCAGATGATCCACGGAGGGCCGGCGAGGTGGCTCAGGGAGCAGACGGAGGAAACCGCTGAGAAGAAGGAGATGGTGCTGGTGGACAGCGAGGACGCGGACGAATCAGCCGGTCTCGTCGAGAAGGGAGAGGCGAGCGGAGAGGAATGAGTCACGTCTAATGTAATGAGCCGAGATGTATGTATCAGTGGTCAACCTCTGGCTCGGCGTAGATGTCAAGGAAGAACAGGGTCAGTCGCATGGCGGAGGTGGAGGTGTGGCGTGAGGCACTCCGGAGTAGCGAACTCAGCACATTGCTGCTACCAGGGCACTTCAAGAGCTCTAATTCCTGCGACAGTCCCCTTCAAGCTACCCAGGTGCATACCTCAGCTGCATGCACATGAGTCCCGTCCCCTCGAACGGCTAACTTGAAGACAGCAGACAGATCTACACGCCACACATCCGTGAAAGGAGGCGACCGTGGGAAAGCTGGCACGCGTGACGTCCTCCACCAGCGGCCTGTTCTGACGTCGTTTGAGGTTCGCCGATTGCTTCCACAACCCCAGCATCCACCATGCCGACACAGCAGCAGCCGCAACAGCAGTACCAGAGCGACACGCCATCTCAGCAGTCGGCCGAGATGTCCGTCGTGCTCTGCACGGCCGGCTGTGAGTTCTCCCTTTCTTACTTCGACTGACAATAGACGACCACACGATCCGGTTCTGGGAGGCCTGGAGCGGAATCTGTTATCGCCAGATCCCTCTGCAGCCGCAATGGGTGAGCTATGCTTGCGAGTCGTAGCTGACGAGGTGCAGAAACAGGTGAACCGGCTCGCCATCAGCCCGGACAAGAACTACGTCGCTGCCGCAGGTAACGGGAGCGTCAGGTTAGCTGGTGGTGAACGGCGGATAGCTAACCACCAGGATATGGGACATTCCGTCTCTGTCGAACACGCCCATCATGAGCCTGGACGGGCACACTGGCAACATCACCGCGCTGCAGTACAGTGCACAGGGCAAGTGGATCGTGACGGGCAGCGAGGACGGGACGGTCAAGGTGTGGGACACTCGGTGAGCTTTCTCCTTCCTCCCCCATAGCTGACGACAGGACGGGGCAAGTGCAGCGAACGTACAAGCATGAGGGGACGATGGTGAACGACGTGGTGATCCACCCGAACCAGGGCGAATTGATCTCTTGCGACCAAATGGGCAGCGTCAAGATCTGGGATCTGGGCGAGAACACGTGCACGCACGAGCTCGTGCCGGCCGAAGACGTGCCGATCCGCTCCGTCTCGATCGCAAGTGACGGCGGCACGCTCGTCGCGGGAAACGACGTCGGTACCGTATTCGTGTGGCGTATCCAATCCGGCAGCGAGACGACCTCCCTCGTGCCCGTCACGTCTTTCCTCGCCCATCCCAAGTACATCACGCGCTGCCTCCTGTCGCCCGATACGCGGCACCTCGCCACCTGCTCGGCAGACACGACCGTCAAGCTCTGGTCCACGAAGGACTACGAGTACTCCCTCGACCGCACGCTGGAGGGCCACCAGCGCTGGGTCTGGGACGCAGCCTTCTCAGCCGACTCGGCGTACCTCGTCACCGCCTCTTCCGATCACAGCGCTCGTCTCTGGGACCTCGCGACCGGAGAGACCGTCAGGCAATACGAGGGCCATTTCAGGGGGCTTGCGGCCGTCGGATTGAGTGATCAACCGTGAAGTTGATGCTCAGCCCGTCTGGACTCGAGCGGAATCGGGGCGCCAGACCATCGGCCTCTCGAGCCAGGTCAACATTCCTTGGAAGCGTGTACCGGTGGCTCTGCCTTCGCTGATGATGTAAGGTTGATTGCCGACCCTCGTCTCCTTCTGTTCATCCTCGAGTCTAATGGCATGCAAAGCTCTGTTCACTCCGGCTGCAGCACGAACGGATGATCCTCGTGTCGTTGGACGGTTGCGCTAGCGGGGGCAACATGTCCTGGACAATGGTCAACGGACGCCGTATGATCGTCAATACCACGGCGAAAGAAGGCATCCGGGTGGAAACGTGGTGTGAGGAGGGAGGAGTGGAAGGTGACATGCAGGCAGTGAGAGTGAGGTTGTTCAGGCGACGAACATCCCACGCACCAGGCCCCCTCGTCAACCGCTGTGATGTAACCAACAGGGTCATTTAACCTCTGCCATAACTGCCGACGCTTTGTCGCGCCTCGCACTGTTCAAGGAGTCTCGGTACTTGACGTCCCTTCACTGCCGTCTACAGTTGATTGAATGAGCCTCTCTGGAGCGAAGCGCCCTTGTGTGCCTATGGTTTTGATCTTCTAGATGCTCGAGTTGGGACAAGACAATGAGGGCCGGCGGATGTCCGATGAGCAAGGAGTATAGAGAGAGTGGTAGACAGTGCTGCGTGTCTTTCTGCGTGCTTTCGACAGCGACACCATGGCCGCACGCCAATGGGAGAGCACAGTGGGAACTCTTCAGCGTTCAACCATCCGGCGGACTTGAGATCGTCTTTCGTCATCTACAGTGGAATAGGCGTGGTTAGGGGCAAAATCACGTGACATCTCCGCGACACCCGGGGCAAATGATCAAAGGCACGAGTCGCCGATGCAGTCACGATCTTATCAGTGCATGTGCCGAGCATTGCATTGCAGCCGAGGGTTGTGCATAGTGCAGCTGACCGCCTTCACAACGCGCTCCAGAACCCCTGGACTGTAATTAAGAGGAGAACATGGACATTGGGGAGCAAGAGGTCTGGTTGAGCATCTTTCAGCTGGATCGCCGATCCAGCGCTCGTCGCCAACCTGTGTCTCCTCACGATCGCGACCATCGATGCCATGATCGGTTGACTTACTGCAAAATGGACGCGTCACTCACCAATCTGACACTTCCTCGTTGCTCATTTCCTGCTGCGAAACTATTCAGTCTCTTGCGCCATCATAGAGGCTGAGAACACTATAGGCAATATATGCATCGGGAACGGGGGATGGCTTATCTTCTCCCCACCACGCTGTCGGTCTCACCACACGTGTTCACTTCCTATCACGTCGATCAGATTCTCGCGCATGGTGCGCCACACAGTCGCTCCGCTAACGCCCCACACTGGCCAGCTGCCTTTCTCTCCTTTCCCCTCCCCCTCCTTTCCCCTCCTCGAGCCCTATTTCGATCCCTCAATCTCTTCGACGAGCCCTCTACAACCACATCAATCCCCAAGCTCCCACACCTCTCCCAGCTCCCACAGCTCTTGATCATCTTCGGCGTCCCAAACGTCTGGAACGGCTCCGTTCCACAAAAACTCCATGCCCTTTCGTCCTCTTTCTCGCGTCGCTCTGGTTGTCAAGGGCGCGTTCCGTGCCCGCGGCCCTGTGCCAATCTTTAATCGGAGAATTTCCCGCAAGTGGTGCGATATGTGCCGAGTGACGTCCAACTTCACTTGCCGGCGCTCACCGGGAAAGGCGAGCTGCCGAAGATGCCGCGACGCCGGATGGCTGTGCATGTTTGCGACACGTACAAATGCCGAGCTCAGTTCTCTGTCGCGAGAAGAGCTGTTGGTGCAGGTTGCGGAGCCGAAGCCGCGACGTGACCGCTGACGTCTGCACGAATACGGTGAGGCCATGAAACACTGGGGCGCTCGTTGTTTTCAAACCGACAAGTTGACTCTGGAACCCGTCAGGCTCTCAGCTCATCTCGTCGGCATTCCTTTCAACGTTGAGTACGTCCCCGTACCGCCGGTCGACGTAGGAAGCGGCGGTGACCGCTGCGTGCGGAACAACTACATCTGCGAGGTCACCACACGCAAGAAGAAGGAGCTCAAGAAACTTCCACTCAGCGAAGTCAACAGACCCGCCGTCCGATGACAAGCCCGGTCGACTCGGAGGAAGGTGCGCTGCTTGCCGGCGCATGAGTCGCATTTGTACAAGGGACTTGGGAGACAACAAGCCGTGATCTGACTGCCGCCTTCGCAGCCTGATCTGCGAGCGGAGCTCTCTCAACCAGGCGGAGCTCCAAGCATTGCCTATTGGAAACGTTATCCGCTACACAGTCATATAGATGGCGGTGTCGCAAGCTCTTGACCTTCCACGACACATCTCGCAACCCCCACAACACTCACAACTTCCGAAAGTTGACTCTCAATACGTGCAGAAGTGCTGACGATGCAGACTGCGGTCGGACTCAGCGACCAGCCGTGAGGAGAGATACTCGTTTCGTGAGGAAGAGCGGCGGTGGATCGGTTGTCCGTACCCTGATTAACCGTGATTACGACCATTCCCTATTTCAATTTGCCTCCGTCAATGGCGTCCTTAATGGCATTAGCCTTCTATCTGTCATGCTTGGGTCGCCGGGCGGGGGCGCTTCAAGTTCGTTTATCATATGTGCATGTTGTTCATCGCACAGGCCACCAGCCAAAGCAAGAGATAAGGAGATACATGCGCGTTATCTTGGCGCTGAAGCTGCAACGATTGGAGCACGTTCTGGAAGCTCGAGAGGCACGAGATAACAGAGTTCGCAGTCAGCTGACAGCGAGGAGGAATGCAGCTGGGTGGATCGGATTGGTTCTTGATGCGTTGTTACTGCGGCTGACAGATGAGATATGATCGGCATGGTTGACCGAGCAAGATACGAGATTGAATCTCGGTCTCGATCGAGTGGACATGTGCTTCGCTTGATATCATCAGTTTGCGTCGCGTGACAGTTGCTTGACGATTGCTATCCTTTCAATGTTCGATTCATATTACATGACGGCGAGGGTGCGCTCGAGGCGTTCATAGACCCCGTGAAGTGCCCAGCGCGTCTGCTAGTGGGTTGGGCATGCAGCGTGTGCGTGCAGTGCGCCTTGATCTAATGCTAGCTTGCTAATTGCCTCCGGCGTCGCCCTCCCTCCCTCCCTTTGCTGAAGATGTGATACAACGGGGGTGCGATGCGTTTAGTGGAGGACCTTGCGGAGGGCATCCTTCTGTTCGCTGGTGAGGGAGCGGGGGAAGACGACGTTCCACTTGACGATCATATCGCCTGCCTTCTTGACGCTGCCCGCCTTGGAGATGGGCATGCCCTCGCCGGCGACGTGCGTCTCTTCTCCCGGCTGCACGATCTGGTTTGCGGGAAGCGACACCTTAAGTCTCCTGCCGTCGAGCTGCTCGACCTCCTTCGTGATCTGGCCACCGCCCTCGGGGCCAAGCAGCGCCTGCGCCAGCGTGATGTTGAGCTGCACGATGAGGTCGTCCCCGTCGCGCTTGAAGCGCGGGTGCGGCTTGTCCTCGACGACGAACGTCACCGTCTGCGCCTGTCCGTACTCGTCCTCGTTTCCGGCACCAGCAAACTTGACCTTGGTGCCCTTCTTCCAGCCCGCCTTGTACGGGACCTCGAGAATCTTCTCCTCGGTGTGACCGTTGCGCAGGTGGCGCGTGAGGCGGAGTCGCTTCGTGCCGCCCTTGTACAGCTCCTCGAGCGAGAGCGCGAGAGGCTTCGTGACCTCTCCGGGAGGGGGAGGAGGCTCAGAGTGCTGCTCGAAGCCGCCGGGCATGCCGCCCATGCCACCACCCATTCCTCCCATACCGCCCATGCCGCCCATGCCACCCATGCCGGGCATGCCACCCATGCCACCCATGCCGCCGCCCATACGCGAGCTGCGCGCGCGGCTGGCACCGGGTCGGCCACCGCCGCCAAACGAGAACGACTCGCCGCCGCCGCCACCGCCGCCGCCCATGCTGGAGAAGAAGGCGCTGGATATTAGTTATGATCGTTGAATGCCTGTGTAACTCACTTGAAGATGTCGTTGGGGTCGGTCGCGTGGAAGGAGAAGCCACCACCGCCGGCACCGCCGGGGAAGCCGCCGGCCGAGAAGCCGCCCCCGGGTCCGCCAGGGCCGCCTCCGCCCTTCAGGCCCTCCTCGCCGAACTGGTCGTAGACGGCACGCTTGTCCTTGTCGCTGAGGACCTCGTACGCCTCACCAAGCTGATCGTCAGCGATGAACATGTGTGCGTTGCCCCTGTCACCCGGCCAGCGATCCTTGGCCGTGTGTGCGTCGGAACAACTAAGCGAAATTGCCGGATGCGATCCGGCTCAATCGCATCTCACCTTCTTGAACTTTTCTTCGGCGACCGCGCGCTTGTCTCCGGGGTTCTTGTCAGGGTGCCACTTCAGAGACTCCTTGCGGTACGCCTTCTTGATGTCGGCGTCGGAGGCGTCCTTGCCGATTCCAAGGATCTTATAGTATTCCGTGTTGCTCACCATGGTCGATGAATGTAGATGTGGAAGTGATGTGTGGTCGCAACACTAGAGAGGGGTTGTCGCTAAGAATAGTAGTGCGTTTTTGTGTAGGTCGTTGTTCGCACCTAGTCGGATATGGATCGATGAACGATAAGTATCCTCTGTTTCGCTTGTATGTGAAGCGAAATTCAAGACAAGGGATTGGGGAAAGCGAGAAGAAGAGGGGAAGAGGAGGATACAATGTTCGGAACTGGGTTTGTTCGATGCGCGCGAGGGAGGACTCGCTCTCGATTGCTATGGACGCCAATGGAGGCATTTCACCCGTCGACCTCCGACGTCACAGAGTGGAGGCGTTTCTAGCACGTACTGGCACTTGCTCGAACATCGTCCATTAGTCCCATTACAAAAGTCACCGCCGAGGCTAATCAACACATACTAATTGCATTACAAAGTGACGTCAGTTCACCCTTAGTAGGGCGCACTCACGTGCCGGTCCGCATGCCGAAGGCGCCGGACGTCTACGCGACTGTTATATCTTTCGTGGTTGCATCCAATTTCTCTGAAGCGGCACGACATTCCAGAGGACTCTGGCAGCTGCCGGACGCGTCAAGGCACTATCGCTACGTGGGAAGCTCTCGTTTATTTTCGTTTCGCTTCATGTCCACACCAGACCCATCGGAGAATCCAAACTTCTGGACACCCAGAACCTGCTGCTCTCACCGAGGTCGTCACCGAGGTGTCCGATCGCATCAGCCAATGGCCCGGAGGCCACCATGTGGCCGGTACGGAAGATCCCTCTCACATCACATGATGCCATCCGGCCCTCCCTCACAGTGGCACTCGGCGGCTCCACCACCACCACAGAAGCACCCAGCAACATGAACTGTGCACTGATGATGCTTGCTTATGACGCACCGTCTTTTTTTTGCCGGTGCCTTTGCCTTGGTGTTGAACCATATGATCATTCATGTTGTTATCTGCTAGCTAATATATATGCTGATTGATTTAAAGAGCACCTCCGCCGACGTGCTCAGCGGGGAGCGACTTGAGCTCCTTGATGGTGGCCTTCTCCTCGTCCCAGACCTTGGTCCAGAAGGCATGGCCCTTAACCTCTGTTCGCGTCAGTGGTGGGTCTTTCGGAGAAACTCACGGTCCCAGGCGGCGTTGATGTCCGGAGCGTCGAGGATGAGGATCGAGCCCTCGACACCATGCTGCTGGTTGGGGTGGAGCTGGCCAGGCTTCTGGGTAGCGTACTTGTCCGAAAGATAAGGGCGCTCAAGAACTGGGAGTCAGCAGACAGTTTTGTCATAGATGTCTGCGTCCTGTCCGAGCCTGCATCGGCCGTCGGGGCTCTGTAGCTGCCCAGAGGTCCGACGCCGCGTTCACTGCTCGGAGCGGAGGCGCCTCACTCACTGTTTCCAAGGGAACGGTCCTTGGCGAGGTCCTTGAGTGCGGCCTGACGGTTGGCGTGGCGGGTCCCCTCGTTGTTGATGTAGTCGGGGAGGACCGCGACGTAGAGGGGCATGGAGCGCTTCGCGGAAGTGCTGAAGGCCCTAGTGGCCGAGGAGGAGGAGGGGGCAACACGGGAAAGCATGGTGTACGAGCTGAGAGACAGACAGGATGTGAGTCAACTGGTAAACTGGGACCTGGTTATGTATCTTTTAAAGCAGCAGGCATGTCACGGAAGGCAACGTGCAAAGCCCCGAGAGGTTTGAGGGGGGTAGGGGCATTCGTCATAGGTTGTTCCTGCCTCGATGCGCGGCAAGCGAAGTCGCACGTTGTGACCTCGGTGATGGCATGATGGTAGGAACGAAGGTTGCAGGCAGCGGTTGCGAGGTGCAGAACCTCGCTCACAGCGATCGATGACCGAGGTCTTTTCGGAACGAGCGTTCCTAGCTCACTGCCACACTGAACCACGCTAATGTCACGTGCCACCTACCTGACACCGTCATATCAGCGGAGCTGTGTCAGGCTGACGCGACGCGTGCAGTTGAGTGTACCGTGCCTGACCACTGCCGCTGAATGAGCAGCCTCCCACCGTGCCGACGTTGTTGACTTTGAGTAGCCCATCTTCCCCATCTCCGTCCATCCCGCCGATACCCATCCCCATCGCGACTTTCACATTGCTACGCGACGTGGTGCTCACTGTTTCATAACTGTACGACGTGTGCGCCGGGTGCTAGCCAGGATTCGGCACGATGGTGAGCATTCCTCACACGCGACACGCGCTGACCTCAGTACATCAAAACAATATCCATCCAAGGCTTCAAGTCCTACCGCGACGAGGTCAAGGTAGACCCGTTCTCGTATGTTGATCAGTATGTGCTGTAGCTAACACCCAGCCCACGCCACAACGTTGTTGTCGGCCGCAACGGAAGTGGAAAGTCGAATTTCTTCGCCGGTAAGCTGCATGCTCCGGGCCTAGCTGACATCCAGCCATCCGCTTCGTCCTTTCCGACGCCTATACCAGCTTGACGAGAGAAGAACGACAGCGCCTTCTGCACGAGGGATCAAGCACGACGACAACGCTCTCGGCGTTTGTCGAGATTGTTTTCGACAGTGAGCCAGCGTGTGTGAGACAATGAGTTGACATCAGACTCGGATGGTCGGTTCCCAACATCCCTCCCCGAGGTCCACCTGCGACGAACCATCGGTTTGAAAAAGGACGAGTACTCGCTCGACAGGAAGAGTGTGACCAAGGCTGAGGTCATGAACTTCCTCGAGAGTGCCGGCTTCTCCAAGAGCAACCCGTACTATATTGTTCCGCAAGGAAGGGTAAGCTCTGCGGTGTTGTGCAAAAGCTGACCACAGATCACCCACCTGACGAACATGTCGGACAAGGAGCGATTGAACCTCCTGAAAGAGGTTGCCGGAACCAAGGTCTACGAGCAGAAGCGTGCTGAGTCCGTTCGCATCATGGAGGAGACGGATGGGAAGCGCGCCAAGATCAATGACCTGCTCGACACCATCGAGGAGCGTCTCGAGGAGCTGGAGGGCGAGAAGGACGAGCTCAAGCAGTACCAGGAGAGCGACCGTGACAGGCGCTGCCTCGAGTACGCTCTCTTCAACCAGGAGCTGAAGGAGGTGACCGATAAGCTGGAGCAGATCGAGGACGAGCGCAGCAACGACGTGCACGACAGCAACGAGCGCCGAAAGGAGTTCAACGACCTTGAGAACAAGATCCAGCGGGTTGAGGAGAATCTGACAGAGTCGAAGCACTCCCTCGCTACGACCCAGATCTCCCACAAGCAGGACGAGACGGAGCGCGCCGACCTCGTGCGCAGCAAGGCCGAGGTGGAATGTGTGATCGCCGACTTTGAGCAGGCCGGTGAGAACAACGAGACCCGCCGCATGGAACTCGCCGAGCAGCTCGATAACATTGACAAGCGGGTCGCCAAGGCTTCAGAGGACTTCATGGGTGTCAGCGTCCAGTACGAGACCAACCTCGCCCTCGAGCGCCAGGAGAAGGAGAAGCTGGAGACGACGCAGTCGAAGCTCCAGGTTCTGTTCGCCAAGCAGGGACGTGCTCGCCAGTTCGCTTCGCAGGCCGACCGTGACCAGTTCCTGAACAAGCAGATCCAGAGCCTGCAGGCGTTTGAGGAGCAGCAGCAGAAGACGATCGCCGATCTCCAGCGTGACGTCGCCAACGCCAAGACTAGTCTCGACGAGATCTCCAGACGCGCGCGGGATCAGCTCCAGGGTGAGGAGGAGAGGCGTGAGCATCTGAAGCAAATGAGTGAGGAGGTTACCAAGCTCAAGGTGGAGCTCGACGGTATGCAGGAAAAGCGAAAGTGAGTTATGACAGCGCTTGTAGTATAATTGACCCCAGGGAACTCTGGCGCGAGGACGGAAAGCTCTCTCAGTCCGCGCACAACGCCAAGGGCGAGCTCGAGACGGCCGAGCGCTCACTGCAGAGCATGATGGACAAGGACACCGCCATGGGTCTGCGTTCCGTCAAGGCTATCACGAAGCGTCTCAACCTGCAGGGAGTCTACGGCCCGCTGTACGAGCTGTTCGAGGTCTCGGACAAGTACAAGACGGCCGTCGAGACTGTCGCCGGTGGAAGCTTATTCCACGTCGTCGTCGACACTGACGAGACCGCCGACACGCTCATCAAGATCATGAACCAGGACAAGTCGGGACGTGTGACCTTCATGCCCCTGAACCGCTTGAAGAGCAGCAACGTGCAGTACCCCAAGTCCAACGACGCTGTCCCGATGATCCAGAAGCTGCGCTTCGACCGCATGTACACGATGGCGTTTGAGCAGGTGTTCGGCCGCACGATCATCTGTGACGATCTCTCCATCGCCGCCCAGTACACTCGCTCCCACGCCCTCAACGCCGTCACGGACGAGGGTGACCGTGTCGACCGCAAGGGTGCTCTCACCGGAGGATACCACGATGTTCGCCGGTCGCGCCTTGACGCTGTGCGCAAGGTCAAGCACTGGCAGAAGTCGTACGAGACGTACGCCGACCGCCACAAGGAGGTCAAGGAAAGCCTGATCACGCTCGAGCAGGAGATTTCCCAGGCCATGGGCAAGATCCAGAAGCTTGAAGCGAGGCGAAAGGCGATCCTGGACGACCGTGCGAACCAGGCGCGCCAGGCCAACTGGACGCAACGTGAGGAGGAGACTGTCCGCCAGCGTGTCACCCGCCTGGAGGGCACGCTCAGCGACGCCGAGGCTCAGCTCCGTGGAGCCGCCACCCAGCGGACTGCCTTACAGGACGAGCTCAAGACGCCACTCCAGCAGCAGCTGTCGCCGCAGGAGGTCCAGGAGCTCGAGGGTCTGTCGCAGCAGGCCGAGGCGCTGAAGGAGTCTCTCCTGCAGGCGTCTAATGCCCGCCAGGCGAGCTGGGCCGAGCGCAGTCAGCTCGAGATTGAGCTCACGGAGAACTTACGCCGAAGGCGAGAGGAGATTCGCAGCAAGCTCGACGATCTTGAGGGTGCCGCTGGTGCCGGTGTCCTGCAGTCCGGCGAGGTCGAGCTGCGCAAGTCTGAGCTCAGTACGATCAACCGCTCGATCGCCGAGCTCGACAAGCGGCTGGAGTCGACCGAGAAGGAGATTGAGAAGGTGCAGAGCGAGATCAACGACCTCTCCATCGAGCTCGAGGACCTGCAGGCGCGCCAGATGGACAGCACTCGTGCGATTGTGCGCGCCCAAAAGAGCGCCGAGCGGTACCTCGCCAAGCGCCAGATGCTCGTGAACCGCCGGGACGAGTGCAACACGCAGATCCGAGACCTCGGAGTACTTCCAGAGGAGGCGTTCTCCAAGTACCGTGACGCGCCGCAGGCCAAGATCCTGAAGAAGCTGAACAAGGTGACGGAGACGCTGAAGCAGTTTTCGCACGTCAACAAGAAGGCGTTTGAGCAGTACCAGAGCTTCACGAAGCAGCGTGACGAGCTGCTGCAGCGCCGCGAGGAGATGGACGAGTCGGCGCAGTCGATCAAGGAGCTGATCGAGACGCTGGACCAGCGCAAGGACGAGGCGATCGAGCGGACATTCAAGCAGGTGTCGGCGTACTTTGAGGACGTGTTTGAGCAGCTCGTGCCGGCGGGCAAGGGCCAGCTCATCATGCAGAAGAAGCAGGAAGGCGCCGTGTTTGAGGAGACGCCCGAGGGCGGGGAGGAGAGCGAGATTGACAACTACACTGGCGTGTCGATCCGCGTTTCGTTCAACTCGAAGCAGGACGAGGGTCTCCTGATCCAGCAGTTGTCGGGCGGACAAAAGTCGCTCGTCGCGCTCGCGACCGTGTTCGCGATCCAGAAGTGCGACCCGGCGCCGTTCTACCTGTTTGACGAGATTGACGCCAACCTCGACCCGCAGTATCGGACGGCGGTCGCGAACATGATCCACCAGCTGAGCGACAGCGCGCAGTTCATTACGACGACGTTCCGCCCCGAGATGCTCCAGTTTGCGGACAAGTTCTACGGTGTCTTCTTCGACAAGCAAAAGGTGTCGGACATCAAGACCATCTCGCAGGAGGAGGCGTACCAGTTCATCGAGACGGCGGCCGAGCTGCGCTCGTGAGCCGAGGCATAGCTGAGGCGTCAGTGGGGTACGTCAGTCAGCGCCAGTCTTGGATCGTCTTGGGCCCTGTAGAAATAATACAATGTTGTACGACGCTCGATGCAGCTATGGAAGAGACTAGAGACAACGGGGCCACAGGCCCTGGCCGACGACATCGGCCATGCCACCCTGTGTGAGGACGCTGCGGAGCCAGTCGCGGATATCCTCGACGTGGACTGCTGCGAGGCGGATGATGCCCCCATCCTCGTCGAGCACGCTCCAGCTCCAGATCAGTCCCGGGGGACGGGGAATCTGGAACTGGCTCTCGTTATCGGCAATCTGGTCCAACAGTTTCCTCGTGCGTTCCATCGCGGGTCCATAAACGAGAACAGTGGCGTAGACGTGGTAAGGCAGGAGCCTGTCTTTCATCGTATTCCCGGGCTGGTCCTGAAGAACCATCCTCTCCCTCGCGACGACCCGGTCATTGATGACAATCTCGTTAACGGAAGCATAGTAGTCCATGGCCCACCACTCGTCCGCCTCCGTCGGCACGTGGACATAGTCCTTCGCGTGGATCTTGTCCTTCAGTACGGGGGCGGGTTCGAACCGTCCGCGGCCAGAGTTGACCCAGTCGAGGACCAAACAGCTCGCGCCTGGTTCCAAGACGAAGCGTTGGGACTGGACGTAGCGCGAGTCCTTGAACGGCGAGATGGAGTCGGGAAGCAATAACACCGTCGATCCGGGGGAGACCTTGACGAGCATCCTCTGTCGGCTCGTCGGGGCCTCGGGCTCGTCGACTCTAAGGTCGGCCGGGTATCTGCCGCCTGTATAATTATTCAGGGGCCTCGCCCCGTGCGCCGAGAGTTTACCGACGGTTTCGGGCGAGTGGTGGATCGAGTGCAGGAGATGGGACTGCGGCCGCCGGATCCCGGGCTGATGCCTGAACACCTTTGTAGACCCCTGCGTCAGGAGAACAAGCACGCCGTCGACGTCGACGTCGAGGTGGATGTGGTCCCCCGCCACGAGGCCGCCGCCGTACGCTATCATGTACGCTAGGCGGACGCCGACTGCGTGGGGGGATAACAGTTTGAGCGGGTACGACGCTTGGGTCGTCGTGAATACGCCGCCTTTCAGAGAGAGTACGCCGGACCCCGGGTCGAGCTTGGGTTTCTTCAACGCTGCTGGGACGTCGCGCGCTGCTCCCATCCCCATCACGGGAGGGGACGGAGAGCTCATCGTCGAGCTCGAGTCGATCGTCATCGCGCCGCTGCCGCTGTCGTTACTCGCTCGTGAGTCGGTCGTGAGTTTCGTGTGCGAGTCGTGAGTCGTGAGTGATGATGATGACAACAAGTGAGAAGCAGCACGCGAGTGTTTTCCGTCTCCTGCTGTGATCGGAGATGCACCACTACTGCAGAGTGCTGGCTGGACATGGCCCACCGCCGCGTATGTCATCGGGTTTCGCACGGTGGCGCCAAGAGTCAGATAAGGGATGCAGAGCTTATTCGACCTCCTCTTATCGGGACGCTTGGTGGCGGTGGCGACTTGCGGAGAGTCAAGGCGTGCCCGTTCGGGGCGGCCTGCTGCGCGTGGGTGTGCGGTGTGCGGTGTGTTCGGTGCGCTGGGTGGCACGGTGGGCCAGCGCGCGCAGAGTCAGCCGACCAGCCTTGGTTCAGCGGGACCTAATGATCTGACGAGTTCTGGGACTTCTGGGACGAGACGCGGAGGCTGATTTCCGTGACACCCGGCGCCCGGCCCGGCGCGACACCCAAGCCATCCGCCGTCCGCCGTCTCAGCCCAGGAACACGTGCCTGCGCAGCTCCCTCGACCGCGCCTTGGACCCAGTGCACAAAGGCAGCCGGGCCTGGGCTTGGCGTGTCAGTAGTGCAATCAGTCTCCATGAGCAAGGCAGTAGCCACGCTCACCGCTCACAGCCTGTTGTTCTGAACCGGCTCAGAGCACAACCATCTCACAACCACCCCATCCACGCCCACCCCAAAATGAAGCAGCAAGACCTCCCCGTCTTGCTCGAGCACAGCAAGCGCGGCCTGCTCTCCATCGACGACGGACGCCTCGACGTCCTCCAGCTCTCGAGCGATGGCAACCGTGAGTATCCAGCATCCCCGACGCGCGGCCTGCGTGCCTTCTGACTCTGACCTCCTCAGCCCCGAAACGGCTCATGTCGTCGCCACTCCGCCTCGTCCTGCTTGCGAAACTCGGCGCGGCCCCTGCGTCCGCCAAGTCGGCCGGAAAAACTAGACTCGACCTGCACGCGCTCGTGCAGAAGGGCGCAAAGAGCCATGCCCTCCACCTGACCAAGATCCACGTCCTCGTCGAGGCGTCGCATGCGGCCGACGCGGAGGCTTGGTGTGCCGAGCTCATGGCTGCCGCGTATCCGGTTACCGCTCCCTGTCGTCGTGTCTTGCTTCTGCTCAACCCCGTCGGCGGCAAGGGCAAGGCGAAGCAGCTCGTCGCCAAGGAGGTCGTGCCCGTGCTTGAGGCGGCGGGGTGCAAGGTCGACCTGAAGGAGACGACGCACCGGAATCACGCCGAAGAGATTTGTGCGACCATCCCGCTCGACTATGAGTGAGTAGTGTCGGCAGCTCCCCTCACAAGTGGCGCCAGTTGTTCTTGTGGCAGTGTACAGTGTAACTGACACGCAGCGTCATCGCGACCGCCTCAGGCGACGGCATCATTTACGAAGCGCTGAACGGGCTCGGCTCCCGGCCTGACGCGCGGCGCGCGCTGCGTATCCCGATCGCGCCGATCCCGACTGGTTCCGCGAATGCGTGCAACATCAACCTGATGGGCATCAAGGACACGTTCAACCTCCCGCTAGCAGCTCTGAACGCCATCAAGGGGCAGCCGACGACCGTCGACCTGTGCTCGATCCTCCTGCTTCCCGAGGGGAAGCGGCGCCTGTCCTTCCTGTCCCAGGCGACGGGCCTCATGGTGGACGCGGACATTGGCACCGAGAATCTGAGGTGGATGGGCGACGCGCGCTTCATGTACGGGTTCCTGCGTGGCATCGCTGCCAACAAGGGCGCCAAGATGAAGATGGTCCTCGACGTTGCGGACAAGGACAAGGCGGCGATGGACCGGGACGCGCGTGAGGACGCCCAGCGCGCACTCGGCAAGGTCTATGGCGGGGGGACGGACCCGCTTGACCTGCTCCGGGGCGTGCAGACGAAGACCCCCAGGGACGAGCAGCCCGTGATCGCTGAGGGGACCAACGGCACGGCGGTGAAGGCGGTGAACGGGGACGCGCAGCCGGCCGGCACTGCCGCTGACGAGGAGGAGGACGGACCTCTGCCCGAAGCCAAGCCCCTCCAGCCGACGGAGAGTTGGCTCACAATCGACGCCTCGCACCACCACCCCCGCGGGTCCAAGTCGTTCAGCAACACGTGGGAATCCGGCCAGGCCGCGCTGTACATGTACGCGGGGCTGATGCCCTATGTGGCGAGGGATCTGAACCAGTGGCCCGTGATCCGTCTAGGCAGCGGGGTCATGGACGTTGTCGTGCAGCGTGTCGTCGCCCGAAGCACCTTGATCAACGGAATCAGCGGTGCCGAAGTCGGGAAACCGTTCTACCAACCCTCCCAACTCTACCTCAAGGTCAGGGGGTACACGTGCAAGAATCTAGATCGGAAGCACCAGCCCCAGTTCACGATTGACGGCGAGGCCTTTGACTGGGACGAGTTCCACGTCGAGGTCCTCCCGAGGGCAGGCACGGTCGCATCCCTCGACGGCCGTTTGTACGTGAGCGACTTTTTCAAGTCCCCGGCACCGGCACCCAAGTCCAAATCCAAGGCGCACAGCGTCAACGGGTCATGACACGTGAGGCCTGGAGAGCCCTACGAAACAGATGGAGGAAACGGAGGAAGAGAGAGAAAGGGCTCCTTGAGACCGGGCCTCATTCCGAAACCGTATACCTGGCGCAGCGAAAACCTCGTCGAGTACGCCCGCCCCCTCGCCATCATGCTCACGAGCGCATTTGCGACTTTCATCATGCTGTATTTTTAGTCGATCAGGCTGTTTATGTGCGTCGAGGCTGGGGGTAGGGACAGGGCCGTCTGTCTGCGTCACAGTAGCAGGCCGACTACCGACTACCCTGCCGGCTGGCCGAGACGGTTGTTTATCTTCTCATGTTCAGAGACAATGAATGTTTATCTTGGAGTTGACCTTGGAGAATGTGGAGGGTATTCATGCAAGAGGGTAGTCTAAGTGGCAAGATAGAAATACAGTGAAGCCGAACTGAAGTTTTCAGGCTTTTTGAATGCGATCAGGCGGACTAAGAGGACTAAGAGCACACCTTATGGGACACCTCGCCCTTGAACGTCTTGACGACTGTGAGGCCGGTCGACAGCAACAGCACAATAGTCCCAAACGTCGCGCACAGCACGGCGGGGAGTTTCTGGCGCGACGTCCAGCTGCCGTTCGTCAGGGAGTAGTAGGCGATGGCGGGGAACTGCTGTCAGCTTGCTTCACACTCAACACACGTGAGCAACGAGAGCACGATGCAACTCACGATGAAAGCGAGGGCCGTGGCACTAAGTCCGCCGGCAATCTCAAGCACGACGCCGAGGTCGCACGTCATGAGACTGATGAGCATGGCGCCGAACACAATCCCGCTCGTCACGGCGACATGACGCGTTTGGCTGAACGGACGGCCCTTGTAAAACGTGTCCTCGATGACTTCGCGGCAGACGTAGTTTTCCAACGGAATCGTGGTGCTCATGTTGGCACCGAAACAGAAACGCGCAATGTTGATGACCCAGTCGTCGGCTGCGAAATTGTTCAGAATGTTGCCTTCCGTCTTATCCGTGAACACGAGGTAGCCGGTAATGCTCAGGAGCAGGCAGCAGATCAGAGACATGGATGTCGATGCGTGCGTCACTTGGTTGAAACGGTCCAATGTCGGCACGTCGATCGACTGGTAGATGAACATTGTGTTGTGGTGGCAGACGAACTGGGGTTAGCTTTGGACCAAGGCCGAATCTCAGTTGAGAGAAACAAGGGAGGGAGAGAACTCACTGCAAAGGAGATGACACCGATGGCTTCAAAGACGCCAGGGCGCACGACGGAGAAGGCATGCGTCGGGTCACCGCGCAGGGAGCGGTCGACGCCGACACTCCGGAACACCACGGAGAACACGATCACGCCCATGCTGATCAGGGCGAAGGAGCTGCTCTTGGACAGCTTCACGATGTCCCTATGCAGAGACAGCGGGAATGCGACCGCCACGGTGCACAGGACAATGATAAAGTTGCGGTTCACGAGCCAGGAGAGCCAGGTGCTGTCGGCGAGAAAGGGGAACACGAAACGCAAGACTGCCGGAATCGTGTCCCCGATGATAACGTTGAAGGCGCACATGCCTCCGAACGCGAAGGCGAACTGGAAGAACGACACCGCGTTCGCACCCCAACGACCGAAGCAGTGGTACATCATCTGGGGTTAGCTCAAGGTCTGAGAGACGTAGCTGGAATATGGCTCACGTCAATGTACGAGTCCCGCCCGCTCAATTTCGCGTTCACGACGACCAAGCGAATCGTCCAGTCCGTCACCGCCGCCAGCACTACCAGCAGCGTGATGCCTGTCACGAAGCCAGCCTGCTTGATCGCGTACGGCAGACCGATGATGCCCGCGCCGAGGATCGAGTTGGCCATCTGCTTGTCAGCTGCATCCATCTCCAAGGACAGCTTACATTGGCTATTCCGTCCATGAGTGTTCCGCGGGCTGACGCCGGGCCGTCCGCGAACACGGCGTCCTCCTCTTCCCTCGTTATCCGGTCCTCGATCGAGAGCAGGGGAATGTCCGGTCCATGGTGGTCCTCGTCGTCTAGCCTGTGGTGCTCGTCGGGAGCTTTGAACACTGCTGTCAGCCGACGTGGACGGCGGGCACCGATGTTGGGTGCTGTGCAGGTACTGTGCCTGGAGTTTCGGTGCTGCGTCGGCTGGACACCTGGTATCCCGGTTTCAAACTTACGGATGTGGTCGTGGCCGTTTACGCCCGGCGTAGAGGCCGACGATCCAGCGCCAGACTCGAGGTCGACGTCCGCCGACTGCGTCGAGTGTGTCCGTGACAGGGCTATCGCGCCGAGCCGCGGACTCTCGCGCCGCGATCCGGCGCGGCTTGAACGGCCCGACCCAGGCCTGGAAGGCTTCTTCGGATACGCGGCGGCGGGGCGGACGCCGGGGCTGATGGTGCTGAGGTGCGGGGGCAGGGGGTCGGAGGAGAGGTAGGCTGCCCCCCGTGTCGGGGGTGTGGTGTCTGACGACATGTTGGAAGGAGTGGCGGCGGTCGGAGATGGAAAGATGAGGTAGAGTCACGAGCCAAGTTCGGGTGCATCGATAACCTCGACTATCATGCTGGCATGGTCCTGATGCGCAGGCAGGGGTTGGACCCAAACGCGGGGCCTCACCTCTGCCAGGGGCACGGGATGCGTGGCGTCTGTCCACTGTATGCACTGTGTGCACTCTGTCCACTCACCCAGCCGCGTGAAGCGCCTGAGCGCGCGGGTTCATACAATTGACTGATCTCTCCCGCGCGTCCAACTTTCATTGTCCGTCGCTCTCCATCCTCCCCATCCTCCCCATCCTCTTTGATCCGTCACAACCTTACGACCTCGTCATCCATTCCGATCCTTCCACCTCTTCGTCTCTCTTTTCACGACCGACAGCTCACTCACCGTCCTTTTTTCGCCTGTTCATTCTTGTATATTACCACCTTCACCTCTTTGATAACCCCATCTCGATCACGCACCTCGACAACACGACCCCACGACGCTCTCGCCTATCATCACCACCACCGACCGACCGACCTCACGCTTGCCTGACATGTCTCAGCCTCCCACGATAGAGACGTCGGGCGTCAAGAACGACCGCTTCGAGGCTGAGCTCAGCCGCCTCGATGCCCCGGAACCGCCCAAAGAGGACAACGTGCACTTCTGTCTGCTCGCCGAGTTCGACATTGATGCGGGTGCGACGCTGTCCCATCAGTACCCCTACCCGACCGGGACGGATGAGCAGTGAGTGGAAAGGAGCTAAGCTTGGGGCTTGCGTTCGGGTTACGTACGACGCTAACGTGTGCAGTGCGTTGGCTGAGCTCATGCTTCCCGATGGCGCGCACATGCGAGGAGAGGACTGGACCGTGTTCTACCTGGGCCAGTCGCCGCAGATCTCTGTCGCACCGATGTTAACGCACGAGTCGGACACGGTGGACAAGGCGCGGCTGGCGAACAAGCGGGCGAGCATGTTCCCGTCAAACGAGCGGCCACGGAGAGGGGCACCCGGCGGAGGGCTGCTGTACGTCCTGAACTGTGTGCGCATGAAGGAAGACAAGACGGTGCGCCGTGGTGCGATGGTGAAGGCGCTCGCGATTGCGACACCACACCCGTACATCGGCATCTTCAAGCCGCTCCTCCTACTCGCCCTGGAGGAGTACTTCAAGAACCCTAGCTTTGACATTCTGGCGCGGCTATACGACTCGGCCAATAACATCTCCCTGGTCGGCATGCCCAAACTCACTCGCTCCGAGCTGATCCTACTCCGCCAAACGGACCGCAAGGACTTGCTCGAGACGCGCTTCGTCGAGGCGAAGGAGGCGGTGAACGCGTACTCAGCGATCGACGACGCCTCCACGCACGAAGGCTCGACTGGCGACCATGAGCGGAAAGGAAGCGTCAGCAGCTCTGTCCGGCCACCGATCGGCCGCAAGGGCTCGTCAGCCTCGAGCTCGTACCCGGGCGGCGGCAGTGATCTCCTGCCGGCGGACAAGCGCCGCGGGCTGCCGCGGGACACGCACTTTTTCGAAACGGAGGCGCGTTTCAGGCAGATCACGGTGCCAATCCGCGTCCCGATGACCGTGTTCGACGAGGACGTCGGCGACTACACGATCATCGAGCTCGTGCAGACGTTTGGGCAGAATTTCACGACGTTCCCGGGCCCGTACTTCCCGTGGCTGCACACGAACGGCGCGCACACGCATCCGATCATGCTCATCTTCAACGCGATCCTGTGCCACAAGCGCGTCATGTTCCTCGGCCACGGCCTGCCGGCGAACCACGTCGCGCGCATGGTCCTCGCGGCCTGCGCCATGGTGACGGGCAGCGGGCAGATCCTGCGTGGCGTCACTGAAACGGCGTTCCCCTATACGAATCTGGCGAGTCTCGAAGTTTTGGAGCAGTTTGACGGGTTCGTCGCGGGCACATGCAACCCGCGGTTTGAGGAGCTGCCGCAGACGTGGGACGTCCTGTGCAACCTCGAGACGGGCAAGGTGACTGTGTCGAAGGAGCTGCGCGGCCTGGGCGGGGACGACAGCATCCCGTCTACGCTATCGCGGGGCGAGACGCAGGATGTCATGAACAGCAAGCAGCTGCAGAGCCTGACGAAGGACTGCATCGACAACCAGTTCATGGAGGAGATCATGTCGGCGACGACGCAGCACTACGGCGAGGGGCACATCCGCACGCGCTTCACCGACTACATCTCGCGCTTCGTCCGTCTCGCCGCGTACCAAGAGTACGTGATTTTCGGAAGCACCAACATTGGCTGGATCTATCAGCCGTTCCGGGAGGGCCAGCTGGGGAGCGGCATCGTCTATATCGACGACGCACTGCGGCA
Organism: Trichosporon coremiiforme; assembly: GCA_039545355.1. NCBI lineage: Eukaryota > Fungi > Basidiomycota > Tremellomycetes > Trichosporonales > Trichosporonaceae > Trichosporon > Trichosporon coremiiforme. The sequence continues at coordinate 502,745 of BCJJ01000023.1, forward strand.
GCGCGAGCTGAAGGAGAACCACTACCGGATCGACGCGTGGCGGCGGACGAAATCGTACCGTCTCGCGCAGAAGGACTGGGTGCGCGAGGAACAGACGGCGGCGATCAGGGGCTTTGACGCTCTGCACAATGTGAAGCGTTTGCGCATGACGCGCACAATGACGTCTCAGGAGGCCAGCCTCATCTTCTCCACCTTCGTTCGGAGCATCAGGACATACGACCAGGTCGTCGAGCTCCTAACCTATCTGCCAATGCACTTCGGCGGTCTGATCCCGATCGCGAACGGGCTCTTCCACCCTATCAGCAAGATTCGCGCCGACGCGCTAGAGCTCCTCTGCATCATCCAGCAGTACCCCGTCGGCGTGCAGGCGCTCCAAGGCCTCAACTACTTCCACCGCAAGACCTTCATCGAGCTCCTCGAGCGGCGCGAGGCGCAGCGCGTCCTGAACTTTCGCTTGACGGAGGAGCGCAAGGTCCAGGAGGAGGTGAGGGACAATGCGGCCGTGACGGCTCCGGCAGCAAACAGGCTCGAGATCCGCACAGATGACAACGGCACTGTACGCAGGGGCGAGCTGCAGGCCGCGCTTAACAAGGCGGCGGCGGCGGCGCAGGCGGCGTAAGCGCAGCGAGCAGCGCGGATGCCGATGGCCGTAGCGCATGGCGAGCGAACGTGGCTTCCCAGATCACCTGCCGTCCTCTCTTACGTGCGGCGAGCTTTGCAGGTGGACAGCCCGCCGTCCCCAACGACATATCCAGTCCCACGATAGAGTGAATCTGTACACTCCCACCCCCTACACAGATAGCACAGATACTACGAACTCATACATGGTTTTTTACACATCTTCTCAACATACACAATGGTCGATAAATAGATTGTAGTCTTGGCTTTATAATGATGGCTCCTACTGTTTTTGGTTTCTTATGAATTACGCCTAGCTGATAGCTTGTTTGATGGGTTGCGATGATGGGTTGCGAGAGTGTAGATGAGGAGGATGGTCGCCTGAGAGAGAACGATTGACAGGTGTAGCAGCTGGAGAGCCAGAGCCTCGTCCTGCCACATGCGTTCCTGACGCGTACGCGCTGGTAAATTTGGCAGGCAGAGAAAGCGTCAGTCCACTGAATCAATGGCCGTGTGCAACTCGCAGCCCATACTCGTACAAAGCATTCATAGGACGGCTATCTAGGATACACAACATCGTCAGTGACCTGTGGGTTAGAAAACGCACATAGCGACCGAGGCATGGGGGCTACTCGGCGCCGTCCTGAACGGTCCAGCAGCGCCGGAACCGCCAGATTGGGTTGGTGTATATCCAGATACATGCGTGCCGGTCCTAGTTGAGGTGCTTAGGCGACGAGGGTCGAGGCAGTGGCGGCCTCGTACTTGAAGGTAGGAGGGAGCTGCTGCTTCTTGATGTAGTAGCGGGCAAGACGGTGGATACGCGACTCAATGAGAATCATGCGGAACTTGGCGTCCTTGTCACCGCGGTTGCGCTCGAGGTGCTTGCGAACCGAGACGGCCTTCTTGACGAGGTGGTAAAGGTCCTCAGGGATGGTGGGGGCAAGGCCTGGATCGTCAGCTGGGATCTAGTCGTCTTAGCTGCAGGGAAGGCAATTTTTGCGCCAAGTCTTTCTCGACGTTTCAGGTCGCAAAAGTTCACCTTCCCTCACACTCTACTCACCGTTGCTCTTGAGGATACGGAGGATCTTGTTGCCGGTGACGGTCTTGACCTGGGGGATACCCTGCGAGTCACGGAGGACAACACCGATCTGCGAGGGCGAGAGACCGCGACGGGCGAGCTTGAAGATCTGGTCGGCGACCTCCTCGGGGGTGGTCTTGAGCCACGAGGGAGGAGCGCGCGAGTAGGGGAGCGCGGAGGCAGAGATGCCCTTGCCCTTCGAGTACATGCGGCCCATTTTTGCTGGTCTTTTGGGGGTTTTGGTGGAGAAGAGTTGAAGGATGGAAGAGAAGAACAACACCAAGTCCAACGTAAAGACCTACCAGTGGTGCGCGTCACAGAGGAGCGAGGAAGGCACGACTACACTAGTGGGTCACGTGCATTTGGCCGACTGCCAGCGACTTATCACCGAAAATACCGAACGTGGCACTAAGACGTCAGCATCGATAGGACACAGTGAGACGGTTGGACTATTTGAATCACGTGATACGGCAAATTTCGCGGCGTTATAGAACCAAATTGTGGCGGGAATCCGGCCCTCCCCTACGGGCTACGGATTGAGCGCTGCCAGACCTCGTAACATCTAACCATCAAAACTCGACAGCGACCGACGTAGGAGATCGCCCGAGCACTCTAACACCATGGTGGGTATCTCGAGACGACAGCGACGACGCCTGCGACCCGCGATAACGGAACACACACATCGAAGTACGGCTGGAAGGACGAGTAAATGGAGGCCGAGGACGGAGGGTAGAATTTTGAAGAAAGAGCGTCGACCGCGACAGGTATCGGCCAGCGCTCTGTCGAAGCGTTGTGCAACGCTCTGGAGGTGTTGAAGAGAGTCCAGACGAACGCTGGAGCGTGTCGCGTGCAAGACATGACGACAGCAGGTCAAACTGGAGCTTGTCCCAGACTTGCGACCGGCTTAGCCTGTTGTCTCCAGCTCCTGTGTGTGCAGTGAGGATCGTCTCGATCAACTCGACATCTGTGTGTTCCGCCGGCATTTCGCGAGGGAAGGGATCGTTGTGATGTCGTCTGAGCAATGAAGTTTGGGTTCGTATGCTGACTCTGTCATAGAAGCTTAACGTCGCCAACCCGGCCACTGGTGCCCAGAAGTCTTTCGAGATTGAGGATGAGCGCAAGGCTCGTATCTTCTACGACCTCCGCATGTCCCAGGAGGTCGCCGCCGACAACCTCGGCGACGAGTGGAAGGGCTACGTCCTCCGCATCACCGGCGGAAACGACAAGCAGGGTTTCCCCATGAAGCAGGGTGTCCTCCTTAACCACCGTACCCGCCTCCTCCTCTCGGACGGCCACTCGTGCTACCGCCCCCGCCGCACCGGTGAGCGCAAGCGCAAGTCGGTTCGTGGCTGCATCGTCGGCTCCGACATCCAGGCCCTTTCGGTTGTTGTCGTCAAGCAGGGCGAGAACGACATCCCTGGCCTCACCGACGTCGTTGTCCCCAAGCGTCTCGGCCCCAAGCGTGCTACCCGCATCCGCCGCTTCTTCAACCTCTCCAAGGAGGACGACGTCCGCCAGTACGTTGTTCGCCGTGAGGTTACCACCAAGGCCGGCAAGACCTACACCAAGGCCCCCAAGATCCAGCGCCTTGTCACCCCCCAGCGCCTCCAGCGCAAGCGTCACCTCCGCTCGCTCAAGAAGCGCCGCGCCGAGGCCCAGAAGGAGGTCAAGGCCGAGTACGACCAGGCCCTCGCCAAGTTCCACGCCGAGAAGTCTGCCTCCAAGGCTGCCCACAAGGCCGCCCACTCTACCAAGGCCTAATTTCGTGTTGGTCATGGCAGGGTTTCGGTAGGGTTGTTGTGCTCAGGTATCTTCCACCCATGTATAGCATGCGATTTAAGGCTCGAAAACAACGTCGTACGACTGATGCAGCGGGCAGCTTATATACGACCTGCGTAATTGACTTGTACTGATCCTACGCCTGTAAACACAGCTGCATTCTGCGGGCGAAGCATTGATCCACGCGCCGCGCCGATCGAACGGCCAGCGATTCTGTGCCTCCGCGATCGCCTGACGGTCCAAAGTTTGGGCGGAGGTAAATTTGAATCACAGTCCAGGGACCGAAGAACGGAGTCCACGTGACAGTCCGCGCCTCGCATCGTGCCGTTATCGCCAGATCTAATCTACGCGAGCTCTGCGAGCTCTTCTGATGGCTCGGGCTGCACATTCGAGGAAAGGACGAGGAGTAGCGAATTCCGGTTTCCAGACATACAGTTACAGGATTGCTGCTGTGCGCCAGCACTGTCCTTGCTTCCACCGTCAGTTTGTGGGGTCCAGTAACAGAGTGCATTGTGCAGCGTGCCCGTGGGCGGGGCCACATCCTCCTGGAAACTGAGCACAGATGTCCTGGGCATCACGTATCTCGCATGCCAAGGGGGTCCCAGAGCAACTCTGGAATGGGGCGAGGTCGAATGGCGAGACTGTCAGCTGGCGATTGGCTGGTTGACAGCATCGCGCCGAGCAGCCCGGAGACGTACCCAACCTCCACCTCTGCCGGCGGTTGTGGCAAGATATGACGTCGTTGAGCCCCCCACACGCGCTTCGGACAACATTACCCCCAGATCTTATAACATGCCGCAACCCATGCATCCATCCGTCCCCCAGTTCTCTCCACATCGCAGTGCGATTCGCAAACGTTTCAGACATACGCTCAGTCCCTTCACCCTTGCGGCGAGCACACACCGCCTTGTTCAGCAACCCAGAGCATAGATGAGCTTTGGGCTATTTTGGACATTTCAGAAAAGTCTGAGTGTGCGTAGCCCCACCCTTAGAGAGCCTAGCCGCCGGGTCCTGTCCAGCCAGACGTACCGGGCGATCCTCAAACGCGGGTCACGCTATATATACACACAGGCGCGTCAACAGCCTTCCCCCTCTTCTCCCCTCCTTCCTGCATCACACCCACCTGTCCGACAGCACATACGAACGATGAGCGACGACGGCCAGCGAACCCCGGTCGAGAACGACCCCGAAGTCGCCGCTGAGGAGATCGAGCTCGAGTTTGACGACCCGGAGCTTTACCACGATATCGCCCACGCGCACAGCGAGGATGCGTCCGAGGCGCACAAGCTGCTCCGTTCTTACATCGGACAGAAGCATCAGGAGCAGGAGGAGACTGTGTAAGTGCGCGCCGCCTTTCGCCCGACAACGAGAGGCAATGTCATCGGTTGCGGTTGACAAAGCTACGCCGTTTACTTCAAGCTGACGCCAGCCCCGGTGTTCTCCACCCTGGAGCGACCGGTGTCATCTACTGCACCGACCGCGCGATGGCGAACGGCTTTTCGTACGCGTCCAAGACGGACTGGAGCAACATGGGCCAGGGCGCACCGGAGACTGGCCCCCTGCCTGGAGCCTCTCCGCGACCGGAAGGCATCGACTTCAATGACTACGACTGCGACATCCACGAGTACGCGCCCACGGTGGGGATCAAGGCTCTGCGCGCGGCCGTTGCGGTAAGTGTCTTCCAGAAGCCCAATCAGCCATCGCTGTCTTATCTGGAGGCTCGTGATCTGTGGCTCGTGATCCGCCCCCGGCGAGGCTCGTGACATTAAGGTGTTGCGCTCCGCATCCGTGACCGCACGGTTGCGTGCGTTGATCCGCGCAAAGCTGGGCAATGGAGTACCTGTAGCTGACCCCAGAACCTGTACAACGTCGAGTACCGTCAGGGCAAGGACTCGAAGTACACGTACGAGAACGTGTGCATCGTGCCCGGTGGCCGTGCCGGAATGTCTCGTGTGGCGGCGGGTGAGTCTGAACTGAAGAACGGAGGTCTCCCTCGCACTTGTTCCTCCGTTCCTGTCCCAGCGACAAACGTGTTGCCCAAATACCAAACGACGCTAACCCGCACAGTCATCGGCGACGTTTACTGTGGCTACCAGATCCCCGAGTACACGACCTACTCCGAGGTGCTGTCGGTGTTCAAGCGTCTGCTTCCCATCCCGACCGCGCTCGAGGCACAGGATGACTACAAGCTTAACATCACCGAGCTGAAGAAGGCGGCCAAGATCCTGTCGCTCAGTGTTATCGTCGCCTCCAACCCCCGCAACCCGACTGGCCAGGTCATTCAAGGCGACGATCTTAAGGAGCTCGTCCGCATGGGAGACGGCAACACTACGTGGGTTACATGCTGCTCTCTGGTGTGCTAACCCTCAGCATCGTTCTCGACGAGTTCTACAGCTGGTACTGCTACCATGACGACCCGAATATGCTGGGCAAGTCGATCTCTGGTGCCGAGCACGTGAACAATGTAAATGAGGACGCGGTCGTGATCATCGACGGACTGACGAAGGGTTTCCGTCTCCCCGGCTGGCGCGTGTGCTGGGTGCTCGGACCGAAGAACCTGATCTCGGCCATCTCCCAGTCCGGTTCCTTCCTGGACGGCGGCGCGTCGCACCCGATGCAGATAATGGCGCTGCCGCTCGTCGACCCGAAGCGTGTCATGCAGGACAAGATTGCGCTGCAGACGCACTTCCGCGAGAAGCGCGACCACGTCCTCGCCCGTCTCGATGCTATGGGACTGCCCGTCCGCGTCCCGCCCCACGCGACGTTCTACATTTGGCTCGACCTCTCGCCGCTCCCCGCACCCCTCAACAACGGCCTCACCTTCTTCGAGGAGCTGCTCAAGGAGAAGGTCATCTGTGTCCCTGGCCTGTTCTTCGACATCAACCCGGCCAAGCGAGTGAGTCGTGCTCCCAGCTGATCGAGGTTGCAGAGCTAACGTACAGCGCAACCTGTTCGAGTCGCCGTGCCACCACTTTATCCGCCTCTCGTTCGGCCCGCCGATGGAGGTCCTCGACCGCGGCCTCGACGGCATGGAGCGCCTCGTCAAGCGCCACCTGGACAAGGAGCACCGCGCGGGCGAGTACGCCCAGTCGCCCACGACCTCCCGTTTCCCCGGTATCGACCACGGTGACCACCTCTAAAGCACCCTTTCTCTTCATCCAATTTCAAGACTGACCTCAGCGATAGAAGCGAAACGAACTCGACGTATTTGTTTGTGGGAAACAGACAGGCCGCGAAACGAGCCGATCCCATCACTTTCGTAGCTTTCCTATCTTTCACATCTACCAGTAGCATGCAGTTTATTCCGAATTACGCACCCGGTGCCTCTGATCACTGAAGCTTCAGGCTTGTTCTCTTCCAGTGCGCACGAAGCTCTGCTGCCGCTCGGAGCTCGGCGCTCGGACCCGTTCCGGCAAGTCGGTCCAGGCGTCATGTGTCACTGGCCGTCTTCGAGGTGACTGCGCGCTCACGAGGCGTCGTTTCGTCCATTTTCGTCCATCTTGCGTGAGTCGAGGGAGTCGAGGCCTGGAGTGTACTCTCCGCTCGCTGCGATGGCGCCTGAACGTCATGGCGTACTCGACATTGCCAGTGCACGTAAAACTCGGGCTCTCAGGACTTCTGTGCCACACCTCTGGGCTCTCCCCTCCCTTCCCTCACTGACCCCATGTCACCTGACTGCAATGAAGTCTACGCAGTGTCGTATGTTAATCTGCCCGAATCGTTGAACAAGAAGACGATCGCACAGCTGACGACGAAGCTCTACGATCGCAGTCTCATTACAGGTCCAGAAGAAGGAATCGGACCGTTGTACCTAAGGCACAGCGATCATGCTCCCGACGTTTAATATGGGAGCGCTGGGACGTGCCTGAGTCTGTCCGTACGTCTTGCGTTGCGTCGACGCCTCCCAGTCCGGCTCGCACAGTTCAGAGCGGAGGACGAGGGGTCCGGGGCGGCTTGCGGAATGTGACTGCCTCGTAGCAGGTAGCTCGAAATGACAAACGTTGCTCTCGACGTTCATTCTGTGATGAGATGATGTAATGGGTGGTGGGTGTACGGTAAGACTGGATCTGGTGTGTATCCGCTGCTGCTCGAGACGCTCACGTTCCACGACGGGTATCGTTGCTATGTCTTGTTGCTCGTCGGTCCGGGTGATGGCCCGGTGGCCCTGTTGAATAGAGTGTCCGGTGTGCCCGGTGTGCCCGGTCAGGTTTCAGAGTTCAGGATTACGACACAGGCCACTCCGTGTTCTCCCTGTACACTCCCGGGCCACACTCGTTCGTACCTCGTTCTCTCTCCTCTCTCGTCTCTCTCTCAGCATCGACCATCTGCTTCACCCAGACGCCAATACCTGACCAACTTGACGCCACCCCACGCCACCCCACGCTATCTTTCTCTTTCATCTCATTCATTCATTCATCATCATCATCATCTACTACTCCGAGCGGATCTACCGCTATCCCACCGACCCACCGAGCCCGACGCCCTCTCTGCCCTGATCCACTTAACTTGACCGACTGACCGACCGACACCACCGCGAGACGTCATGCCGCCCAAGCGTCCCCCTCCCCTCCCCCGAAGCCTGTTCACGGGCGAGGGTCCGCTTTCTCCTGGTAAGCTGTCTGTTTGGCCGTCCGAGCTAACGCCAGGTATGGCGCCGCAGCCGCCGAGTCCGTCAACGGTGCACCCGGACCGCCTAGTCGACGCGCATAACTCGGGCTCCTTCCTCCAGCTCCAGAAGGGCGACCCCAAGGTCGTCCCCCCGCTGACTGCGAGTGTGGCCGTTGCAGTCGACAGAAGGCCGATCGCGCTCGTCGGCCTGGCCGCGCCTGACGGGTGAGTCTGGCCACCACACGTTCTACCATCACGAACGTTGCCTGCTCGAAAAGGACAAGCTGACGCCAGGTCCGCGAAAATGGGCAAGCAGGTCGTGTCCCCGGCGCTCCTGTTCTCTGAGACTGCGGCCGAGGCACCGACACCCCAGAGCTCTCTGCCCGCCATCGACGTCGTCATTCCGCAGACGAAGCCCCTGACTGATGCGCTGTGGGACAAGCTCGACGACGTCGTGAACCGTATCGACGGAGGGTGGGGAAAGGTCGAGAAGGAGGCTGCGGAGGGGACTGATGGACGCAAGATCCTCGTTGGTGCGTAACTATGCGCGAGCTGTCGACGGTTGGAAAGAAAGCTGACGTACAGCCGGTCTCCTGCCCCCGCCGCTGACGCTCAACTCGAGCAAGCTGCAGAACGACGCCGCATACGTGACGCACATGACGCGGTTGACGCAGCTGTCCCTCCACTCGGACGTGGTGCTGAAGGCCCTCCCGCCCGTGATCGACACGACGGTAGCCAGTGAGCCGTGGTGGGAGGACGAGCGCGAGCTCGCGCGCGTCGTGAAGATGTACGTCGCGCCTGCCATCGAGACCTTCGGCACGCACCGGATCGTCTTTGGCTCGATTCCCGCGGCGGCGTCAGCCGGCGACGTCAGTAAGGAGGACGGCGTGATTGTGCCCATTTCGGGAGAGAAGTGGTACGCGCTGTTCCGCCAGTGTGTCGCCGAGCTCGGCGAGGACAGGCACGCCATGACGGACATCATGGCCGCGAACGCGGAGCGGCTCTACGCGCTGCAGCAGTAGTTGTATGTTTTCTCATCTTTATGTATAGACTACTTTGGACCTTCGGACGCTGTGAATGTGACTTGCTTTTGCTTGCTGCTGCCCATTGCATTGCATGCAACTCTCCGTCATGATCGAGGTCGTGGTGACTCCCAGCGCAGCCTTAGTCACAGCGAGACCACGTGACAATGACGCAAGTGCCTGTGCCACGTCAAGCCAACTTTGAGCGCACCGCTACATGCCGTGGCAGTGCGGAGTCGACGCGTCGAGCGGGCTGCTGGCTGTTGGCCAGTGGTTGAGTCATGACAAGCCGTCAACATTTGTTGACACCTTACACTCCCTATACCCAACCATGACGATCATCGGCGCCATTGACAGCGTCATCACGCGCCTCGCGGATGCGGCCGACAACGTCCTGATTCCTTACAAGAGCATCGCCGTCGGGCTGCTCGTCGCCCAGACCGCTTTCGAGCTGTACATTATGTGAGTGGCCTCAATGGCGAAGCGGCGGGCAGCTTCAGCAAGGTGTCAGCACACAGCTGTCGGCTCCAGCAACCTGTCGTCCTCTTCAGCCCGTCCCCCAAAGCTCGTCAAGTTGACAACCCAGCCGCCGCCAGCTGCCATGCTACTCCCGCCCGCTCCCTCCCCCCGAGCTCAAGAACCACATGACACCGGAAAAGTACAAGAAGGCGCAAGCGTACTCGCGCGACAAGACGTACTACTCGATTGCGCAGCACATCTTCTCCTTCTTCCAGTCACTCATCTTCATCAAAGGCGGGTACCTCTGGACGTGGAACTTTGCGGGGCGTATCATGGACGCGTTCGGCATCAGCCATGACCGCATGGTGAGTTGCACCGAGCTACGATCGTCGCCAAGTCGCAAGCTGATGTACAGATCACCTACACACTCATTTGGACCGTTGTGACGACGCTCATTTCTGGCGCTCTCAGCCTGCCCTGGTCGTACTACTACACTTTCGTGCTTGAGGAGAAGCACGGGTTCAACAAGCAGACGCCCAAGCTCTTCTTCATGGACACGGTCAAGACGTACTCGCTCATCGCCGTGCTTGGCCTTCCCGTGCTCGCAGGCTTCCTCAAGATCTTCGACTGGGCCGGCAAGGCGTTCATTCCGTGGCTGATGCTGTTCGTGATCGCGGTGCAGCTCGTGCTGCAGGTCATCTTCCCGCTCTGGATCCAGCCGCTGTTCAACAAGTTCACGCCCCTCCCAGACGGAGAGGTACGCTCCCGTGTCGAGGCGCTCGCGACCAAGCTGCACTTCCCGCTGAAGCACCTGTTCATGATTGACGGGTCGAAGCGCTCGTCCCACTCGAACGCGTACTTCTACGGCCTGCCGTGGTCGAAGCAGATTGTCATCTACGACACGCTGATGGACAAGTCTTCGCCGGCCGAGGTCGAGGCCGTCCTCGCCCACGAGCTCGGACACTGGTACTACAGCCACCCGATGCGGCTCATGCTCATCGCGCAGGCGCATCTGCTGTTCACCTTGGCCGTGTTCTCCGTGTTCATCGGGAACAAGGCGCTGTTCGCCAGCTTCGGGTTCGACCCTGCGCTCGCTGTCGGACCCCCTCGCGCAGTCTGCATCGGGTTCACGCTGTACCAGCTCCTGTTCGGTCCGATCGACACGTTCGTCCAGTTCGCCATGAACAGCCGCACGCGCAAGTACGAGTACCAGGCCGATGCGTTTGCGGTGCAGCTCGGCACCAAGTCTGACCTCAAGACGGCCCTCATCAAGCTCCACGTCGAGAACCTCTCGAGCCCCCACAGCGACAAGCTCTACTCCATGTACCACCACTCGCACCCGACCCTGCCGGAGCGCCTCCGCGCCATGGACGAGTACACGGGTGGCACTTGGCTCGAGCCCAAGGCGCAGCACCCCGCTCGTCTCGCGACGACCGAGCAGAAGAAAGGGGAGGACCGCGAGCGCGAGATCGAAGAGAAGAAGGAGCTCTAGTGTACCCCTTCGGAACAGTGTAGCAATAGTTTCAGTATGCAACACATGAACATTGCAGGTTAGAGAGGCATAGGTCTAGTCTAGGTCGCATCGATACACGACTCATTTTACACGTAAACGCCAACAGTGCAGAACAGGGCGACTGCTCCGGCACCGGCGAGGAATGCGGCGAGGAGCGCGACGCCGAGCTCCTGGGCGGGGGCCTTGGACAGACTGATGTCAGCTTAGCGTCCCGTGTCAGAAAGCTGGTGGCCATGAAGTAGAGAAGGCGGTCGAACTTGCCAGAGTTGATTGGCTGGCGCGCGAGTTCCCGAATTTCAAGCAGCCGCAGATGCAAAAGCCCAGGCGGCAGCCCTGCTAATGCTTCAGCGCACTCACGTAGTAAGGAAGAAGGTGAGCGAGAACGCAGCGAGCAGCGCAACGAGGGCAATGGTCGGGAGCGCCTCGACTGAGATGAGCGGGGAGAACGCCGGGAGCGTCTTGAACGACTCCTTTCTGTCAGCTCATCTGGACACCGACAAGCTCACCTTGACCTCGACGTATGTCATGGTAGTTGCGGATGAAGCAGCTTGCTGTCAGGGGGACGGACGCCTCAAGTGATGGCGACGACGTAACGTGGCAACAACATGAGCGGTGGACGCGTCGGAATGCCTCCGCTAATGCCTGGCGGTGGGCCGATTAGGTGGACGTCATAATCGGGAGGGTAACGTCGGCTCAAATGGGGGATGCGGAATCCTTGGACCGTGTGACGCGCGCGTCTCTTGTGTCTGTCTTGACTTTATCTTTTTGTCCCTTATCCCTCTGCTACGAGCCATCGACATCTCTTGCCGGCAGCAGCGACAATCCGACACTCACGGCTACACGGCCCTTCCCCCCGACCCCTTCACCCGACCCCTTCGCCCCCTCAACGGCTCCCCTCCTCCCTCGCCTCCCGACTCCCCGCCTCCCCTCACTCCCGCCCCGCTCGCTCCCCTCCACCAACGCGACCCGGTCATGCCACGATGAGCAGCTACAACCCCTTATCCTTGTTCCCTCTGCCTCCGCAGGTCAGCGACCCGAAGCCGGTCCCGAGTGCGCTCGCCGTCGATGCGTTCTCGGACATGCTGTGGGTCGGCTCGTCTGGCGGGATCGTGTCTGCGTTCGTGAACCCATTAACCTTGACGCGCAACGTGCAGTTCCCGGCTCACGGGGGCACCGCAGCGTCAGGCAAGAAGTTCACGGGCAACCTGCACGGCCTGCAGAGCGGTGTTCGCCAGATCCGGCTCACGGACCGGGAGATCTGGACGCTGACTGACGGCGGTATGAGCGGGCGGAAACGCGGGGGCGCACCGCGCTGGAGCGTCTCGGACCCGACGCGGAGCTTGCGCGCCATGGCGCCGAGCCCGACGAACTCCCACGAGGTCCTCGCCGGCGGGACGGGGCAGATGATCCTCGTGAACAACGCGAGGGGAGAGATCGTCCGGCACTTCGAGAGCCCCGGCACCGTCGTGCACCTCGGCACGAACCAGGAGCGTATGGTTGTGAGCGCCTCGGGCTCGGGGCAGGTCAGCCTCCTCGATCCCCGGCTCGGGTTCCGCCAGGCGACCAAGGTGACCCCGGTGCAGGCGCACACGGGCGGAATGAGCGGGGCAGACTGCCAGAACAACCTCGTCGCGACCTGGGGATGGACGCACATGCAGGGCCATCCTGTGCCGGACCCGTTAGTCCGGCTGTACGACATCAGGACGCTCCGCGCCCTCCCGCCGATCAGCTTTGCGAGCGGGCCCTCGTTCGTGCTCCTGAATCCCAGCGACTCAAGCAAGATGGTCATCGCGGGACAGCAGGGCATGATCCAGAGCCATGACATGAGCACGGGGCAGAACGAGTTCCAGCAGCTCGACATCAACTCCTTCATCACGTCCATGGCGCTGTCGCCTCATGGTGACTATCTTGTCTTCGGCGACGGGGACGGGCAGCTGCACCTCTGGACGACGCACGACGTGGGCGAGGGCGCCGAGCTCGACGCAAACGGCAACCTCGTCCTCCCCACTTTCAACGGGTACGACGGGGTCAAGCCCGAGTGGCCGGATGCGGTCGAGCCCCCGCCCCCGATTCGCTGGGACGACACAACTCCGCTCAACCTCCTCGGCATGCCGTACTACGAGGATCCGCTGCTGTCCAACTTTCCGACGATCGATTACGCGACGGTGTACTCGCCCTTCTTCAACCCGCCCGAACCTATCCCGAACACGGTCCTCAATTCGCTCAACTACCAGGACTTTATCGGGTACGGCCAGCTACCCAAGGATCACAAGGGGAAGCGGTACCAGCTCACGGCGCGGACCGGCGCCGGCAAACTCGCGCTCGGCAAGGGTGCACTCGGCTCGCGGCGCGAGAGCGAGCCCCGCTTCCGCTCCGATAAGGACAGGAAGAGACATCCCCCGCCCGAGATTGAGGAGGAGGCGACGATAGGCGGAACTCCCAAGTACTATCGCAAGGTGGAGATCAAGTACAGTCGCTTCGGTGTTGAGGATTTCGACTTTGCGTTCTACAACCGGACAACCTACAGCGGTCTTGAGACGGACATCGTGAACAGCTACACGAACGCTTTGCTGCAGGCTTTGCACTACTCTGCGCCTGTGCGCGCAGTCGCCAAGGCGCACATCTGCGTCGAGTGCCAGAAGGAGAACTGCCTGCTGTGCGAGGCCGGCTTCCTGTTTAGGATGCTGGAAGACGCGAAGGGGACCAACTGCCAGGCGTCCAACTTCAGCCGCGCGTTCAGCGCGACGCCGCAGGCCTCCGCCCTCGGCCTCATGGACAGCGACAAGGCGCCGCACACCCCGAGCACGCTGATCCAGAACTTCAACCGCTGGCTCCTGTCGACGTTCACAACCGAGGCCGTCGTCGACGGGCAGTCGTTCCAGATGCGCCCGAGTCTCGACAAACTCTCCCTCGACGCGGCGAGCTCGACGAGCAGCACAAGCGCCATCAACCAGGTCCTCGGCGTCGACGTCAAGACCACCAACACGTGCCTATCTTGCAAGCACGTGTCGGTGCGCGCGTCGACGCTCCAGGCCATCGACCTTGCGTACCCGCGTAAGCCGACGAGTGCGACGCCGTTCCCGGAATCTCTCAGGAACGCCATCATCAAGAGCTCGAGCACGAAAGCGTCTTGCAGCAACTGCAAGGCGTTTGCCCCCCTCGACTCGAAGCGCGACCTAGCCTCGTCGCCGGAGGACAGCTTACCTCCAGTCCTGTCCGTCAACGCGATGGTGTCGACACCCGAGCAGCTCGAAGTCTGGAAGGACCGCACCGAGGGCGGCAAAGTCAAGCACTACCTCCCGCCTCGGGTCGCGTTCCGGACCGACGAGAAGGGCGAAGTCGTCGCCTCGGCCGACGTCGAGGAGGGCCAGGGCGGCATCGTGTACGAGGTCAAGAGCGTCGTGGTGCAGGTCCAGACGGTACCCGACAAGCCGGCGCACCTCATATCCTTTGTCAAGATGCCGCAGGAGGAGGACGAGGACGAGCCCAAGTGGATCATGTTCAACGACTTCCTCGTGCGCCCCGTGCGGGAAGACGAGGTCTTCACCTTCACCGAGAGCTGGAAGGTGCCCGCCGTTATCCTCCTGGAACGCACCGACGCCGCGAGCGTGCTGTCGTATGCGTCGCTGCCGACGCAGCTCGACCCGGGCGTGCTCTTCACGGACGCCAACATGGCGTGGCACAGGCGCAAGGACCTGATCAAGCACGAGGTGCTGTCGCGCGACGAGCAGCCCAAGCCGGGCACGCTGATTTCCATTGACGCAGAATTTGTAGCCCTGCAGAGCGAGGAGCTCGAGTTCCGCTCAGACGGGACGCGCAAGATGCTCCGCCCGTCGCACATGTCGCTCGCTCGCGTGTCTGTGCTCCGCGGCCCCGGGTCCAAGGAGGCCGTCCCGTTCATCGACGACTACATCCGCACGACAGAGACGGTGCAGGACTACCTCACCGAGTTCAGCGGTATCAAGGCCGGCGACCTGGACCCGAACCAGAGCGTGCACACGCTCGTGCCCCTCAAGGTGGCGTACAAGAAGCTCCGTCTGCTGGTCGACCTGGGGTGCGTGTTCATCGGCCACGGCCTGAGCAAGGACTTCCGCACGATCAACATCTTCGTGCCGCCCGACCAGGTCCTGGACACTGTGAACCTGTACACGATCCCGGGGCGGAGTCGCAAGCTGTCGCTGCGATTCCTGACGTGGTTCCTGCTGAAAAAGGACATTCAGCAGAACGACCACGGCCACGACTCGATCGAGGACGCACGCCACGCCTACCTCCTTTACAAGAAGTATGTCGAGTTCAAGGCCGAGGACCGCTTCGAGGACGTCATGGACGACATCTTCCACGAGGGGCACAAGACGGGCTTCAAGCCCAAGAGCGAGAGCGAGAAGGCCGCTTCGGCCGCTGGATCGACCGCCGGGTCTGGGTCCGGGTCTACCGCCGTCACGAGCCCGACCACGACGGTCGCCAGCTTCACGGCCGGCACGGGCGGGAGTTCCAGCGATGAGAGGAGTGCCACGCCGAACGCGTTCCCGCCCCTGACTGGACGCAGAAAGGGAGGAGGACAGCACCAGCCCCCCTCGACTGCGAATCCGAGGGGCCAGTGGACGCCGTTCCAGAACACGGCCCAGCGGAGATGGCAGTAGCCGTGAAGCGTTAAGAGATCAATATTCCTGTTGTAGTACTGCAGCCTGCATGCACCGCTTGCTGATAGCTAAACATACATAATACATCTAACATGTTGCACCACCCGCCCGCCTACTACTTCCTGGCGAACGTCACCTTCATCTTGGTCTCTCCGTCAATCTTGAAGTTGTGCAGCGCGTCCTTGGCGACGGCACTCGCCGTCTCGTCGGCATACTCGACGAACGCGATGTCCTTCTTGGCGGCGATCGTACGAATCTCGACAAGACCAGGGTACTGCTCGAAGACGTCGCGGAGGTCGTCCTGCGTCGTGCCCTCGGGCAGGTTCTGGACGAAGAGCACATTGTTCGGCGGCAGGTACTCGTCGGGCATTTGCAGCTTGGGCTTCTTGGCCGCTCCTGGACCGGAAGGAGCGGACGACACATCGCCCGCCTTGTGCTTCGCGATGTTGCGCGCGCGGATCACGTTCGTCTTCCGCTTCGTTTCTGGGGTTAGCTGACACGACTTCACGACTCGGGCTGGCAGCTGGCCCCGAGGCCCCGATGCGACTCACTCTTGTCAGCCAACCGCTCCTTCTTCCACGCCTCCAGTGCCTCCTCGCCGTCCTGCTTCTCGACGACAGCGTCGCTCCGCGTCTTGGCAAAGTCGATGATCTGGCTGTCAGCTTCGTACGTCCCACTCAGCTGCCCCTTTGCCCTTTCTCCCCCATCGCCGCTCTCGCAAGCTGCTCTCAATCGCAATCTCCAACCTCCGCGTCCTGCGATCAAGGGGAGGATGGGAGGACAACTGGGCGCACTGGGTGCGCCTCGACGACACTCACTATCGGCTTGCCATACAGCGGAAACTCATTCACATCCTTCTGCGCGAGCACCGCTGTCGCCTTGTCCCGGAACGAGACGAAGGCCTGTCCGCGCATGCGCACGTTGCGGTGCGCGACGATCGGTCCGAGGGGGTGGTACGGCTTAAACAGCGACGCGAGCGTCTCCTTCATGACTGTGCGTTAGCTACACTGATCACAGAAGCGTAGCTAGCATGAACGTACTGGGTATCCGGACCTTCTCGTTGAGATTGTGCAGGTACAGCGTCTCGGACGCGTTCGGCGGGAGGCCATCGTCGTTTCCGGCAATGCCGTTCTCGGCGCCCGCGCTCGGCGGCTGGTCGTGGACGGGCTCAGACGCGCGCGACGGGCCGGCTTCCGCTTCCATATTGTTGTCGATGATGCAACAGCACTCGACGGGTTAGTGGCAGATCACTCCTCGAACTCGCCCGGTGGAGGGAATATCTTGACGCGACTTTTTCGCTTTTTATCCCGTGTGATCGAGCTACTCCATTTCGGTTAGCCGCTGATAAGATTGGAATTGGTCGATTAGCAACCAGCCTAATCCGAGTTATGAAGAAGCCAAGATGCATACCCAAAGCCCAAAAATCATGCTACAACAAACAGTACTGCTCCTCCAGAAGAGGCTTGTCCTTAACGCGCCACTTTGCAGCCGCCTCCTCGATCTCGTCCTGAGTGATGACGATCTCGACGTTCGTCCACTCGCCCGGATCCTCGCCGTCGTCTTCCTCATCCTCCTGCTTCTGCCGCGAGACTGCGCGACGGTGCCGCAGGAACCCGAGCTCCTCCAAGACCATCTGCAGGTCGTCCGTGCGCAGGTGACATGCGCGTGCGAGCGATCCAAGAGATGCAGCGACCGAGAAGTGCCCAGGCGTTGTGGGGTCCGCGCGCTTCGTCAGATCTGCTAGGTTAGCATAAACGTTGAGGTGGTACCTACCTGCACCATTTATGGTGATGGCCGCGTCCGGGATCGCAGGCGTCGTGGCTTTCCGTGTTCTCAGTGTACGACCTTCTGTAGCTGCCGGACTCTTCGGTATCGGAGGCGCGGAAGCTGGCGCTCCAACGAGCAGCCGCCTGCACAGGCGGATCACAACCGACACCCAGTACGCCATGTACCCCTTACGACCGAGGTCTGACAACGGACGTTCCGGCGTGCCGGGTGACTTGTTAGGCGACCGGGTCGCAGGGTGCCGCGTCAGATAGTAACTGAACTCGATGAGTAGCTTGCCGAAACCGCGGTTCTGGTGCGGAGGGAAGGTCACGATGCACGCGAGGTTGAAGTCGTCGTATGATACCTTCTCCTTGGAGAAGAACGCCATCACCTGATCTCGCGTCGACGTCGCCGCGTCGCAGAGGACGTAGAACAGAAAGTTCTCAACATGAAAGAAGACGGACTATTTGTCAGCTCGGTCACCGATGCGTCCAGGACAGCTCACCTTGTGATCGATGAAGAGCTTTCCGAATAGACTCAGGTTCTGGCAGTAAAGCTGGATGTTAGTTGCCGTAACGGCACGACCCACAACTCACAGTAGCATTGGCTCCGTCCACCTCCCATATCGTGTAGCTTCCCCGCTGGTACACTTTCCTCCCAGGCGGTCGCATCTGGTTGCAAGTTGACTGGTTTGTGAGTTCAAGCCTCGGTCAGCGAACTCACAGTGTGATGTTCCCATCCCGCTCTCGTCCGCATGTACTTGAAGCATAACTGTTGGTCAGCTGGTATCAAGAGGTCCTCAACTCACGTCACACACCCACAGCCTTCCCCGCGCTCCCTCCCCGTCCTTTCCCACTCCCACGGCCATGACATCGTTCGCGCTCCTGGCTGACGCGAGCGGCGTGCGCGGCCGCGGCGTGCCGTCTCCCGGCTCCTTCCTCTTCTTCGCCTTTCTTTTGGACTGGGGTGCTGGCGTTCCGGCGTCAAGCGGCATGGGATACGGCGAGTAATACCTGACGTCAGCTTGTCAGCAATACCCGAAGCTTACCAAGTCTTGACAAGGTACTCGCCAAACCGGACATCCTCAAAGTTGCGGACGCGCGTGACCTGTGCATGCTCGCGCTCGGGGCTGGATGGGACCGAGTCCGCCGGTGACCCGGGTGCGAGTGCCGCCTGCTGTTAGCTGGTGGAATCTAGTGCAGCTTACGTGTCCGTTCGTCCGACTTGGTCCAGCGGCGGGGATCTCGTCTCCAAGTGCGCTCGCGGGCACCCATGTGTCGAGCCGCTTGTCCTCGCCCGCGAACGAGATGTACGCCTCGCGCTGGCCGAGTTTCAGGCGTGAGTTCAGCACAGTCGCCGGTCCTGCGTGTCAGCTCGGCTTCATCGAAAGAGCGGGGAAGGAAAGGCATTGCAGCATGGAGGAAGGCAACTCACGGGGCGGCCCCCCGCCTCGCGCGACGAGGTACTGCGCGCCGACGGTGAATGTGCGCTCGGGCACGGCGGGCGCGGGAACAGGTATCGGAGCATGCAGCGCAGCAGCCGGCATGCTGCGTGTGCGTGCGTGGCTTGGGTGGAAGAGTGTGTAATGCCAAGTTCAGGAGTGAAGGCTCGTCAAAACAAATCAGCGTCACCGCGCGTGCGCGATGCGCGAGCAGGTACCACGCGCGCGAACGGGCCGCACCTGCCGAACATTTCAGGCACGGCCCCTCGCCGCTACATATCCGTACAGTCACCCCCACCTTGTGACGTGCAAGATCCGAGTTGTTCACACCACGCATCCTTTGGCATAAAGCAACAGCATGTGCGGGCGCTACGCTCTCGGACAGCAGCACGTCGACTTTCTCGAGGCGCTCGACGCGCAGTACCCGCGTATCTTCAGGCGACAGCCGGGCGGACGCGCACCACAGCGCCTCCGCGGTGGAGGTCCCGAGGACGACGAGAAGCCGGACACCAAACCGGGCGTGAAGCTCGAGGAGGCCGAGACCAAGCCGTCCACGGACGACGCCCAAGTTAAGGAGGAGAAGCCGCAGGCCGAGGATCTCGAGAGCAGCAACGCGGCGGGGGGTGAGAACAACGCACCGAACGACCAGGAGGAGGCCGAGGCGGACGATGAGGTCAAGCCCAAGGGCGAGGACGACATGTCGAAGCCCTCCAAGGGCTCCGAGGACCTGAAGTGGCACGCCGCGCCCGCGCTCGGCTTCAAGTGGAAGCGTGAACAGGATTTCTGGCCCAGGTGAGCTTTGGTCACCCTGCTCCCTAGCTCACATCAGCTACAACATTGCACCGCGGCAGCGCTCGCCTGTGATCCGGCGCGACTCGAACGGCGAAGCCATGATCGAGACGATGCAGTGGGGCCTGATCCCGCATTGGACGAAGCATCCGCCGACCGGGCCGCTGAACACGATCAACGCGCGCAGCGAGGCTGTCATGTAAGCTTTATTTCCCTCTGCCAGCTAACATCAGTGACCCCTCGTCCGGCGGGCTGTGGCACGCGCTGAAGGGGCGCAAGCGCTGCGTCGTCCCCGCGCAGGGCTACTACGAGTGGCAGAAGAAAGGCTCCACGAAGGTCGCGCACTTTGCGCGTTTGCCTTTGCTGAAGAATCCCGATGTGCCTCCTGGCGAGTCAGAGCACGGCGCGAAAGCCGAGGATCCCCCGATCGTCATGTTCGCCGGCTTCTGGGACGAGGTCGTGTACGAGTCGCCCGTCGCCAGTAAATGGCAGCCAGAGCCCGGGGATGACCGCGAGCCGTATCCCACGGGCAACCCCGTGCCGCTCGCGACGTTTACGATCCTGACGACGGTGCCCGCCCCGGACATTGCGTGGCTGCACGACCGCATGCCATGTGTTCTTCGTTCTGAGGAGGACATCGCACGCTGGCTCGACCTCGGCGAGACGCCCCAGGGATGGGTTGACGGGAAGGGCGGTACGGCCGATGTGCTTCAGAGCGAGCCGGGCCTGGATGTGTGAGTGAGACCAGCCGACAGCTGGTCAATGCGAGCTTCGGTGAAGTCGGACAGCTGACCCCAGATACCCCGTCCTCCCCGAAGTCGGCAAGATCGGACAGAGCAAGCACGCATACATCCTTCCCGTCGCCGAGCGCAGGGACGGCATCAAGTCCTTCTTCGCGAAGCAGAACAGCCCCGTGAAGCCTAAGACGGAGGTCAAAGAGGCCAAGGCGGAGCCGGTGACCCCGACGAAGCCGAAGCCTAAGGCTGAGCCGAAGATTTCGCAGGAGCCTAGACCACCGTCACAGGAGCCCAAGCCGGCCGCATCACAAGAAGTGACAGAAGTGCCCGACTCGGAAGACGAGAAACCCTCCAAGCGAAAAGCAGAGCGCCAAGGCGGGCGACGGACCAAGGTCTCCCGCCCCGCGCCAGAGGCGAAGAAGGACCAGAAGTCAATCACGAGTTTCTTCAAGTCCCCCCGAAAGTAAATCTGCCATATGTTCGTATTCCGTTGTTTTGCTGTATTACTATGCCTTATCACTACGAACTCTCCACCTGGGCAATCAAGCGTCACGTCCGTCACGTCATGGACACGCGGCGGCCCCGAAGGTGACCCCTTGGCGGGCACTGCTGGCTCTCGAACTCATTGAACTCATTGCTGATCCTGGAACATGCCCTCAGCCCCCGAGCCCTCGTGGGTGACGAGCGTCTTGCCGTGGGCCGGGTACGAGATGACGTCGAGGTTCAGCCGGCTCCCACCGAGAAGGTACTCGACGGGAGAGTTGGAGTCGTTGCGGAGCGTGTGTGCCCAGCGTTCGTTCGGGTTGCCGGCGGCTGGGGGGTCAGCATGCGGCGAGCGAAGCGAGCGTGCTGTGGCTCCTCTCTCCTCTCTCTTCTCTACCTCTCCGTCTCCCCTCAACACCACTCGACCTTACCCGCCCTCTTTCCCTCCAACGATACCCCTATCAACCCCGTTCCTCTCCCTCCGACTCTACCTCTCTAACCCGCGTCTCGTGCTATCCAGCACTTCTTCCTCTTTGCCTTTGTACTCACGGAACCCAACAAAGTCGCCCGCGCTAACCTCCCTCTGCTCCTCAACAAGCTCGGCACCGAAGGGCGGCCGAATGTCGCCCTCGTCGGCAACTACCGGTCGCGCGAGCCTCAGCGTAGCGCTTCCCTGCAGAATATAGAGCCACTCGCTCTCTGCCAAATGACTGTGCAAAACGGTCGACTCGCGCCCCGGCTCGAGGCGGACTTTGTGTACGGCTAGGCCGGATTCGGACATTCCCGCTGTCGTTAGCTCTCTCTCACTGCCTTCTTTTCCTCGAGCATAGGTAGACGAAGTGCGTGGGACGGTAGGATAGAAGAGGGGTCGGGTTGGGTGGGAAAGGGAAGTGGAAATGGAAATGGAAGTGGAAGTGGAAGGGGCGACGAACTGGCACAGGAGTAATCGGCTCGCTCGCTGCGCTCGTTCCAGTACTCACCCATATCACTGACACAGCACTGGACGCGCTGCACTTGCTCGTCCATGAAATGCTGCCTCCTCTCCATCGCCGCCTCAATCTGAGTCGCGGTGACAACGGGGTCCTGGATCTCCTCGCTGCTTTCAAATTCCGCGTAGTCCTCCTCCTGGTCGTGCGAGTGAGAGTGAGAATGGGAACAGTTCGGACCGTGCACGTGCTCCTCCTCTACCGTCACCGCCTTGCCCTTTCCTTTCGAGCTGCTTGCGGACATCTCTTCTTGTTGTTGTTGTTGGGGGAGTGTGTAATGTGAGGACAAGTTGGGACTGGGTGGAAATTTCTGCTGACGCTAGGACGTTACGTCATTGGCGACTGGGCAGATCTCTGGCGCGCGCTGCCACGGCGTCCTTCGCTGTTCGCATTGCTCTCTCTCACTTGACTCATTCTGTTCGCAGAGTCTCACTGATTATGCGCGTTGCTCACGACTATCGCTTCACTCCTGTGTTCACTGCTGACACGATGCTCCGCATCCGCTCGCTTCGCTGGTTCGTGCCTTGTCGCTCGCAATACTGCGTTATTCACCAGACTACATGCGCAGAGAACTAATGCTAATTGGGGAAGAATGTAATTGTCCTTATGATTACTATACGAGTACGATATAGAGTGTCCTTGTTCAAGCGATATCAGCTTGGAGCAGTAGTAGTAGTAGTAGTGTCCTTGTTGTTTATAAGGTGGTTGCGGTGCGTAATTGTAATGCCGTTAAAGGGTTAGTAGAGACGGAAAGGCGAGGCGATTAACACTTCCAGCTGCTGTCACGCTGGCCGGGGTTGCCGACCCACTGGTAGGGCCACTCGCCCTCGTCGCCCATGCACGTGTCGACGGCGACCATCTTGTAGCCGCGGCCGGTGAGCTGGTCGAGGCCCCAGGGGACGACCTGCGAGTGGGCTGGGTGTCAGCGGTGTTTTTATGGGGAGCTCGTGCACTGGAGGCGGGGCAGATATAAGATCGAGATCGATCTGAGATCTCGGACATCCCAAACGCCAGCAGCCACGGCACAGAATCATCTTTTGTACTCACTGACGTCCTGAGTCGAGTGGGAGAGGATGAGAGCAGGCTTGGGGCTCTGGTCACGGACCTTGGCGATAACGTTGCGGCCAAAGTCGGCGCCCTTGCCGTTGGCGTCCTCAGTGTCGTCGGTCCACATGAAGAGCTTCTTGTAGCCGCGGTCTGAGAGGACCTTGAGGACCGTGTCGTCGTATTCGCCGTAAGGAGGACGGAAGTACAGGGGCTTGACGCCGAGGATCTTGATGAAGGCCGTCTCGACCTTCTCGAGCTCGTTGGAGATGTAGTCGTAAGACTTGCCCTTGAGGTGGGCGTGCGACCAGGTGTGCGAGCCGATCGTGTGGCCGCGGTTGAAGATCTCCTTGACCTGGTCGGCGCGGTCGTAGATGCATCCGTAGTTGTCGCCGTTCAGGAAGAAGGTCGCCTTGCCGCCCTTGCTCTCAAACTTGTTCATGATGTCGCTCTCCCACAGATAGGGGCCGTCTGGATGTCAGCGTGGCTCCATGGCCATGGTTGTCGTCGTGCCGCATCTGCCGCGATCGTGATGATCGCATTGTTGCCATGCACAGCTGCTGTACATGGGAGTCGCGATGGAACAGATGCGGCAGGCTAGCCCGAAATAGACGGATGTGTTCGGTTCGGATCGTCATCCCAAATTCAGGCACCGCGCGGAGCGAACCAGCCTTGGCTATGGGAGCCCGTGCGCCAGTGGCCGTGTGCCTCCGCCTCGCGCCCTGGCCGCTGGGCACCGTCTGGGCCCGAGCACTCCAGACAGCTCCGTGCTCTGTTTGTGTGGTCTTACGCGCTCTGCACCAAAGCAACACTGCACTCACCGTCAAAGGTCCAGGCAATCTGGCCAGACTGCTTGCAGTTCTCGACGACCTGCACACCCTCGGGGCAGGGCGCGGCCGCGGTCAGAGTCGCGAGGACAGCGAGAGCGAGCTTGACGAGCATTATGTGAAGTGAAGGTAGTGTTAGGGTCGTTGGATTAGGGGGGGAGCGCGTAGCAATTGAACAGTCGGGGGGTCTGGGTCGTCGACAGTTCTTGTCGAGCGTCGAAGTGGTGTCGAAGTGGTGGTCGAAGTAGGAACGGGGGGGTCAGTTGAAGGATAGAGAAGGGGCGGCGGGGGGGCAGACTGGTGGTTCTTATAAACACAGCGAGGGAAGAGGACGTAGGTTCCGAACACGGCGAGTAGGCAGCAGGATGGCAGAAGCCACTATACGCCCACGGCCAGTGCACGACCAGTACACGGCCAGTTGAGCTGAGCCGAGAACCAAGCGCGATCAGGCTAGGACGTAGAGGAGGATCGAGTAATTCAAGGAAGTCTGCCGATGACAGTGACGGCAGGGCGTGCAGGGAGTGCAAGGCGCGCAGGGAGCCGTTCCTTTACGTCTCTCAGGCCCTGCGCAGGGTTCAGGGCACGCGTGCACTGGCACCAGTCTCTTGTCTCTGATGCGACTGGCATGCATCTGCGACCTGCGACCGTCCGTCCTCATTCCCTCATTGCCTTGGTCTACATACCTCCCCAGCGCCTGATGCAAGCGGCGAAAAGCACCGAGGCAACTGACATTTCGCAGGAGGAGTACGCAGCTAATCCATCCGTACGATCTGGATATACCCGGAGAACTACTCATTGTCAGTTACATCGCAGTAGCTCCGATCTCCCCACTTCTCTCTCCGAACGACGAACAAGGTGACACAGCGCAACGACTGGCGTACAAGCGGCGTAACAGGCGTAACAGGCGTCGAAAGCCATCACACCGCAGCGCAGAATCGGAGCACATGCTCGAACAGGGCAACGAGCGAAGGCATGAGGCTAGACGACGCGTGCAGATCCATCAGCCAGATGCTAGTGCACTAGTTCTTAGCGGTGATTACGAACGCCGCGACGTCTGTGCTGTGCTGCGCTTCAGCTCCAGCTCCAGCTTCGGACCGACGCAGCGGCGCCCCGTACGCCCGGCGTAGCCAAGACCAAGCGATCGTTGACGACGAGGGTGTCGAGATCGCTGTGAACCTCGGCTGCTGTTTGACTGTCCGTCTCTCACTGCCTCGACTTTGGCGCGAAGCTTGTCGCTCGCGCGCTCGCGCGCTCGCACCTTGGCGAGATCGACGCCTCCCTCAGTAGCATCGGTTCTAAGCGTAGACTCGGGACCGGAAGTGCTCAGAGGACAGAGGCGCGAACCGACGCTGCTCGTTGGCCGCTTCCGCGTTCGCACCCCGGCGCGAACGCCCTCGGCCAGTCTCGCTGTCTGGGGCGCAGTCTACCAGGGAACTTGAACCCGGAGGGGCGCGCAAACACGGACGTTCCGGCGCACTAGCGGGGGATCAGCACAGAGTAACAGGATCCTCGGTATGCGTACCGTGGGTTCGGAGTGCAGGGGATCCTGCGGAGCCGAGCGACGACCCTCAGCACAGCCATGAGATTCTGAGTTGAGCCTGAGTTGCGCCTGGGTTGCGCCTGGGTTGCGCCGCTTGCGTCAAGTAACCTGGATCAAGGTAATCGCATTACACTCTCACATTGACATTCTCACAGCGCATTACAGGTTCACACAAACACTACTTTCCACATGTTGAACAGTGTGAAGCGTGTGATGTAAACAACCCGTCTCCGCAGGCTTCGCAGGCAGTGACGACAACTAACGAGTAGTCGAAACTCTACCCAGACGTCTCAATTCAATCAAGATCCAAAGTCTTTGAGCAGTTAGGGCCCGTAGGGTCGTGAGGATGAATGAATGGCAGAGCCGTTGGGCCTGAATTTTCGACGGACGAGGGTACGAGGGCTATTGGCGCCCACTCACCTCTCCTGCCCTCACCCTCCTCTCCGTCCTCGCTCCTGCCTCTCGGAAGTGTAGGGCAGACGATAGGAATCAGGAGGAATGCAAGCGAGCGGTAGCGACCACTGGCGAGGACGGAGCGAGGGCAGTGAAGGACCAGTGACGGCCCGGATCCGTACACGGCTTAATCGGGTACCTGGCGGCTCTGATGCCATACTCCCCACATACATCTGCATCACCGACGATACGAGCCGTGAGACGTCGCCCGCAAGTTCATTACCACTCTGCATCCGAACTCTACTGCGAAACTCTGCATGTTCTATTTTCGGGCTCTGCTTACTCGGACACGATCTCCCACAGAGATGGACGGATCGTATCGAGATCGCTGTGTGAACTGGGTGTAGGGAGATGAGATACCGGAAACCGGAACAGGTGGGTTGCAAGCAAGGTCGTTCGCTTGAGCTTGCCCAGCTTGTGGGAGCAGTGGGTGCGGACATCGCCTACGCCTGGGAGGTGTCCCACGCTCTCACTCGAGATTTCTGAACGAGTAACGATGTGTGAACCGTTGCCGGCGCTCCGTTAGACCATAAACCCCAGAGCAGAGTTCAGTGCACACCGAAGATGTCACCCCTCCGCCGGAGCGGTCCGGCCAGGCCCTGCCTGCTCCATTCGATGAGGACCGACGGTACTCATGTCACTCCATTTGCGTATTCAAAAGGTGTCGTAACCTTTTGGTCGTCGTTATTCTGACAATATTTGGTTCCCTTACCCAGTCAGTGCCCAGTCAGTTCCCATCATGCCCACCCGTCTGAGCAAGTCCTTGAGCTTGGATATTCCTGGTGTAATGGAGACAGGGAAGGCTCGAGCCTAATCGTAAATCGTAACGGTTCAAGGCAGATGGGTTCACCACCTGGGCACAGCTTATAGTTTAATAAGGTTAGGATTGGCTTCCAGTAATGTCTTCGGAATTGCGGGCCTGGGGCCCAGGTCGGGGCCTGGAGTGACTCCGCAGTTGTGCCGGTTCATTTGCCGACCTCTTTGACTTCAGCCCGGTTTTCTACGTTCTTCCGTGCGTCAGTAACTCTTGAAGGTGCATGATGGGATGTGGGGGTGGGAGTGGGAGGAAAGCGCAGACGAATGCCTCAAAGACATGACGCCGAGGCACTTCCGACACAAGCCCAGGTACTAGGAACGAGGCACGGTGGAATCCGTTCCTGACCTGTCCCCCAGGCTCTCGTCAGAGCAGGCTGCAAGACACATGTTCGCACTTGCGCACTCCATGCTCTTCTTGAGTGAGCCCCACTGGAGGGGGCACACCGTTACCAGGTCACGAGTGCGAGTAGCAGAACCCTCGACCCTCAGCGAGACTTCATAAAGGCGGTGCTCTGAGTACGGGTCTGGAGAAAGTGCGGGGCACACTCGAGTGTGGGGGAAGGACTGTCTGCGTAGGTCTTGCAGGGCGGAGACTCGTGATCGCGCTTGGCACCCCCCTCTGGGCTCGATACGGAGGAAAAAGAGAAAGAGAGGAAGAGGAAGGACATGGGGAGGGCAGTCACCAGAGCCACATGTGCCCAGTGGGAACCCAGTCGGAACTCCCCGCAGCGTAGTTGGAAACCGCTCGGCGTTCCTCGTCTCCGGCGCGGACGCGAGGTACTGCACTGTAAACTGTGCAGGTCCGAAACTTGGCCGTCGTCAGCCTCTCGGTCGGTATCCTCGGCGTGCTCGGACCGTTCGGCCGTCTTGGCCCCATCTCTCGACATTTGACACCACCAATTCCTCAGAGATAGAGAGCAAGACAGATCCAATCCACGGGGCTGTGCTCAATCGGCCAAAACTCTGGCCAAACTATGATCCGAGGCCCAGACGCAAGCCCACTCGCAAGACCAGTGCGGCGTACTCGGCACCTTCTCCTCTGAGGAACGCAGGCACGCTACATGAGAGGAACATGAGAGAGGCATGAGAAGTCGTTACATGTGACCTCCCGCTGATTCACATTCTCGTACTCCCAGACAGCCCTCATGGGCTCCGAAACTTAACAAGGATCTCGTTACTCTTCTCCCTCACTCGCTTCCGACTCTCAGACCTCGTTGGGCGTCGTTAGTCGGAGCCGACGCAACCGACGGATGTGGCTCTTGCGTGGAGGTTTTTGTGTTCAGACAGCTTGGCGCGCTTGAACGAAGCTCCATTCCCAGGAGCTCAGTGCGTGATTCCTCGATATTACTGTGGCGGTCGCACAGTTCGTGTTGCTGGGGTCCGTGGGTCGGGCGGGCAGGAGCAGGACGGGCAGTAACGCTCGGTCTCTCGGCGGCGTGGCGGTGGTGCTGTCTCTCCGTGTGGCTTGGACAGTTCCGCCGGGCGGTTGTTCTCCGCGTTCTGTTCAGACCCCTTGGCGTCGGTTTCTCCCCCATAGATTGGGTAGTTGAGGAAGTTGTCCGCCCTGGGGACGCTCGTGCAGCGCTCAGCGGACAGAAGCGCACGGACGATCCTTCATTTGCCGGAGTAACGCTCTGTTCCCTGCGTACCTCGTTTTTGCTCGTGCCACCCCGTCTGTGTTCGTGCCATCCCGCTCGTCCGCGTGCACATCGCGCACACCGCGCACGCTGTCGTCGCACCACGCCGTGCCACGCCGTGCCATGCATGCCGGACGTGTGCCCGAAGCATATCACGGTAGCGCCTAACGTTATCTCTGCATGTGCGACGTGCTGACTCATGTCCGGCAGTACGACACTCCACGGCACCGTCGTCAAGGACGGCGTGGACTTACCGGCGGCATGTGTGCGGGCCGGTCCATTCCGGTCGTCAAGCTGGAGAGAGATGATGCATTGCGGGTCTGGTCTATTTCTGGCCATGCTCGGCCGTGCATGTATGTTGTTGCTTGCCAGCTTGAGCGAGCTGGAGTGCTCAACTGGAGCGATCTCGAGCGGACTCGCTCTCAATGACCGCTCGCTGGGCGGGACAGGACACTGGCCTGCGCGCGCTTCGCGCGGCGCAGCCACTTATCCCTCGAGCTCCTCCTTGGAGAGACCCTCGAGGGCGGCGTCCTCGTCGTCGCTGTCGAGGGCCTTCTCGGCCGCCTCCATCTCGGCGTCGGCGTCCCCGTCGGCGGGCGCGGGCTCGTCCCCAGGCAGAATGTACTTCTTGCTCGTCAAAGTCTGAAGAGCCGTCTCAGGAATGATACCTTCGGTACTAGTTTTTGTCAGCTCGATTAGCTGTGTAATGTTGCTAGTACTTACTTCAGGTACGTGAAGTCCTTGCTGCCGCTGCAGTCGATCTGGCGCACCCACTTGTGGAACCTGAAGGTCAGCCAGGGCGAGAAAGGGGCAGCTTACGTGTTCTGCTCGAGCTCGAGTTCGCGGAGACGCTCGTAAATCCACTCGACCTTGAACTTGTGCATGACGTCTTCGTACTTGGAGAAGTCGACGAGCTCGCGCGGCTCGGCGCCGTGGTTCGGGAGCTTCTGCGCCTTGTCGTTATACGTCTTGAACTGCGGCTGCTCGAGCAGCAGGCCGAGGGGCGGGGCCTTGGGGATGTGGACGCGCTTGTTCTCAAACGTCGCCGGGATGATCTTGGGCGGCGTGCCAGTACGCGTGGCGAGGATAGCGAGGGACATCATCTTGCGCTGGCTGTGTCAGCTTCACGCAATCTCAAACAGCTGTTGGGTCACAACTCACGATCTGGTGGAGCATGAAGCTCTGGCCGTGAATGCGGACCGAGATCCACTCAATGTCGCCGTAGACGGCGGGATCGCGAACATCGAGCGTCTTCATGTATCGCTTGACGGTGGCGTCCTTGAAGGGCTTGCCGACGGTGTAGTTGTGGAAGTTGTGCGTGCCCTGATACTCGGCAATCATGTTGCGGAAGCGCTGCAGCGTGTCGGGGTCGATACGCCATCCGCGGCGGCGCTCAAACTCGCCGCGCGACTTGGGGTCGGCCGGATCGCCCTCCTTAGGCTCGGGGATGGCGGGGGCGGCGTCGACAAACTCGGCAGGAACCTTGACGACCTCGCGCCATCCGGGCGAGACCTTATCGAGCTGCTCGGCGAGGGGGTCCGTCTTCGCCGGCGGGAGGAGACAGTACGATGGGAGAAGGTACTCGTACACGCGCGAGTCGCACGCGGTACGCGCCTGGAACGACTTCATGGCACGCACGAAACCCCACATCCGGATCTGCGCGGGGAGGAACGAGTTGACGTACTCCGTTAAGCTCGAGAATCCCTCGGGGAGGGGCGGGTCGAGGATCATCTTGAGCGAGATACTGCGCGTCAGTTGGAACAAGAGTCAACACAACTTACCAGTTACCAGCGGCGTGCACGCCGGCGTCTGTCCTAGCAGCACGCTGGATGTCGACCTTCTTGTGGTCAGTCGCGTTCTCGGCGCTGATAGCGCCAGCCTTGGTGAGCGCCTCGAACAGGTCTCCCTCGATCGTCTTGGAGCCGTGAGTCTGGCTGTTCTTGTCAGCTGCCTTCCTCCCTTCGCAGCTTTCCCGGGACACTCACATCTGCATTCCGCTGTATCCCGTTCCGCAGTATCCGAGAAGCACAGCCGCGCGCTTCTTCGGAAGACGCTTCTCCTTCTCCTCTCCGTCATCGCCCTCCTTCTTCGCGGGGGTTGTCGATCCGCCGGCCGCGGCGGCGTTCATGGCAGCCTCCTCGTCGACCTCGGCGCGCGCCTTCCATCCGCCCTGGCGCTGGCCCCTCGCGCGGCCCTTCTCCTTGTTCTTCTCGCGCTTCTCGCGCTGCTGCTGCTGGAACTTGCCCTTGCTCTCCTTGCCGCCCTTGCCGCCCCGCGAGTCGAAGAACTTGCCGCGCTTGTTGTCCGGCTTGCCATCGGCGTCGGCGTTCATGGCGGCTTCCTCGTCGTCGGCGGGGCGCTTCATGGCCCTGTTGGAGGCATCGGCGGCATCCCCGGCCGGCGCAGCAGCCGCAGGTGCAGACATCGGCTCCGAAGCAACCTCCGGCTTGACGTCGAGGACAGGCTTGGTGTCGGTGGCCACTTTCTCCTCGGACATGACTGGATGCGTGAGTGGTTGGACGACAAGCCGCAGGGAAGAGCAACTTTTCCGACTGGCGCAGGCGGGGCGTGACCCTCCCAAAAACATGAGGGCTGTGGAGTCCCCGCGCGGGTGGAGATCGGGCACTGTCCGTTGCTGGGTGTCCAGTCACCCGAGCGTCACCTCGTGCACATGCATGTCCTTCCTCGCAACGGACCCGGGCTTTTGGCAACGCAACCTCCACGACTGTAGCATGCCCGCCAACCCGCTTATCAAGAAGGACAACTTTCAGTTCGAAGACCGCACGCACTGGCTCAACAAGAGCGTCGCGTTCAAGCAGGCTCGCCTCGCTCACCAGGCCGGCATGTCCAAGAGCGCCGTGAACTTGAACGTCCTGGGCCCTGACATGGAATCGACAGTGAGTACGCCACGGGCGCTGCTTGACGAACGCCTTTCTCTTCTCCTCTCCCTTCCTCGTCTTGCCTGGCTCCAGAGCTGGGTAAAGACGGGAGGAGACAGTCTGATGGGGCCAATTGGCGGACCACACAGAAGGCAAAAATGAAGCCTCGTATGGGGCTCGAACCCATGACTGTGTGATCAATCGGCTCTAAGCGTAAGAGTCACACTATCTACCGACTGATATAACGAGGCTATTTGAAATTGTTGTTTGCCACGGGGCGCAGCGCCCCGAGTGCGCACCCCACCGTTCGTCAGCTTGTAGCGCCCTTTCCTCTTCCTTCTCCCTTGCCCCTTCCCCGCCCCACGCCTCTCTTCCCCCTCCCATGCTGCGCCCAGCTGCTTTCTGAGTGTTTTCAGCTGACGTTCCAGGAGATGCACGCCCACTCCTCTGCCGAGGAATGGCTGTACATCGTCCGCGGAAGCGGCACGTTGTACCTCATTCCGCCCGGCCCTTCTCCTCTCTCGGTTAAGGATGACCGCGACGCAGCAGCTAAGGTTGAGGAACACACCCTCGAGCCCGGGGATTTCGTTGGCCTCCCCGTGCCGCAGCAGTGGGCGCACACGTTGAAGGCAGGCAAGGACGGGATCGAGTACCTCGTCGGTGCTAACTGTTATGACGCGGACGTGTGCCAGTATCCTCTGTAAGTGATCAGTGACTGCCAGGGGAAGGAAGGGATGGTCGAGAGGGAGGAACGAGAAAGGGGAGAAAGCAGTAAGGAGGGCAATGCTGACGAATATTTGTAGGAAAAACAAGACCCTCGTTATCGCAAACGGGCAGAGGGTTACTTGTGACACGAGCTCGCTCGAAGGCGGGTGTTGCAAGTGATGCCGGGACAGTTGCCAGCTAAACGGTGCACACGCGCTAGCCCCCGCGTAACTGGGCGCTTTCTGGGGTTAGAGACAAGCTGTGTGTGCAGTCACGGAAATTCAGAAGTCGATCAAGTAAGAAGATCGTGTAGTGTTGACTGTCGATGCGAGTGTGATGTTACCGCTGTTACAAGTGCCACCTCAACCCCCCCCCCCGAACCTGCGCAATCGGCCGCGTCTCGACTCCCATGCACCGCAACCAGCTGGGAATTCCCTACCGCAGCCTCCATCTTCCTCACGCTGCGTGCACTGCTCTGCGGGCGGAGTTGTCACATCGTCGCTTGTTACCCGCAGAGACAGGACGGTGGAGGCGGAGCCACATCCCGGGCGTCAGACCAGGCAGCCCTGCGACTGTCAGCCACTTCGCTCGCTGCTGACCTCTGACTGGTTCGCCTCTCGTTCCAACTTCCCTGACACCTGCAGTCCAGACCACCCTCCAGCGCACGCAATCACCATCTTGACTAATGCAGATGCATGCATACAATACTTCACAACAGATACAACCTAGATGTTTCGTCTCTTCGTCTCCCTCCCCTTGTCCCATGTATTTAGATATCGTCAAAGTCGAGGAAGCGCTCCTCGTCGAGATCGAGGTGCATGCTCTGCGTGACGCGCGCGCGGCGCACCTTCCACGCCGGCCCGCGGCTGTTCCGCCTCGTACTGATGGCCGTGAGCTTGAGCTGCGCCTCTTCGCGTGCGCGTTCGCGCTCCCTCTCCCGCATCATCGCGGGACCGATTGAGAGACTCTCGATCGACGTAGGCGACAGCGACCCGCTGTCGCTGACAAGACTGCCTGGGCTGGACTGCTCGCTACTCGTCGGTGTTGGTGTCTCGACCATGCTTAATGTGCTGCCGCGGCGGGGCGGACGGGGCGGGCGCACGGTGAACATGTCCCCTGGAGCGTCGCGCGGCGCACTTCGGTACGGGAGCAGGATCTCGGGTGGCTCTTCGCCGGAAACGCTGGGAGCGGCGGACGGCCGCCGGGAAAGGGGCGGAGGTGGTGGGGGCATCTCGAGAGAGAAGCGGTTCGAGGTGCGCGAGTCGCGGCTCGAGTCACGCTGGGAGGAGCGGCGCTCCAGGCCACGGCTGGACTCGCGAGCCGAGGACCGCCGCTCCAGCGTGCGGTTCGGCTCCCACAGGGGCTCCTTCGCTCCGCCCATCCTGAGCTGCGCGGGCTGGCGGAGGCACGACGTCGTCGGCAGGTCCTGGAACAGGAGCGTCGCGTCCGGCATCGAGTGCCGATGGCTGTGCGACCGCATGAGCCTGCGGCTCGTCGGCGTCGGCGACGGTGGAGCGAGGTGGTGGTGGTTCTTCGAGGACGTCGGGGTCGAGCTGCCCGGCGTCCCCCTTGCGGAGTTGGAATGACCCGGCGTGCCCCGATTACTACGCGGGGTCGCAGGTGACAGCAGGCGAGGCGGCGTACCTGGTTCAGGTGCCTTGCCCTCGAGCTGGGAGAGGGTGCGTAACCGTGCCCGTAACGCGTCGGAGCGGTTGGCCGTGCTGTTTCGACGAGAAGGCGTTGTGGGTTCCTGAGACATGGTCGCCATAGCCGCTACATCCGAGACCGACACTGACGCTGGAACAGGGAACGGTGTTGGCTCGCCGTGCAGACTCGCGAACGATCCTCGCCGCGACAGACCAGGTGACGCCGGCGTTCCAAATGAAATGGTGGCTCGGTGTCGTAAGGAACTAGAAGTCGTCTGCGACACAAATTGACCAGCAATCGTCGCATTGGACCCCCGCCTTGAGTGCGTGTATGTGGTAGGCGGCTCGACGGCCCATGTCCTGCCCCGCTGCAGCTTGGGTCGCTCGGGTGGGTCGTTGTCGTTGTCCTCTGCCAACGTCGGAAGAGACAGAGCACTGGCCGAGGTCGTCATCGAGTCTCGGCGAAGTTCAATCGGGCGCTCGAGCCCCCTCGACGCCGAGGAATGGTAGTCACTGCGGTACTCCCTGGATGTCGCCAAGGTCGCCGTACTCTGGGAACGTCTGTGCGTCGAGCGTCTCCGCGTACTACCGCTCGGCGTGTCGAGTGTGAGTGCGCCAAATTCCCATAGGGGCTCCTGCTGGGGTTCGAATGCGGCTGCGGTAGAGTTCGTCGTGGCCTCAAGGGGCGAGGCTGTCCGCGGGTGTGCGAAGTGCGGGAACGGCGGAAGTGGGAGGGCGAGCTGCTGCACTCGGCCGTCAATGCTCTGCGGTCGGGGACGCCCTCTCGACGGGGACGCAGGGCCGTTCGATGCACGGGACGATGGCCGGCTCGGTGGGTAGAAAACTTGGGGCGATGTGTCTGGCAGTAAATCCAGGACGCTCGGAAGCGTCGGAAACGAGAAGCGCCCCATGGCTAGGCGGGACGGATAGTCTGCTTTTTGTCGCTAGCTTGGTCCAGTGTCAGCTGTCCGTTCCGAGTTTCGGTGGGTGGAGAACAATGGACGAGGTGGACCCGGACGTACCTTGTGTTGACAACGGTGATGGTGGTGAGAAGAGCAAAATTGTCGGAGGGGATGACGGGCTGATGCGGATGAAGCTTCGTAATGCGTGCCGAGTGCTGCGATCAAAACAAGTCGACGGTCTGTGCGGCAATTGATAGCCAGGAGAGGTGTTTGGTGTATTGTGTGGCTGCACGATCCTCCGGCGTCGTTACAGTCGTATTGTCCAGAGCAGTATGTATGCGATGCGGAGATGCCGGTGCTAGTCGGAGAGAGCAAATGCAATGCAATGCTTGATATGCTGGTACCTATGGAGATTGTGTTGATGCGGTCGGTCGCTCTGTCGACTGTGTGGCCGGTGCTGGTGCTGGGTTGTTTTGAACGGGGGCGGGTATCAAATTGAGATTTGATGGAGGCGATCGGAGTTTTGGCGACTTCTTCTTTTGTGCAAGTGAGGTGGACCGAGGTTGTTTGGTGCGGGGGAGAGAGAGTGCGAGGTGTGTGAGGTGGGGAGTGAGATGGCGAGGAGGCGAGAAGAGTCGACGATCAACAAGGGAGCGCCATGGCGTTTTGTTGGTAGGGAGGGAGATGAGGAATTGCTGTGCTGGGGACAAGGATGTTGTGGTTAAGTGGAGTGACTGGCCTGCGTAGGTGGGTTGGTGGGTAGGGAGGAAGAGGGAGACGCCCGCATATCGACATCCCGTCGAGCTCGAGTACCGACCGTATGCCGTAGCGCTGTTGGTTTGCCGGCAACGCCCGCAGAGCGCAGAAGAGCGCAGGCGCAAGAGGACTGCAGTGCAGGGCCAAACCGCAAGGGTCCGAGTCAGCCAACCCGGGCAACGCGAAAAGAAGACAGGCGCGTCAGGCCAAGACGCACCCACCATACACTGCGGCCGACTCGTGACTGATTTTGACTTTGCAGCCCTGAACTTCCCCGCCCGACGTGTCATGTCTGCGGGTCGTCTGCCCTGCAACAGCCCTGGGTGGTGACTTTGCTCGATCTGCCTTCCAGCGGCAAGTGCACTGCAGTATTTGGTTCCAGGATCCAGCATCGGTTCGTCCATTGGGACGTCCGGCTCGCCCAGAACAGCAATATTCTGCTCACAACGGCACACGCATCTGCTCTCCTTCTTCTGCCAGCTCTGATGTCGCGCCGCCGCGCGTGGCAGCATGCTGTCACTCTGTCAGGCCTATGGCCCTAGTCCCTCTTCGCCACTGCCGAACCCTCAGTGCCCTCCCTCCGATCCTCATGAGACTCTCCGACGGGCCAACAAGACCGCCGTTTCTCGGCTTTCGAAACGTGCTACTGCCGTTCGTGCCCCTCAAGAACCGTGCGCTACGGCTCTGCGCTCAGGTTTCATGGCCCATAAGTGAAGCTGCGGGAGCGCCTCGAAACACCTCGGTTTGTAAAGCTCTCATGTCGGTGTTTCTTTGGACGGGCCTCTGGCGCAGTCGAAAGCGCAGCGAAAGCAGAACCCCAGAAGATCGCAGCACGTTTCTAATGAGCAGACGAGGGCCCTTACGCTTCAACATGACTTTTGTCCTGAGTTTGAGCTGTTGATATTATAAGCGCCTGTTCCTTGAGCCTCCAGATCCATGAACCTTTCCTCCCGGATGGACGGGGTGTCGTCGTACGTCGTCAAGTTTCTGTCGGCCGAGAGTGCCTCGAGGGTGTGCCCCAACTCTGTTCAGTACACGACAGCACCCCCTTTCTGTCACCCAGTACCTTCCAGCGTGTCGGCGTGTCACAGATCCGGGTGTTCTGTGCTCCTGTAACTCAATTGTCACCGGCCGATTGAATTGGAGCATGCCATCTCGGACGCACCATGCGTACATTATGCAGATTAATGTCTGGCAGACTACATGGTTTCATGACTCAATGCAATGCGGCCAAAACTGCAGGCTGACAGCGATAGAACATGAAAAGCCCACTCCATGTGAGGCATGACACTTGACGTGGCAGTGATCTGCGACCCAGCTGTACGTGGGCTGCATTGGAATCGCGGCTATGAGACTTCCCTTGGCGCCGGTGATCCGCTACACTTCCGCGCTCGTCGTGTGTGCCAAGATCGCTTAGGCTGCAGACCGACAGCAGTTACTACCTCGTCTCGGTCCATTCGTAAGATTTGAGTACCGGCTCGGTTGGAAAGTCAGTCGCATCCGCACTTGCGCTAGCCTATAGACATCCCTTTCTCGCTTGTCTGCACCCGGTAGTACGTCTTAGGCTCATCCTGAGAGGAAGAGTTGAGGGGGACGCAATGTCCGGAGGCTGGTCGTCGGCTTTGGGCCAGGAACACTTCATGTTTACAGTACATATTGCCGTGGCGCAGGTTCGTTCTGCTAGACGAGATGCGGACAAGGTTCCGAGATACTGATTGGGTCGATGGTACGGCATTATCCTCTGTTCCTCGTCGCTCGCTTCGCGGAGCACGCGGAGCAGAGTGTAACACGTGAAGCCGCGTAGCCAAGCAAAGCGAAGCGATGAGTACTCCGATCGGGCAAGGCACGCATTGCTGCAATTGATGGATGATTGCGAGATCGGCCCAAGGTTGCCATTGAATCGTCAGGTTGCCGGGATGTGGCTCGCGTAAAGTCGTTAGATGTGTGTTGGTCACGAAATCAGTCGCGCATGGGCTAACCTCAGGGTCAGCCCAATTGACCACGAGACATTCGCGTGCGTTGTTTGATCGTCGACTTGACGGAAGAAATGCCCGATGCCCGAGGTCTGGCTGACATAGAACTGGGTGCGGATTGCGGAACATGCTAGTGCGGAGGACGCCGAGGTACCTGCAGTCGCTCTGCAGCTCTCAGTCAGCAATGGACGCATGCTCGATCAGACCTGCTTGCAGATGGATTTGTGTATGTAAGCTGTCGAATACCGAGCCTGTTATCTGATCGGTGCCGGTCAGGAACACCCCGCGGCCATCACCGGGCTTACTAAATCCGTAGCAGTGGTGCAGCAATGGAACAACGTCTGAAGGCACTCGATGGAGCCCGACGCTGCTGATGACAAAGGTGCCCGTAGCACCGGGCGGTATATAGTGCTTCATCCGTCGATCTTGCAATCGTTCCCACCACGAACGCCACCATCATTACAGACCCCGTCGTCACCCGATCGCGACCACACCACCAGCACGAAAGCGTTCCCGCGAAACGCACACTAGTGACACTACTCCTCTATACTCTCCTCATCATACTCTTCACGAAAGCGCTCAGAATGTCCGCCTCCGCTGCTGCGAATGGCGCCGCGAACGGCGCGCGCAAGCTCCGCGTCGACATCACGTCCGACACGATCTGCCCCTTCTGTATCCTGGGCGTGCGGCAGCTGCAAGTAGCCGCCGAGAACTACAAGAAGACGCATCCTTCGGCGCCCGAGCTCGACATGCACTTCCACCCGTTCCAGCTCGGCGGCGAGGGCAAGTTCACCGAGAAGCCAGTCAACCGGCTCGAGTACATGGCGAACAATTACGGGGCGGAGCGGTCCCGGGCCTTCGCCCAGAACTTCGACAGACAGTACAAGGCTCTCGGCCTGAATGGTTTCGCCTCAAATGCGCAGCTCGCATCCTCCCACCTCGGACACCGCCTGACTGCCTATGCCCAGGACAAGAGGCCCGAGGAGGCCGCCGGTGTCGCCTTCGACCTTATGAAGAACTACCAGGTCGACGGACACTCACCGTCCGACCGCGATCGCCTCGCCCAGATTGCCGTCAACCGCGACCTCTTTCCCAACGAGCAGGCGGCCAAGGACTGGCTCAACGGAAACGAGAAGGACGCAGAGGTCCGGAAACAGTACAAGGACGCCATCGACAGTGGCATCACCGGCGTGCCGTTCTTCGTCTTTGACAAGAAGTACGCCACGAGCGGAGCCGTCGGAGAGGACCAGTTCGAGAACATCATCGACCAGGTCGTCAAGAAGGAGAACTTGTAGTTCTTAAGACAATGTATCTGAAGCCCCGAGCGGCGACCATCTAGAATCAACTGAAGCAGCAGATGCAGGGACGCGGGCCGTTGCGGACTGAAAGACTGGCGGACCATGCCTACGCCGAGAAATGACGAGCCGGTCCCTGCGCCGTTGCGGTAATCTGATAGCACAGGCCCGGATGCCAAGGCACGTTTCGGCCGGCTTCGGCAACCTGGGCCATCTCGTTCCAGCAGCGCGGCCTGCAACTAACGCATCGTTCGCGTCTTATCTCTTCACACTACAGCTTAGCTTCCTCCACGTCGCCCTCCCAGCACCCACGCTCTGACCGGCACACACTCTCCATCCTCGTCTCGTCCCCAACCGCCAACCAGCGCTATGACCTTCTCCCCCGAGATCGTGTCCCACGCGACGACTCACATGAACGAGGACCACGCCGACGGCAACCTGTACATCGTCCGCGCGTTCGCCGACGAGGGCGCCAAGTCAGCAACCATGACCTCTCTCGACGGTACCTCGGGCACTTGGTCGTACGTCGGAGCCGATGGGTCGACGAAGGAGGCGACCGTACCCTGGCCCGCTGGCCCGATCTCCGAGCGCATGCAGATCCGCGTCCAGGTCGTGTCGCTGTACAAGACGGCTTGTGCCAAGCTCGGGGTGAACGTGAAGACTCACCCGGAAAACTAAGTTGTCTCTCCCGACAACGACTCCAGCGAGGGAAGGAGCATGCGAGACAACGGTTCAGCCAGGACCTCCCAACTCACCGGGCGCGAGACATTCCGAGGACTCGGAACCCGACGCCGAGCATCCGAGGACGACACGATTCGGAAAGCAAACACTTTTGGAACACAGGTATATAGCATATAGTAGCACGTCATGCGAAGCAAACATAAACTAAGCACACTGATCGTCTTACACAGCAGTCTACGTCTGCACAGCACAGACCTCGCCGATGATTGCTGATCTCCCTCCTCTTCTCCCGGCCGCGGGCCGGACACAGAGCCCAGTCGTTCAGTCCATACTGTCCAAGCTATCGTCAGACTCAGACCGCTCGTCCTCGTTGACGTTGGGCTGCGGCTCGTCTCCGCTCTCCTCTCTCTCCTGCTGCTCCTCCACTCTCGCGCGCGTCTCCCGCTCATTCTGCCTCGCAATAACACCCCGTTGCGTCTTCACGTTCCCTGCGACTTTAACGGGTCGGCCGTCAGGCGTCTTCTCTGGCGCGAGATCGATACGGATCCGCTCGATCGCGGCCCAGATGCGTTTGTCCCATTCGAGCCATTCTGCGAGTGCCTTGATGTTAGCTAGAGTCTCACAATGGGAAAACGGCAGGTGCGCTTGAGCTCTTCGGAGCACTCTCGTTACGCTCGAGACTGGAACGCTCTCGCTGCGCTTGAGCCAACTCACCTCCTCCGCGCCGTCTCGTAATGTCGCCTCGGTCTCCCACGTATCCTGCTCTGGTGGCCATCCCTTCCACCGAACTCTGAACATCTTGCCCCGTTTCGCAACCACACGCTCAATCTCGTAGACGTCCTCGCCCTGCTCGCTGATCGCGCCATCGAGCGTGTCCTCCTCGGCGGTGGCCCACGGCGCCTCGCTCGAGTTGCCGACGTGCTTCTCCTCGGCGGCCCAGGCGGCATGGCTGCAGGTCTCCGTAACTTCCGGATCGTAGCGAGGCATCGGCAGGTCCGCAAACGACTTGAGTTTTGGTTTGCCTTTCCGCCGCCCCTCGCCCAGGTACGCGTTGACGTACCTGTGCGCCCAGCAGAGTGCGTTCTCGACGTCGAGGACGCGCATACCAGGGCGCAGGCCGTTCTCCCACTCGTGCGGCGGGTCCTGCCCCAGACGCGCGTAGTACTTGAACTGCTGCTCCGTGAGCCATTTCAGGCCTGCGTCCTCCATTTCCGCGTTCTCGATGCAGGGGCCAAAGATGCGCCTCAAGTAATTCCTGGACCCAGGACCGCAAGTCGCAAAGTCGCGATACAGCCAGGTGAAATTCGACGTGTCGTTCAGGAAGCAGAGAATGTTGAGGGACAGAAACCCGCCCAGTGTCGGGATCGTTTGGAGGACGTTGGACGCGTCGACGGCGAACCGGCACGACTTCAGCTGCGAAGGCAGGCCGCACTCCATCATTGCCATCACGAGCCGGAGCGACGCGGCAAAGTTGTATATGTTCTTGTCCCGGTTCCGGTTCAACGCTGGGTCGAAGTAGATTGTCGGCGGCACTAATTGGAATCCGCCGAGGTAGATCTTCTTCTTCTGCTTGATACAGAGGTCGTGTAAAGCCTTCTCCATCGCGGGCAAGTCCTGTTCAAACGTCTTCCAAGACGGCACGCCGCCCGTGGCTGCATCGCAGACCGCAGCCCACGAGTCGGCGTTGTAAAACTGGCAGTAGAGAAATACGCGGATTGCCGTCAGCTCCTGGTCGACAGCCCACAGCTACACGAGGCAAACTCACAGCACACCTCATCCACGGTCTGGTCGCCGTCGGCGATGATTTTGTCCCGCATCATGAGACTGCTCGGGTCCAGCTGCCGAAACACATTCCCGATGTGCACAGCGCTCATGGTCGGGTCCGTCGTGAGCTGGTCGCGCCGCACGCCAGCCTGACGGCGGTAGTACATCTCGTGCCGCTCCGCGCAGAAGCGGTAGAAGAGGTACACCCAGTGGTTGTCCACGACTACTGGGAGAGGCTTCTCGAACCCCTGCACATGCAGTTGCGAGTTCTCGTACTTGCGCGAATCGACTAGGCCGTCGGCGTGCGGCTCGGGCGTCGGCTCGCCGACGATGGTGGCTTCGGCTTCGGCTTCGTCACCCGAGTCGACGACTATGGCGGCGGACCCGGCGGGCTCCTCGTACGCCGACTCCGAATCGACTGTGACGGGAGCAACCTTGCGCTTCTTGGACGAAGAGGGAGTCGCGTTACTCTTTGAGGACTTTGGTGTCACCTTTGGTGTCTGGGACGATCGCGACGTCCTCACTGCTCTCGTGGGACGCGGGGTCGTCTGCGGCGTAGACTGCACGGGTGTCCGCGTCGTTCGTGTCCGTTTCGGCGGCAGAGGGCTCTCGGGCTCACTCTCAGCTCCAAGACCTGCCTCGACGTCGACGTCGTCCTCGTCCATCGCCTCTTCCAGACCTTCTTTGTTCTCCTCCTCATCCGACTCGTCGTCGTCATCTGCGGACTCATCGGTGATCTCGACCATGAGGGCATAGTTGACGGCCGGCCGGTGTCTTCCACTCGTCCGCCTCGGTTCCTGATTCACTTCCACTGCGGCTTGTAGACTGCTCCGTCGCCTGTCCGTGTACTTGCGCTTCACCTCGGGCGAAGCGACCTTCCGGCGGGGCAGCTCAACCTCGAGCTTGAGCTTGACGGGGCTCTGCTCTGCTCTCCGTTTTGTGCGCATTGCAAGAACACGCAGCGGGTTATGCGTATGATCCTAACGGCTAGGTGGTTAGCGGGTTAGTTTGGTGAAGTGATCAATGAGCAAGGGGAAACGCGAAAGTGCGAAGTCTGAACGGACGCACTTACCCCGCGAGCATCTGCTGGGCGTAGAGCCGATCTTATCTTGAAACGGAAGCCAGGCACGTCTCGTGACCAGCTGCGGGCTGGCCCTCCTTTTGCCTTTGTGCGCTGAAGAACGTGTACGTCTGCAGTGGTAACGGAATGCGTGTGTCTTTGTAGACTGTTACTTATCCGTGACTGTTGCTGCATGCATGATCTGTCAGGGCCGGTTTGATGTGAGGGACGACAGCAGACGGCAAGTCACCGCAACCAGACGAAGTGCGGGGCACCGAAGACGGTCAGCCTCGGACACTGACGCAAGTTCACGTTCGAGTTGGCCCTCGGCACATCTCCGCATTACACTCCACCAGCAACCATGTCGTCGCCCATCATCCAGAGACTCGGGGGCCAGGACCCCGTCATGCTCGTGCGGATTGCTGCGGTGAGTATGAACCCCGCGTGGGAACAGGGATGAACGCCGCGGGCTCCAAAGCTAACAGTAGGTAATCTCGCTCATGGCCGCGGGGACGAGGGACTATGGCTACAACTTTGCTCTCTTCGTGAGTGTCTGCTCATCTCACTTATCTCTCCTCCGCCCTTTCCCTCCATTATCCTCATAGACCAATCCCCTGTAGTCGCTGCTACAGTCGCCGACCAGCTATTGCAAGCTGACGCCAGCTCTTCGGCCTCGTCTCCTTCGAGCTCCCCTCTACTGCATGCCTGCAGTTCTTCCTCTCAATCGTCCTCTTCAGCGGCGTGTTCGACATCATATTCATAATCGGCGGCATGCGGGGTGCCGACATCATTCTCGGCGTCATTCTCGCGCTGCTCAAGGCGCCGATCTACTTCTCCGGCCTGGCCGCCTTGCGCGACCGGGGCGGCGACCTGGCGTGGGCCAACCGCGGGTTCATGGGCAGCTTTGGCGGGTTCGCCGGCGGGCAGTCGCTTCCGACTACCCAGCCGGGACAGACGGGACCGCAGAACCGCCCGGCCAACGCGCCGTCGCCGCCCGGCTCGTTCCCCTCTGGCGGATACCGCCTCGGCGGAGATGATGGACCCAGCCAGCAGCCCAAGGGCCGCGACGGGTACGAGGCCATCGCCTAAGCTTGGTAGATATTGTTACATGCAGAATGTGGGGTGCTCTACAATCGCCGGAGCCTAGAGGGCCGTCCGACGTCTATGTTACATGCCGCGGCTGCGCTCCATGGCCGCGCTCGCGTCGAGGACCTCGCGCACGTCGCTCGAGCCCATGAAGTCGGCGTGGTCGAGCGTCTCGTCCTTGCCCTGCAGAACCTCGAGGGCAACGTTGTGCGACCCGCCGAGCGGGAGACCGTACGGCGTCGCGTCCAGGAGGACGGGGTGGTGAGCCGTCTGATGTCAGCTTATCCTGCAGCGGTTAGCTTACCTCAGCAGCGAGCTTGACCTCCATCGTCTGCCGGAGGGGCACGGCGAGACCAAAGTTCTCGCGCTGCATCGTCGCGCGGCGCTGCGCCTGTGTCTCCTCCCACTGCTGTTAGCTGTAAGGAACAACAGGGAGCTCCCCATTGCGGCTGACTCCCGGTTGCCCCCAGGCTTCTACCGATTCCAGGTGCCAGACGCTGTTCCTAGCTCTCAATGCGACTGACTCACCTTCTCCAGACGCGCTTGGAGCGCGCTGACGTTTCCAGCGGCAACCTTCTGCGCCGCCGAGGAAGGTCCGTGGCGGAAAGCGTCGTGGACGCCGAGGACGGGGTGGTTGGTCGTCTGGGTCGACACCTC
Source organism: Trichosporon coremiiforme (assembly GCA_039545355.1). Taxonomy (NCBI): domain Eukaryota; kingdom Fungi; phylum Basidiomycota; class Tremellomycetes; order Trichosporonales; family Trichosporonaceae; genus Trichosporon; species Trichosporon coremiiforme. The sequence goes on from BCJJ01000023.1 coordinate 546,386, forward strand.
GTAGGTGTCGGCGGACGCGTTCACAGTCGGAGGCACAATGCGGTGAGACTGTTTATCAGCTTACGCCTTGCAGTGCGGGAGCTCACCATGGTCGTGTGTAGACTTGTTGTTGTTGCAACTGGACGCAGATACCGGCAACTACAGTCTGCATCAGCGGTTGCACCATGACGCGCCAGCGTCAGTGAGCGGACAGTGAGCGACAGCGTACGGTGGAGGCAGCCACGTGGCGGTTATAACGGCGTTAGTTGAGTGGCATCTGGGCTGAGTGAGAGTTAGAGTTGGCTGAGCAGGTTGGATCAGGGAGGGGGCGTGACCTTGCCCTTGGAGGGCTAGGGAAGAATGGGCCAGAGTGCAGTCAAGATTGGTCCGTGCGACCCAAGCCCTGTGCCCAGTCTATGCCAGCGTGCTCCAGCGAGCAGCGCACACCTGCCAGGCGGGGAAGGTACCGTGCATCTAATCCCACACGCCCATACGTTCCAGACACGCGCCCCCTGGCCCTTTGATTCCAGCCAGCCAGGAGCCACCATGCACCCATCAGCCAGCCGCCAGACTCCAGTCACCCAGCGTACGCAGCCTGCACTACCCAGCCAAGCTCACCCGCTATAGGTCAGCCAAGTCCGGCCAGCCCAGCCAGCCCGGCCAGCGTACGATCACATCCACCCACCGTCCCACCGTACGCACCATACGCACCACACCACCCACCACCTGGCAACGTTCACTACACTGCATCCATTTCCCATCCACTCTTCCTCACTCTCCATCTTATCATCCCCGCCCCGATCCGCGCACCCCGCAGCTCACCAGCCCTCACGAAGCAAGCGGTGTCGCACAGGTGAGTCAGAGGGAAGGCCGCGACAGTGCAGCCGACGGGGGATGTGCCGGAACGCGAGTGCGTCTGTGTAGCCCCGCCCAGGCGCAGAGCGCAGGAGTGCATGCGGCGTGCGCAGGCGGGTGCTGGGTGCAGGAATTCAGTGGGCCAGCCAGGCTAGCCAGGCTACGCTCCGACTCCACTCCCACCGCCCCGTTCTATCTCCCAAGCGTGCCCGTACGCCCGTGGTACCGTCGACGGTTCACTGTACGCACGCACCGTATGCACCATAGGGCCAAAGGAACGGCACCGCACCAGCGACCACTGTCCCTCACCCTCCGGCCATCGTATCCACTCTTCCGGCCACTCCGCTGACGCTCAATCTTTCTTCCCTCTTTGCACATCGTCCATCCCGCACACTTCTTCCCCTTCCGTCGACTCCGCCGCCAACCCTCGTTCCGTCTGTGACCCCCGCATCCATCGGCAGCAGTCTTCCTCCATTCATCTCTCCTTCATCCCGGGATTCGACTACGACGCACCTGTTACGCTGCAATTAGCGGATCCATTCGTTCCAATCTACTGAAGACCGACCCTTTCGAGTTTCAACCGTAGTGCATTGTCACCGCACGAGCTCGATCTCTCCGTCCTACACGCACGCGTCTAGCTCCTTGTACCACTGCTGGATCCGAGACCTCCCTTCAAGGTAAGTGCGAGTGTGCCCTACTCATGTCCCCGTTTGCAGCCGAGTGTGCAGGGACGCGACCGTGCATCTTTCACTGCCTCGCAGCGCAGACCCAAGGATCGCCCCTGCACACACGAGGCGCAAGCGACATGGGGCCACTGGGGCCATAGGGGCCATACGGCGCAGCCATCAGTGTCCACTGGCGCCAGCGTACTGCTTTGCGTTCGCTGCGCACACTGGCCTGCCCGTGACTCGATTCTCCCTCTCCTGCTTTAAATTTGGAGGCTGACACACACCGCTCCCTCGACCCGTCCTCACTTGCACCATCAACCCGTTTCGACACTTTGTTCCTCCCCATCGCTCCAACACAACGCTCGCTTTCTGCATATCCGGGATACTTGACGCCTCTTATCCCTGCACTTCCACCACTGCATCATCATCGACGACCGCTCCATCTGTGGCGACTACTCGACACCTGACATCCGACTCACCTGCGTGACCGTTATTCGACCACGCCTTTACCGGGCGGTGCATAACACTTTCTGTCATCGTCGCTCCCCATATACGTCACCGGACCACGACCACGACCTCTACCCCGACCGCATCTACCTGCAATTCGCTAACATGGCTTCCTCACATCAGTTTGCGTCCAGAATGACTTCCATGGACCTCCGTGTTGGCGGCAAGTACCGCATCGGCAAGAAGATTGGTAGTGGTTCTTTCGGTATGTCTCAAAGCGGGAAGAGGAGGAAGGGGGCGCGGAGACTCGTACCGTCAGCTGACACACCCTCAGGTGACATCTACCTTGGTGTCAACATCGTTTCCGGTGAGGAGGTTGCCATCAAGCTCGAGTCCGTCAAGGCCAAGCACCCCCAGCTCGAGTACGAGTCCAAGGTCTACAAGTCTCTTGCCGGAGGTGTCGGCGTTCCCTTTGTCCGTTGGTACGGAACTGAGTGCGACTACAATGCCATGGTCCTCGATCTTCTGTGAGTGATTGGCGTATATCCTTGTTGGCGCATTGTTCGCTAACCCATGCGCAGTGGTCCTTCCCTCGAGGACCTGTTCAACTTCTGCAACCGCAAGTTCTCGCTCAAGACGGTCCTCCTTCTCGCCGACCAGCTGATCTCGCGTGTCGAGTACATTCACTCGCGCAACTTTATCCACCGTGACATCAAGCCCGACAACTTCCTGATGGGCATTGGCAAGCGCGGAAACCAGGTCAACGTTATTGACTTTGGTCTCGCCAAGAAGTACCGCGACCCCAAAACGCACCTCCACATCCCCTACCGTGAGAACAAGAACCTCACCGGAACTGCCCGTTACACCTCGATCAACACCCACCTTGGTGTCGAGCAGTCCCGTCGTGACGACCTCGAGTCGCTCGGTTACGTCCTCATGTACTTCCTCCGTGGCCAGCTCCCTTGGCAGGGACTGAAGGCTGCCACCAAGAAGCAGAAGTACGACCGCATCATGGAGAAGAAGATGACCACTCCCACCGACATCCTCTGCCGTGGATTCCCCAACGAGTTCGCCATCTACCTCAACTACTGCCGTTCGCTTCGCTTCGATGACAAGCCCGACTACTCGTACCTCCGCAAGCTCTTCCGCGACCTTTTCGTTCGCGAGGGTTTCCAGTACGACTACGTCTTCGACTGGTCCGTTCAGCCCCCCCAGAAGTCCTCGGACAACTCTGCTGGCATGAACGACACGGACGCGCTCATGCAGGCCCAGCAGAAGCGCCGCATCGCCGCCGAGGCTCAGATGCCCGTGTCGCAGGACCCCAAGCTCGAGAGCCAGCGCCAGCTCCGCTCGCAGACGCGCAACATTGCCCGTGAGCAGTCTGGCTGGAACTAAGCGCTCGTTGTTCGTGCGATCCCGCCTTCCCGCAGCGGGTAGCGCGATTCCTGTTCCGTTCTTTCTTTGTTCGTTCTGAGAAGTGAGAAGGCGAAGGGTGACTGAAGATGGTGGATGGCAGCGGTTGTGGATGTGTTAGGAGTCTTTCAGTTCGGCTCGCCATGGAATCTAGCAACTCAGTGGGGTTCGCTGCACCACTAGTGACGATTCCCCGGCATTGAAGCCCCGGTTATGGCTCTCAACACACACTCCACGTACGACCCCTCCTCCTACTTTAACCATGTCTATGCGGTTTTCAATCGCACCGCTCTAGCTCGTCTTTCTATCTTACAATTTTCCTCACATATCTCTTACGTTTTTCCGACCCCATCATCGCTCGTTTTAACACGACCTTCCCGATCCCCCCATCTCCGATAATCCCCCAACGCTATACCCCCCATCATTCCCACACTGCAACTACCTCGAACAGTGTGCCGCACATTCCGTCGCTACGAAGCGGAGCCTCAACGCCCGCTCTCTACCACCGGCTGCCATTCCTACCGCGCAGCTTAATCGCTCTCTCCGGATCGATCGACTTTGTCAGCGGCCAACCACGTCTGGCAATCTCGCACGACACGATCCTCCTACCTAATTGTTTATAGTCCACATCACACCCCACACTCACCCTCACCTCATCCCCCCATCACGACATCACACCACACACACACATCAATTCTGAATCCCAACTTACGTCCTCCCGCCCGGCGCGCAAGCCAGGGCTACAAGATCCCCGCAAGCCCCCCTCGAATCAGGTATTAACACTGAACGGCCTCCAGAGCCATGTTCGTGTCGATTCGAGTTTGGGCGCGGGAGGGCGCCACGTCCCACGCTGCTTCCACCACTTAACGATATGGCGACGTTTCCACGGAGTCGTTCGAATGGACTTCGACGTAGCCAGTTGACTTAGTTAATGTGATGCAAAGTTGGTGTAAAAACGAGTCGCTGCGGGCCAAAGAGAACCGCGTCGAGAGCCCATGTGTGTGTTGCATATTGTGACATGCAGATATTACCACGACTAGCTAGAGTAGTAGGAACAGGGCTCAGATCACAGTGTGCACAGGTCAGATTTCTTGGACGAACGAAGGGACGGAAGAGGGAAGCAGGCGTGTCTAGAGTAAGGAGGTAACGGCACGATAAGAGATGTGCACCGGGCTGGTTTCCGGCTAGAAGCCAGCCGGGAGCGAGCCGAAGCGTCATTCGTTTAGTCAAACTTCTTGTCCGAGACGGAGCCGGTGGAGGCGTTGTGCTCGTCGGCGAGGCGGTTGTACTCGGCCGCCTGCTGGTTGGCCTGCTTCTTGAGCGTCGCTGGGTGTCAGTTAAATTCTCCACAAGTTGGCTAAGTGTCACGAGGGCGAGATGGGTCCGATCCTCTCGGTCCGCACGATCTGCTTGTCCCACTCGCGCTCGCTTCGCTCGCACTCGAAGTACCCACAAAGGTCACGGTCCGCGTCGCTCTGGACCGTCTCAAGCTCGGCCTGGAGGGTCTTGATCTTCTTGCGGAGCTCGGCGTTCTCACCCGCGTTGGTCGAGCCCTTGGCCGTGCTGCCCTTGAGCGCGGTCAGCTCCTCCTGCGTCTGGATGAAGTCGAGGAGGATGTAGAACACGCGGCTCAGGACCAGAGACAGGAAGAGCGTCGTGCCCGTCAGGTAGACTGGATGTCAGTTCCTTGACTCAAAAGTAGCCGCCGAAGTTGGTATGACGCCGACGCAAGCCTGGACTAGCGCGGGGCTTGGAACAGACTTTCGCGTCATCACCTCGCGTGGGAGACTGTATCATCGCGCCCCTCTGTTGCGTCTCAAGGAGAACAGCACTGACGGCCGACAGGCGCAGGGCGCTCAGAATCAGAGGTGGTCCTTTGGCCACGGACAGATCAGATCCCCGCCTCACGCCACTCACGGTTACGCTGGGCGTAGAAGCGACGGGCGGCGCTGGGAATGGTTAGCACAGATAAAGGTAAGGTTAACCCACTAGGTCGTCTCGGTGCGGACGTCGGCGGCAACCTCGGGGTTGCGCTTGGCGACAGCCCCCTCCTGCGCGATGCGCACCATACGCTGCAGCGCGTCGATGAAGAGGACAGCGACGAAGCTGGGGTCAGTTACACAATCCTCGATGGGTAACTGTAGACGTACATGAATGTGATTTTTAACTGAGAACGTTAGCTAGATCCAGAGGGGCGATGGGGAGTTGGTGCTTGGTGGACTCTGAAAAGCGCTTCGCAAACGTCTGCAGAAACGCAAGTTCGCAAGCGCACCAAAGGAGGGAGGGGTCATGAAACTCACGGCGTACTGGACCTTGGCCACGGCCGGGTTCTCAGCGAGGAAGTGGAACATCCTGTTTGTCAGCTGCGCTCCGCCTTCTGGGTAGCTCACTTCCTGCGAAGGCCGAAGGGCATGGGGCTGAGGATGGTCGTGAGGAACGACGCCTCGGCGACGAGGAGCACGAAGCAAACTGGCATCAGCTGTGTTCGCGATAGCAGGCTTCTCAAAGCTCACGAGAGTAGTAAAGCTGTAATGTTAGTTGCGGAACTCATTGGCAAGCTTACAGTCATGGCTGGTGGTTGTACTCTGGTCGATGTGTAGAGAAAGGATCGAAAGGGGGACGCGAGATGGATGGGCTGGATGCGATGGTGAAAGGATGAAACGCGGTGGTCGCTCGCGCGGCGGTCAGTCGCTCGTTCGCGGATGCAAGACTCAGGAGAGCACTGCACGCTTTGCAGGCTGACGTGCCGCTGATCGAACGCGAATACGTCATTCCCATCACGGGAGACGAGGCGAACCCTTACCGCCAGCCAGGTCAGGATGCCAGCCAGGCAAGCCAGGCATGCCAGCTGGCCAGTTCTGGACCGGTTGCGCAACTGTCACAGCGCGAGCGGAATCAAACGCCACATCACGGCGTTATGATCTCAACCTCAGCATCCTAGGTCGTCAGGTCCCAAGATCCACCGAGCTGGACCACAATAACATCCTCCTCACACTCGCGGTCATGGTCGACTTGAAGGTATGTACACACACGAGACCTCCGATGCAGATTCCTTCCCGATGCTGTCTCAGCTGCGATATTCCTCCCTGTACCAAGCTGACATCCCAGGCCTTCGATGACCTGCTCGACAGGACGGTGCGCGCGCCGCGCCTGTCGGGAACCAAAGTTGGAGAACTGAGGGACATGGCAAAGTCGCTGGCTGCGCAGCACAGCGACGACATTGTTGACATTCTGACAAAGACGAACGCAAGTCTCCAGCCCGCCAGCACGAGCCGCATCTCGTCGCTGTACGTCTTTGACGCCATTGCGCGTGCCGCCAAGTCGGACGCGGCGCTGCTGGGCAAGATGGGGGCGGCGGTTGGAGGGTTCGTCGACAGCATCATTGACAACGGCAAGGGCGGAGTCTGGAGCGAGGGAAGGGTGAGTCGCTCCCTTGCGGTGCACGGCGGCTTTGCGCAGCTGCTGGGGAACTAGGCAAGCTGACCATCAGGACAAGACGCGCAAGATTGTGGACATCTGGCGCAAGTCGCAGACGTTCTCGGACGCGTGCATCGCAGACCTGCAGAGCAAGATTGTTGGCGGAGACGACCGGACATTAAATGGTAAGATACCCCACCCCCTCACCCCCTCATCATTACCCTTCACACACGCTGTTCGTGGGAACGACGGCTCTGACGCGGTTCCCGCCGCACTGACCTCCTCCGCCCGGTTGTATCGTCGCGTAGCCTCAACCGCGCATGCATCACATTATCGACTACGTGAGCCATCAGGCCTGCACCGACAGCAAACGCCAGGCTGATCGGCCAAAGCTGGACGGCCGGCCCTGGCCGATGGGCGCTGGCTCGGACTGGTGATCGGCATAGACATTGTTATTAGGCTCCCCGGCTGGTCGGCCAGCGGGCTGCTGGACTGGCTGGCTACGGAAAGAAGGAAGGACAGGATCTGGTCGCACAAGCAAACACATGGAAGACTGATCACCGCTGGATAGAAGGAGCGGCCGTGTGCTTGGGCCGAGGGTCTGTCAAAGGAGACCTCGGTTCTGAGCCGCGACACATGAGCGCTCTGTTCTTCCAGTCTGGATCAGTCGTGTGCAGTTAAATGTACGATCGATCGGTCCTCCTTTGATCGCAGCCAGAACATCCACCACAGAGGCAGAGCCACGCGAGCTTCGGAGCCACAATCCTACCCACACTCTCCCCTCTATTACCCGTGTTGCACAATGCTGAGAGTCAGTTCGCTCGACGACACCCCCCGGTGCTCCGCCACCACACATCCTGGCGCGCTACAAGGGCCTGAGCTCGGGATCCGGGACGCAATCGCCCGCGGGCAGCCGTTCGCCGCCCCCCGCGCCCGGCCAGCTCCCGCCAGAGATCATGGCAATGCTCGGCGTCAAGTCCAAGGCGGATGAGAAGTGAGTCGCATACAGCGAGAGCTGTCAAACCGGTCGTAGTCTACTGAAGCTAACACCCAGAGCCGAGACAGCCAGCGCCATCGACGCCGTGCTCGCGAACGTCCGCGGCAGTTCTACTGCCACACCTCCCTCCGGCGCGCCTGCGCCCGTATCGGCCCCCGTTCCGAGCTTCGATCCCGCCCAGCTCGCCGCACTCGCTAACATCGCCGCTATCACGAACACGCCGACGCCGCCGCCCGCTGCGCCGCCTGCATCTGCACCCCCGCCGCCGGCTCAGCACCAGTCGTACCAGCCCCATGGCCAGGGGCAGGGACAGTACAGACGAGGACGATCGCGCAGCCCCGAGCGCCGTGACGACCGGGACAGGGACCGCGGGCGCTGGCGCGACGGGAACGAGAGGGACGACAGAGATCACAGGGGATACTCGCGCGAAGACTCGCGGGATCGGTATAGGGACTCTTATCGCGATGACAGGCGTGATTCGAGGGACTACCGCGACGACAGGCGAGATGGCAGCGACGGACGCGACGGGCGCGACGGGTACAGGGACGACCGCCGCGACGACCGCCGAGACTCGAGGGATGACCGCGGTCGCGACCGTGACAGCAGAGATAGGAGAGACAGCAGGGATACTCGGGCTGGTGATCGGGGCGCCTCTCGGCTGCCGCCGAAACCGGCCGGCCTTCCTCCGAACCCGACGCTCCCATCACGACCGGACGGCCTTCCGTCGCGTCCGGCCGATTCGCCGCCGACGTCAAGGCGGAGGGACTGGTCCCAGGATGGCCACTCTCACTCCAACTACGATCGTCGCGATCGCAGCCACTCTCACGGCGACCGTGCTTCTCACAGTGACCGCGATCGTAGCCACAGTCACGGCGCCGGTGGTGGCCACAGCGGAGGCAGCGGGGGGGCCACACTGCAGACCTTCGACCTGCAGAGCTTCAACCCCGCGACGCCCGAGAGTTGGTCTGCCCTCGCGCAGGCGTGGCAGAACACGACGGGCCGCCAGCCGAACCAGTTTGAGCTCATGCAGTTCCTTGCCACTGGGCAGCAACCTGGCGCCGCTGGGGAGTCTTCTGGCGAGGGTGAGGGTTCTGGCGGGAACACGATGGGAGGAGGCATGTTCGGTATGCCTGGGATGGGTATGATGGGCATGGGAGGCATGGGTATGGGAGGAGGTATGGGAGGAGGTATGGGCATGGGAGGTATGGGAGGAGGTATGGGCATGGGAGGTATGGGTATGGGAGGAGGGAGCATGAATGGAGAGTAAGCTTAGATCGTAGACTTGTTGTGTATGTATTAGCATCATCTGTTCGTGTCTGCACTGTCCAGAATGCATTGCCTCTACGGGAGGACGACAGTGCAGCTCGTAGCCGTGCTGCAGAAATGTTGAGGCCTCTAAGTACTACGTCCCGCATTCCTACTGGTAGTACATGTATGCTGATTAGTGGCATCCTCGGTGACGCCTGTGATCCGTCTATGCGTCTTCCTACTTCTGTATTGTGTTCACGAGCCTGTGGTGTCAGCTAAAGTTTCTGCCTCAGACAGCTGTCTCTTCATCCTAGATTCCCGGACACACTCTGCACACTCCGAAGGTACAAGGTCGTCCCCGAGTCTGGTGGGCGCGGAGCAACGCAGCCTCTCCGCACTCGGCGTTGCGCGCCTCGTGCTCGTACTCACCAGTCCAGCCCATCTTCGAGCCCGTCACCCTTCGTCGCACAGCTTCCACGTACGCTCCACTCCCGTCCCTTCTCCTGGCCTGCGAGGCCGAGCTTGTCGCTGATCTCAGCCGGAGACAGGGCGCCCTCGACGTCCTGTTTGTTCGCGAACACGAGCACGGGCACGTTCTTCAGCTCCTCCTCGGCCAGCATTGTCAGCAGCTCCGAGCGCGACGTCGCTAGGCGTGCTGTGTCGGCGGAGTCGATGACATAGATAATAGCCTGCGTGTTCGCATAGTAGCATCGCCAGTATGGCCGGATACTCGACTGTCCTGGCTGTCAGCTGGCACACCCGTTCAAGCTCACCTCCAAGATCCCACACCTGGAAGTTGATGTTCTTGTACGTGACTGTTTCGACGTTGAACCCGATTGCTTCATTGTCAGCTGAGAGAAGAACGCTGCTAGCTCACTCGGAATGGTCGAGACAACCTCGCCGATCTGCAACCGGTACAGAATCGTGGTCTGATGTTAGCTAACGAGACCCAAGACGTAGCTCAGAGCGGAGCGAGGAGCGCCTCATGCCTGGTACTAGCAAAGTATTGGGGGCCTCGCACTCTCGCTCCGCGCAGCTATGCCGTCAGGCAAGCCAGGCATAGCTGCGCCAACGCACCTTTCCCGCACTGTCCAGTCCGACCATGAGGATGCGGACCTCCTTGTCCTTGCTCCAGAACGCGAGGCTCGAGAGCGACCCGTAGATCCGGGAGAGGGCGAGACCCATGATGCACGAGTGAGCGAGCGAAGCGAGCGAGTGAGTGCTACTGCGGTGTACGGCTGAGTCTCCGTCGAGGTTGGGCTAATGAGCTGTTGGGGTGGAGAGTCGTGATGAGTCAGACAATGTGATGGTCGGCGGTGGCGTCTAGCAAGTTCGGTTTCCGGCGTTCAGAAGTCGTATCGAGCGGGTCGTGAGATTGTCGGTGCCGAGAAGGTGTTCGGAGGTGTTCGGAGGTGTTGTTGTGCGTTGTGCAGTTGTGCAATGTCAGCGATGTGCGGATAGGAGGGGGCAAAGGTCTGTTGTTGCACCGACGACATGGTGCCAGCACTTCGAGTTCTGCCCTTTGGCTCCGTCGTCCCACTCGGCTGGCAGAGGTCTGACGCGCCGCCCTGGTCCCGCAAGGGTAATAGGCTATTAGGTTTCCCGAGGTGTGCGGTTGTATTCCCCGCATTTCACTTTCCTTAATGCTCGATGGCGCCACGTGGGGACAGCCAAGCTTGGAGTCCCCACATTGGCCCTCCACCAGAAATTTCGACCCTCCATGTCCACAGCAGGGGGTGCTGCTCACGTCACAACAACAACACATCCATTGACATTTGCACTATGGCAAGGGAAGGCGAAACCAAGGAAGAGCGGAAAGCGCGCAAGGCTGAGAAGAAGGTATGTCTGGTATGAGTCAAAGCTGGTAGCTGACATCCAGGCGCACAAGGCTGCCGAGGCCGCTGAGGAGAAGGACGTCGAGATGAAGGAGGACGCCGAGAAGGAGAGCAAGGAAGAGCGCAAGCTCCGAAAGGCCGAGAAGAAGGTGAGCATATCGTTGAAGTGTTTCAGCTGACAATAAGGCGAAGAAGGAGGCCGAGGCTGCCGCTGCGACCGAAACTCCCGCTGTCGAGACGACGGAGACGACTGAGACGAAGGAGAGCAAGAAGGAGAAGAAGGACAAGAAGCGTAAGGCCGACGACTCTTCCTCCTCCAAACCCGCCTCCGTTACTGCCGAGGGTCCGGCTGAGACGCCCGCCGAGTCCGCCCCCGCTGAGACCGCCGAGCCCATCCCGAAACGCAAAAAGGCGAAGAAGTCGAAGACCGGATCCGTTGACTCGTCCGTGTTCCAAGAATCGGGTCTGTCGGAACCGGCCAAAAAGGCCATCTTCTATGCGCAGCTCTACGCGGCTCAGCAGGCTGGACAGGGGGACGTGTGGAAGTTCAACAAGGCGAGGCAAGGCTGGCTCCTCAGGAATTACTTTGACGCGATGCCGGAGAAGTATGTTGAGGTTGTTGCAGGATATCTGAAGACGGTTGTTGGAGGCGTGCGCAAGACGCTCGAGGATAAGGCGAGGGAGTATGTCGATGCGCCTGTGCCTAAGAATGAGGAGGAGAAGGAGGAGGGCAAGGAGGGTGAGGGTGAAGGAGAGGAGAAGAAGGAAGGGGAGGAGGGGGAGAAGAAGGACGGAGAGGAGAAGAAGGAGGACGACGAGAAGGAACAGGTCGACCCAGAGGTCATCGAAACGCGGCGGACGCGCGCCCGTCTGCTCCTGGACGCGATGGCGTGAGCCGCATAATCTAGAACAATACATATAGACAACAATGTATTCTTACTCCTTCGGCCACTCGATGTATGCCTTGTACAGTTTATCTAGTTTCAGCTTGGCGCTTTCCACCTTGGTCGTCAGCTCGCTGAGCTTGTGTGCCACTACAGCGAGTCCCCTCTGTGCAGCATGGGACGTGTCCTGCGCGAGTCTTCTCTTCTCCTTCGCGAGGTCTTCCTCTTCCTTCGCCAACCTCTCCGAGGTCGCTTCAAGCGTGCGGATCTTGTGCTTCAGCAGCTTCCTTGACCCATTCTTCTCGGCGCATTCTCGGACCGTGAGTCCGCACACTCTGTCGCAGAACACGCAGCTCTGGACCTTGCTGGGATCCACGCCTGTTTCCTGTGCGTGCAGGAGGCGCGTCAGGATCTCGTGGAACCTGTCACTTGACGGGAATCGCTTGAGAGCTTCGCGAATGCTATCTGGCCCAGCACGGACGACGGGGCAATGCGCAGCAGAGTGCTCCACGTTCTGTCCGCAGATTGCGCATCCAGAAGTGCCAGAGTAGCGCTGCCGCGCCCGCTTCGCCTCGTTCTCCTCCTCGGGCGCACGCCGGCGTTTCCGGTCCTTCCGTGCGTGGGCTTGGCGCATCTTCGTGATGGCCGTCAGGCCGACGTCCTGTCTGTTAGCTAGATGTCCCGGTCAATCAAACTAGTGAAATGGGTATGCACCTTGTCCTCGCTCGGCTCCATCGCCTCAATCTCCTTCGCCATCTCGCCCAACTGCTCCTTTGACAAAAGACCGGGACACTCGTCGAGAACGTGCTGCCCGCCGCACCAGAAACATACCGCATCGGCGGCATCGATCGCGTCCGTGGCGCCATCGACGGCATTCGGCTGGAAACGCGACGAGTCCCCCAGCTGCAGTGCGTTTGGCGTCGTTGATGGCTGTGCACCCGACGGACGGGATGTGTCCGAGAGCGAAATGCGCTGCTTCCGCACACTGCTTGCGCTGCTTGGATCCGGCGTACTGTCCGCGACCGAGATCGGCGTGCTGGTGACAAGCGACTGCGGTTGGGGTGTGGCCCGTTGTGGGGGGGCAAGGGGGGCTGCGGTGAAGAGGGGTGGCCGCGAGGGCGGAGTATCGTTCACGGCGGGGCGTCCTGCAGGTGGTGGAAGACGCGGCTGCACTTGCGGCTGGGCGACTGGTGGAGGAGCCGCTCGTTGTTGCTGTTGCAGTGGTGGTGGTGGTGGCGGTCGCTGTGCTGGGTGGTACTGAGGCACCTGTGGCGGGACTGAAACGTGTGCCTGGCCCTGATACGGTGGCCATGCATTCCTCCGCGGCTGCATCTGCTGCTGTTGGTGCATGTGCTGGTGCTCGATGGCGTACTGTTGTAGGGGACGTCCGCGGAAGGGGTCGATCGCCGCCGGCGGTGGCCTGTACTTGGGCACACAAGGCAGGGGGGCGGGGTACGGCAGCTGTCCGGGTTGTTGCGGCGGACAGGGCCGGTACACGACGTTCTGGCTCGGGTTTTGGTGTGGCGCGTGCTGCGTAAGAGGCGCGAGCGGGTGGACCGGCTGCTGGACCTGCTGAGTCTGCTGCATCATGCCCTCGTCGATGAACGCGTTACTTCTGATGAACTCCCACACGAGAAGCCCAGTGTCCCTGATCATATAGCGTTTCGGCATGGCTGAACGGCGGCGCGCATAGTCCGCCAATGTTGCCAGCTTGCGATACTGGTTGAACCTGGCTTCGGGGGGGACATGCATGTTGCACAGCGCGTCCCACATTGCGTGCAATTCGGGTTTCGACGCAATGTTGAGCTCGGTGTACAGTGAGCCCAGGACCAGACGCGCACGGCCGATGAATTGTTCGGCGACGGTGGCGTCGTACGCTGGCGAATGCCGCTGGTCGGGCATCTGTGGCGGCGGACGCACTGCCGGCTGGGCGGGCTGGGATGGCTGGGACGTCTGTGGTTGGGACTGGGGCTGAGAAGCCGACGATGGCGGCGGCTGTAGTGACAGCTCGCGTGCTCGCTGCTCCCGCAGCGCTCGCTTCTCCGATTTGGTCAAGTGCGGCGCGCCGTTCACTATTCCGGCATAGTGCCTCTCGAGTTCGTAGCTGAGATCCTCCGTATTGTCGGGGAGGAGGTCGAATTCGTCCTCGTCATCAGGCGGCGGGCCAGTGGGCGCGACGTAGTCCGTGTCGCTCGGGTTGTCCCCCCCGTGATCCGCGCGTTCGTAGCCGTCCGAGTTGACGAATTTGTTCCCCTTAACCTTCGTCTTGCCTTTCCTAGGGGACTCGTCGAAGAGGGAGTAGTTGATTCCGAGCTTGGCCGCGCGCCGCCGCCGCCCGGCTTCGGCCGCTTGCGCATTCTCCTTTTCGGCCTCGGCAGCCTCGCGCTCCGCCACGAAGGCGGCCCACATGTTGTCGTCGAGCTCGACGTCATCGTCGCCCTCCTCGACATCCTTCAGGCCGCTGTCCTTCGTCTCCCACACGCGGGCGAAGGAGAAGCCCATCGTCTCTCCGGGTTTCTTCGGTTTCTCGCCGCCCTCTTCAGCCTCCTTCTCAGCCTCGGCCGCGGCTTTGGTCATCTCCTCAGCCTCCTTCTCCGCCCCGTCGATGAGGTCCTCGATCTTCTGCTGCGTCCACTTCTGCGCCATCTCGTCCATGGCCTCCTCCTTCCGAATCTCCTGCACGCCATACAGGATCAGATTGTCGACCTCGCCCTCCTCCGTCTCCTTGCCCATCTGCTGCACGACGAGGTGGTCCAGCACCATCTTCCTCTTGCCCTTGTTGATGATCTGTTCCTCGATCCCCGTCATAAGCTTGAACACGAGCACACGCTTCGTCTGCCCGTATCGATGGGCGCGCGAGATGGCCTGCAGGTCCATGTGCGGGTTGAAGTCGGGGTCGAAGATGATCACGGTATCGGCCGTCGCGAGGTTGATGCCGACTCCGCCCGCGCGTGTCGTGAGCAAGTAGATGAAATCGTCGCTGTTCTCGTCGTTGAACCGGTCCATGTCCTTCTGCCGCTTCAGCTGGGAGACGTCGCCGTCGAGGCGCAGGTACTTGTACCCCTCGGCCCAGAGGAAGTCCTCGACTGCATATTAGCCAGGTGCGGATTCCGGATAGCTCGACTCACTTCTGTCTAAAACGATCTTGAACTGATAACGTCAGCTGTGTACTGATACATGAGCGGGCGCAGGGAATCGGAGCCCTTGACGTACCTGTGAGAAGAGGAGGACGCGGTGTCCCCGCCGCTTCAGCTCGGGCAGCAGCTGCTTCAGGAAGAGCAGCTTGCCACTCGCGTCAGTCAGGCGCTTGTGCTGCTCCTCATCGGTGAGGTCGAGGCGCTCCAGGGTCGGGTCAGATAGGTACGGGTGCTGGCACGTCTTCCTGAGCTGACTGCGTTAGCTGCTAGCCACGAAACAACAAACGGTCCCGGCTGGTATGGTGCAGGCTCACCTCCATGAGCATATTTGTGGCGCTTCGGATCCCCATTTCGAGATACCCGCGGCGGGCACTGTGTGTAGACCGCCGAGGGGGAAGGCGCTGAAGGTGCGAGAGGGGAGTGAGGGGTAAGTGTTGATGCTGTCAGAGTTCAGAGTCTGGTGGCGCGTCCTCGAGCTTCTGACGCTCCTCATTTCGATGCCGTGCCTGAAACCTCCACTTCGGACGCGTCCTGCCTCACCGACACCGCTCGTCAGTGCGGTGACCAGCCAAGCTCTAGTGGTATGGCTATCATGCATATCCAACAAGGCGCATGCAATGTGGGAGAGACTAGTAACTAGGCAAATATCTAATACTGATGCACTGCACCATGGGGCCGGCACAACGACCAGCTTGTAAAACCTTGCATGAACGAGTCGTGAAGGGGATGGAGGATGCGGAGGAGTGAGAGGGGATGAGGGATGGGATACGATGAGCGTGGCGAGATCAGTTGAGGAGGTAGTCGACCCATTTCGTCATGTTAACGTTCTTCGACTCGCTGCGCACGATGAACGGGTGATTCAGCAGGTCGCGCGGGTACGGCCGGTCGGTGCCGGAGCGGATCAGGCTGGTCGTCAGCTATGCTTTCACTGCGGAAGCTTACCATTGGGCCAGGAAGTCCTTGATCTCTGGCGTCCAGACGCGGTCAGGGCCGTCCTTCATCTCGGGAAGCGAGGCATGGGCAATGTACTGCAGCAGCTCGATCGGACCGACGAACTCGGGCTCACCCTCCGGCGGGAACGGGAAGCGGCCGTGTGCGACCTCATGCAGTGTCAGGCCGAGCGACCACACGTCGGACTTGATCGAGTACTTCTTGCCGAGGATACGCTCGGGGGCCATGTAGAAGGACGTGCCGGTGAAGGTGCCAGCGATGGACTCGACGAGCTCGCCAGACACACCAAAGTCGCACAATTTGACCTCGCCGTCGAGCGTGACCAGGATGTTGCTCGGCTTGATGTCGCGGTGGATGATTCTCCGTTCGTGCAGGTAGTCGAGGCCGCGGAGGACCGAGGCGCATACTCGTCCTAGCACGTGTTCTGAGCAGTTGACGCCCATCATCTTCATCCGCTTCGAAAGGAAGTCGAGCGACCCAGCTCCGCAGTATTCCATGAGAATGCAGATCTGCGCATCATGGTCCGCGAGGAACGCGCCATAGTGCTTGACGATGTACGGAGACGAAGTCGATGAGAGGAACTCGAGCTCACGGAGGACCTGCTTGTGCATCGCCGGGTTGGCTGTTCGCGCGATGACCTGAAGTTAGCTGTTGAAGACGAGAGCAAACCTCACCTTGCGAGCAATGATCTGCCCCGTTTTCGTACTCCGAACGAGGTCGACCGCGCCACCCGTTCCTTCTCCGAGCTTCTTGATCTCCACGAGCTCTCCAAACTCATCCTCCGGTGACGGGTCAATCTCGTGGACGGACCCTGGGCGCGAGTCCCCGTGATCGCTTATCGTGAGATCGCGGAGGCTGCCAAGATCGTCGCACTTGGATCCCATCATCGAACCAGCGTTCGAGTGTGCCCGTGACCTGACACCGTTGCCGGGCGTGCTCGTGTCGAAGCTCCTGGTCCGGCTCATAGCCATGCGCAGGTCCTCCGTCATCCGCTTCATCTCCTCGGGCGCGCCGGCGTCGCCTCCGCCTGGAATGCCCGTGTATCCGTACCCGCCGCGATCTCCGGACCGGGGTTGCATCGTCGCGTCCCTGTCCTCGGGTACAGGCGTGCGGAGGGACGACGTGCCCTCTCCCTCCTCGTTCGGGTAGTCGTCATTGGCGCGCGTGAATGCCGAGCCGCCGGCGCCGCCCGTCGGAATCGACACGGTCAGCTTCGGTGTTGGCCGCGACGGCGCGGACACTGACGTGTCTAGCCGTCCGAGCGTGGGGAGGACGGGCGCAGAGGTTCCACGGGGAGCAGGGCTGCCTGACGGAGGCGCGAGGGTGAGCTTTGGGCGCGAGGACGAAGAAGCAGGCAGCGATGGCGTCGACGCGAGCTGCGGTATGCGCCGACCTCCACGCATCGCAAGCGAGGGTAGCGGAGCGGGCTGGTGCCAGCCGCCCTGTCCGGCCTGGTCCACATTGATGCCAGCTTGGTCGTTAGCTGCCATATTGATCTGGGAAGCTAGAAGAAGGGTGCCATACAGTCAGTTGGATACTCACGAACGTTGCCCTCTGGGATACTGAGCCGCGGGGGTGTCCCGGTGCGGGCGGACAGACCGACGCCTGACGGGTTGGGACGGGCGCCTCCGGGCTTGCGCGGGGTCGTCATGGGGGTGGGTGAGCGCTGGCGGCAAGCTTGATGAGGCAGATAGAAGTCTAGTCGAGCAAGAGTGCTGTCAGGTTAGCCGCTGCCGGTACAGGCCCGTCTGTGTGTGCTCAGAGCGCGCGCTGCCGGGCTAGGCCACAGTGGAAGGGCGGCTGAGCTTGGGCGGTGTGGGGAGGTGCGGGAAACGAGAACGACGGAGAACTGGGCAGAGAGGAGGGGAGGGTTATGTATGAGGAGCGTGTATGGGCTGGACAAGAGGTTGGTGAGAGGTAGAATAGACGATTGACAGGCGTAGGACAGAGTCGGGACAAAGGGGTCGAAGGGGTCGCGGGGGTCGCGGATGACGGTCGACGGACAGCAACGTCTCGCTGCCCGCCTTGCACACCCTGCACACCCTGCACACCCTACACACCCTGCATCACCCTACGCCCTGCAGCCAGCCGCCCCCCCGCGTGCCCGCGGATTCAATCCGACCTTCGTCACGTGATCCATCTGAACATGACGTCTGACCCCTTGCTCCCTATGGCAAAGTTCGAAGCCCCGCCGTGCAATCTCGCCCAGACAATAACATAATAACAAGAATGCTTCAGCGCCTCTCAACACCTGCGTCCTCCTTGCGGGCCCTCTCGCTCTTCAAACCGGCACTCAGACCGACTGCTCATTGTGTCCCATGCCTTTCCTCCGCTTCGCCTTCGCGGACGTTCCACCGATCCGCGATCTTGCGCCATGAGAACCCACTCGTGCGTGTCTTCCATGTCTTCCATGTCTTCCTCCCCTATACTGGGCGTCTTCCCCTTCACCACGGCATGCCTTTCCTCCTAACGTCGCGCACCTCAGCCTGGCGGTTTTGTAGCTGACAACAGGGCATCCCCCGCCGTGAAGCCAACCCGGCGCCCAAGCTGCCCCGCCGCGGTGGCCCGCCGGAGAAGTCGCGCATCCGAGGCGTGAAGCGGATCATCGTCGTTGCATCCGGCAAAGGAGGTGTCGGGAAGAGCACCGTCGCTGCGAACCTCGCACTCTCGCTTGCCCAAACGAACCCCTTCGGTCGCGCCCCCCGGATAGGTTTGCTCGACCTTGACATCTTTGGGCCGTCGATCCCGAAGCTGATGGGACTCGAGAGCGCGCCCGAGCCGGCGCTCAGCGAGGGTAAGCTACGTCGACCTTCCGAAGAGCTGACAGCAGCAAACAAGCTCCTTCCGATGCAGAATCACGGAATCAAGACCATGTCCATGGGATACCTCATCCGTACGTCAACACCCTGTTTGCCGTGGACCGGTGCTAACAGCGCACAGCGCAGCGACCAGACACTGCCGTCGCCTGGCGTGGCCTGATGGTGCAGAAGGCCGTTCAGCAGCTTCTCTTCGACGTTGACTGGTCCGAGGGTGGAGAGCTCGACGCGCTCGTTATCGACATGCCCCCGGGAACGGGCGATGTGCAGCTCACGCTTGGTCAGCTGGTCGCCGTCGACGGCTCCGTCATCGTCAGCACGCCGCAGGACGTCGCGCTCATCGACGCGCGCAAGGGAGTCGCCATGTTCAACAAAGTCAACATTCCCGTGAGTCTCACGTGCAGCTAGGAAGATCTTGCCGTAAGCTGACATCAGATTATCGGCCTGCTCCTGAACATGTCGCACTACACGTGCGACGGGTGCGACAAGCCGCACGAGATCTTTGGCTCGTCGGTCAAGTTCACCCAGGCGGCGAACGACATGGGTCTCCAGGTGCTCGGTAAGTTAGTGGCAGGTCTTGAACTGACAAATAGGCAAGATCCCGCTCGTGACGCAGGTCAGCGACGGAGGCGACGACGGACGGCCCGTCATGGTCCAGAGCGGGAATCAGGGAGACGAGGTCCGCGATACCATGAGGAAGGTCGGATCTGAGGTATGGGAGTGGCTTGAGAAGCATCCCGTCCAGACCAACATCGGTGTCCGCGGATAGTAGAAGTCGTTATCATATCAATCATAGCATGCATGCACACACATCTTGGTAGTGACGGTCGTCGATGGTCGAGGAAAGTTTGGTCCCTGAATGCGCACTGTCATGTGCAACACGAAACTGCCTGCGAGGTCTGCCTGTGTTAGTTTCGGTGGTCAGTGACGTGCGGTTCTTCGGGCTGCTCTGCGATCTAGACGACAAGTTGCGCCTGTTGAGAGTGGGAATTTTATGCTATGATGCAAGCGGTCCATCAAATCCTACATGCCCTCTACGACTGGAGAAGGGAAAAAACTGTCTACTCCTTGGCGGAAGCGCGGGTGTAAATCCACTGAGCGTGGTGCTTGACGACCTTCTTGATGAGGCCCTCCTTCTCGAGGTGGATGATGGCGCGGCGGGCAAGCGAACCGTTGACCTTCATGCGGTCAATGAGGACCGACTGGGAGATGAGCTTGTAGGTGGGAACCTCCTTCATGATACGGTCGCTGGGAGGTTAGCTCGGGCTCGGGAGGAATGGGCGAAAAGCTCACTAGATGGCCTTGTCGAGGACAACGGCGTTGTTGGCCTTGTCCTTAACCTTTCCCTTGGACCACTTTTTCTTCTTACTGGAGACGTCAGCGGATGCCCCGGTATGCCTGATGCGACGCGATAGATCGAAGGTCGTTCGACAATCCGCATGAAAAAGCTTGCGAGACATGGACACGGTGCACACTCTTCTTCCCTTCGTCCTCCTCGTCCCTCGTTTCTCATCCCAAATCAAATCTTCGTCGTACGACACCAGTCGGATGCCAGTCCATCTTCAGAGTCGAATGTCGAAAAGCTGATCCAGGTCGAAACTCCTTCTGTCGTCCGCTCAATCCAACTCGCGTCGCTCGTTCCCGCCCTTCCTCGCCTTCTCCATCGCTGTCATCGTCGCCCATCCATGTGTCCATTCCATGTCCCAAGCTTTTCGTCGAAAGTCGAAATCGGTATCGCGTCGCCACTCTACTCACCCGGCCTTGGAACCGGCCTGCGCGGCAAGGGCCTTCTGGGCCTTCGACTTGACCTGAGGAGGCCTGCGTTGTCAGCTCGCTGTCGCTGTCGATGGTTGTCGGTAGTGCCGGGGCTGCTCACATTTTGGACTTGATGTGTAGAAGACAAGACTACAACGCGCAAAGTATACCTGGCCCCAGGCGCCGGTACCAGTTTCGGCAGCAGAGGGTGAGCGAGCGGGAGCTAAACGGGAGCAAATCTGAATTTCGAGGAGGAGCGGTTGCAGTTTAGTGCCGCGTTGGCGGCATTTTCGGTAATAGACACGTGGTGTAACACCACGTGGGCCATTGCGAGTGGCAAAATTATGGAGATTCCAACATCTCCGCATTCAAGTGGCTTGCGATATGCGGGGAGCGGGGTACAATGACGACGAACGCGACCGAATTCAGCGGCTTATCAACCATCTCGCTATGAAGCGCCGGCGCTCGGTCTCGGTGTCGCTAGACCTGCGGGGTCTGTCGCGCCTGTTCGAGCTCGACGAGCTCTTCCTCCGCGTTCTCGGATATCTTGACGCAGAGGACCTCGCCAACGCCCAGCGGGTCAGCAAGCACTGGGCCCGTCTTGCGGTCGACCCACAATTATGGAAGAGGCTCTATCTCCGTGAGTTATGTTGAGCATTACGATAACTGACAAGCAGGAAGATACCCCCATCCGCACCACTCTCGTCTGGTGCACAGCAGTTCCGGAAGCTCGACGCCCCTCCGGCCAATTGCGCGGCTACCTTCCCGAGCGTTTCCGCCACCGTCGCCGTCACCTTCCCCAGTGCCGAGCGACGATGAGGAGCCAGACGTGATACGCCACGAGGGGGTGGACTGGAAACGCATGGTGCGGTTAGGCACGAACTGGGCGAACGGTAACGTACTCGAAGCCTCTCTACCGCTACCTCTGCCTCCATCACCAATCTCGCGGCCATCCGAGCCAGGACCAGCGGAACACCACCTCGCCCTCTTCCCGAGCTTTATCTGCACCGCGAGTCCAACCTCGCCGCTCGTTCATGTTTATGGAGTCGGAATCGAGCCGAAAGCACTGGGCATAGTGCCCCCACCACCAGGCTGGTCATCCCCAAGCAGGCCGGACAACGTAACCGCCATCTGTGCCGATGAGGCCGCCCAACCGCCAGATGGAGCGGCCGATGGCCGGCCGGTATTACCAGCCCGGCTGGCTATATTCTACGCCTCCGGCGGGTTTGCCATAGTCAAGCTGCGCTTTGACGGTAGGTTGGTGTGGACGAGGGAGAGTGTCTGGGACCGTCGGACTCGGCCACGCAGAGCCGGGCCGCAGGAAGACGGAGATCCAGTGGTCCTCGCGGCGTTTCACCACCCCGTTCTCGTGACGTGCACCCTCTCCTTTCACGTGTCCGTTTACATGCTCTCGCAGTCTGTCACCCTCGTGCGCGCTCTGCACTCGGACGTCGCTTTCCATCCCGCGGCTTTATCCCTCTCCCCGCACGGTAACTCGTACCGCGCCACACTGACGTACTGCACGCCCGTGTATCCGTCCTCATGGACGGTCAGTGTACAGGAGCTCGCAGTGGAACTCTCGCATGGTGGCGAGGTGCGGCGGGGCGAATGCTATCGCGTTCGTTCTGGACGAAGCCGAAGTGCGATGGCAGAGTGGCCACGAAGGCTGGACCCAGTGGACGCCGTCTCCCGCGCGATAGGCGTGGGCACGGACGGACGCTGGGTCGTGCTCGCGGGCGAGGACAGTGTGATCCACGTGTTCGCGTTACCTTCCGCAAAGGGCGGCATAGTGCATGCGCAGACCCTACTGGCGCCGAGTGGCGGCGTGAGCGCTCTCTCTTTACAGAGTGGACGCTGTGTATCGGGCGGAGCCGACGGGAAGGTTCTCGTGTGGGAGCTGGACGAGGCGGATTGCGACGACGAGACAGAGGACGGCGCGCGTGTGGGGAAGACGCTGGGGTATGTCGAGGTACGCCCTGGTGGCCGCCGTAAACTCGAAATGCCGCAGCATGCGGAGGAGGACGACGACGACGACGACGACGAGTGGGAACTGCCCAACCCCCGCAGTCTCGCTTATGCCGCCCGCGCTCTGTTCCTCGCCACTCCGCCTGCCTCTCTCCCTCCTGCCCAACATACCGAAAGCGGTACCAACGCCGTGGCACAATTAGCCTTCGACGAAGAGAAGATTGTCGGCCTCGTGCGCTCGCAAGACTCCGACATAATGCGCGTGTGGAGCTTCAACTAAGCTCCGAGTTGTATACCTATCTTATCTCATCTGTATCTCATCCTGCCACACGTAGAAGTACATATGTTGCGATCAATATACGACCCACTGCTCGGGACGCATCACTGTTTGTCAGCTTGGCAATTATGCACGTCTAGCTCACGTCTCTGGATAATGGGCCACGTGCGGTCGGCGAGTACGCTCTGGCCGCGGGTCGCGCGCCACTCGTTTCCGTCCCTCAGGGCGATTTCCTCGACATCAACTTCGGCGGGCAGGACACGGTCCATGGGCAGGGGGTACTTGGAAAACTCGGCGTAGACATGTTCGCGGAGCGGCGAGCCTGCCGCATCCTCTTTGGTCGGCTTGCGCATCTCCATGGGCTCGGCAGAGCACACGAACACCTGTCTGTCAGCTCGACCACGTGCTCCTCTAAGCTCACAATGTTGACCATGTCGTTCTCGGCAATGGGGCGGGACCAGAGGTCGTGATACGCGTTACAGTGCGGGAACACGGTGACTAGGGCTGCGACGAGGGGACGCAGGTGTTCGCTGTCGGGGTGTGCGGCGGCGTTCTGGGGTCAGCTAACGAAGAGCGACTCAGCGCGGAAAAGACTCACCATGACAACAACGCCGCCCGGCTTCATGATGGCCCTTGCGTTCTCCCAGAATCCAACAGTGAATAGGGCAGGATACAGGCTGCCGGCACTGAAGACGTCGTGCACGATGAAGTCGTACTTCTCGTCTCCAGGGATGGGGCTTTGCTCTCTGCCCCGACTGGCGCGCTCGGCACGCTCAGCGACATAGGCCACGCCGTCCTGCACGCTGATGCTGCGGATACCCGTCTCGTTCAGGCCAAAGTACGTCTCCGCCGCGGTTACGACGGCCGGGTCGTATTCTGTCGTCAGCTCATGTATAGACCCCGTAGCTCACCGACGACGTCCACATTCAGACCCTTGGAGGCGAAGTGCGCCGCGCCGATTCCGACGCCGAGCCCGACGACAAGCACGTTCGCGTCTTCGAGCGAACGGTTCGTGAAGAGCACGATCTCCTGCAGGGGGAACGCGGAGAAGACGCTGATGTCAGCTGGATCCGTGCCGTCAGCTCACGAGTCACCGAGCTCTCCGTCCTGGAGCCATCGCCCGCCGACCAGACTGTGGTCCGCGCGGAGCACGCGCATCGTGTGTTCCGGGAGCTGCACGTCCTCTACCACAACGCGGCCCGAGACACTCTGCTGGCTGCTGTGCACCGTGACGCCGTCTTTGGTGAAAGGGGGAAGGGGGCGGTTCACGAGCGCCTGCGCCGCGATCGCGAGCGTGAGGACTGCAATGACGAGCGACGCCATGTGGAACGGCTTAGGCTCCTGCAGCGTTAAGGCCATGGACGCGAGGCCGAGCAGCAGGAGACACGCGGCGGCGACCAGGAGCTGAGTGTTAGCGTCGGCGATGGCCCGGAGCTTACAGTTCCCTCGGCGTCCTTTGCGAAGAAAGCCGGCACACGAATGCCGAATTCGGCGGGAAGGAGGAGCGCAAGCCCAACGAGCGAGGGGACGAAGGAGAAGGGGCTGAAGACGAGCCATGGCAGCAGCATCAGGGCGGCGGTGGCCGCGACCGCAGCCCAGGCTCCGACTGGCCCGCCGAGTTGCGATGAGGTCAGAAGCCCAATGCTCCGTACTAGGAGCGAGGTGAGCGCGGTGCCGACGGCCGACCAGATCGCCGCATTGCGCACCCGGGGAGAGCGTCGCGGCAGCGAAAACCCGATCACGGTGAAAAGGGCGAGGACCCAGAGCACTGGTTTAGCGTCGTCGACGAAGGCGCGGTTGTACAGCGGCGCGAGGCTGAGTTGGGCTAGCTTGACGCCCATGATGAGCGTGCCCGCAGAGAGCACGCCTGTCTGTTAGTTTGAACGTTACGAGAACATAAGCTCACTCAAAGCAGCCTCTTTACCTGCGCTCATGCTGGAAGGAAATGTTGCGATGTGAAGAGCGAAAGCAGGACGATCAGCTGAGCTGTGCGTCTGGTCAGCGGTTAGCAGCGGCACTCCCAGGCACGCGGCTCGCGGCAATCTAGGCACCGGCGTACCAAGATCTGTCCTCTTGCCTTGCATTCATACATCGGCGTTATAAGCTACAAAGACAAGACTCGACACTACTTTTATGTGCTATTCACATGACCCAAGAAACAGACAGTCTTCGTTTACTCCGTCTCCCCGATCGAGTCGCCCGCGCTCTTAAACATATGGGCCAGATCGTGCTCCCTTCCACTAGGCTTCTCGGGGGTGGAGGGCTTGGACACCGGCTCCGCATCGGGCGTCGCGCGGTGATGAGAGGAAGCGTTCAGCGGGTCAGAGTCGTGACGCTGGATACGGTGGGGCTCGGGAGAGGGCGGCGCAATCGAGTGCGTCGGCTCCGAGTCGGGAACCTCGAGTGCCGGTTGCGTCTTGACCGAGGCAGACGATGCCACGGACTTTGTGTCACTGCCTGGAGTGTCCTTGCGAATGGGCACCTCCAGCGGTGGCTGAGACTTGACAGAGGGCACCGGTGAAGCAGTCGACAGGACCTCCGCTGGAGTATACGTCTCCCGGGGCGGCGTGGGAGCGTCCTCGACAACCTTGGACGGCGGCGTAGATGAATCGAATGACTTGGACAGGGTGCTGGCGGCAGAGGGTGTGCGCTGGTGGTCACGGGCATGCGCAGCCGCCGCGTTCAGGCGCTCCTGCAGGGAGCGACCATCGTGTCGTGGTGCTGGCGCGTGAAATTCGGCGACAGAGGGAGTCGAGTGGAGAGAGCTCAGCTCGTCGCCGTCCTCATGACCGTGCTTCTTATTGCGCTTCTTCATGAGGTTTACTCCCCACTTCTTCACGCTCTGCTTCGCCACGCTGACTTGAGCCTCGATGGTAGCGGTGTCTCGAGCGCGGACGGCGTTCAGGATAGCAGCGCTCGTGAGCTTGCTGGGATCGGATTCGACACTGACGTTGCTGACACTGCGGTTATGGGTGGAGCCGGTGGCCGCGAGCGACACAGGCGACGGCGGGTCGTTGCTGTGCACAGACGTAGTCGAGGTTGAGAGAGCGTCGGAACGGTCGGTGGTTGAGTGCAGCGAAGGTGGCGGCTTGTCGGCCTTGTCGATCTCGAAGTGACTCGCCTCGGTCGAAGTCGAGCTTTGATGCGATGGTGTGATGGACTTGCCGCCGAGAGACGACTTGGTGCTTTTGGGCTTGCTCTTGCGAGCGCTGAGGTTCGGGGTGGTCTCGGACCTCTGCATGGAATGACGCTCGGCCCAGTCGTCCACGGCAGTCGGCATCACCGTGTTCTGACGGACGGGCGCCTTAATATTGCGCTGACGAAGGCCGGAGGGAGTGTCGGTGTCTTCCTCGGTGTCCTGCTCCGACGATTGTTCCTCTTCCTCGTCCTCCTTCTCCTTAGCAGAAACACGGGACGCGACGTTGAAGATACCGCCACGAACATCGAGGCCGTCGGTGTGGAAGAAGGGCACGTCGTCCATGTTAGGTGCGATGATCGCCTCTGCCATGCCTTCGCGCATCTTCTTCTGGATGAAGCTCAGCAGCGTGCCCCACTTGATCGCCCTAGGACCAACGACGGGTTCGATGTCAATGTCCATCTTTGGCTGCTCCGTGAAGCACCACCAGATACGGTCACTCGGCGGAGGCTTGATCACGATACGCACGTTTCCAGAGAGACTTCGGACTTGGGCGGCGATAACAGCGTTGAAGTTGAGCTTGGTCGCCTCGATTGTCACGCGGGTGCAAGAGCTGTTCAGATCGGCGGGCTGCTGGTAGTCGATGCGGGCCTCGAACACGATTTCGCCGTTAGGCTTCATGCCCTTCAGCATCGCGTTCGACAGGATGGGTGGGATGTTTCCAATGTTGACCTCAGTCGCCCGCAGAGGGCCGACGAGGGGTGGGTTGATGAGCGACAGCTTCTTATTGATCTTATCAATGATGAACTGCAAGTTAGCGCCGTCTGGCTGGGGCACGCACCTCTTCAACCTTCGCGGTATGGTTTACTCCCAGGAAGATGCGGCCAAGCATCGCATTCAGCCACTGAAGACCGCTCGGGTCCGGCTGCGACTGAACACGTTCGCAGAGCCACTTCATGTGCGCGAGTGAGAACACGCGATCATGACGAGCCTTGTTGGCGGCAACGTTGAGCAACGAAAAGTACCAGTCCTCCATTCTGCGGTCAGTTTGGCCAAAGCATACCGCCAACCCACCTAACGTTACTATTCTTGAGGAGGATGAACCAAGGCGCCTTCTCCGCCTCCCTGGTTTGGGTGTTGCTATCGCTGCTCATGCCCTTAGCAAGAACTGGAAGTCCCTTGCGCTTAGTATCGGCATAACGAAGCACGATGCAGTGCCTCTTCGTGAAGAACTTGCCCTCCATGCCGTTAAATGGACCTTTCTTGTCTTCAATGTCGACGGTGTACTTGTTCATCGGGATCGCCGCGAGGCATTCCTTGTCATCCGTGTCGTTATCATAGATGTAGAGCACCTCGCCTTTTAGCACGCAGTAGTAGTGGTCGGTGAAGGTCGTGGTTGGGGCGCTAGCAAGTTGGCGGTAGGCTTGGGCGGCGCGGCCAGCCATCGTCTGCTGATCGGCCTTGGGCGGGTCGACGGTGGCGGTCAACGAGTTGACGGGCTGGCCCATGAACGTCAACTGGTCCTTGGGCTTGTCATATGTGCGCCGGATGATGAGCTTGCCGACCATGTCCTCGTCGGGTGTCTTGAGGGCCGCATTCTGCTTGGCGAGGCCGTCTTCCTCGACCTCGGTTTCGAGCTTCTTGTTGGGTGAAGGGTCGCCGATGGGCTTGGACGTGTACGTGTAGAGGTACCCTTGCGGGTCAGCGGAATGCGATGACTAGACTTACAGTAACCGAGCGCAAGCAGGATGAGGTTGAAGATGACCCCATGCGCGATGAAGCGGATTGTCCAGCCGACGAGGTTGAATAAGAAGAACATGGCGATGGACGCCTGGCGGCGGTGACCGGTCGTGAGTTATCTAGGGGACGTGGAATGAGTTTCGGATGCCCTCCTCAGATGCTCACGAGCATCAAGACCTTGTGAGTTGCTGGATGTGCTGGATAAGTATGAAGAGATGCCAGATTGCCGGATAGTGCGCGTGCACCGCGTTGCCGCTACAGGTGGTCGACATCCGGCGGTCGTCTGCGCGGAACGCGGCCAGCAATGACGTACGTCGTGCCGCTCTGGGTTCAAAGGCAGTCTTACGTAAAACGTAGGCAATCCTCATTGGCGGCCTTCTGTGCGTTAATATCGCAGCCTGCCTGGAGCACATGTGCAAGGTGGGGGACGAGATGCTTCCAGAGTGTGATCGTTGGCCACGCTGGGACTAGAAGGTGAGCGAAGCAGTGAGATGAGAGGGTGCGCAGTGTCGACAGGGACTGCGGTACCCGGCAGCTAGACAAGCGATAGTGCGAACCATAGTGTACAACATGCATCCTCGTCTACGCCATGAACTGCTTGACCGCCTTGTCGATGCTCGCCTTGTCCATCTCGAGCTCTCCCGCATCGACAGCCTCGATCACTCGGCGGAGGGCGATGGTCGGTGCCACCTGCTCCGTCTTGAACCAGATGCGTCCGTTGAGCCCGATGGCCGTCTCGAACGGGATATGGGCAGCGAGCGCGGGTAACAGAGGGTGTTTCGGGCTCAGAAGTCTGCTGTCAGTTATGGAAAGACGACCTGCAACTCACTGCCTGCAGAGCTGGAGCGAGCACTCCACCATCAGCCCACCCTTGAGCTCTCCGAAGCCCTCAGCCTTGCCGGTGGCGGGGTCGACACACTCAATCTCCGGCTCCATGTCGCGGTTCGCAATCGTCACACGCGCATAGACGAGTGTCCCAACCTGATTTTCAGCTTCCTCGTAACTGGGGCACAGCTTACCTTGAGGTTGGGTTTACTCCTCTTCGTCGCGCCCTCGAAGGCGAGGGCGTCCAGGCTCGCCATGTGCGCGCTTCCGAGATCGACTCGGTATCCTTCCGCATGGCGGGCAATGATAGTGCCAAGAACGAGATCACGCTGAGCGGGGATGTATCGTTTCGACTTTCCAGAGATCCAGACGCTCTCGCTCTTGTCCTTGCCCTTGGTGGAGGCGAGGACACCGGCGCGAGTAGCCGTGTAGACTGGCTCGGACGGCCCGGCGACGTCGGCTGCGCGCGAGGTGGAGGCGGTGATGCCGGGTCCGAAGGTGACGGCGGAAGACGTTTCCGGTACCCGGATCTCTGTTCCGGGGAAGACGACAGTCATGCTTGATGCTGGTGAAGGTGAAGGTGAAGGATGCATCAACAAAGCTGGGTTGTGGTTGCTGCTGAAATCGAAAGCTGTGGTCACGTGCTAGAGTGGAGGTCTGAGACTCAACGTCATCTGGCGCGTGTGTAACGAGGACTGCGAGATAAGGCATCCAGCGTCGCCCAGTCAACCATGGTGTCGGCAAACTCGCTGTACACGTACGCCAAGGTGTGTATCACAAGGAGGACTTATCCGAGTCGCTCGTTTGACGTTGCTGACTTTTAGATCGGCGCGGGAGTGGCCATCTCCATTCCGATCATCTTCGCCGCCGGCCTCTGGTGGTACCAACGGCGTCTCATCTACCCTGCCGACTTTCCTGAGGGCTCCAGGAAGTGTGAGCCGACAGCTAGTCGGATGTTCCTTAGCTGACCTTGACCTCAGTCGTTCCAACTCCCGTGGAGGCAGGACTGCCATACGAGGATGTCACGATCAGGACCCCCGATGGCCTCAAGATCAAGGGCTATGTCATTCCCGTTCGCGAGCGGGTCGTTCCCCTTTCCGACCTGCGCGGGATGAACCAGCAGCAGATGCGCGAGAAAGGCGACGCCGAGAGTAAGGAGTGGGACAAGGTGAAGGACTCGGACGCCGCCAGGGACTACATCAAGTCGCGCCCGACGATCGTCATGTTCCACGCCAACGCGGGCAACTTCGGCCACCGCATCCCGCTCGCTCGCAAGTTTGTCAGCGAGTTGCACTGCAACGTGTTTATGCTCAGCTACCGAGGGTGGGTTGTAGCTGACTATCGCATTAACGCGCAGGTACGGACTCTCGGAGGGATCTCCTTCGGAGGAGGGTGAGTTCAACAGCTGGGCAACAGCTGGGGACGAGAACTGACCAGCAGGCATTCGCATTGACGCTGGAGTAAGCTTATAGGGGCTCGCGGGACCTGATGACAGGCTGCCATGGATTACCTCTCGACGCACCCGCTCCTGAAGGGCACGAGGATTGTCGTGGGTAGAGGATATGAAAACAACGCTGATGTCCAGCTGTACGGCCAGTCGATCGGCGGCGCCGTATGCATCGACACGGCTGCTGCGTACCCCGACATGGTGAGCTGCTTGAAGTGTATAGAGCTAACATCAGGTGTCGGGTGTGATTATCGAGAACACCTTCCTCTCGCTGACGAGTCTTGTGCCTCACGTGCTTCCCGCCCTGCCCCCTCTGCTCGTGAACCTGCTGCTCAGCGAGCGGTGGGATGCCGGCAAGACGATGCCCAAGATCCCCGCGGCGACGCCGATACTGTTCCTCTCTGGAAAGCAGGACGAGCTGGTGCCCCAGGCGCAGATGAAGCAACTGTACAAGCTCCGCGGGACCGGCTCTGCGCGGTGGCGCGAGTTCAACGGCACGCACAACGACACGTATCTCAGCCCCGAGTACTGGGCCGAGATCGGCAAGTGGCTCGCGGAGGAGATAGAGCACAAGGCCAAGCTGGACTGAGTGCATGAGCATAGATTCCAGATGCATTCTGAACTGTACTGAAGCATGAGATGTCGACAAATCTTGGAGGGTTGCAATGGGAGTCGAACTCCGGCCAGCATTCAGGCACTGCCACAAAATTTAGTTCCGCTTTCGGTCGCCACCCGGCACTCCTTAATGCATCATAGACGATCGTCGTCCTCCATCCACACCCTACCTCACTCCAACAGCACAACCTCGACAAAATGGGCGCGGGCGACCTCAACATGAAGAAGTCGTGGCACCCCGCGCTCCTGGTGAACCAGGAGCGCGTGTGGGCTGCGGAGCGCAAGGACATTGACGAGAAGAAGAAGCTCATGCAGCTGAAGAAGGAGCGCGACGAGGAGCGGCAGCTGGCCGAGCTGCAGCGCATGCAGGAGGCTGCGACGGGGAAGAAGCGCGTCGAACGTCTCGACTGGATGTACTCTGCGCCGAGCAACGAGGGCGGCATGGGCGGGCGCTTCAACGAGCGCGAGCTCGAGGACTACTTGCTCGGCAAGAAACGCGTGGACGAGATGCTGGCCCAGGGCGACAAGAACGTCGGCAACGCGCACAAGGATTTCATCGCCGTCCAGAACGCGAACACGGCCCGTGACACGGCTGCCAAAGTCCGCGAGGACCCGATTCTGGCCATGAAGAAGGCAGAGCAGGCCCAGCTCGCTGCGCTCATGAACCGACCGGACATTAGACGCCAGATGAAGGCGGCCAAGGAGGCGAGGGAAGGCAAGGGCAGCAAGGAGGAGAAGAGGGAGCGACGCAGGGCCGAGAAGGAGGAGAGGCGGCGAGAGCGACATGAGCGCCGCCGCGACCGGTCCCCACGCTCCGATGATGACGACTACCGCCGCCGACGCGACGACCGCGACGACCGTGATGGCCGAAGGGAGAGGCGACACCGTGACCGCTCCCCTTCGCCGAGGAGGGTCAGCCGCAGGGACCGCGATGACCGCGACGACCGGAGGGACCGCGACCGCGACTACCGCCGGCGCGACGACGACCGCGACCGTGGACGCGACCGCCGAGACGACCGCGATGACCGACGGGATCGCTACGACCGCCCTCGCTCTTGTTCTCCGAAGCGCGAGCCTGAGTCCTCTCGTACCCACTATGACCGTCCCCTTTCTCGATCACCGAAGCGCGAGCCTGTCTCTGAGCGCAACGGCCACCCCGGCTCTCGCTACGACGACCACCGCGGATTCCGGAACGACCGCCCCCGCCGCCCGTCGCCTGAGCGCAAGCCCGACGTCAAGCCTGGCAGCTCGCTGGACGAAATGCGCGCTGCGCGCCTGGCTGCGATGACCGCATCGGCGGACCAGCTGCAGGCCGAGCGGACGAAGAAGCTTGCAGCACGTGAGGCGGAGGAGCGTAAGGTGTTTGAGGCGGAGGAAAAGGCGCGATCGCGATACCACAAGGACGAGGCTGCTGGGTTGTTCATGAAACAGCAGGAGCAGATGAGCGGTGGAGTGAGCCTGGGCGAGGCGCTGGGTCGCCGAGGTGGCAAGGGACTGCTGCGAGACATTTAGTTGTAGCATTAGACATAGAACAGAGGGCACAAAATGCTCGCAATCGACCGTGTACCATGCATTCTTGTACTGATTGCATTACAAAGACGCCAGCTGAAATCGCGCTGAAACTCGAGCGGATTAGAGTTCTTAAGAGTTCAGAGACGACGGATGTGAAATTACCCGAAGGGGCAAGTCCCTGGCCACCTCGCCTAGGCGCGCGCCGTCACGCGTGTCAACAACATTGACTTTCACTGCACCAAGCATCGTCAACGACATTCACCACCATAGGGCACGACCACCACCACTAGAGGCACGCCATGCCTCCCATCTCCTCCCTCACGGGTGTCCTTGACAGCCCTGTCCCCAGCGGCAACGGCTCCACCACAGTCAAGAACAGCTCGCTCCCCGACATTTCCCTGGGCTCCCTCGGCTCCAGCTTCCACTCTGAGGGCGACGACTTTGACGACGGCACACCGAAGCAGCCCCGTAAGCTGTCCAAACGAAGTCAAGCTGACTTTCCAGGAGTTATGAGCCGGTATGACCGGCGGCGGTCAAGCAATATGACGCCGCTGAGCAAGGAAGTACCCGCCGCGTTATTATCATTATCCCCTCCACCGAGTGTCGCACCGGAACGCCGCCCAGGGCGAGGGCGGAAGGAGGACGACTCGGATTCCGAAGGCGAGGCCCTCGACGCCAAGTACGGCGGGCATTCGGACGACGACGGGCTCGCGAGCGCGTCGTTCACGGCACACCGCGAGCGCCTCGACAAGAGTCTCAGCAAGTCGAAGCGTACCGGCGCGGGGCGGCACAGTGTCGCCACCGGGAACGCGGGCAACCAGATGACGCTGCGGGAGCAGGAGCAGGTGTGTAGGTCCTTCAATTTGAGCTAATGACAGAACGTGGACGCGCTGCAGAAGGAAAACTTCAACCTCCAGCTCGAGAACCACTTTCTGAAGGAGCGGCTCGCGAGCATGGCGCCCGACCACATCGAGAGCGCGCTGAAGGAGAATGTCAAGCTCAAGATCGAGATCCTGAATCTCGGCAAAGAGCTGAAGAAGTCCAAGAAGCTCCTGGTGCAGCAGGACCGGGACCTTGCTGCCGCCGCGCGTGAGAGAGATGGGCACAAGGTCAAGGCGCGTGACGCCGAGAGCCGCGAGCTCGAGGCGATGTGGCGCGAAGAAAAGGACCGAAGGCTCGCGGTCGAGGACGAGCTGGACAATCTGCGCGACGAGCAGTTCGACCGGACACGGGAGCTCGAGGACCGCGTACGTACCCTCGAGGACGAGCTCGAGCGCGCCAAGGACGACCTGGACACTGCGCGGGCGGGGCTTGACGATCAGAACGAGGAAATCGCGCGGCTGCGAGACGACGCCGACCGCGCGCAGGACGAGCTGGAGAAGATGCAGAGCGAGCGGACGCTCGGCGAGTCGGTCGGCATGGGCAAGGGGCGTGAGGCGCGTCTCGTGTCCAGACTGGAGGAGGAGGTGGAAGCGCTCAAGTCCGAACTCGACGAGGCGCGCGCCGCTGCCGCCGACATGGAGGACCTGGAGGAGCAAATCAACCAGCTGCGGGACAAGTATGCGGCCTCCCAGATCGACCTGGACAGGCGGGACGAGGAGATTCTCGAGCTGAACAACGAGATGGACCTCCGGATCCGCGAGCACGAGCGCGAGATCACCCAGGTCGAGGCCGAGTGGCGGGACGAGGTGCTCGAGGCGCGCGCGCAGGTCGACGAGCTGAAGGACGTGATGCAGGAGCGCGAGGCCGAGATCGAGGATCTCCGCAAGGGCCTGCTGGAGCGCGAGGACGAATTGACCGGCGCCCGCGAAAGGATCATGGACCTCGAGGCGGTGCAGGGCGAGACGCACGACAGACTCGAGGAGACACTGCGCAACATCGAGCTCGACAATGCGGAAAAGGACGCGGACCTGATCGAGGCGAACCGGGAGGTCGAGTCTCTCGGACAGAGAGTGTACGAGTTGGAAGAGCTCGTGGACGAGCTACGCGCGCGCGAGGGCGAACTCGCAGCCGAACTCCAGCGCATGGACGACGAGAAGGAAAACTACGATGAGCTCGTGACGGCGCTCAAAGAGGCGCGGCGCAAGATCCAAGACGAGCGGGACGAGTATGCCTCGCGTTTGACTCGCGCAGATGAAGCGCATGTTTCGGAGCGGGACGCGTGGGAGAAGTCGCGCGCCCGCGAGGCAGAGCACCACGAGCGTGTCCTCGCGTCCCGTGATCAAGTCACCGAACGCCTCACCTCCGAACTGGAGGCGGCGCGGGACCGCGTAGCGATGCGGGACCGCGACCTCGTGTCTGTCCAGAACGCGCTCAAGTCTCTGGAAGCAGAGAGGAGGAAGCTCGGCGACGAGCTCAGCAGCGACCAGCGCAGCATGGAACTCGAGATCGAGCGGTTGCGGCGCGACCTCGCCCGGGCCGAGGACGACCTTGACCGCGCGCGCGAGGAAGCGCGCGAGCGCGAGGCGTCCCTCTCCAAGCGCGACATGCAGCTCGCCGAGCTCATGGACAAGCACAGGAGTGTCGAGACCCAGCTCACGGACGAGAGGCAGGGCAGGTTGCAGCTCAGCGACAAGCTGGACTCTATGGCCAAGACAGCCCGTCAACATGAGCGAGAGGCGGCGTCTCTCCGTTCGAGAATCGAGGACATTGAGCCGCTCCTGACCGAGTCTCGCAACAGCCGCGCGTTGTTGCAGCGCCAGAACGACCAGCAGAGACAGGAGAGGACCGACCTCCTGCTCCGCGTGTTCAAGGACGTGAACCGGTTCCTCGCCGTCGAGGACAGCACGACACCAGCAAACTTTGCCCTGTTCAAGGACACGCTTCTTACACGCTTGCGGAGTATCTCAGGCGTGCGGACCGACTTCGACAAGCGGATCCGGGAAACAGAAGCGCGGATGGAGAGCAAAATGTCGTCCCTGAAGCGACAGCTCGAGGGCAAGTGGCGCGCGCTGGATGGGTTCGAGGCGAGCGTCAAGAAACTCGAGTTGGCGAGAGCACAGTGGCGCGCCCGTCTGGCTACGAAGGACGGGGAGCTCGAGGCCTCGCGCGCGCAAATCAGCGACCTGAAGCGCCAGCTTAGCTCCACGTCCTCCCGGTCCACCGACGACAATACCATCAGGCTTCTTACGGAGCGAGCGTCTCAGGCCGAGAAACGCGCAACCCAAGCCGCCCAGAGACTTGAGAGTCTTGAGCGCAAGTTTGATGAGCTGCAGAAGCGCTCAGGCTCGGCTGATAGCAAGTGGGAAGCGAGAGTGAAGGAGTACGAGAACCGGCTCCGCATTGCGGGAGAAAAGGTCAAGGCTGAGAAACAGGGTGGCAAGGAGCGCGCCCAACAGTTGGAGGGACAGGTCAAGGAACTCGAGAGACAGCTCGAGCTCACGCGGAGACATAATAGGAGAGCTGAGGGGGTGGTGGCGAATGCGGCGCATCTGCTCAAGGATGAGGAGTAAGGATGAGCAATGCAATAGAGATATTTGTAGTATTACGGTGTTGTTACATGCACATGACTCATGAGCGCAGCGAAGGAGCAAAGGATGAGCGCAGCGAGCCCGAGCAGGCATAGAGGGTAAGAATGAGGGGCAATGCATAATGTCCAGATGCCCTGCGTACAACTAGTAGTCCTTCGGCCGCACGGGGGGGCGGGATACTCTCATCACTAACGACACTGAGCTCGCTGGTAGTAGAAGCGACAGTGTTGGCCCGGAATCTGCCCGCTATGGGCGTGACGCTGGAGATGTGGGACCGTTTCTTGGCGCTGGTGAGTGGCGCGACTTTGCTCTGTGAGACGGGAATCGCGGAGACAGCAGCGCAGGAGGAGGAGGTGGTGGTGGTGGAGGTGGAGGTGGTAGTGGTAGAGATAGTGGTAGTGGTAGTGGTGGTAGAGGTAGTGGGAATAGAGATACATCCCGTGCGCACTTCGAGCTTGGGAATGGCGCGATGGCCATTGCTCAGACGTCGAAGACGGAGGTCGGAACGTTGTGGCGGCGGAGGAGAGGTGAATGGATACCGCTGGGGGGGGGGGGGTTGGAGTTGGGCCGCGGCACGGCGGAGACGGCGGGTGTGGGGACTGACGGCGTCGGGCGGGGTAGAATTCGCGTCGCGTTTCGGCGGCTCGCGTTTTACCGCTCCTGGCAGGGTCCAGGCACGGGTCGGGAGACGTTGGGTGGTGGTTAGTCGATACCAAACAATTTCCTTATGCTTAGAGGCGTTAATCGAATTACCGAGGCCCTGCAGGTCCTACAGGTCCCATCACCACTCCCCGGCAGGGCATCCTCGTAGCCGCTTTCGAGAAGCCTTGCAACTTGCTTACGAATAGCTGACCCGCCAAACATGTGTGTTTCATCGACGGTTCACTCGGAACAGCGTAAACATGCAGCAGACCTTCCAGTCTAGAGCGCACATATAAGCTCGCCGTCGTCCAGGTTTAAGCTCATTCCCGGATTCTGGTCCTATCAGTCGAGCGACGTCCCGGCGCTATGGTAAGCACCGAGCCAGCGGGATGCGCGGGTGATCTGATTATCCCGAGCTTCTAGTGCACCTTGGTGGATGGGTTTGGTACTAACGGTGGTAAGTGGTGAGGTCGATGCGACGTAGGGACGCCAACCGATGCGGACTCGAGACTCACTCTGGGCTCACTCAGTTATGACGCACTGTCACGGGATCAAACTCACGTGACCTCTATTTCAGTTGCACCGTCAACCTCGAGCGCAATGTTGACAACCGACTTCTTCGCAACACACGCCGACCGCTATGGCCGTCAGACGAGGAGGCGTTGACGCCAACACTGTAAGCTTCCAGTGAACTCTCCAGAGCTAACAACAGATGGCCGCGAAGCGGATACGAAAGGAAGTCAGTTTTGCCACCCGACCTCGCTGACCGCAGATCGCCGACCTCGCGAGGGAGAACCTGGGTGCTATCACGCTCGCACCAAACGAGTCCAACATCTTCCAGTGGAAGGCAATGATTCCCGGTCCTGCTGGAAGCCCGTACGAAGGCGGCGAATTCGAGGTCGAAATCAGAGTACCCGACGATTACCCGTAGGTGTTAACTTTGACGTTCACTGAAACAAGTTTCTCGCCGCCGCAGCTGCACTTCAAGACGAAAGTGTACCACTGTAACATTTCGCACACCGGCGCAATCTGTAAGCTGAAGTTTCTTGGCCTAGCTGACCCCAGGTCTTGACGTAGGTTACGAAAGTCGCTGCAACTAACCATCAGCTCCTGAAGAACGCCTGGTCGCCAGCCCTCTCCCTGTACAAGGTCATCCTGTCGCTGTCCTCGCTCCTGACGGATCCGAATCCGAGTGACCCGCTAGTGCCCTCGATCGCGCAAGAGTACAAGTCGAACCGGAAGAAGCACGACGCGACGGCAAAGGAGTGGGTCGACCTGTAAGTGGAGCTCTACGGCACAAGCTAATACCAGCTACGCCAAGCCCAAGAAAACGGTCGAGAAGCCGCCGCCACCGCCCAAGGTCGCGCGACCGCGACCAGTGCACCGGGACACGGACGGCTCGCCCGCCCCTCCGCCGCCGTTAGCAGGCAGCCGCCGCCGCGCAAACGGCGCCGTCGAGGGCGGGTCGTCGACGCCGATCAACCTGACAGGGTCCGACGACGAGGACGACGTGCAGGTCGTCGAGGGCTCGCGCCGCCCGAAACGCTCCCGCGTCGAGGGATCCACCCCCGCCGCAACCGCCGCCGTGCAAAACGACGAGGTCATCGTCATTGACGACTAGCATTCCTGAGCATAGTGACATAGCATTGCCCTTGGCCCATGTAAGATTACCTTTGTCTTGGGGAAGGGTGGGGTGGGACTAACTGGTCGGGACTGACGAGGTGAGCTACGCTTGTTGACTGAGCGGCTCTCGCCAGAGTGTTTCGTTGCCTTGGCTGTACCTTGCCGTTCTCACTGCAGGAAGTATGGGCAGCACCACCACAGACCCAACGCTCCCAGATAACACTAGAAAGCCCAAGCCACGACTGTCTCTCGATGGCTGACCGTCCCCACTTTGCCAGGTTCCCTTTTAGAGGTCACCTTTTCTGGAATATGGAGTGGGACATGGAGATTCTACTCCAACCCAGCGCTCCTGCAGCGATAGGGCGCTGGAACGCCCACACTCGTCCGGACTAACGGCGGACTCGACGTACTGACCAGGTCGCGTGCTCAGCGAAGCCCTGGTAACGCTGAGACGCTGAGCACATACAGACTCCAAGTAGCCACCAAGGGCAGCTAATGCCCCTCCAGCCTACAACAATGGAGAGTTCCCCAGATGGGGTGTTCGTTAGAAGGAGGTGAAAGTAGGAGAAGGAGGGTCGAAGGGTATGTAACGTCAAGAGGGGTGGAGGAAGGAATGTTTCAAGTGGGAAAGTGGGAATGTGGGATGGATGACCTAAGCGCAGCAGTGCATGCATAGTGTGTCAGAGGCATCATGCCCTTGAGTTGCATTTGGCAAAGCGTCCATCTGCGATGCAGAGGAATCAGCCCCCGGACAAGCCCCCCTTCGACCTGTGAGGACTCCTGCCAGTCCGTCGTATAGAGTCGCACATGAAAAAGAAGCTATATAGGTACGCATTTCGGCTGGAATGTACTCTGGCCAGAATGCTGTTCACAGACCACTGAGACGTATGCAAGACCAGCTCGCCAGCACCCTTACGGAGGCGCCGGACACTGCGTCCGGGGGACAGGGGTGAGAGGTGGGCGGCGTAAATCGGACTGCATATCTCGGCAAAATCAAGATCGGCGATCAAGCTTATCGGGCCCACTCGTGTCAGCCTCAGTCGTACACAACACCGCTGGCTTGCTTCCGCTGCACTCGGCCGTTCGCCTACTGCACTCCTCCAGTAATCTGCACAGCCACGAGTTCTTGAGTTCTTCTCCCTTTGTCCTTGTGGGAACAACCCACTAGAAGTGCGACGGCTGATCAATTCATGGGGCGTTTCGAGGGATACAGCGCTGTTGGAAATGATGCTTCGGAGGGTGCAGAAGACAAAGGAAAGAAGAGGTTCCGGGGCCACATGTCGCCCAAAGGTCTGCATAGGACGGGAACACGACTGCGCCGAATGGAGCGCCAAACTCTGACCCGCTAGAGTAGAGACAGAAGGCCACAATGCCGAAGAGGGGTGCGCTCGGCGACTTAAGCACTTACCACATAGACACGCTCTTGGCTTGCATCATGGTTCTCAAGAACGTTCACCGTTGACGTTCGGATCCGAAATCGAAAGCGCTAAACCTTGTTGGCTGGCCGCACACTACGTCCCACGACTCCCCGCGTTCAAGCCTCGTGCAGACAAAGTCCAGATGTACGTATATGCGCAGCTGTCTTCGGGCTTCGGGCGAAGAAGCGGGCTCCATGAAACTGCTGGAAGCCTTGGACCGCCATCAAAGTGCTTATGTGTCCGCGGTCGCGCGATCCGCTGCGCACCTCCTTTACCCTTGCGGGCAACGAGGGCCAGATTCGCCCAACCGCCCGCTCGGCGATTCCGTGGCGTCACCGGGTATTACATGTATTACATCACCCTCCAGCTCCGTGGATGTTCACGTTTGCGCCTCTTGGGGATCAAGCAGACCCCCTCGAACCCAAAATCCGTCAGCTGCTCGTTCCGATACACAGGTGCTGCGGAGACGATGGTGGAGGCGCGGCGAACAAGCAGAGACGTGCGGGGCGTCTCGGATCCGAAATTGAAAGCTCTAAACCTTCTTCACCTGTCGCCTCCGCGTGCGTTTGCGTTCTGCGGTTCCAGCAGAATGGCCCGGACGTTTGTAGCTCTTCAGCTTGACGTCTCGGGTGTTTCGCCGGCGCCCTCGGCGGCGGGCAACACACCACCAACGCGCGCGTCACACCTGATACAGCCGCAACACATGTCTCGGTCGAGAGATCAGCTGTGGATAACAATCAAGGTTTACCTCCGGGCGGGGCCAAGTGCTTCCATCGCGCGGGCTCTCCACCACAGCTCAACTCGTAACATCTCTCACGGATCTGAGTGAACAGTCAGCTACGATCCCAGGGACGCAGCGGCTAGCAGCACCATGCGGTCACTATGACGCTTCGCTTCCCCTCGGCACCCAAATTCATCTCGTGTGCGTTCTGAGCGACGCTAGTATGCCAAGAGCACGACGAGGAGTACTTTGGGGTCAAGCGGCTCATGGAGAGAGGCAATTTGGGGTCATCCTGATCGTCTCGAGACGGTGGAGACATCGGGGGGGGGGGGGCCAGGGGGGGGGGGGGGGGCCAGTCCTGTCAGTGAGTGCCACTCTATGAGAAAACGTCTGGGGCTTTGCGCCGCGATCTCTGCGAGATCATGAGCTCGACGGCCGACATGAACGACAAGTTCTGACCCCCTGGAAGGTATATAAGGCGGCCTCCAGACACTCTTTCTTGACCATCAACAACAACTCTTCACGAGCACAACACACCGCCCAACTCGACGACCCCACAACCAACCAACCGACCAACCACAATGAAGTTCCAGCTCCTCACCGCCGTTCTCGCCTCTGCCGCCTTTGTCGCTGCTGCCCCCGCCGACAACAACCCGCTGGTCGGTGACGAGAGCGATCTCGTTGGCACTACCCGTCTCGGCGACTACGTTGTCATCTCCAAGCGCGAGGCGTGCGGCGAGGGCCGCCCTTGCGCCGGGATTAACAAGGACAACGAGTGCAACCAGTAAGTCCTGACACCCTCCTCTGCTGACATTAGCCACTGCAAGGTGGCCTGCGGGGCCAGCTACGGCCAATGTGGGGGTCCTTTCTGGCAGACTTGCAAGTGTCACTAGGTAGACAAAGAGCAGTTGAGAAGGAAAGAAGTTGCAAGTCGAGAATGCAGAAACTTTCAAGTCTCCTATCTCGGTGATTTTCGATGATCAGCCATCAGGGTCTCAAAACTGATCGGAGGACAGGGTGCCTCCACCAGTACAACCTGGTCGCGGCTCTGCGCCCCCGGTCCGGTCTGACTCCAGGCTCTCCTGTCGCCTGGAGCTGGCCCGGTTCGCCGCATGGTGCTGGCGCACAGCTCTTATGCCGCCCACTTGTGTTTATGCTGACCGCGTGATAGTGCCCTACCTCCTGCTCCAAGACATTCACCGCTAGCTCCGGGCTCACTCTGCGGAGGGTGCGCCCGTGAGCAACCCCGTTTACCCTTCTCGAGGTGGCCTTCCTCGTATCAACCATCCCCCGCGAATCCTCTTCCTCGGTCATCTCGCCACCCAGCCAGCCATAGAGCGCTACCACATACTGTACCACAGCCACTTCTAAGGCTACCGGCAACGTCAAGAACGGCTCTGGTGCCAACAAGAGCCTTGATGTCATCAAGGACCCCGATGTCAACATGGGACTTGGTGCCAGTATCGGCCACAAGAATGAGGAAGGCGCCGCCAGCAATCCCAGTGAGTTTTGACACCGTGCTCCTCGCATGCTACCTTCCTCGTCCACTGAGCGCTCACCGCAGACCCCGTCAACTACAAGAAGGACAACGCCTATCAGGTGTCAACAAGGCCGACAAGGCAACTGTCATCCAGACCCGCATTCCAAGTGAGCTTTGCATCCTAGTCTAAGTATCTCGCGTCCCATCCTCCTCTAGTACCATTCATGAGCGCTAACAGCAGCCACCTCACACTCCCTCTGACGAGCATTAGGCCGTATCTACTCCTCTGACATCGTCCTCGCACCGTCATCCGTAGTTTCACACACTCATCTGCATCCACATCTCCGTCTCGGGTGAGTCTGACCACCCTTGCTCTGGAACAGCACTAACCTCCCTAGAAGATGGAGAAAACTGGACATGGCTGGGGCCTGCGGTCCTGGGCCTCGTACAACCCCTCGACTGCGCTCGCCCACGACCTAATCGACGACGTCGACGCCGACTATGGCGAGAAGACCAGCACGGCGATGCTGTCCGTCCTGGTGTCGGCAGGCAAGGTCGACGGCTCAGCCCCGACCTCTGCTTCCGAGGCGCTGGGTGCGCTGAGCGAGCTCAACCCGGGTCCGTTGCACCAGGACCGCGCCACCGTTTTCCGAGACCAATGGTCCGGCTGGACAGGTCCGATGCCTGATCTTCCAAACAAGGCGAAGGAGGGGATCTTCGGCAATGCACGCCACCGACACTGCGAGGAGTTCAACCTGAGCAAAGCCGGTATTGCCCGCCGACATCTAGACGGACGCGGCCCCGACCCCGACGGCAGTCACGACGTTGACCAGATCATGAAGGAGGACCTCGAGGCTGTTTAGGAGCAAGGTTGTGCCTACGCC
The DNA here is from genome assembly GCA_039545355.1 of Trichosporon coremiiforme. NCBI lineage: Eukaryota > Fungi > Basidiomycota > Tremellomycetes > Trichosporonales > Trichosporonaceae > Trichosporon > Trichosporon coremiiforme. Next base: position 588,543 of record BCJJ01000023.1, read on the forward strand.
GGTGGGGGCGTGTACTCCCCTCAGGAGCCTTGGCGGCCGGAGGATGGCATGCAGTCGCCGTACCCAGCCGCCGACGGCTCGCGGTGCGTGCTGTGTTTTGCGCATGGCCAGCTTGAGGTGTTTGCGCACAAGTCAATGTCAGCGAGAGTTCACATGCTAACTTCAGGATTCTGCACCTGCCGTACGAGACGCTCCAGAACATTGCCGCCGTGCCCCTGAAGTACAACGCGTTCGGCGCCGAAGTGGAACGTTGGCTACGGCTACAACAGTGAGAGGGCCCGACGTGCTCCGGCTACTCCCATGCGCTGTATGCTTCCGATCCCGAGGAGAACTGCGGCGGGTAAATTCTCGACGCTGAAGTACAATTAACGTCAGATCCGCACTCTCCCTCTGCACAGTTCGTCGTGACGTCGCTCGGCGCTCGCTCGCAGAACAGAAGGCTACAATCTTCGCCCAGGCGTGTGACAAGGGAATTGGCGTCTCTGCCTTCCCCCGGGCTGAGCGCATCATTTGCACTCCCAGAGAGAGCCGTGGATGCGCGAGTGTGAGTGTGCAACACTCAACAACGGTATCCGGAGATGCAAGAGGTCCCATCGTTGATGCGCAGCTAGCTTGCGACGAGCTTGCTGGTCGCAAGACGCAATAGTTGCTGGATTCGAGAGTGAGAGGCGGGACAGGCGCCCAAAAGCCCGTACCCTCATCTCTTCGCACTGAAACTCAGTGCGAATGAATCGTTGAGGTTCTCGAGGCAGTCGAGGGGTTCCGAGAATGATGGCCGGGTCGTGTTGCCCACGTTGTGCATGCGGCTCCGCAGAAGTTCCGAGTTGGGACGCGTCAGCAATGCCGTAGCATTCCCAGTTGAGGGACGCCACTTGAGAACACAAAGAGGTTCCGAGGTTGGAGGTTGTTACGTCACGTGACCTCTATCAGGCACGGTGGCATGGTTTGCTGCGCCCCCAACACACCACTACCCTACGAGATCAGTAAACCTAGTCAACGCTCATTACGTCGCCCACAGGTCAGCCAGCGACGCCAAACTTGGCAGGAAACTAGAATAAATACCGCTCTGCGCGGAAATGCACCCAAATGCCACGAATAAGACTGGGATCACTAATGACATGAAAAAGAGAGTCTAGAGGGAGGGTATGGAGTTCTACGCGGTTCTAAGCTTCTGAAATGCTTAGATTTAGAAGTCGTCCTCGTCGGAGAAGACCTCCTCTCCGCGCTTCCTCCTGGCCATGCGCTCCTTCTTCTTCTTACGGGCCTCAGCCGACGTAACCTTCTTCTTGGCGGCCTTCTTAGCGATGGGGTTGCCGAGAGCGTCGTACTCGACCTCCTCCTCGCCAATAACACCATCGGGCTTGTCGATACGGGGACCGCTGCCCTGTCCTTCCCTGAGATGTTAGCATTGCTGTGTGGGGCTGGAGAGCAACAGCAGAGAGCTATAGACTCGCCGTGCGATAAACTTACACCCAGTTGTGGCCAGAGGCAGAGAGACGACCGTCGGCGATGGCCCAGACCTCGGAACAGACGTTCTCGGAGAACTCGCGGTTGTGGGTGATCACCAACACACCACCCTCGAAGTCCTTGAGGGCAGCGATGAGAGCGGCAAGAGACTCGCGGTCTGTAAGACGTTAGCGATGCAGAAGACGGATGTGGCGATGGGTGGAGGTGCGAAAGCAAACCTGCGGATCCGCCACACGGAACCAAGTTTTCGCGTCCACCCAAATTGGTACTCACCAAGGTAGTTGGTGGGCTCATCGAGACAGATGACGTGGGGACGACGCCAGGTGGCGGCACCGAGGACGATCTTGACCTCTGCGTTGTTAGCGATGCTCTATCCGTACTCTGTTTGATGCTTACTCTGTCCTCCGGAAAGACCACGCATGGAGTTGTGCGAGACGAACTCGGGCTCGAGACCGAAGTCGGCGAAGTGCTTCTCGATCTCGCGACGAACGAGAGGGCGCATGAGACCAAGACGCTGGGCCTCCTTGGTGTCGATCTCGAGGACCTTCTTCTCGAAGCCACGCGAGATAAGCTCGTCACGGGACATCCAGATGTTCTCGGCGGACGAGAGACCCTTGAACGAGACCTCGTACTCGTAAGACTGCTTGAGCTTCTTACGGGCGACGAGCTCGTCAATGGTGCGCTTGACACCCTCCTTGACGACGGTGGCACCCTGGGCCATCTTGGCCTTCTCCTCCTCGGTCATGACACGAGTGGCCTTGTTGAGCTCCTCAAGGTCCTCTCCGGTCTGGTAACGCCAGAGCATGTACTCCAGAGGAGTCGAGTCGAGGTGCTGGTCGATGTGGTGGAAGGCGTGCTGGGCAACGTAACCGATGACGAGGTTAGGGTGCTTCCAGACGGTACCGCCGACGTTGGGCTCAGTCTCGCCGGTAAGGAGCTTGACGAGGGTCGACTTACCCGATCCGTTGGGACCGAGAATGGCGACACGCGACGAGAGCGAGACCTGCAGGTTGACGTTGTACAGCTGCTGCTTGGCRGAGCCGGGGTACTGGAACGAGACGTCACGCATCTTGAGGAGCGACTTCTCCTTGGTCTTGACACCGTCAAGAAGAGGAGGGTCGGGGAGCTTGAACTTGTAGTCCTCAGCGGTGTCGAGGGCGAAGTACGAGCGGGCCTCAGGAACCATGTCAACGAACTTGGTGAGGTTACCGGGGTAACGCTTGAGCTTGAAGTTGTTGAGGTGGAGGACGTCGGTGATAGTGCGGTTAAGGAAGTCCGAGTCGTGCGAGACCATGATGGACGTGCAGGTGGTGAGCGACGTAAGGTAGTCGATGAGCCAGGTGATGTTGACGACGTCAAGGTGGTTGGTAGGCTCGTCGAGGAGGAGAATGTCGGCCTTGAAGAGCATGGCACGCGCAAGGGCGAGCTTCATCTTCCAACCACCAGAGAGCGAACCGATAGAGTCCTTCTGCTTCTCAGCGTCGAAGCCGACCGACTCGAGAGTGGTCTTGATCTCGGCTTCACGCTCGGCGTCGCCGACACCGGGGAGAAGACGCTTGTCGGAGACAACCCAGTCGAAGATGGAGATGGTCTCCTCAGAGCCGTCGATGTCGTGCTGGACGTAGAAGGTACGGACCTGCGAGGGGTCGGGGAAACCCTCGACCTGGTTGTTGACGATGGCGTTCATGAGCGTCGACTTGCCGGTACCGTTGCGGCCAAGGAGACCGTAGCGGTGGCCACGCTTGAGACGAAGGTTGGCGTGGTGGAGCAGAATCTTGGCACCGTAGGCAAGGTTGAACTGGTCAATGTTACACAGGTCCTCGCCCTCCTCCTCATCGTCGAACTTGACGTCGTCGGTGGACTCCTCGTCGGCCTTCTTCTGGAGGACCTCACGGACGGCAGGAGCAATGGCGTCGCTCTGGACAGCGAGCTCAAGGTACTTGGGGACAGCAGCCTCCCAGGTGGCCTGGTCGTAGGTGTGAGCGTTGGTAAGACCAGCGGCGAGAACACCAGCGTAGGCGATGGCGGGGTTGGCAGTGTCGACCTTGGGGCCCTTGGCGGCGACGATGGCGTCGGCGAGGTCCTTGGCAAGAGCGGGGCCCTCAGCGATGCGGAGAGGGGGGAGGTCGGTACCGTCCGAGTTCTCGGGGACCTTACCAATGCGACGGAGGGTAGCAATGGCACGGGTACAGACGGAACGGGCCTCGGGGTCACCAATGGTCTCCTGGGTCTTGATCAGACGGGGAAGGAGCTGGGGAAGGAAGGGGCGGACGGTGTACTCGGAGTTGACGAGCTTGGACATGTTGTCGGTAATGACGGCAACACGACGCTTGGTGGCGGTAAGACGCTCATCAAGACCACGGGTGAGCAGGGGAGCGATGAGCGAGATGGTAGGGGAAGTGACCTCAGCAACGAAGGTGGTAGCAGAAAGGAGAGTGAGGGTCTTGGGGACAAGCTCGGGCTCGATCAGAGTCTTGACGATCTGGTACGGTTAGCAGCTGAAACTCGTCACGAAGTGCTCTCAACGCCACAAGAGTGGATGCTGACGTAATGGCAGCTCCACCCCGGTCGGTGAAATTGAAATTCGGCACGTGCGATTACTCACCTCGGGAACGAGCTTCTCGATATCCTTGTTCTCGACAAGCGCGGTCGACTTGTTAAGAGTGGCCTTGGCGGCCTTCTTAACGTCGGACTTGGTGTCCCAAACGGCAGCGGAAAGAACAGGGATGAGCTCGGGGGTGGCGGCGGCCATCTGGACGGGGGCCGAGACGACGAGCTGCTGGAGGATCTCCAGGCAGCCGAGCTTGACCTGCCACTTGCCGTGCTCAGTGATGTTCTTGAGGAGAGTGGGAAGGATAACGGCGGTAGCCCAAGGGTTCATGGTCTGAACAATAGCCTTAACAGCGTCAACGGCAGCCTTCTGGACGGTCTTGTCCTTGTCGGCAAAAGCCTCAGTGAGGGCCGGGAAGACGGTGCCGGGGGCGGACGAGATAACGTAAGGCTCGAGGTAGATGCCGGCGCCGTTCTCGCAAAGGGTCGAGATGGACGAAGCAGCGGCCTCACGAACGGCAGCGTTCTTCTTGTCGCCGAGAGCCTAAAATTGGTCAGCCACAATTCAATTTCATGAAAATCATCGATTCCTCGGTGTGCAATGCATCCGCGATCCGTGAGAATACTAACCTTCACGACAGCGTCGGAGAGGCCGGCAAGAGCGGCAACGCCATCCTTCTTGGCGGTGGCGGCAAGGGCGACCTGAGCCTCAGTGGCGGCGGCCTTGTCGGCAGCGAAGAGCGAAGCGGCGTCGATAGCGCCGGCCTTCGCACCGGAGGCAGCAGCAGTAGCAGCGGGAGCCATCATTGAACTAGATTGTCAGTCTCTGCTGTTTCTCGAGTCGTCCGATCCATCGATTCTTTTGACATACCTGATTCTAAGAGTCTATTGTTTCGATGGTTTTTTTCTAGCGAGATTTTTCTGGTCGGTCGCGATGGAGTCGATCAGAATCGATTTTTCGATTTTTTTCTAAGCGGATTAGAGAGGGTAGGCGGGAGAGAGAGTTTTACTAGCAAGCCGGGTGGCAATGCGAGAAGCCTCGGGGGGGAGAGAGGATAGAGGAGAGGAGAGGAGGGGGGGAGAGGGGTTTGATAGAGAGAAAGCAGAAGGGATTCGTTGGAGCGAGAGTTTTTAAGAAAGACTACCCCTACGGTGGTGGACTATGAGCGGGAGCAAAAATTTCATGCATAGGATAGTGAGTTGACCGGGGAGGCCGGACTGGCAGCGAAAGTCGGAGAGACGAGCGTGCGGGCGTGCGGGCGTGCGGGCGTGCGGGCGTGCGGGCGTGCGGGCGGGCGGGGGAAAGCGTCAGCGCCAGGCAGAGTGTTCGACCAACCCCCGTTTCAGGGTCCTCAGCCCCTAGGCCCTCACTCGAACCCGCGTGCCGTCAAAGCTTTGAAGCCTCTTGTGCTGCTCTTGCACCTGGGTTATCCGCCCATTCATCATGTTCCTGGCACACTGGCACACTGGCACACTGGTAGTGCTCTCCTCTGACACCCAATCTTAACCCTGCCTCGGAGCAACGGAGTTACTGCTCCTGCCACCCGTGGCGGTTGCGCTGTGATGCATGCATACTTTGCTGGGAGCTGGGGTCCCAGGGGGAGCGGGGGGCGTCCACCGCCGTGGGCCTCGTCGTGGGGTATGCGATGACGCCTTCCGTCCGATGCCGCAGCATTAACAGCCTAGCATACCATGCATTACACACGTTGCATCGCAGACCGCATCGCATCGTAAGCCCCTCAGTGATCCTACAGTGATCCTACGGGAATACCCATCCAGCAAATCCCCGGCCGAGACCGTATCTTCATGACTGACCCAGCTACACCGCGCCCCGCCCATTCGACGATGAGACTATGGATCTTCGGATCATCGTCATAGCTGCAGCCCCCTGGCCATCGCAGACAAATCTTCCATCTCATCGCATCGCGCATGTTCGCCACTGGGTGGCAAATTCCCCCCACGCACCTCCATGGTTCGCCCCCTTATCGCACCCCGCTGCATAGCCCTTGTTCGTCAGTTACTCACCGAGAAGCACGCCGGCGAGCTTGGAGCCAACCAGAAGACAATGATTGCGCTGCGTCGTTCCCAGAGGCACGGTCCTGAGCCTCGCTCGCGGCTGTAGACACCGTCTCACCTTCCGTGAGGAATCTCGACCAGATACGCCTGAGACACCAGCACAATGCGTACCCAGCCATTAGAGACTGCAGCTGGCCGCGCAGCATCCAGATTCTGCAGAATCGCACACAGCAGTGTGAGGATGCATCAGTGAGCCAGCCATCAGGCCATCGCGCAGCGCGAACAGCCGAGTGTTTGGTGCGACCCGGCCGGCCGTTACACCGTGAACACCGCCTCTGGTTGGCAATCGGCCACCGCAGGCTCACGGGTGCCCGTGAAAGACGGACCGTCGTTCCGTAGTTCCATTGAGCTCCCATCCAGCATCCAGCTGTGAGGATGGGTGGCGACACACTGGGTGAGCTTAGCAATCCACTGGAACGGGCAGCCCAGCGGCTCTCATCGGTTCCCAGCGGAGACCAAAGCGGAATCCGGCGGCATGCGCGGCGTTCCCGCACAAACCCCATGGATCTGCGCTGCCGCTGGCGCGCTGGCGTTTTGCCGCCCAGCGGAAGCGCAACGGTAAGCGATGATGAAAGCGCCCTACCCAGCCCCGCGCCCGTAGCGGCAGGCTCGATTACCTGCCAGCTCGGGCGATGCCCGCGGTGCCCACCGGGGAGGTAGGGGCGGCGGAATCCGTCCGCATTATCTCCTGTATTTCCAGTGGTAGTACACTGTAGCATGGCCCATAGTCCCCGGTTGACTTGCGGGAGCACCTGTTGGTCGGTGCTGGTACGTGATGACGCTTGCCGAGCCGGGACGAGGTCAGATGACCTCCACCCCTCCACCTCGACCCCACCTCTCGACCTAGAATTAACTCGGACATCACGTGCGCGCCATGCTCGACTGCACTGAGGTTTTGAATGGTCGCGCGCAGTACGTACTGCATGCTCTAGGAACTGTACTACGGCTCGGCAACTCGGCAGGATCTGTCAGCTGCCCATGACGATTGACAGAAGGAAGAAGAGGGGACGGCGGGAGTAAGGTCAGGTGACTCGGTTGTGATCGAGGTTTGGCGCCTGGTCTTTGTCAATAGGGATCTCGAAACGACGTCGGCGGCGCTCTGGCGCTGCTTTTCGGTGCAAATGACTTCGAGCTTGCACTGTCACAAGGACAATGCCCTCGTAGACGTCGCTCGGTGAGCAGAGGAGCGGTGGAATGCCACACGACGAAATCGCCACAGGTGGCGTAGCCTCTGATTCGTCCCTCGCCTCTAGCTCCCCGCGCTGGGTGCGGGTGTCTACCGCCTGCATGCCCAGGCTCGTTGTGCATCCCGATGGCCCCCCAAGAGAGACGTGGAGTACATCGCCAATTTCCGTGTTTCGTGATGGAGCCACATTGAGAGGCATTACTGGGCGATCCTCACGTGTGGCGTGCGGCGTTGGCCGACCTTGCCTTCCCTCATGTCCTCCTTCATCAGCACACTGCGTGAGCGTGCCGAAATGGGTACGAGCGGCCCGTAGGCAGTGGGCTTTGAGCATCGACCATTACCTAGTCCCGAGAGTGGCACGGGAAACCAACAGAGACGAGGCCATGCTAAAAGCCTTGCAGACTGTGCTTGCCACCAGCCGCGGTGCTCGGGCCAGGGTACCTGACGTCCGAGCACGCTCCTGAGGCAGCAGGGATAGTCTCGGTTATCAGACTCTGGAAACGGAGCTGCTTGAGCTGGGAGGGATGTAGGACCCCTGTGCGTCACAGAGGCGGCACATGATGAAGAAAGATCGAAGCCACAGAGGCCTCTGTCGTCCGTGCTGCCACGCTGCCCTCTACAGGACGACGGTCTAAGCGAATGGCGGGTCGCGTCCGCTATCGGATTATTGGGAGTGACCTGGAGAGGCGCATCAAGGCGCTGATACGGAGTCGCCTGTGACTCTCAATTGCGGACAGCTCGTCGTCGCAGCGATATGAATGAACCGAGGCGCATTCGGTACGCCACTGACGGTTGGTTGCCCTGCATGAGAAAGGTTGCAGAACCCCGACGCTCTCTCTGACCAGTCGGACTCTTCAGCGAGATAGAGATGCTACCGAGATCTGAGAGCGATGTCGAAGAGTAGCTGAATCGCCCCTAGTTGCTCCCGTCGACCGCACAGATCCAGACCATGCAGACAATCCGTCCGACAGAACCACACGGCACGCCTTGTTCTGTGCATTTAGCGCACTGTTCTGGAAGCGTGCGGCCGGCCTACATACACAGCATGCACACATGCCTGATGGCACGTTCGTGCTCGTTCGTCATGCGCTGTTTACATCGGCTGCATCACTGGCTGCCGCTGGCGACGCGGCCGTCATGAAACACGCCGATGATGCAATGGGGAGGACTTGTTGCGGCGCGTGCGCCGCTTTGAAGCCACGATCACGCTGCGGTATGCGCGCGTCCGGAAAAGTCTTCATTCTTCGGATTGGAGCCGACCGACCACACGGCGATCACTCTTCCCCACCGGTTCATGAATGCATGCATGCGTCGCTTGCAGAATGCGTGGGTCCGAGCCCGGCACAGCCTCTGGTCACCGCCGTCGAACGGTAGCTGGGGCGGACGGCGCTTACGCCTCTGACGCGACCGGCGTACCGGCTGAAGCCGAACCCACGTGAATTACTACCCGTCCCTTTAATCGGAGCTCGAGCCTGGCCATCCGGCTCGGCTGGCCCCACCTTGGACTATGCGTTCAAGTCACCGTTGCTCACCTCACCACCAACAACAACCATGGCCTCGCCGCGCAACATATCCAAGTCCCCGCGGCCCTCGGACGACTCGGAGAATGCCCTGTCGTCCTCCATCGCCCGGGCTCAGGCCAGCGGCTCCCTCACCGTCGGCACCCCTCCACTCCCTCAGATCCCGCGCCGAGACGTTTCCTACTCTTTCCAAGCTCGCACCGTCGCCGAGCGGTCAAGCGCCAAAGGCGAAGAGCCGGCGTCGAGCGGCTCCTCGCTTTCTGGCCTCGGCAACAAGGCCGCTCTCCCTGCCCAACCGACGTCTTCGAACCTGACGGCTTCCCTCACGCTCGAAAAGGACAACAAGGACGGAAAGGATCCGATCGACCGCACCGGCACTCCCGACCTCGACGGGACGTTGACGCCTCAGCCAGACGAGTCTGCGTTCTCTGCTGTCGCCGGAGTACCGGATGAGGAGAAGGCAAAGGTTCTCCGTCGTCATCTTGTGTCCGCCGAAGAACGCACTTCCAATGCGCCCACGCCATCAGCAAAGCTCAGTCCCGCGGCAAGTCCGGGACCCAGCAGCCGCAATGAAGACCCAGGCGAGAGCGAGGTTACGAGGCGCAGCGACGACGGCGACGACCCGTTCCCGATCCCCTACGACGCGCCAGGTGGCGACGTGACGTGAGTCGTACCTAGCGTTATCAGAATCGAGCTGATAAGCCAGTCACGAGGTCTACAAGTGGCAACAGGACCACCAGCGGACGCGGCGGAGCAGCCGCGCGCAGTCGTTCTCGCACGCGGACCGGTCCGCCATTATCGACCCGCAGCTTGCGCAGATGAAGGAGCCCGGAGGGTTCCGGCGCAACTTTGTCGTCGCCCGCGCCCAGGAGCGCGGCGTCGAGGAGCCGCCCATGATCCGCAACTTTGTTGACTTCCTGTTCCTCTACGGACACTTTGTGAGCACATGCCCAAGCTTGAGCAATGCAAACATGACGCTGATGAGGACTAGGCAGGAGAGGATCTCGACGAAGACGAGGACATCGAGGACGAGGACGATCAGGCGATTGCCGAGGAGGGGCGCGGTGTGTCGCGCGTGGCTGGCAGCAGTCGAGATGCAACCGAGAGGACACCCCTGCTTCGCTCTCGAAGCGCGACGAGACGCCCGACCCGACCCGGACAGGGAACTGCGAGCTTGACGCAGGCCGTGCTCATGGTGAGTGTACTGGACGATCGCCTGCTGACCCCGCAGTTGCTCAAGGGCTTCGTTGGCACTGGTGTCCTGTTCATGGGCAAGGCCTTCTACAACGGAGGTGAGTTGGAACACCTAGAACATTGAACTGACCCTCAGGCATTCTCTTCTCCACGGTCGTCATGTTGTCTATCGCCGCGATCTCGCTGTGGTCTTTCCTCTTGCTCGTGAAGACTTGGATGAAGGTCCCCGGGTCGTTTGGAGGTGAGAACTCCTCGGCAGTCCGACGCTGACCTCAGACATCGGCGGCGCCCTTTACGGAAAGTACATGCGTGATACCATTCTGTTTTCGATCACCGTGTCACAGATCGGCTTCGTTGCGGCATACACGATCTTTATTGCGGGGAACCTGCAGGCGCTGCTCCTCTCCGTCAGCGACTGCAAGTGGAGCGTGCCCATCGGCACTCTGATCTTCGGTCAGCTCCTCCTCTTCCTTCCGCTGGCAATGATTCGTAACCTGGCGAAGCTGTCGGGCACCGCGCTCGTCGCCGACGCCTTTATCCTCGTTGGACGTGAGTACCGCAGCTGGAACGTGCGCTGACCGGCCCAGTCGTCTACATCGCGTCGTGCGAGATCGACACTATTGTCACCAAGGGTGTTGCCGATGTCATGCTGTTCAACCGCGACAGCTTCCCACTTCTCATCGGCACGTCGGTCTTCGCGTTCGAGGGTATCGGACTGTGAGTGCGCGCCTAGGATTAAGCTAACAACAGTGTAATCCCCATTACCGAGTCGATGAAGGAGCCGCAAAAGTTCCCGCGTGCTTTGTCTGCGGTCATGTTCGTCGTCGCCGTCCTGTTCGCCGGTTTCGGCGTGCTCGGCTACGCCGCCTACGGCAATGACGTGCAGACGGTCGTTCTCACGAACCTGCCGCAGGACAAGAAGTTTGTGCAGGTGTCCCAGTTCCTTTGTGAGTTGCCGCCGTCGTCATGCGCAGCGAGTGGCGCAATGCGCCTCGCCCCGTGCCGACCGCACCGGTGAAACAGCCTTATTGTGCGCTGACACAAACAATAGACTCGATTGCGATCCTGCTCTCGATCCCGCTCCAGCTCTTCCCGGCCGTGCGTATCATGGAGACGGGCCTCTTTTCGCGCAGCGGCAAGCACAATCCGCGCGTCAAGTGGCAGAAGAACATCTTCAGGGCCGGCACCGTGCTCTTCTGCTCCATGCTGTCCTGGGCCGGCTCGTCCGAGCTCGACAAGTTTGTCTCCCTGATCGGCTCCTTCGCCTGGTGAGTACCTTGCTCTCCTCAATCGCCCCACCGCGGCTGGAGCACGGAACTGATAACGTCACAGTATCCCCCTTTGCTTCATCTACCCGCCGATGCTGCATCTCAAGGCTTGCGCAAGAACGCGCACCCAGAAGGCCCTTGATTACCTTCTGATCGCGTTTGGCGTCATCGTCGGTCTCTACACTACGGTTCAGACCATTCGTAGCCTGTTCGAGTCAGGCTCAAGCGAGTCGCCGCGCTTTGGTAAATGCGAAATCCCCCATTGAAGCCTCATCCGTATTGAAAAGCGCGGTGCCCATGTGTGGCTCGGTCGTCCCAGGCGACACCGCATCATTAGCTCGGTGATTAGCGATCCTAACAATAACACTATGCACAATCTCTGTACAATCTGACCCTTCTTTCGCTATGGGAGCATGCTCTCAACGTTCTCTGGTGACGCGGTCATGGACCTACGCTTATTGGGCTGCGCAGGTCTGGAACAAAGGGAGGTCCTGCTTGCGCCATCCCCATCAAGTTTCCGCCGCTTGTTGACCGTAGGGTCTTCTGATCGGCTCCTCTTTCGACCCTTCCTCTCGTGTCCCTCGTGCTCCTCCAAAATGGATTCCACCGAACTTGACGAAGACGAGCGATGCTGGATCATCTTTCTCGTGCCCGTGATTGAAGTCTTATTGGGCTCATTGCTGGCAGCGTAAGCGTTCAGAATGACCTTCCGTTAGCCCTGATTGAGAGAGGCGCGTTGCCTTGACATGGACCAACCTCTTCGATGCACGATCGCGCGCTGTTATTGGCGAGATAAGATCGCATGTCGGAGATGGCATCGGACACTTCTGGATCCAAACTTCCAGCTTCGTATAGTTGTATGAGAGACCGCATTCCTGTCTTGCTTTGGCCACCCCATCGCCTTCTGATGGTCAGCCATCCAGATCGTCGCCTCCAATTTGTGAAGCTAGACTCCACATTGCGCGGCGTTGAGTTCGTGATCGAAGCCATCTTCTGTCTTTCGGCACCCGAGGGGAAAGGGTGAGCTAGGTTGGAGAGAAACCACGATCGCAAATAGTCAACATCGACAGCTTCAAGATGCGATTGACAGACCATCGAGTCTGTGGCACGGCGTCCCTTCGCGGAAGCAGGCAAGTTTAAACCTATGGTCAGCAAACAAGTTGAAGCGCAACATACGGTTGGGGATTTCAATGTCGTCTTCCTCCAAGATCGCATCTATAGCCCTCAAAGCGACCGCCATCAAGTCGGGGTCTACCCCTACACTATTCGAGACAGGAATTGCGGCAAGATGGTTCACAGAGGACGTCGCGTGGCCCAGGGGGTTGCCACTGGAACTTGTCATCGGTATACGACGTTTGAGCTGGTGAGGAAGTTTGGAATTGTAAACGGTGAGGAACAAGTGAGTGGTCATGCCAGAGAAGTGATCCAGGTTCTGTTCATATACTCTTACCTCGAGTGATATTGTCCAAGCTCCGCGGAATGACCAGAATGCGGAAAACAATAAGAGGGAGATGAAACGAAGCTGCAGGGGCCCCTAGCCTCGATATCACGTGACAACAATGTCTTGGTGCAACGCGCGCGAACGATGTTTCGTGTGAAGTGTTTGGTAGAGAAACGTTCAGTAAGTAGTCCGCATCAGACGGGCAGGAGCGTCGTAAACTGTATGGTGTCCTCATACAGGTGGAATACGGCAACAAGAAGGTGAGACTCGTTCGTCATCGCAGTCAGATCAAGGTGAGTACAGCTGGCTGTCAGTTTGGCACGGTATGGAGCGGATCAGCCACAGCATTAGTGAAGAACTGTGGTGCAGAAAAAAGCAGTCGAAGATGTTATAAACCTGAGGAATTCATCTAGCAGGTATGGGCGTATCAACAGATACTTTTACTCCTCGTCGTCAACATCGTCCTGGTCAACCTTGAAGTAGCGGAGAGAGTAGGTGTCCTTCGAGGTGGCAACAACACTAATTTTGTTAGTGGATTCTTCGTTGAAGAACGCTCTGACGATACTCACCGGAGGAAGTTCTCGAAAGAGTTCTTCTTAAGGTGCTTCTTGGTAAGGTACTGTGTGTTAGAGCTCCGTAACTTTCGCATACCGTACCTTAAGGTAGCGCTTCGAAAAGGGGATGTTCGAGGTGAGGACGAGCTTGTTGCCCTCCTTCGACAGCTGGATAGAGTCACCAAGCTGGCCAGGCTTGCCGTCGACCTTGATGCGGTCGTGAAGGAACTTCTCGAACGCAGCAGGGTCGAAAACGTTGTCGTTGGCAGGGACAGAGTAGTCGACGTAGAACTTGTGCAGGGGCTTGCCCGCAGTCTTGGAGGAGGTGGCCTTAGGCTGTAAAAAGGTGCATGTCAGATTTGGTAAACGCGCGGGGAGCTTTGTTGGGACATACCATGTCTACAGTTGATTCTGCAAAACGTAGGTAGAGTGAGTGTCCAAAATCAGTGGTAGCAAATGATACATAAGGGGTGCCGAATTTGGAGCGGTGAATGTCGGTGTTATGATTGTGGCAGATGACATGCTACAGGATGCATACTCGAACATCAGAATGGCCGCTATTGTCGCCGTCAAATGGACGGCTTTACAGTAGCAAAGAGTATCAACCCTGAGAGTCAGAATATATCTCAGGTACCGGCACTGACCAATGTTTGTCGGAAGCGCAATAGAGGTGCAAGCTCTTTGACAGGACACGCAAGTCGGAGGAATGGATGCTACGAGGTGTCAGCTCAGTAGACTAAACGGGGTCGATCCTCACCTTCAGCAGTTCCGTTGAAGTAGCGCGGAAATTGACGTCGACGCAGAGGCAGACGCTTAAGAACTGCTTCAAATCCTGGCTCAGCTTGTCCGGTTTCTTGAGTGTCGGAGTGCCGTTGGTCGCAATGAGGTACAAGGCTTTCAACGGTTCCTCGTCCAGGTAAGGCGGCTCATTCTCGATCATCTCAATAGCCATGATACCCAGAGACCAGATATCAACCTTCGCACCATATTCTTTCTGCTTCACTACTTCTGGTGCCATCCAATACGGTGTCCCGACCATGGTCGCTCTCTTCGACTTTTGATCGGTAAGCTTGGCACAGAAGCCGAAATCCGCTGCATGGTTAGAATTGCCTTGCGTGGTTAAACTCACTGATCTTGACCTCGCCGAACGCATTCATCAGAAGGTTATCGGACTTGATATCACGGTGAATGATCGAGCGGGAGTGAAGGTGTTGCAGCCCTCTGCAGGTCTTCTCCGTCAGCCAGTTACTCTGAGACCTGCACTTACCTCAAGGCAGATCGAAGCAATTTGTTCCTCTGAAAGCTTATTGTTTTCGATAACATCCGTGAGGGCACCACCTTCCATGTATTCCATGACGACCCAGAGCTCAGTGCTCTTCACCAAGAATGCCTCCAAGAAATTCACAACATTCGGATGGCGCGACTCCTTCATGACGATGATTTCGTTTACGATCAGCTCCTTGCGAGGCTGTTGAGCCAAGTCCATCTGCTTGATTGCAACCTTTTTCCCGGTGTTGATGGTCTTGGCGACGAAGACCATGCCAGACGCGCTCAGAATCAGCGCAAGAACATCGCTACCCCAACTTACCCTTGTCCGACCTTCTTGATCTTGGCGTACATTGTTGAGGGATCATCGGCACTAACAACGGATCGCAGTTTGTCCATAATCTGCGCTTCATTCATGGTACTGATCCGCTTCTCCACATGACGCGATGGGGCAGCAGGACTCGGCGCGGGTGCTGAAGGAGCAGGCGACTCTGACGGCTTGGACCGCGCCGGGGCGGCAACCGGCTCTGGAACAGCAGCAGGTGCTTTCACTTCGGTTGCCGGCGGCGTAGTCTGTGCTGGTCGTGGGGGTGGAGGCGCCTTGCGTTCTGCGACAAGCTGGGTTCTCTGAGCGGGTTGCGGCTTGATCTTCTGCAGATTAGCGTTTGGTCCTCTGCAAGTTGTACGCACATCTTCACGAACATCGGGGCCTCGGGAAGCATTGGCATGAGAATGCGACGGCACATCTCGCTGAGAAGGGCTGGTAGAAGACGGCAAAGATGTCGTCGTCGAACCAGGAGCTGCTTGCCCGCCGAGGCCGAGTCCGTTGAATCGCCCCTTTCCAGCGGATGAGTCTTGTGGGTACGCGGGGCCAGTTCCGTAATACTGTTGTGAAGACTGCCCCAATTGCTGATTGATGTAGAACTGCAGGACATCCACGACAGCCTCGGGATCGCGCGCTGCATCCTCTTGGGTAATTGCAGAAGAGGTGAGCAGCTTCGTCCACTGCGGTGGGAGACCCTGCGATTGTCAGTCTAGGCGAGTGCTCAATACTCACAATGAATCCTCCAGAAACCGGATCGAAGCCAACATGAACTTGGTGCACGAAATTAATCGGTTGACTGACGCCCATGAGCGGTGAGCGCGAGTTGATGTCGTCCATCCACCCATAAACTTCCTCGTCCGATCGGAACGCGAAGTACAACAGCTTCTTGTCTTTCATCTCCACTTCGACACAAAAGGGCTTAAGATCCACGCGCTGCACATCGACAACTTCAGCCAGCTGACAAACCACAGAGGGCGATGAAGATTGCTAAACGTTAATCAGAGTGACCACTATCATACAGGCAGACGTACTTCGTTCTTGAATATCTGCAATTCGGACACGGTAAGCACAAGCCATCGCTTGCTCCACAGAAAGCTACGCAGACCTTCTTCCTTCATGTTGGCCGCTCCCATCCGGATAATGGCACTTGAGACGCCGCCGGACCCCTTGTTGCCCGTCTGCATGGTTGGGAAGGAGTTGGCATATGATTTGGACGTGTAAACCGGTGTCGCGGCGACTGTCGGTAGGCGGCCATTAGATCGCGAAGGGGGTAAGCTTGAGGGAGAGCCGCGTGCACCTGGTGGTGCAGGGGCTGGTCGCGACGGCGTGAGGGAGGCTTGCGACCACTGGGACATGGTGTTTCAAGCCTGGCAGTTCGAGCAGTGAAGTATCGATCGAGAAAGAGGAAGCGGTGGCGACCGTGCCAGTCGAGAGCAACAGTTGGATGGTTAGATGGTAAGCGCGCCGTGCTGATAGTATGCGAGCTGTACCGGGGCGGATGCACCTAGGCAAAGGTGAGGGTTGGATGGATGGTTGAAAGACGCGAAGTGCTGGATGAGTTGGGCAACGGATGAAGTGACGAGTGACGAGGTGAGCGGCCAGGGTGTGTAGCGTGTAACGAGTTGCAGGCTCTGGAGCGGTAGGTGGAATGGCGGCCCGGTAACTTTAGCGCTTTAGGGCGTCACAGTAGAACAAGTCGGTAAGTGTCTGGAGCCGTTCATCCTTGCGGATTGCGGTACCTTCAGTCCATGCAGTCCAGACGCAGGCAATGAACATCACAGACCAGGGCAGTGCGCTCCTCCCAGTTTCCGAACGAGCAATAGATGGTGCATTGGGAAGGCGTCTTCCACCTTGTCTAACAGACCCCCGATCAGCGGCATGTACAGTCGTTCACGCAAAGACACCTATCACACTGGATGCATGGTCAAGGGAAAGTAGTGGGGGTAGGAGACGTGGAGACTTGGGCAAAGTCCGAGAGATGGGCATAAAGCCATTAGGGCGTAGGGTAGCAGGGTACGGGAGCAGGGTCATTCTTAGGTCCCTGAGGCTTGACATAGGTACGACAGTCGGTCAAAGAGTCGCATGTACGCGTCCATGCAATCTGGCCCAGCTGCCCAGCCGCCCCTTTTGTCTTGCCCGCCTTGCAGTGGGACTGAATATCATCGATTTGTGCAGAGCTATACCACCAACGTAACAGTTGCCAGTTCGATTAACATATCATAGCCAAAAGATGGCGCCAGAAGCACGCTTGGCATGTAAACATTGCCAGCTATACACACACCGCGCAGGGTGAAGACCTCGAGTCCCTACGCAGCCAACAGTGGAAGGTATTGCAGTTAGGATACCTGTTCCGCCTAACTCAGGCCTAAGATTTTAGTAGAGGAAAACGCTAAGCCCACCTCGATGCAGTCGAGTCCACCCACTCATCCGCATACTGCCAGTACGCCAGTATGAACTTTGCGGCTTTACACGCTGCTCGTTTGAGTGTTAGCGAGTTTGCTTAAGCGCACACCAATAACTAACCAATCCTACCGAACCCTGGGCATGTCGATTTAGACAGGATGGCGATAGCGCTTCATCGCGTTTCTGCTGACTGTCCCAGCTAAACGCTGTGGTCGTAAGATCTGATGCACATAAATGACAACTACAGTATGCTACATAGGCTTGCTAGTGCCCTTTCCGGCGGTTCTGCTTCCCACTGCTTTCAAGCTTGACAGCGTTCAACGTCTGGATTTGTTGAGCCAGGAACTCTTGAGTTCCATCCCTGTTCGGTCAGCGACGCCACAGCCCTCCCGTCCTACCTCATTCTCAAGATCTTCATTATCAGCTCCGTTCGGTCCTCTCCGGATTTCTGATTCATTGTTCTCTTTGCTGTCTTTCTCGCTCGGATAGTTCCCAAGTTCCGTTGCCCGATGATGGATTTACTTGGTCTCATGGCCTTGTGCTTCAACGTGTTTTGGAAACCACGAATGCACTCCTGTCAGGGTCAGCCAAAGTAGACGGCGTGATGACCTACCTCCATCAATTCGTCTGTACTCCAGTCGTAGTACATACTGACGCTCATGATCTCGTTGAACTTGGCGTTCTGCAGTATGTTGAGCGGCACTCCACTGTCATCCCCCCCCGCGAAAAAGAAATCTCTCAAGAACTTCAACCACCGAAGAGCGATATCCAGTTCGCTGTGCGACAGGGCGCGCATTTGGCTGGGTTTGTCGCTCAGCGGAGGCACAATGAGAGCCTCGATAGTCGTCAAGATCTGTTTCCAGAGCTTTGCCATCACCATTTGCATGGCATCAGGGGAAAGAGTTGATGCAAGGGTGTGGTTGTTGGTATCCAGATAGTCAAACAGGGGGTGAATCGCAGCTTCGATTTCCGCTTCTGTGGGCCCCCGTCTGAGGGCAGCTGTCTGCGGCTTCGCGGGTTGAACTTCAGATGGCGGCAAGGGAATGCTGTAGTCGCCCTGTGCTGCGCTGACAGCATTCCGGTACGCCGCTGAGATCCGGCCAATGGCGTCGTTCGAGATACGCAAGGCGTCGTTGTAGTCAATGCCGGTGTTAGGTTTGAGTACCGACTTGATGTTGTTCCTCGAAAGGGTATGCCGCAACACTGGCGTCATCTGGGTGTTAGCCTCGCCCATTCTCTCCGTCTGCTCCTACCTTATCGACGAAGAGGCGGACCATGTCTGATTCAGTTCGCTTCAACCAACGGAAGGCTCTGCCGAAGTGGAATTGAATGTCGTCGCGTTCTCCCTCCATGCTTACGCGCAGCAAGACGTGCCCCTTCGTGTTCAAGGGCAACAGAACGTCTTTACTTATAAAATCCACGTATTGCGAAGGATCGAGGCGGAGGTACGCTCGGCCAACAAGGTCATGCTTCCCTGAGAGGTTGCGGTGGCGAACAGTGATCATGAACCAGGAAGGTTGTCGGATAGCGATATCGAAAGTCTCATCCCATCGTGGATCGAAGTCGTCGTAAATGGTGCGCGTCTTGGCGTACCGATTGCCGTGCTCATCAGACAACACCACAAAGCTATCGGGTGCTTTAACACCGCCGTCAACTTGAAGCCCTTCTCCTAAAACAATCTTGATAGTGAACAGCGAACTTTGTCCGGTGGAAGCAGATACGGGTTGATTGATGTCCAAAGACGCAAATTCGTCAACCCGCATGTCCAGGTACAAGCGGTCGAGTTGATGACGCATCGCATCGATGTTGTTCAGTTTCACACAAGACTGAAGTGGTCAGGGAACGGTTCATCAACAGTGCTTACCTCCGGCGTGAAGTTGAAGAAGGCTTGAAGCTTGCGGTCACCTTGCAGATGGGCAATAGTGCTCTTGGCTTTCTCTATCCAAGCCTGCTGCTTGGCAGACGAGGCATGAGATTCGGACTCCTGCATATCGCTGGCAAAAAGCTGCTCCATCTTTGTGCAGTAGTCATCGATCGACAAGCTGATCATCTGATGTTAGCGCGTCCATCAGTGCACTTTACCTTTGCTAAGCGCGTCGCGAAAGTCGCCATCTGCTCCGGGTCATCCCATCTCAGTCCCAGGAGGAACGAGATGGCGCTGTGGAAAGAGTCGAAGAGGTCTGTCACGGAGGATGAATGGCTGTTGGCGCTGACAGGAGTGAACTGAGATTAGTGCGGAAGTGATAGGATACGTACGTCGTCGAGGTGCAATGCTTGATCAACCCACTGACGCATCTTGACCTCTGTGCTATCAAGCCAGGCTGACACGACGGGGCCAAAGATTGTGGACAGGACCAGCTGAGAACTCTCCCTGTCTTGTTAGAACAGCGGCGTCTTTGCTGAACCTACATTCCAAAAGCCGTGCCCATATCTTGGAGCTTCTGAGCCCGTTGATATATCTCTAATGCCTCTTCAAGATGATTCTCCGAGTCATTGTTACCGACCGACAGCATCGCCTCTTCTAGATCGCGGATCCACAGGGATAAATGCTGGTGCAGGACGAGTGAAACGACGTCTACTTGACTGGTCGTCAGCGTTCGAACCATGGAGTACTTACGGGGAGATCGGATCGGGGAACCACTTGTCCAACTTCTTGGTACCTGACTCGATCCATGATGCCAAAGCCAGAGCAAACTGCCTGTTTTTCCCTCCCTCTCTTGCGTACATCTCGCTTGCCTCATCGATGTAATTGGCGTACGCTTGCTGCCGCAAGCGATCACAAATCGCTCGTTGTATCCGCTGCAGCATTATGTGGTCTTCGTCACTTGCATCAAGCAACTGCCACTGAGATACAGCCTGGCGGAATTCCGGCGAGAGGTATCCCTTTGGAGAAGTCAGGGCCACCTCGATATCGTTCAAAAAGAAGGTATTGCGCCGCAGCAGGACTGCCTGAAGGCCACTCTGATCCGATACAGGCCATTCGGATACCGACAGTTCTTGAGAAGCACGTCCAACGCCTCCTACTGCTTCGAACACGCAATCTGGAGGAACCTCGCCGTGTTCGTAGTGCTCCTGGATCGCCTCCAAGAACACCCAAGACCGGTAAGATTGTGGCAGTCGCCAACGTTTCGCGCACTCCGTAAGAAAATCGGTGTGCTCGGCTGAGAGGATGCCTAGTGAGACGTCTTGATCTTCTGGTAGGGTCCGAAGAACCTGTAGGTCGAAGTCCAGGCAAACGCGCAGGAGCTGTCGATATGTTTGGCGGGCATCTGTTGGAATATAGAAGAAGCGATGAGAGCCGAGTCCTGTGCTGTCCAGGGTAGCTGTGATTCCATTCAGCTCGCTGCGTTCGCCGCTACGATCTCTGGTGAGCTCTAAGATTTGAAGCTCTCGTGACAGCTCCAGAAGCGCCGACCGCTCTCGCATCTGGAATTCAGACCACGCCTGCTCGTCTGCAAACTCTTCCCGGTCATAAGGAGTTTCGCTTCCGGACTCCAGTCTTTGCGTCAAGATCTGTCGTTAGCATGGCTAATCTCTTTCTACTGACTTTGAGATCCTCGAGAGCAGCCTCCACCGAGCAGCTGCTGCGAAGTGTCTCGACAGCCTCAGCCAGTTTAGGAGAGTCTGCGGGCAAGACTTGTAGCACCACATCGAGTTCGAACGCTGGTCGAGCGGTAGGCCGATTCTCGTCTGGTACTGTACCGACGGTCGAGGCTAACGAAGTACTATCAGTGTTGTCGCTTTGAAGACGAGAGCGATATGTGGACAAGCGTGCCCGCAACTCCGTAGCCCCTGACCCAACTGAGCTCAAGCTCTCGTGAAGCAGGTCCAGGAACATCAGAATCTGCGGGTTGAGCTCGGCCTTCCAGCCCCCATCTGCTAAATCATGCTCCTTCCGGAGAGATTTGGTCGCTGCCGAGACGAAAGCAAGAATGATGTCTTCGAGTTTGCGTGACTCCTTTAGCTGTCGTTGAAATGTCTTGTCCGCCCAACTTGACGACCAAAAGAAGGCCACTGCTCGCCGAAACCGCTGCTCTGAAAATCTAAATGTCAGTCAGACCCTCATACTACACTCACTTGGAGTCCTGCCCCATAGCGACCTTTTGAAGAATGCCATCCAAAGTCTTGATGTATTTCTCTGGATACCGGGGAGACTTGGACGCATCACGGCCAATGAGCGAGCCTAGGTCCAATGAGAAGCTTGCGAGGGATTCCTGGGCCTTCTGAGCAGCACTGGCCGCCTCCTGCATCAGAAGTGTCTTCTGCTTCAGGCGCTTGTCTATGGCCTCCTGCAAAAGACTGTCTGTCAGCATACTGTGGTGCGTTGTTGAGATGAACCCACGCGATCCGAAGAGCATACCTATCACAGTCAGCAGGGACGGTGATGAAAAACGTTCACGTACTCGTGATACTCCTCAAGCTCTGTCGACATCTTGACACCAACGAAGGCACTCTCTTCCTGCTAGATTGAGTGTTATGTCAACAACGGAGCGGGGCGCGTTATGACGATGGACACGACGCGGGATGCAATGGGCCAGGAAGCCACCACGTGGTATTACGTAAGTAGTATGAATGTGTCTTCCCCGCGTGGACCCCGCAATCGGACCTCAACTGCAACGAGGCATAGCATCATAAACATCATCTACCTAGACTCCAAAATCTACAGTCATTAAGGGCTCTGCACCAGTGCCAAACGTTTTGATATCCGTGCGCTCTGTATGATGGTGGCCATCAGATCGAATGCTGTAATGCAAAGCGGCTCTAGAGCCCCACCGAGTGTGTTAAACCTTCTCAATTCTCCCTTGCTGTCAGCAGCGGTCCGCTCGGCGACTTACGGAATACGGTACAGCGTGATCTCCTGCTGCTTGAAGTATCTTCTGTTCTCTTCGTCGATAAGAACCAAACTAAGGAAATACCGCGTGGAGAACTTCTTGTTGACGTCCCGGAATGTCGGAGTCAGCTCGAAGCCTCCCAAGAACAGCCGGATTGGGATGGTCTCCCCTCGAACCGGAGCTCCATCCATGATTTCGAACTTGGTGATTGTTTCGGACTCGTTGTACAGATTCGGTGCGGCTCCTGTGGTTTCGCGGCGGATGATGGAGAGCTCCATATGCTTGATCTTGATTCGAACCAGGAGGAAATAGACCTTGCCGACAATGACGTCCTTCAAATGATACCTACAGTGGTTAGCAAACGTTGCACAGCACTTCTGACTTAGGTTTGTTGAACTCAAACTCGATGTGGAGGCAGTCTTCGATGCCAACCTCCATCTTCTCGCTCGTGTTCGTTTTCGGGGGCATGTGATAAGAGTGCACCCAGAAGTCTCGCTCCTTAGTCACCTCCCCGATGCGGCGCATAAGAGTTACCCTAATGAAATATCTACAGCATTAGCTTTAGCTTGGCCAAAAGAAACTCCGTACCTCAGCTTGACGTTTATTCCCGAGTAGCTTTCGTATTGCTTCTCAACATTCTTGAATGTGAAGTCGAACATCTGCGCTTGCCGCATCTCTCCTGGTCCCGCAAGCTCTTGACTCAAGGACACGAAGTCGTACCGGTTGCCCCGATCATAGAACAACTCTGCCTGGTCAGCTCCCAGGCGTGAAGCCTTCACGAGACTCTCTTCGATCTGCCAACGTACCAATTGAGCCTACAAGTTCGATACGAATACCGTCATGCTGGAACTTCTTCCCATCCTTGACCCGGACGATGACCTTGGGTCAGTGTAAACCGCGATGATGCCCGATGGCTGGCAAGGACTTACCTTCCCTTCCACACTCTCCCCATCGTAGTACACGGGATAGAGCTCCTTCTTGTCGTGGTCTCCCTTTGCTTCAACTTGCTTCCGATCATCTTCCCCGTTCAGACGAATCTCCACATCCACCGGGGCCGAAGCGAAGCCAAAGAAGGATGCCATGGTCGTTGTGTAACTGGGCGGTAACAACAACGCACGATGACATCTGTGCGGATCTGACGCAGCTGTTTATTACGTAATGTTAGCACCCGGCAGATACGTCATGTGGTCATGAGATCGAGGCGGACGCCAGACACATTCCTCAACGATCACAATCCCACTCAACACGACTATCATTGACAGATGGAGCCGCCAGCCTCGGGGTACAACCATACGTGGACGCCAATTGGGTACGTGTCTTCATGGCTTTCAGCTGTTCTAATCATGCAGTGCAACCCCAAACCAGCTCATTGTCTACCACCCTCCTTCGCATGCCATTCAAGTAGTCCCTCACCCTGACCGAGAGGGGGGTGGAACGTCGGCAGAGCCTATCGAGCCGGATGATGTTGAAGAGCAAGACGTGGGAAAGCCAAGGGATTGCCCGCTTTGCCATCGACCATGGTCGCTGGTGGTCACTCCCACCGCTCGTGCTTCTAGGGCATTGGGCCGGGGCGACTCCAGCTACTTCCGCGTCCTTGAACGTGCCCATGGTTTCAGTCAGCCTGGGACCCCCATCGACGCCGAGAGCAATAGAGAAACAGCGAGCTCAATCGAACCGGTTCCTACTTCGGGTGCTGATGACATGATTGACGTCAATGACCTGCCCGCCATGGGTTATTATCGCAGGTTCTTCAAAGAGGAGGCTCGTCTGGGTATTGGCGCCGAAGGGAGCGTGTATTTGGCTACCCATGTGATTGGAGGTAATGCTCTAGGTGCGTGTTAATGGAGGAAAGCTCTGACAGGAAAGGCACATATGCGGTCAAGAAGATCGCTGTTGGAACTTCAAAGACTTACCTGGTGCGAATGCTCCGAGAGGTCCGGCTCCTGGAAGCACTTCGGCATCCAAATATCATTCCCTATTATCACTCGTGGGTTGATGAGACTCAGTTTTCATCGTTTAGCCCTCCCGTTCTGGCACTGCACGTGCTCATGATGTACGCCTCTGCTGGGAATCTCGACGCCTTCCTCATAAATCGCAGCCATGCTGCTTCGGTAGACACGGAGAGCGCCGGGGGATTGGCGTTGAACGACGACTTCGAGCACTTGCCAAAGGCAGAGAGAATCAAGGCGTTCAAACGACGTCGCCAAAGTGGGGTGGGACGGGCGAAGGGGGAGAGCAGGGGAGTGCTTCTTCTCGGCCTGGAGGAGGTGTTGAAGCTATTTGGAGACGTTGTGGAAGGCTTGGCATTCCTAGTTAGTGGCTTGGATTTAGCAGAGTTAACCGAACAGCATTCGAACTCAATACTGCATCTTGATCTCAAGTGCTCCAACGTATTGTTGCACTGGGAAGAAGGGGAGGTAACGTACGTGCCCAGCAAGCTATGCGCTGATTGTTCAGTCCCAAAGCGATGCTCTCTGACTTTGGGACATCCGAGGAGATGATCCGAGGTCGCCGTCAGCGAACGGGACACACAGGAACATTGGAATACATGGTACGTTGCTACCTGGCTGATGCACTGACATCGTAGGCTCCCGAAACCATAGTCATGGACGTGAACGGGGACTGGCGACCCTCGGACTCCCACGCCGACATGTGGTCTCTTGGTAAGCAGAATCTTATCGCTCTTCTGACTTTGAACAGGCATGATTTTGCACAAGATGCTGTTCCTGAAGCTACCTTACCAGGCTTCTGACGACCTAGCGGCTTTGCACGAGGAAATCATTCGATACCGCGGATTCCATCCTACCCCGAAGGTTATCGAGGTATGCGAGAGAAGGCACATCCCTCGTGCATTGCTTCTCTTGCTCGAAAAACTTCTGGATCTGTCCCCCGAACAACGCCCAAACGCAGAGCGTGTGAAGCTAGCGCTCTCTCGGTTCCAGACTTCTGGCCTCGGAAATAAGTTAGGGAACCTCTGGAAGAATAAGTTTAAAGACAAGAAGCGGAACGAGGTAGGTTATGGAGGTGGCTGCGCTGACTGAGAGAAACGAGCCGCTGATCGGTCTCCCGTACGGTCGTTGCTCGCTTTACCGTCCCCCCCGGGATATCCAGAAGTGAGGATCACACCTCCTGTTCCCGACGGTGAGGTTGAGAGCCTGGGGTGGAAGAAGTATGCGTGGTTGGCACTGTTCACATTGAAGGTTTGTTTCTTAATCGAAGTCTCTCGCTCATTGTCAAGATCATGTCTCTTCAGCCTAACGTCCTCGGGGTACAGCTTCCACCAGCGGTCGTCGTATGTCTAGTCATCATTGCCATTGTCGACACCCCATCTAACTCTGCGTCCCTGGCCCTCAGCGGTGGGCTGCTATTGATCCACGTGTCTGCGTTGGTCTCTGCCAAGCTCAACGCCTGAGAGGAATATATGAATATGGGTCCTGTGTACATAAAACTGTATCTTGAGTATGTCAACTTGTAAAACGATGATGCACGACGGTGGTGCCTTGACGGAGGGCTGTGGTAGAGTGTCGACGGCTATGGTGGAGTGTCAATGGTGACGGAGGCAAACGAGGGAAGGGTTGTGAGTGCGCGCCGCGTCGGCGCGTGTGGAGAGTAGACTTGGACCCGAACGGCCCCTGAGACTCCCTGGACTGCCAGCTAACCAGGTGGGACTTGGGCCTAAGGCGAGGAGCTACTGCCGGGGCGGCGCCAAGGCCCAGGCGACTAGGCAGCATGAGCAGTTGGCAGCCGACAGCCAGCACCCTGGATCGTATCCGTACTTGTTGCTGGAAACCAGTCCGTCGTGCCGGATGCGGTGACAGCGATCGACTTGCAGTGACCGACACCAACCCAGCGCCATCACGCCCCGCTTGCTTCGATCACGCTTCCTCACTCCACACATCAATTCCATTGCTCATTCTCACCGTGTCATAGTGATTGACGGTCCTTAATCGTACTCAACATTCCCACTGCATCGGCCCGCGCAGACGCACATTTCGTTTCTCCTGACGTTGGGTTGGTACAACCGAACGCAGCGTCCTGGCACGACGTCGCTGGGCCTCGGTACGTCCTACATATCGTGCGTTCTTGGGCGAGAGCTGATGCCATGAAGCCGTCCTTGATGCCCTGAGCTTTGACAACGGTACACTCGGATATCCTCCGGTTTTCGCCATGCAATCCGCAGCTACTCATCACGATGATGAATCGTCAACAACACCCACCTCCGGGGGTTTCGCGATGAAGAGCGACACAGATGGTCTCGCACGAAACAGGCAGCATCGACCACCGACTCCACCCCTCCTGAAGGCGCCGCCTGGTCAGACGTTTGGTGCGCATGTACGATTGTGGGGAGACGCAGAGATTGCTTCGTTCCTCAATATGTACAAGTGCGACCAATACATCGAGCTGTTCAACCGAAACGACATCGATGGCAAGGTTCTTCTGGACCTCGATATGTCCAGCCTCAAGGAAATCGGCATCAGCAAAATTGGCGACCGCGTCAAGTTGCTGGGGGGTGTGAGGGATCTCCGTAAGCGCGCAGCACGGACGCCGTCATCGGCAATACTCGGTGCCCGTATGCTCCCAACTCTCGTCCCTGCTGTCGACGGTAGCCCTGTTTCATCAAATGATGCTCGCAGTTCTCAGGTACAGAAGCGTCTCGCCACTGCTCTCTTCTCCAAGAGACTAGCGTCTTCGCGGCCACCGCCGTTGAACTTGCAAAGACCGAACCCCCTACCCTCCGCCGTTGAAGGATCTACGTCTGGCGGGTCTCCAACTTCAAGATCAGTGACTCCGAAGTCCGCCCCCCCCAAGGCAGTCTCAGCAATGACTGAGGCTGTGGGTGCCCGCCCGCCGCTCCCGCCGCAGGAACCTTCCGTTTCTTTGCGTCCACCCGCGTCTCGTGAGATCCGACGATCGCCGAGCCCTGTGACTGCTCCGACCCATTCCAATGCCAACACTAGAAGTGGAGTGACGTCGACTGACATCCCTACTCAAGTGGTCGATGATCCTTGGTCTAACGTTGGCCCAGCGACCAAGAACTCCGATCGACGGCAAGGTGTTCA
This sequence comes from Trichosporon coremiiforme, assembly GCA_039545355.1. Lineage (NCBI taxonomy): Eukaryota > Fungi > Basidiomycota > Tremellomycetes > Trichosporonales > Trichosporonaceae > Trichosporon > Trichosporon coremiiforme. Next base: position 615,685 of record BCJJ01000023.1, read on the forward strand.
TCGTTTCGGAGATGCTCGTACGGACTTTTTGGCCAGTGGGAAGTCTGTCAGTCCCACTCAGGCTCACGTTCGGGACAACGTTCAACCGCATCCGTTCGCCAATGTCATCCGCAAAGACGAGCCGGGCAACTCTGATCTCCATAAACGAGTCGCACCACCGAGGAATGGCATAACTGCGAACCTCACTGGTGAAGGAAACCAACATCGCACGATTCCGTTGGAGGACCTGTGGCGCCACTTAGTCAAATTTGTGAACTCTGAGGACGGGACCTCAAGAACAGTCAATGTGTCGAACTGCACGAGCGGTTTAGCTGTTCTCGACCTTGTTCTCAAAAAGTTCGGAAAAGGAGGATCCAATTGGAACCCAGACTCTGACTCGGGAGATAGCGATCGCCTGGAGTGGGACGGCTGGGGTGTTTTCACGCGAAAGGAAAACGGCGAGGAAGGTAAGAGCTGGCTACAGGGGGATGCAACGATCGTTTGCTAATGCAGCACAGATCAACGGTTGTCTGAGTCAGCTTTGCTTGACATTTGTCACGACCAGCGATCCGTCAAGCTTGGTGGTTTAGATGCCACTGTCATCAGGGAGCGGGGTCTTCTCATCAAGCGTGTCTCTCAGCAGCCGAATCGCAAGAACATGGAGATCTTCTTTGGCGAAGCTCCTCCGCCGCCCGGATCTCCAAACTCCCCGTCCCATTATGGCGTTCCTCGCCTAGGAAGGCAAGCTGAGGACCGACGCGACAGCGCCACCAAACCTGCAGCGAACAAGCAGATGAACAGAGCCAGCACTGTATCGATCATGTCTGGACTTGGTGTTCCTGGGGCCGTGGACACATCTCCATCCGTCAACACCTCGAGGACGTCTTCCTCTGGCAACGTCTCCTCCCGAACGAAGAGAATGTACAATTTCTTTGGCCACCGCCCTCCCAGCGAACTCATTTCTAATCACCTCTCAGAATACTTTCCTTCTGCTCGCAAGCGCGACTTGGAGAAGACGGTTCGGCAGAGCATGCGCCTTTCTCAAGCACCGGCGGATCGACTTGCCTTAGGAGGTGCCCTCGGAACTGCGTCTCCTCTATCGGCTAGTCTGGAGAATGTAGCCAGCCCCAATCGCAAAGCCCGGCCACCATCCACAAGAACGGTGTCATCGTCTACGACTCCAGCTGTGATTCCGGAGGAAGTTGAAACTGCCCATCCGGACGGCAGAGCTGCCTCCTCCTCTGAACAGGACGAGAACGGAGCTCCTGTTGGCAGTCATCCCCCACTTCTTCCACCCTTCGAGTCCACGGGCGAGAGCTTGGTAGATTCATTGCAGGAGTATTCGCCTGCGCCTGCTTCTGTGCGTCCCGCTCTGCGGCCGGGTCGAAGAGGTTCAACAGGCTCTACGCTCAGTCGGATCAGTGTCATTTCATCCGTGAAGCGAAACAAAGATAAAAGCGATACTGCAAGTCTCTTGACGGTGGACGAAATCACGGCCGAAGTGGAGAATCGCCGAGCAAGCATGGCCACGGCAGACTTGTTTGACACCGATCCTTCACTAGCTTCAGCCTCGTCTTCTGTCATCTCCATTCCTGACAGTGAAGAGGAATCAAGCAGCCCTGAAGATTCCGAGGATGAGGAAGAAGATTCAGCGACAAGTGACGATGATGACAGAGATCAGGGTCGAGCCTTGACGTCAACGGGGTGTAAGTATCGCCTAGCTGGCTCGCCTCCAGTTAAACTGACTGCAGCTCGTCGGATGATCAAATGGATCAAGGGAGCTTTGATCGGCCAGGGATCCTTCGGCTCTGTATTCCTGGGTATGGATGCGCAATCGGGTCTTCTGATGGCGGTCAAGCAGGTGGAGCTCCCATCTGGTGACGCCCGCAACGAGGAGAAGAAGAGAAACATGGTTCAAGCTCTCGAGAGGGAGATTGAACTCCTGAAAGAACTTCAGCATGAGAATATCGTGCAATATTTGGGTCGGTCCCATCGTATCAGAAGGCTGCTGACCATTCAGATTCTGCCACAGACGGCAACCACTTATATATTTTCTTGGAGTATGTTCCAGGTGGCTCTGTGGCCGCCTTACTTAACAACTATGGCGCGTTCGAGGAGGCTCTTGTTCGAAATTTCGTCCGCCAAATTCTCACTGGGCTTAACTATCTTCACGAGAGAGGCATTATTCATCGTGACATCAAGGGTGCAAACATTCTCGTCGACAACAAAGGGGGTATTAAAATATCCGACTTCGGAATCTCGAAGAAGGCCGAGAATAGTGAGTTCTGACCTGGACCTTCATTGACTTCAGAATTCATGGCCGGCATTGCGATGCGAGCCAACCGCCCTTCACTGCAAGGTTCTGTGTTCTGGATGGCGCCAGAGGTAGTGAAGCAGACTATTTACACCTCGAAAGCCGACATCTGGAGTGTCGGCTGCCTCGTGGTGGAGATGTTGACTGGAACCCACCCCTGGGCGGAGCTTGATCAAATGCAGGCTTTCTTCCGGGTGCGTTCATGTGTGCGTCGTTCTATTGCTAATATCAGATTGGGTCCATGGCGCGCCCTGCCACTCCCAACGACATCTCAGCGGATGCCGCAGAGTTCCTTCAACGCACTCTGGAAATCGACCACGACCTGCGACCGACAGCGTCGGCACTGCTCGAGCATAACTTCATTACCGCACAGGCTTCCGCGGCTCCCGGGGCCGTGTCCATTGAGCAGGCAAATGCCACTATGGATGCAGTCGCTGCCGCTCGACGGAATCCCATGCCAGGTTTGCTCCCCGTTGTCTAGTAATGATACTGTAATGTAATGATAGCGAGGCGATAGATTAAGGTAGTACATGCAAATTGCTCGTTCGTTACTCTACATCCATGCCACTGTCGCCTTCGACACCGCTCGAAGACTCAAGCAGGAGCGGGGTTGATTGCTGGCAATCAGCTCACCATCAACACCAGAGACTTACCTTAGGGAATTGACGCTTGTACAGATTCATGCAGACAGTATCCATCTGCTGTATGGGGCCATCGAAGTGCGCCTTGAAATATCCGTGCGTGCCCAAAGCCTCCTTGATGTGACCCGTACGGCCATACTTTGTATGAAGCTCCACAGACTGGAAGTAGGCGACGTCGTCACGGTTGAAGAACATATACCTGATAGTCGCAGTCTTCTTGTGCACCTTGTACGGGTGGCCCGTGAGCACAATGCGCTTGGCGATGATACGGGTAGGGTCAGATGACATGAACGAGCCAGTGGCAACGAGGTTAGGTACAGCGCCTGGGGTTAGCTGACTCAGGTTGAACAACTCACCATCACCGTCACGAAGAAGGAGGCAGGGAGCCTTGCCAAAGCAAACAGGTCCAAATGTGGTCACGACGGTGGCTGCGCCATGGCGCAGGAATCGTTCTGACTTGTGGACATTATTTACGCCTTTGCCGCCTCCCCGTACATGCTGCGAGAAGAGCGGATTGATGTGGTACCGCCGAGGTCCTGCGCAGAGCACGAGCGGATCCTGAAGTGTCAGTTCCAGTCCCAGTTCCCGGTTCATCAGAGCATGCTTACCTTGGCTCGCACTGGCTCCGAGTATTCAGTGTTGCGTTGCACGACGAAATGCAGCACTGTTTGCTTATGCTCGTGCCGGAGAAGACCGTGCACAATCAAGGGAGCCGACAGTCCACGCGTGAAAACTGTTTTAGGAACGTTCCGGATGACCAGGGTGACGCGAGTACCAATCTGATGAGGTTAGATAGCAGGTGCAATTGAGACATACCTCTACACCCTCATTTGTCGCTTCCGCCTCGACACGGCGTCTTGTGGCCTTGAAATTCTCAAACTGGAAGATCTCGCCATACACCAATGGCAGGTTCTCATAAGGATCCCACGGGCTGGTTCTGAAGCTCCGCAGTCCACGGTAGCGCTGGAAGCGAGTGCGAGCAGCAATGTGCCGAGGTGTGTCGATTTCGTCCGGGAAAGCCATGTCTTCCTTCTGAGCCAGCTCCCGCTCGCGCAAGTATGCTGCATACCTGGCCATTAGCTTTGGCAACTCACAGAAACTGATGGGACACTTACTGCTCCTCCTCATCCTCTGGCGCCATATCGTCATGCTCTTGCTCACGAGAATACAACTCGATCTCCTCCATTTCCTCCTCTTCAGAGACTGTGGTCAGAGCAAATCGCGTCGACGACCGACTCACGATTGTGTGGCGAGTGTCCGTCCCCTCCATCGTCTGACCCCATCTCATTGCCATACTCGTCTCCGTCGTCATCATCCTCGTCGCCCACATCGTCATCCACAATCCAAGCTGCCTGGTAAGCACTGGTGCCCTTAGGCACACGCTTGACCCGGGGCTTGTGGGCTTCAGAAACGCCGCCTTGGACGGCCGGTGCCGAGTTCATCTCTTCCTCCGTTGGCCATGTCTGCTCATTGGCAAGCAAGTCTGGTACATTGTTCGCTGTAAGATCGTCGGCGGACTCAGTCTGGCTCGACAGCGCTTCCCCAGTAGAGGAAGCAGGCCCCCGAGTTTGAAGAGGAGCATGAATGACCTGCTGTTAGATAGCCCGCCCAACCTTTGAATTCACCTTCTCGACTTGGAAATCGCCATGGCCAGGGATGTGAACGAGGCGGTCCGCGCTCATCCGTCCACCTCGGACAGTCCCGGTAACGTATAACGTGCCCAGATCGTCCGACTCCGAGTTGGAACCACTGGATTCCCAGGCCACACAGCCCTGACCCTCTCCAACAAGCCAGGACCTTCCCTCCAGGTGCTCAATGTTAGAGGGCTGTACCTCACACATGGCGCGAGCCAGCAAGGATGCGTCATTTGCGTTGTCGTTGGAGTAGACCTTGTGGACGTTAGGGAAGAAGTATCGAGTGAACGACAGGAGTGATTTCTGAACAGAAGAGCGTCCAGCTGCATCTAACACTTGAGATTCAGGATACTGTCGTGAGTGAGGTCACTTATATCCAATGACTTACCTGGACACACGGCAGGACGGTGACATTGCCTGCCTGCCCTTGCAGTGAACGGAGAATCGCTTCGCCTTCCAGCTGGACCTCATCGGTACTGCTCATGAGAAGCACGACGGCATCGCTAATAAGAGCCACGTCCAGACTGGCGTAGAGATCCAATGAAGGCACAATATTCACCACGAGGTTCGTCTTGAATCGAGGGACTGGGACGAAAATGGAACAGTGTGGCTGGTACAGAGCCGACAGAGCCTCGATCTCCTCGGCAGGCAAATCCAGAGAATGAAGCAACTGAATGAAGAACTTCTCCGTAGAAATAGAAGGGAGCAATGGAATGATGGAGATAATACGAGGTACCTTTCCTGGAAAGTCAGCCGAATCCACCTTCGCAGAGCTCACCTCCGCTAGAGCTTGTAGAGAAGAGCTTGGCGCTCTCACGGGTGGCCCGTTGCTTAGAGTCACGCTTCTGAGCCTGCTGATGAAGTCGATCCCTCTTTGATCCAGCTTCAATGCTTCGAGAGTGAGAAGAAACGCCTAGGGACGCCGTCTTGCCTGTATTTGTTCAGAACGAGTCTCAATGGTTCACCCACCCTTGGCGGCGGCTTTCAATGAGCCTTTCGTGGCATGCTTGGACTTGAAGGTTTTGTTTTTCTGTGGTCAGACTCCACATAAACCTAGACACACCTGCTTGAGCGTTGACCTGTGGTGATGCGCTTGAGGTGCCATGGTCGATTGCGAAGAGGCGGATTCCAAGCAACTCTGCTGAACACCATGACCAGCAACTTTTTGGACGGTGGAGGTGGTCGAGTCACGTGATGAGCCAACGGTCGAGCAGTCATGTCACACCCACAGGTGCTGGCCGTCGTCGTCACTGCCTCCATCTTAGGAGTGAGTTATGATCCTGCGATCATGCCTGTAGACCAGGGTTTCCTGCTTTTTGCAATTGCCACAGTGCTTTTCTGGTAGGCCACTTAGGAGGTGGACATGCTAACTCACAGCATATCGGCTGTCATTTACTGCTTCCTGTCAACGTGCCTGGGGTTGCAGATACGCCGTTCAAATATCCGCGATGCGTTTCGCTCAGGTGATTCGACCTCTACAGGCCCACGTAACTACAACTACGTTCGTCTTTACGACGATCGCAACATGCCGCTTGCTCCAACATGGTCTGGCGTTGGCGGCACTTTCACTTCGACCGAGGCGATAGAATTAGTCTCAACCTCAAGCTCACTCGATAGATAGCAGTTAGTTCAACAACATTCGGTAAGCGAAACAGCTAAGTGCACACGCAGACGCTGCAACGTTAAATAATCCCATAGACATGATTCCGATACGATTGTATATTGCATAGCATGGTACACCTTGTGAGAGTGGGCGGAACCGGCCCTCTACGCGACAAACGTCGCGAGCCTCCTGATGAGAGGAACATTGAGCCATGCCGGCACGTCTGTGGCCAGTCAGCTTCGATGAAAGTGGGCATAACGTACAAGTCTCGAGACCGGCAATGTCTCGTGGCGGAGGGATTTGGTATGGCCCAACCTCATCCTGCTCCGTCTGCAGTAGAAGCTGATCGTTCTTATCTTCTGGCCGAACGCGTGCGGCCACAGCCTTGAGAATATCAGGCGAGATAGGAGCTTCGTAGTCGGCATTGTGATATTGCGAGATGAGCTTTTGAATCTGAGAAGGCGAGAGAATCCAACAGACATCGAACAAGATCTCGATATCGCCCATCGACGCCTGTTCATATTAGCCTACGTTTAGCCACATCGCTTACCTTCTTAAGCTGCAGCAACTTAGTGGCCTGCATGAGGTGTTCGAGCTGAAGCAGCCCCTCAGGCATGTCGTGAGCCTTGCACCATTCTGTTATTAGCCGTTGCACTGTCACGATTCCATACCTTCGATGCGAGTGATGTTGTACTGGATTTGCATAGCTGACTGTCAGATGCGTCCCCATTGATATAACTCACCTCTCTTCCAGGAGCAGAAGTTGCGACGCATGATGAGATCGTTGAAAGCGATAGTGCCGATCAGCTTCAGCAGCTCGGTAACGACCTGCTGCATGACGCTTTCCTCCATGTAGTAGCTCTTGAGACACTTCCAAACCTTGTTGAGGAGATTCAGGATATCGTCCATGCTGGCAGTCGGCTGGTTGTTCCCACCGCCCATTCCAATCATACGTTGGAACATTCGACCGCTACCATCCGATGTAATGAAACCAGGAAGCGATTGCGATTCGATGAGGGCAGGAATGACCATCTTTCCAAGCTTCTTCTTCACCTCCAGCATCCAAGTGTGATAGATGTTGTACTCCAGGCTGTCGAGATCATGCTTGACGATGCCTACCAGCCGCTCGTATGCCTCCCAGTCAAGCTCGCGGCCGCCGGGTTCGTCCATACCCGGGGCGATGCCTTGTTGCGCGTCAGACTCGGCCACACAGATGAATGACAGGATCTCCTGCACGTTGGACAGCCAGAAAATTCCCGGGACAATGACCTCCTCCCCCTTGAATTGCTGTCCAAGTTAGCGCTGAGCGACGCCGTAAATGCGACTCACCATCACATAGCTTTGGATGCTCTGCATGACGTTCGCCAGGAACCTTTCGCTTTCCGGGATCATGCCAAGCTTCCACATCTCGTTCGATACCAAGCTGATCAGGTGAGCTGGGAAGATCACCTCCTTGGCGAGAGGTGGATTGTGGAGGCTTGCCGCAGGGATCTTCAAACTCGCGATGAGACCGTGCAAGACGTCATCGTCCAAACCCTCTTCGTCTTCCAAAAGACGGGCGACCTCGTCCGCAGACGAATCGTTCAAAGTCGGCAGGCCATTAGAGTCCCTGGGGCGTAGGAGGTTATTCTGAGGGAACATGACCGAAACAGCGCGTGGGGCATTGAGGGCGGGTTTCCGCAAGTCCACCGTGTCTTCTTCAGAATGAGGAACAACTGCGCCGTGGCCAGTCGTGCTGTGCCTGCGGATGCGCCTCCGAGCCGGGGGGTGGTTGCGAGCCTCACCGCCATGCAGACCGTTCGCAAAGTCTCGCAAACCGCGGTCCATGGTGGGAGAAGGTGGTGCATCGCGTGCGCCCTTGGTCAGAGCCTGCAGGGCGCTAGCGCGGCTGATCTGTTCCTTCAGCGAAGTGATCTCATGTCGCAAAGTCTGAATGGTAGATTCGTCCTCTTCATGCTTTGCGAGTGCAGAGTCGATCGTGGCCTGTCGCTCGTTCGCGTCGACGGTTGCACGCTCCAGCTGGGTTGACAGTCGAGTGATCTCCTCATCCAGTTCGGTCACACGCTTCGTTGCTGAACGAAGGCGCTCTTCGTGCTCATTCCTGGAAGCCATCACCTCGTCAAACTTGTCTCGGGGCACCGTTGGCTCAGCGAGCTTAGATTCGAGCGAAGCTGAGCGTGCCTGAGCTTCTTCATGCCGTGACTGCCAGTTCGCGAGCTCCTTCTCCAGATCAGAAATCCGGGTCTTGAGAGATTTGTTTTCGCCTGTACGCTTCTGGAGGGTCTTGGTAAGCTCGACCACCTTGTTCTCCAGTTGATAGGAAATCTCCTTGAGCTTGTCGGCTGACTTCGCCTCAGCCTTGAGAGTCTTGAGTTCGCGAACCGCGAGCTTCCGTCTCCATTGTGACTGAAGAACGATAATCCTGCGAATCTCTCCACGGTAACGTAACCGAGTAGCGCTGGACGTCAGTTTCATAAACATCGCTCAACTCACTGTCCACGGAAGAGACTCTGCAGCTGAAGAACGGCAGACTCTGTTCGCTGCTCCCTGAATCGCTGCCGCGCTTGGAACCCTCGGATGCCTGTGCTGTTAGTCTGAATCCCGCACAGTGTGACCCACCGGCCTGAATTGTGACAACGGCCTGTCGCGTATTGGCATAAGCGCGGCGCTGAAGAACGCCACGAGCAGCCCTCTGCAGCAGGGTGGCAGCTGCATCCCTTCTCATCTGCTCAACCAAACGACGGGCTTGGATACCTCTCCACCAGGCCTGAATGGTGATGGTACGGCGTCGCAGGTCCTGGTAGTGCTTGTATGCGATACGGCGCCGCACGTTCTTCTGGACCAGTGTCACGAGAGCGTTGAGACGAGCGGTCCTCAAGGATTCCAAGAGAGCTACCATACCGGCGCGGAAGAAGATCTTCGACAGTCCGATTTGGTACTTGTTTTCATCCTTAAGCGTACGTTGCAGGAGGAGCTGACAGAAGGCCTTGACGTCTGAGTTACCCTCCCATTCCTTGGAGTTGACGAGGACGTAGTAACTGATGTTAGGACGGTACAAGACGCGGACTCACCGGCTTGCAAACTCTGCAAATGTCCAGCGACTCGGATAGCCGGCGCAACTAATCCTGATCGTCTCCAGCACGCCGCAAGCACGTAGCTGGGATAAGACCTGTTGCGGCTCAAAGGTCCAGGCCTTCTTTGCTTCATTGGGCTTGATGCAACGGATGTAATGGACATTTGTGTGATTTATCGTGTCCATCAAGCTAATCAGCGAGTGCTTGAAGATGGACCCGAGCGTCGGTTTGCGGGTTGCGCCCCCTCTCTTCGGGCCAGGCTTGGCCTCGAGAGTTGGGGCTGCAGAGGAACTGGCGGCTTGGTCAAGAGAGCGTGTAATTGCTTCACGCAAGAAGTCGTTGCTGGAATTTTGCAGAAGCGCGAGGTGTTCATCTGGAACAGTATCACGGTTCTTCTCCAGGAAGCCGTCAGCATCGTAGGTTACGTCGTGCGCATAGTGTGCGATTGTGAAAGCGTTCTGATTGAATCGCGGTTTCTTGAAGACGTCCTTGTACTCGGGCTTGGGTCCGAGTTGCTGATGAAGCTTGTTGGCAAACGATGCGTCTGCACCGGACGGCAGACGGGACTCTTCGTCGAGCAAAGTCAGCACGCCCATCTTCCCCTCGATGACATCGATACAAGCTTGGTTGTCCGTGAAGTCGATGAAAGTCCAGTTGATCTCTTCCCTCATATATTCCTCCTGCTCAAGCTCACGATGTCAGCTTAGAGACTCCATATTCCATACCTTGAAAACGTGGGCGTTGAACTTGGCTGTCAGTTAAAGGACCTTCTCATCACTCACTTCTTGCTGCAGCTTCTCGTTTGCCCAGTTGATGCAGAACTGTTCAAATGAGTTCTTCTTAAAGTGCTCAAAGCCGTACTGGAAACGTCAGCGACAGGGACGAATCACGCACGTACAATATCCAGGACACCGATGAACCTGTTGGAACTGCTCGCGTTCTCTCCAGAGAGACTGTCATTCACTGCCCCGACGAGCCACTGCGTGTTAGCGTGTCCAAAGCTCTGACCAACATACGTCGAACAAGCAAGAATAGATGAACTTGGCCACTGAATCGCGGACAACAGTTGCCTGGGCCGAGCCAAGGTTTGTGACAATCTTCTCACTTCGGGTCGTCAACTGCTTCTTAATCGTCCACTTCTTGAACTCAGCGAGCGGCAGACCGAGAAGAGAAGTTGCCAAAGCAAGGGCCGGATCATCGTCGGCCAGGACAGCGTCCGTGCGAGACTGAGTGATCTTGACATTGCCAAGATGCAGCAATGCGGCCAGAACCTTGAAGATATGCCACTGGCGCTCAACGGAAATGCCCACAGTGCTGAGCGCCTCCTGCGTGTCTCGGAACTCCTTGGCGTCGTCAACGCCAGCAATGAAAGAAGATGATGGACCACCACCGGCCAGATACGCAAACTGTTGGGGGTCGGCAGGGAGAGACAGATCCTTGCGCTCTTTAGCCGGAGCTCCAGCTAGGAGCTGGTAAAAGATGTGGTAGTTGCGCTCCGTGTCAGGTTGGTAAACAAGTCGAGATCGCTCCAGGAGGTATGTACGAATCTTGGCACCGACAATCTCGTTCTCGTTATCGAAGAGAACCTGGCAATCAGCATCATCATATTGACTCGATACAAACCTCAATGTACTTGCCGAAACGCGAACTGTTGTCATTGCGCGTGGTTTTCGCATTACCGAAAGCCTCCATGATGGGATTGCTGGCAAGGATCTGGCGCTCGATTTCACTCATGCCCTCGTCGTCACCACTTGGGTCCAAACGCCGGCGCTCAGCCGGTGTCTCTTTGGATGCGTTGATGACAGACGCAAAGTAGCGAAGAATGTACTTGGCAGAGACGGTCTTTCCCGCACCACTGATTATTGTCAGATGCAAGGCGCGGTCATGAATTCAGACGCACCTTTCACCGCTGACAACGATAGTTTGATCGCCAGCACCAGTCGGATCCACGCCCCCGTTACCGCTGCCCCTCCGCATTAGATCCAGTGCTTCCTCCGCAATCGCAAACAAGTGCGGTTCCATGTCGCCTTTCCGTTTACCGGCGTAAGCCTGGAGGATGTCGTTTCCATCTTGCAGGTCAGCCAACATTAGAGGTCAGACACTTACACAAGGGTACGGGGCTGAAGGGGTTCAGTGCGACCTAGCAGTTAGCTCTGAACAGGTAACCGATTCGCGACGTACGAGTACAATGCCCGAATAGGTGTAAGGCTGGTGCGTCGCATATCTTGTCGCAATTGCGTGAAGAACTGTGGGTCAGATGGCTTCTGTGAGAGGCGAGACACATACCACTGGGTTCGTTTAGATTACTCAGGCTCGCCAGATCTTCCGAGCTCTCCAGGAGCGGCGGATTTCTCAAAGGCGGTAGGACGTCCTGGCTTGAACCCAGGGACAAGTTGTTGCCGTTCGACTCTGATGCGGACTGCAGTGTAGAAAACGAGCACTTGAACTCCTTCGACCCTCCCTCGTCTGAAGTTTTGCCGTCGATCAGTACCGCGATAACGACTTCGGAGTCTGGGTTCGGGGCACCAGGTATCGCTACCGAGGTCACAGTGCCGGGCACCCATCCTGCCTCTTTGTCGGGGAGCCAGACACGCGTCCCCTTGGTGTACACTGAAGCCATGGTACCAAGGGGTTGGAAGACAGCAGTAGGCGGATAATGAGGTCAAGTAGATGCTCAGGAATCGTCACACTGCAGATGGCAGGTAGAAGGTGGCGAGTGTGTTGACTGGAAGCCTGGGGTTTCTGAAAGAAGAGGACCGTGAGACGACGCGTGCGCGAGGCCGAGAAGGTCGATCTAACCGGGAAGGACGGGCGAACGTCGGCAGGGACAACGGGAGAACAGAAGTGGAGAAGAAGAGGGGTCAGCGAGACGGATGAGAAGATGGAAAGGAAAAGACAGGGATCAAGGACGCTTGGAGAAGACGAAAGGCGGCGGCGGTCGAGGAGAGTAGGAGATGGCAACGGCCAGCGGTGCAGCGTACAGTGCGCGGTGCGATGGCCCGGTGGCCCAGTGTGATACGGACGAAACGTGTCGTGCCCTGTGATGTGCCCGGATCACTACTCGCTCCTCTTCTAGGCCGGTCAATGGTCAAGCCAGGGTATGAAAGCGCAGAAGCCTGGCTGGCGCATGGCGCATTCGCGCATCAGCGGGCTCAGCGGCCCAGCGCTTTGCAACCAATGCACGTAAGACCGCCCAAGCCGACCAGCCGGCCCAGCCCGGTCAGGCCTATCCGCCCATCCATCGAACCCCTAAACCAATTTGCGCCTGCCCGTAATTTCCTTCCCAGACGCGCCCGCGCGTGCGTGCGTATGAGCGCGTGCGCGCCGCGTCTTCGCCCCTCGTTTTGCCCAGCCTATGGCCTCACGATCTGTTCCTATGCACCGCGCAACCTGCCTCCTCGTGCAGTTCCCGTACTGCCTTTCCTAGCTTTCATGGCTGTCCAGCACCAATCCTCACGTTCTACACAATGCATCTTCGCGCGGCATGCTGCGCGCCAATGCATCTAGATCACACCTGCTGTCCGGAACTCACTCTGACCGGTACGCAGCTGCTCTGCGAATCCACATCTGTCTCGTTTGCCAGCCGAGTTGCGACCCCGCCCGCCGTGCATGGCATGCACGTTGGGACCGTCACCACCGTCCTAACAAAACCCTCAGTGGCCCCCTTCATGATCTATGCATTCCATCCATGGTCATTTCAGTAGCGCCTCACCATCCAGCGACCTTGTCCATGATTCCCACTGGCAGGAAGGACACTTAGTTGTGGCCGAAAAAGCATGCGTACTTGAGCCGGCACGAGGCAGCATAAGGCCTCTGATCTTGGTTTCGCGCCGCTGGGTTCGACGCAGCGATCACGCACTGGTTACACTCCTCCAAATCCATGTTATACATGTTATATTATGGGGTGTGATGGCGGATCCTCACTCGTCCGCGACGTTGCTTCCTGTTGGCACCACTCCAGCCAGTCGGAGCATCAAGCATGGTTCGCGAGGCTAGGCGCGTCTACTGATATTGGCCCCAGTCACTTTCGTGCCAAACGGCTGTTTCATTGCGGTTGCGAGGCTTCGCTCTCTGACATCTACATGAGCTCGTACAACAGCGCAGTTTCTTATACACAACTCATCTCCTACCGTCCTTCCGCAAAGCTTCTCACGGCCCCAAGGCTGTCAGCCGTATGCTCCTGAGCTTTGACGATGCAGTCCATATGACTCATCAGCTCCTTCAAGATCCCCTCCTGGAGAAGCTGCGTCTTGTGTCGAAGCTCTTTGAAACTGACAAAGTCAGCGCCATCAAGCGGTTAGTACTCACGCGATCCTTGTACTCTCCAACGTAGACTGAGTGGTCAAGACGCCCTGTTGCGTTCTGGAGGACACTGCAGTAACCTCTCCTTCCAAGCGCGAGACCGTCTGAGAAACGGTGGCGACAGCAGTTTGGAGTTGCTAACTAATTAGTTTTGCCGCAGTCATGTTCTCTGGACTTACATTCTTCGCCTCCTCCGTTTGGTCCTGAATCAGCTTCAGCCGAACCTCTCGAGTCGCGGCATCTGCCCTTTGCTGCTCAACTTCCTGAGCGATTCGGTCCTGCATGTCTTCCAAGGCAATCGATTCATCCTGCAAGGCCCTGGCCTCCTTGTGGAAATCATCGCCGTAGTCCTGAAGAGCCGGGCGAATAACATGGTTCCAAGACTGACCGATGAGGCCCATCTTCGCCAGGTCACCAGAACCTAGCTCCACGTCCAACGAGCAATCGATGCCTCCTTCGGATATCAGGAAACGCGTTTTGCACGATGGCCCCAAGCATCCGATCTGGTGGCCGAGGGACGCATAGCTCTGCTGTAGGTCGCCCAACCGGTCCATGGTATCGGTAACCTCCATCTCCTGATGATGGCAATGCTTCCGTGCCTGCTGCAGCTTGCCACGCAGCTCCTCTAGATTACGCGAGAGGGTCTCGCGCTCATGGTTCATGCGGCTAACCTCGTCGGCACTAAGGTTCTGGGCAGCCACAGCAGCCTCTACTTCCTTCAGATCGTTCTCGGCTATCGTGATGCTTTGGGCTACGGCATCAGCGCACGATGTGGTGCGTCAAGACTCACAGTGCTCCATTATGGCTGATCTCATAGCCGATATGCCATGCCTCATTTTCTCCGCTTTACCACGTTGGATGTTGATAAAGTCAATGAATTTACCTCGGTCGCCAAGCAGCTGGTTATACTCTTCGTCGACCTGCTTCAAGGGAGGCTTGGCGTCAGTACCTCTTCGGCACAGCCACCTACCTCCTGAGCCTGCAATTGCCGCAGCTCTTCGTCCTTTTGCTTCGCTTCAACTTCCAACCGCTCGCATTCTGCCACGGTGGCGGCCGAAATGCGCTCTGATATCAGCGGCGGGTCTGTTCGCACGCTTACCATAGCCTTCTTCCAATTCACGCTCGGCCTCCGGGAAGTGGCCGGTGCCATTGTGGAACCAGTCGTAGTACATATTAGACGTGAAGTGCCAGAGCAGCCGTTCCTCAATCTGAGGATGGTTGACTGGCAGGGCATTCGGCGGGCCAAGAAGCGGGTCTGAGACGACGTCGTGGTTTCGCCAATAGTCCTGAGCCTTCCAGTCAGATCCTCCCAAACGTGTTTTCTTGCGACTCACTTTGCACAGTTCGACGAGCCAATTGAGCATCGCCAGGACGTGGGGCCAGTTTGAACCTCCAGGTGCTGTCAGGGCAGTCTTGCCGATGCTGTCCATGGCCGGATACTTCAGGTCTCGGAGGATGGCAATGAAATCATCTTCCACTTTCTTGCTCCATGGGTACCCAGTGCCCATAAGTTCCTCCGCCAGATATCGGAAAAGGGTCTGGAAGTCACGCTGTGTGGGAGATACAAGCCATTTGGAGCTCAGGGCGAGCTGCACCCCGCGTTGAGCCAGGAAGTCCTCGATGTTCCGTTGACATTCGTTTTGGAAGGCACGATCTCGAACAGGTCGAGTGTCTTTTGAAGAATTGCCATAGCCAGGCATGATAGACGAACGGCCTGAAGCTTGAGCAACAGAAGGTCGCCTAGAGCTGTTGTTAGCGGTCGCACCAGTTGGCTCTCACCTCAAGCTTCGGACTGTTTGAGGCGTTCGCCCGTAAAGTCCTCCGTCCGCTCGACTACCACTGAGTGGCTCAGCAGCAGAACGGCCTTGAAGCAGACTCCTTCGTTTAGAAGCGCCTCTGTCTGCACCCGGTCCCAAACCCACAGCTGAAGTAGACAGCGTCGCCCCGTTACCTGCCAGCGACATCCGATGTCCGCTCGGGGCGCCCAGCGCGAGTGACGAACGGGACGCCAGACCTCGAGAGGCCGGACGCTTCATCGCAGATGACGGTGCGGCCATGGTCGATGTTGAGAAAGCCGAATTACCAGCTGGACCGTCGACTGCCAAATGTCGGTGGCGAGGATCCATGCTTGTTTAGGGGACGATACATGGATGTTGAACGCGACGGGTTTGTTTACATCAACAGGCGCGACTGACGGAAGCATTTGAGGTCAAACCGACAGTCACGTGGTAGTCATCGCAGCCCGGACGGATTTCAATCACTCCCATTCGGCAGTGAACTACAGCTAACCTCGCATACTATACATCCTACGCATGCTCATGAACAGTCTTGTCGCGACCTACTGCTCTTCGCCTAGAAGTCATCTTCCTCACTGCCTTCCTCCCAATCAACGCTATTTAAGGCAGCCTCAGCTTCTGCGTAGAGCTTGTCAAGACCCGTGACACTTTCCAGGTATCCAGGCTCATTGAAAGCGCGAAGGAGGAACGACATTCCATGATCAGTATAAGCCTTGAGAATCTGGAGTCAGTTTGCGTCGTTCACCTCACTCACGGTATCACTGCACGCAGTGCACTTATCATAAGCTGCACCTTCGACCAGACTGTTGTTCCACTTGCTCAGAGATCCTCGTATCTGATGTGGAACGGGTCCCAGAGGAGAACCGGCCCTCAAGGAAGCGCTATCAAAGGTTGGGCGTTCTGCGGGGGCCTTGATACTGTTTCTGTTAGGGCGGCCAAGCGTCTGTACCTACCCTAGTGGGTGTTGCAAGATGGAAACAAGCATCTCGACCGAGGATGCAGCCGCAATGGGGGCCACGCCTGGCCGCGTCACCGTGCACATCTGGTCGAGTGTCCTGTCGGTCAAAGACTAACGTCAGCTGCGTACACTTGACAGCTCACGTCCGTGGGTGCAACAATGTCGTTACAGAAATAACAGCCTAGTCGTGGCTTGGTGGTGGATGGAATTCCGTGCCGCATCACCAAGTAGCTGTCAAACCCGAGCGCTGCATTGATGACCATTTTACCCCGCGCCGCCCCAATGACGGTCGGCAGCCACCTCGATTCTCGTGAATCCATGAGAAGGAAGACAGCATCATGATCCTCGATGAGATTCTCGAGACGGGTCACCGTTTTCTGGGCCGATTGCTCAGCTCCGCCGCTGACGGGGTGGCCAGGCATGGGGATCAACAGATCATGCCCGGTAGCCGCCTGCAAATTCAGCGGGTAATGTATAGCATACTCACAATGGACGGAAGGATCTCCTTCAACCTCGCTGCTGCGGTCTCTGCTTTCGGTTTGCCGCCATTCAGACAATCCTCAAATTGGAATAGAGGTTGCCTTACGGGATTCGAGAAAGACACGCGAGAGGAATCGACGAAGGTGATCGTCCTGACACCCCAGCCCTGCCTGTCAGAAGAGCAGACCACTGTGAGTTTACCATCAATGAACGAGCTACATAACAACCTAGAGTGCCTGCCCCGAGCAGCAGGCATTTGGAGGAAGCAATCCTTTCCAGGTCGAGCTCAGGCATGATGCGCCAACGCATTAACTTCAGGTTCAGATCCACAGCTTGGTCGGCCAGCCTGGACGTGAGCAGCAGAAACAACTTGGCGACTCACCGACTGGGGTCCAGCATCGGACCCAGATTTGCTATCCTGCTTGCGAGTTTGCCCGTTCCGTCCCGTTCCCATCCAACAACCTGAGGACGCTGGCCGCCTGGAACAGCCGTAGATGCAGTAGATATCTGGACCGCACGGCTATCAGATCCCTGCCTCAAGCCGACAAGCCTTAGGCTCTGAACATCATGACGATTATGCAGGTAATAAAGAACGTTCCTCACCACCCAGCCAGGGTTCCCAGGAAGCGAAGAGGGGTCATGAAACGCCAGAATTCTCTGATACTGTGAGCTCACTGGAATCTTGACGGGGGCGTACCTCAGACGGAGGTACTCCTTCAAAGAAGGAGCGTGCAGCCGTCACTGGGCCGACGACCCGTTGTCCAACGGGACCCTTGACCAGAAACGCAATTGAAGCGCTCTTATGCTCAAGCCCTTTGCCCAGTTCGCGCATTTCATCCGCTTCCTGATCGGTTAGAGACCCACGCCGATGACGCACTCACAGTATCAGGAATGCTGCCGAAATCATCCTCTACTTGCCAGCCTGGCTTCGAGACAACAGCTGGGAAAGCGAACCAGTAGTGGAAAGTGTACTTCTTCAGATCCGCAAAAGTCAGGAGTAGAAATTCATTAAACGATGGTTCCTCAGACTCGAAAGAGGCGAGAATCTAAAGTCAGCGGCCGAAGTTCCAGGGGGTAATACTGACCTCGTCTACCACTTTGTCAAATACAGCTTTCTTTGCTTCGGGAGATCTGAATTCTTCAATGGTATTGAAGTTCTTGAACGTGCCTTGAAGGCTGTACCCATGTACAGACGGCCTGGCGTTAACCATGTTTCTCCAGAGCATCTGTGTACGGCCCGCACACACCCACCGGTCGCTGACAGGATCGAAAGCCGTAGCAGATAGAACCACGCTGCCGTCGACGCCTACATTCTTTCCTTCCTTGATACCAGTGAGCTTGTTCAGGTTGGGAATGCTTCTGCCCTCCTCTACCCAGGCCCGGATTGCCAGCGATGAGTCATCCAGCTTGAGCTTGTCTAGCTTCAGTGAAGTCACTGCAGACCAGAACTCGGGTGTTGGTTGAGAGATGTAGGGTTGAAATTGGAGTGGAGCCATGATGCTCCCTGAAGGAAAGAATGCTGGCACGCCCGACGAGGAAGAGAACACAGGTAGTGAGCAATCACTGTGATGAGAGAGCGATGTGGTGGCGAACAGTGCAGGACTCTGGACAGACGCGTGACGTCGCAGAACGTGCCTGGCCGCGTGCCAAGTCGATGACACGCGGAGTCAATTTCGACTTCGCCTCTGACAGCAATGATAACACTGATGACCACCAGTACTTTATCGTTGCTGACCAGATCGTAGATCGTTATCCAGTCAGCCAGCCATGTTCAACAAGCTGGCTGCTAGAATACTGAAAACATACTTCAGAGTGCAAGCACTGCTCCTAAGCGATAGTTCCCACGTCCGATGCGGTTCCGCAACAAGGGCACTTGTCTCATCTAATCACAAACTGCATACTATTACTAGTCTACTCCTCTACGACAAACTCGTAGCCTGTCCGTCAGCCACTGTACCGCCTCAGCACTTACTTTGTCATACAGAGCCTGAATAACTCCTCCCATCTGCTTCATCGTGTCCAAAGCTCCGGAGAGCAAACCCTGATGATATTAGCTACTTCGCGTCACAGCTCTCACCTCTTCGGGTAGACCGTCGAAGACCTCCAATGTGCCTTCCTTCTCGTTGAGTACTCCGAAGAAAACTTGGTCCAAAATCATTTGACTGAGTCTGGGCGTCAGAAATACTACCTGAGAGCACACATACTTCTCTTCGACGACGTCGCGGCCCTGTCCCACCTCATGTGAGATCCAAGACAGCTCGACGGCCGAGTACGGCTCGATCACACGAAGCAGATTTTGCTCCAGGAGCGTGTCATACAATGCTGAAAGATGGGTGCGAATGAGTGGATCCTTTTGCAGCTCTGTTACTGTCAACAAGGCTACAGGGCTTAAACTCACGATCCTGATACTCCTTCAAAGTACTCTTGAATAACTCGAGGCTACGCTCCTTCTGGGCCTCAGCTGTGGCCTTCATGGCTTCCAAGTCTTTGCCAGAGAAGCGTGACGCCGACTTCATCGACAGCAAGGCATTGACGTCATCAGGCTGTCAAGTGATTAGCAATCGGCCAACGGATTGCACTTACAGAGCCCATCATGATCTTGCAGAGAAGCATATACTTCAGGGAGCTGAGAGCACGGGGGTCATTCTCGTCGACCTGGGTGAATCCTTCGAAGGCTTCAAAGAAATAAGAATAGGCAGTTTTGTAGTCCTTGTCGTCGGCGTTCAGAGCACCAGCCTGGAGATCAAGCTGCGCCTGCAAGATGGGCGGGCAGTAGATTGAGTTTGCGGTAGTACGGGCTGAGGTGAGTGCGGCCTATTAGTCAGCGAGTGCTCGGAAACCAGCAGCGCACCTTCGCACGAGGGAGGTTCTGGATGGCGTGGGCAGCACGAGATTCCAGTAAGAACACCTCCGTCAGGATGATCTTGTCATCAAGTTGCTTCAATTCCCTGAGCAACTCCTCTGTCATGCTCAGAGCCTCGCGATAGTTCTGCGCGTCGATGTGGCTAGAATGTGAGCATTGTATCCACAATACTCTGCAACTCACAGTGCAATGAGCTTGATCTCCAAGCTCTGGCGAAGGAAGACTCGCTTCTCACTTCGAGCCCAGTCGATGTTCTCCTTCGTAACCTTCATTTGTAAATCACGCGCAGAGGAAGGAAAGTAATCAATCAGGGACCTAACTGCACGGTCAGCCAAGTCCCCTTCAACCCACGTCTCCAGCTGAACACTTACTCAGCTTGGCCGTCTTGGCTTTTGCGATCTGCGACATGAATGCGCGTGACTCCTTCACCAGGTTCGCCAGCTCTTCAGTTTTGCTGTTGTCCGTCAGCTCTGCGCAAACTATGCGCAGACAGGCACTCACTTGCTGTCTCGGTACAAAGCTCCCAGCTTCAGAAGAGCTGTCTCCTGGCATTTGAGCTCCGCTTCATTCTCTGGAGGATCAGCCACAAGTGCGTACGAGTGCACTCACCAGCCTTGCGATTCAAGACCGCGCGATAGCCCTCTTCCGCTTTCGCAACATCTTTCTTCTGAAGCAGCTCGGCGCGCTCCAGGTCAGCCTCTAGTGAGTTGTCGGTGCTTGCGAGTGCCGTGGTCATGTCGATACTGCGCCGATGATGAACTGTAGGCGAGCTGACGCACCTGTCGACAACGATGATTCATGACGCTGACGGACGCGCGGCGCAGTCACGTGCAAGTCTCCCGGATCCATTTTCCACGTGGACCGCGGAACTGGGCGGAAAGACTCTTTTCAGAATCTGGTCACACGTGTACTCTCAGTGGAAAACTGATTCTCACGTGTACTAGACGTCCGGAGCTCAGGAGCGCCGGACAATAGTAAACATAACATAGATATGAATGAACTTTCGGTTGGACCCAGGCCCTGACCTTAACTTTACTAAAACCGGTTTCTTGTGTTTTGCTGAGGCTGAATCGATGCTTGGCACACGGTTAGAACAGATGGCAGTCCGCAGTCCAAACTGCCAAAGTGATTGCAGTACAACCGCAGCCGATGGAGGTGAGGAGCGTTTTGATGTCTAGGGCGGAGACGAAGGCACGTGTAGCAGTCTTCCGTTGCATGTAAACGGCGAGATGCGCTAGTCTGCAATCCGTGCGGAGCATCGTGAAATGCTCGTGTGCCGAGCGCGAGGGACAAGATTTACAAGCAACAATCTGGGCGCTGGTCTCTCGGTGTCTTCGCGGAATGTCGTGGGAGCACAGAGAAGGTGAGTGAGTGCACCGAGTGTTCTGGTCGACGCCGAGCGCTGTTTTGCCGCACCTTGCCATACCTGCCACACCATGCGCCACCACTAGTCGAGTGGAGAGCGGATGAAGTAACGCCCGCAGCCGCAGACCGCGCAGCAGGGCTGAGATGCACATGCGTCGTCTCGCAGCGCCCCAACATCACATGAGATCTCAGCTGCTTGATTGCTCTCGCTGCGAGCTGCGAGCCTGCCGGATCAATGTGGATGGCGAGCAACAAGCAAGCAACGCATTGTTACGGATATAGGTGCGTGCACGCGTCGCGCAGACACGCAGGTACGGGGCATGCCGGGTTGACCGGGATGTGGTATGCCCAGTCTCAAGGAGTAGTGAGCCCGCTTTCGATGGTGCTGTGGTGGAGGTGCCGAGGCGCCGAGGGGCGCCCAGGAGACACGAATTTACAAATAGCTCCATGCCAAAAGCTGTACTCTTGATGCTGGGAGTTTCGTTCCTGGAATCCTGGAAGTCCTGGAGATCAGGGTCCCCAGACGGAGGAAAGAAGGGCATGCGCTCGGGCACTCACTCTTGGACCTTGGGGGCGCTTGGGCCTTGTCCTTGGGCAAAAGGGTAAGGTCAGGCACGTCACAGAGCTCAGTGCTTGGAACAGGTTCTGAGCCGTCTGGCAGTGCTGGTGGGCTGCCGCTGTTTGCCAGTAACGGCCACTGGCCACTGGGCTGTGACCGAAGGACGCCAAAACACAGGAAAACAACAAGGCAGTACAAGGATCCTGGCTAACCTGGACGCAAGGATGCGAGAACACAGAGCAGGACCGTGCCCTAGCGCCTTTTCCTCCACTCCCTCCTGATAGCTCCTCTGCCCCTCCGCTGCTTGGCCCCACCTGACCTGTAGGATGGCTTGACCGTTGGGCGTCCACAGAAGGCGTCCTAGTCGCTTCCCTCTCAGCTGTTGCACCTGCATGCGCAACTCTCTGTGGTACCAGAAGTCTCACAGTCTCCAACTGCCACCCTTGTGCTCTCGTGCTCTCGTGCTCTCTCCCCCCTGCCCGTCCTCTCCGGCTCTTTCACACGCTGGTACGCGGCAAGTTTGGGAGCATCACCGGTAGACCATAGATCAGCTTCCTCGTATCGCATGTTGTGCGCGTATCCTGGACATTGTTGTCGTTGCGCAATTCAATCACCAACCCTGGCTTCACTCTCTCCCTCTCTGTCGCTCTCGCTCTCCCCTGTCACCGCCGCCAACGCGCCGCTTTTCGCCTGCGTCCCACCTTCACCGCTAATCCCGTCTTGGTCAACCACACACAGCACTTGCATATCCCCGCCGTGCGCTTGTTTGTGACCTGTACCCAGTCATCCCAACTCTGCTGTACTATTACTCTCCTTCGCATCGTCGACACATAGCTCTGCGCATCGCCCTCTTTCGTCAGTCTGTCCTCGCGCCCGCCAGCTTGTTTGTCACACGTACGCTTGGCCCAACAAACAACAACGCACCCACCGCCCTTGTATCAACTCGCCGAGTTAGTTGCGGCTGCGGCCCCAGCACATAGGCCACGCCCATCGTCCTGCCGCACGCAGCGTGCGGCGTAACCTCAACGTACTTCTTTCAGTCATCTACCCATCTGCTTAGGCTGCATACTCCTAATCTTTCCCTCCCCACCTCCCGCACATATCAACATGTCGGTCTCGACTCCTCCGCAGTCGCCGCGACAGCCGATGGACTACTCGCAGGTAGGATCCTGATTACTCTCAGCTCCAGATGTCGTGTTGATTCTAACTTATCAGCCATCCTTTCAGCAGCGTTACGGCCCTACCGCGTCTGCGAACCAAGTTCCATCGACAGCTTCGCTCCTCGGTGACGACTTGCACGAGCCACGATCGCTGTACAGGCTGTCCGCTCAGTCGTCCGGATCTCGAATGTCTGGAATGACTGCTGGCACACGCCTATCCTCAATGACAGCTGGCACTCGTCTGTCCGTGCCATACTCTACAGCGAGCTATGACAGCCGCCCCATGTCTGCTATCTCCGGGGCGGGCTGGGGTTGGAACGACCCAGAAGCAGATGATTATCTGCACAATCCCGACCCTAAGCGCGATCGCAAGGTTCGTTTTGAGAGGTTTATCAGATTGACTGACCTCCAGGCCGGTTCGATCTTCACCGTTCGTGGCATAACCAATATCGGGTGCTTGTTCGTCCTCTTGCTCTGCCTCATAACGCTGTTCGCCGGATACCCTATCATCACTGCATTCACAGACAAGCAGCAGACCAAGAATGGAGCCTTCAACCTTGGAGGAGTGAACGCGTCCGGCCAGGTCCCTCTCATCGAGAACTTCCCCAAGATGATCGACGATGACACCCCTGACGACGTGAAAAACGACATCAGAATAGGATATGATGGCCACGAGTACACGCTCGTCTTTTCGGATGAGTTTGAAAAGCCTGGCAGGACGTTTTACCACGGCGATGACCCCTTTTGGGAGGCTGTGTAAGTACTACAATCACTCAGCTTCCGTCTGCTAACGGCTCAGCGACTTCCATTATTGGCCAACCGGGTAGGTACCCCACAGCTGCTTCCTGCAGTGCTGACCTTGTAGCGACCTTGAATGGTATGACCCAGAAATGATCACTACCGAGAACGGGCACCTCAAGATCACTCTCTTGCAAGAGCGGACGCATGATCTGAATTTCCGTTCGGGTATGCTCCAGTCCTGGAACAAGCTGTGTTTCCAGTGGAGTTACTACATGGAGGTAGCTGTCATTCTCCCTGGCACTTCCAAGGTTGGAGGTTTCTGGCCCGGCGTTTGGACAATGGGCAACCTTGGCCGTCCTGGTTACGGAGGAACGACGGACGGTCTCTGGCCTTACACCTACGACAGTTGTGACGTCGGAACGCTGTGGGCCCAGGTGTGGCCCAACGGTACCGACCCTCAGGCTGCTACGTACACCGGTGGTGGTGAGAACGGTCAGCTTTCTTCGTAAGTAACAACGCTCGACAGAATTCTGACGATCACAGCCTTCCTGGCCAGCGCTTGTCCAGCTGCACCTGCAAGGGCGAGGATCATCCCGGCCCCTCCCACGACGTCGGCCGCGGTGCTCCTGAGATTGATCTCATTGAGGTAAGTCGGAAGACGGGAATGTTGATGCTGAGCGTACCAGGCGCAAGTTTGGACGGACTCTGGTACCGGAACGATGTCGCAATCGTTCCAGGTTGCCCCCTTCGATGACTACTATCGATTCAAAAACCACACCTCTGACCAGGATGTTCCTTCGAACGACGTCTACGCCGAGAACCTGCTCCGCAACAACGACGAGGCAAACTTCCGACCTGATCGCCCAAGTGAAACGGCCTGGAACCCCTACCTTGGTGGCCCACTGCAGCAAGCCGTCTCGGGTTTGACGTCTGTGCCCAGTGACGTCTACTATGAGTATGATGAGCCACGATTCAACACCTATGGTATGTTTTTCTGGCGGCGGGATGACTATGCGTCTGCTAATCAGTCAGGTGTCGAAATGTTTGCCGACCCTAACGACCGAGAGAACGGCGGCCACATTACGTGGATGGTCAATGGCAAGAAGTCGTGGACCGTTCGACCTTCTGCTGTTCGCGCGAACGACAAGACCCAGATTGGTCAGCGCCTCATCCCCGAGGAGCCCATGACAATGGTAAGCGTACGAAGTCGATCATGTGGCTTACCTAGATCTTCAATTTGGGCATGTCCGACGGCTTCCAGGCAGTCAATGTGGCGAACATGAACTTCCCTAACTACATGCTTGTTGACTATGTTCGCGTCTGGCAGCGCAAAGAGGGAAAGATCGGCTGTGACCCCGCGGACCATCCTACTGCCCAGTATATCACAGACCACCCAGACATCTACAACAATGCCAACATTACAACGTGGAAGCAAGCGGGCTACAAGCCGGTGGTGAGTGATAGCGACTAGCCGACGCTGACCCTTTTTAGAAGAACAGATTAATCGACAAGTGTTAGTTGTGTTAGACGACTGT
The DNA here is from genome assembly GCA_039545355.1 of Trichosporon coremiiforme. Taxonomy (NCBI): domain Eukaryota; kingdom Fungi; phylum Basidiomycota; class Tremellomycetes; order Trichosporonales; family Trichosporonaceae; genus Trichosporon; species Trichosporon coremiiforme. The sequence continues at coordinate 640,689 of BCJJ01000023.1, forward strand.
TCATGTATGCAAGGACATTACTGTTGAGCTCAGACGCATCACGCTTATGCACATGATGCATATGCAAGGATCTCCTGAGTATACATTACACACCTAAAGACACGGAGTAGATTCAGGCATTAGCTTTCTATCACTAAGGTGTTTGGTCGGATACGGTCGACTGAGATATGGCCTTCGAGCTGGCATCTGCCGGTGTCAAGGGGCCGGGGGAAGTTGAGGCCAGCCTCGCGTCTAGTGCTCTGAGAGCTACAGCTCTGCATCATGTCAGCAGAAACGTGTTTTGGGGGGCTACTTACCGTCGACGCTCAGCCTCCGCTCGCGCGCCTCCAGGCCCGGGCAGAACAGCATATGCGTTGACTTGCGCATCATCCCATGGCTGCACCAGTCTGAATCGAACTGCGAGGGAGAAAATGTAGTTGAAGGCGACGGAGGCATAAGGTCTACATTATCAGTTCTTCCTCTCGGATAACACATACCGGACGGGGGGTGGCAACCAGTACTGGAACGCAAAAGTCTCGCTCCTGTCCCCTCGATATTCTCCGTTCTCGGACAACTTGTAGAACCTTAGGTAGACCCAAGCCACGAAGAACCCAAACTGGATCAGAATATATGGCGAGGGCCCGAGAACGATGACGAGAATGTTGGAGATGAGCAGGAAGATACCGGGAATCGTCTGTTATCGTCAGCCTCACCAGCGCAAGCATCGGATCAACCCACCTTGACGCGTGCTTTCAGGACGCCGAACAACTGTATCTGATGCTCCGGAATAATCTGAGTGAAGGCGACAAGGATCCCGGATTGCAGTCCCGTAAGACCATGGTACGGAACACCGTATCTGTCGTCAGTCACAGCCGAGTATAAACGCACATAGCCCCCTCAGATCGAGTGAGAATATACACGATCCAGCTGAATCCGAACGCAATCACGTTAGAGCCGACGATGACTATTGAGGCGAATCGAAGGAGTTCAGGCAGACCCCAGAGACGCTCCAGGTACCGGCATGCGAGCGGCACGGTTGCGAGGGAGATGACCAACTAAACCAGTCAGTGTCGAGCTAGACGCATGCCACCTTACCTCAATCCATGTGATCTCCACGAATCCGGCCGTCAAGAGAGTCCAGGGATACTTCCAGCTCACGGCGGGGGTTAGAACCACCCATGGCAGTATATCACTAAGACTTGGCGGGACAGCGGCTTCTTTGGCCACGTAGCGGACGGCGGCGTAATACGACAGACTGCTGAGGATCACCAGAACCGTCAGGGATCGGGTCCCCCATGGTACCGTCTGCAAAAACGGCAAGAACGACAAGGACGGCATGATTTCCGGCCCGCTCGATTGATATCGTGTCGCGACGGTGGTGTTGATTGCATCTCGAGAGGGGCTACGCGGGGAGCTATGGCCCGCGCTACGCGCTATGCTGCCACCCCTCGGCGATTCGCCATATGTGGCATTCAGCGATCGGCCTCCACCTTTGTTGACCCCTGTCACGACACACCATGTTGTCTCTGAACCTCAGTCCACAACAACGTCGGCATCCACCCCAGATCGACAGCTTCGACTCATTATCTTTCCAGAAGCCCTCCGCATTGCGTCTTACTCGCGATGCAAGGGGACGTCCCGCCTTTGGGCGAAGGGAATGAGGCGTCACAGGTCCGCCTCTCAAGCGAAGAGATCAATATCCTCATATACCTCGTGAGCCGAGCGTCCCTCCGTTTTCTGACGCTTCAGTATCTGTTAGAATCGAACTTTAATCACACTGCTTTCACGTTGCTATCGGAGTCATCGCTTCCTTCCAGCCCGATCTTTCAGACACTCAATCCTTCCTTTCCCACGCCCTCCTCCTCCGAAGCGCGTTCCTCTGGCCCTTCGCACCGCACGAACGGGTCTTCGAAGAATGGCGGCATTCAGACTAATGTTTTTGGATTATCCGAAGGAAAGATAGCGCGCGGGGAGCTGATACGAAAGCTTTGGAAAGCCCTAAGATGGGAGGAGATTGAGCGACACGCAAATAGTGAAGGGGTCAGTGCCACTCGAACCTGCTTTTCAACTGACAATCGCAGGATCAGATGCCCTCTACTTGCAGATCTCCATTTCATCTTCTTTTACCTCATGTCTGCTCATCCGATGGCGGAGACTCTTCAGAGCGCGTCACTGCGTCGCCTCCCCCAAAGCGACCAGAAGCTTTCCCTCCACCTCCCAAGTCTGCCGATGAATCCTCTCATGCTGTGAAAGGGAAGCGGAAGATGAGAGACTCGGGATCAGGCTTGCCTGTCGAACAGCTGACAGGCGCTGTTGCTGGATTCAACGTGGCGAGCTCGGGCGACGGGCTTGGATCCGAATCTCTCGAACGTTCTGGCGGATCTGTGATTGGAGAAGAGGACAATCTTCAGCATGGCGGGACAGTTACCAAGCGGTTCAAAGAGGAGAAGGCCAAAGACGGAAAGAAGGGAACTCGTCCACTTGCATCGGCCTCGGGCATCAAGCTTCGGCCCCTGACTGAAGATTCGACCCAGTTCTCGTCTGGAAGCTGGAGTGAGCATCGCGATGCTGTGAGTAGTTGAACCCCGCATGCCTGACACTGCTAGGTCACATGTCTCGCGTGGAACCCCAAGGACCGGGACGTGCTGGTAACCGGAAGTAGCGATGGTACTGCGAAGCTTTGGGATTTTGAGGAGCCGGCTTCCGGCTCGACCGATGATCAAGCGCTGCGATTGGGGAGGAAGCCCGCGTCCATTGCGCACAAGTCCATCGACAGCGGGAAGAAGGCTATCACGGCCCTTGTTTGGCACCCAGATGGAACAGTGTTCGCCACAGGTAAGCCGAGTCAACATGTCTTGCCAGGCACTTACTGGTAGCTTCCGATGGTGTCGGTCGTCTGTTCACGCCTTCTGGACAACTGCAAGGGATTTTGACGTACGGTCGAGGTGCCATTAACGCCCTCAAGTTCAATCCTTCCGGCACATCGCTTCTTGCAGCCAAGGACGACTTCACGGTCTGCTTGTTCGTCCTGGATTTCGATTTGAAGTCGCCAAAGCAGCTGAGCTTCGAAGCGCACACCAAGGAAGTTAATGACGTCGACTGGCTTGATGATGATGTGTTCGCTTCTGGTGGTAATGACCACACGATCTTCATTTATCGCGCAAATGATCGCCGACCTCGCTTCACCTTGAAGGGTCACACCGACGACGTTACACGTGTCAAATGGTCTCCACCCCTGGCCGCAGACAAGAAAGGTGGCAGTCGGCTCCTCGCTTCGGTGGCGGACGACGGTTGCATTATGATCTGGAAGTTGCCGCAGTACCCTGTGGACCGGGGGACGGTGAGCCGGTCTCAATCGCCAAACAAGCAATCGAAGGAGAGGGAAATCCCGGACGATATCTTCCAACTCACAGTAGCCCCCGGGTCAGAGTACTGTGTGAACCGCCTGCATGTAGTGGAGAGCGCAATCGACAACAAGCGAATGAACACTTTGGAATGGAGTCCGACTAGTCGCGATGGGCGTATGATTGTTGCTGCGTAAGTTCTCTTCTCCATGGGGACCGCTAACAACGTAGAGGTGGACAGGACTCAACAGTCAAACTCTTCGACGCACTCAGTGGAGAGTGTATGCATGTTCTCAACGGACTGGAGGCAGGCACCGGATCCATTGCCTTTTCCCCATTGACACTCTCGCGACCACTAGGAATTATCGCTGGAGGCGGTTGGAATGGCAAACTAGTCCTTTGGGATGTCGCCGTACGTTGATGGTCATGGCCCGAGCTGATCCACAGACCGGGAAGGTCCTGCAAGACTTTGAGATCCACGAAGAGCTTGGTCGACAGAGCGCTCGGGATAAGCCCATGATGGTACGTTATGGGACCAACATGCCTTCCATGTTCTGTGTATCTGAGATTGTGCTGACGACGAAGATGGCCATGGCATGGCGGAATGATGGTCAGCAACTGGCCCTCGGCCTACATAACAAAGCTCTCCTTACTCTGTACGTTGGGGAGTTGCTCTGAGACCCGTATCTACAGTCACTCAGGCTGTGCATCCTTGATGGAGAATCTGTATCGGCTATGAATGTACATGGGATCAAGTCATCACATTCTCCTTAGCACCCATGCCCATGTGGCGGTCTCTGGTCTGTGGACCACTCCTTCTCCCTCGGACTTGGCAAGGCGTATGGGTGCCTTACTCTGCACTCGCCATCCGTGCCTCTGCTCCGCGCCGCATAGGAAGTCGAACCTGCTTGAAGAGTATGAGATACACAGCCACGTTGCGTCGGCATTTGTGACTTGATGAAGATTTTCGCAGAGCACCTCGATCGGCTCACGGGCGGCAGAGCTTGAGCCGTCACTTGATATCGTCACTAATGGATCCCCGCAAGCGATCGCATCCGCAGTCGACTTGTCGACCAGAACATCCCAACCGCCCGGCGGGACAGAACTTGCCATATCCTGCAAATTCAACGCATCGAAGTGAAGAATTGGGACCGCATGTTCGTTAGAGCCCACCTGATGGGTAAGGAACTCCCGCTTGGTTCCACTGATGGCATAGTCGGCGTCGTGCACACTCACACGCCCACCAAAATGTCGCTGCATGTCTGCCCCCAAGGTTGAGGAACCGCAGCCAAAGTGGAGGATACGTAGGGGTGGACCCTGTCGCGCCCGTCGGGTATCAAGAAGCAAAGCGACATGCGGAAGTATCTCTTCGGATGAGATGAGCCATTCGAAACCCTTGAGATCTTCGCTAAGCAATCTTGTTTCCCAGTACTGCTGGGAGGAGTAGTCGGGCATCGTATGCGGCCGTGGTAAATAAGATCGGCCGAAAGTTGGGACGACCGCTGCAACGACTGGCCGGTGGTGGATGTGGATCAGGGAGATGCCACTGCTCGGGATTGCGGAAACGCCGGATATTGAGGTGCCGTCTTATCTGATAAAGGCTGGCCTAGTCTGCTTGCCACCCACAACGCCATGATCAATGCGGTTCAAGACGACACGCCTGCGACCCAGACGCCGCTCCAGGGTTCACAAACTCACCAAACGCTGAAACCTCCCAAATATCACTGGTATGCTAGCCGGTATCTTTGCCTGATCACCATCCTGGTATTGCTGTGTTTCTGCATCAAACACACCGCAGAGAAGATCCACGTGCTCAGAGTTCGCCGTCGATACGGATACCTTCATCCCCGCGAGCATGTTTACCCTCGCCGCTCCTCTTTGGGAACAATCACCCAGCAGATGGTGCAAAAATGGACTGTGCTAGTTACGCTTCCGAGGTGGCTCTATGGGCCAGATTCACTGCTGGACGCGATGTTTACAGTCATATACTGTACATTACTGTTTTACTTCGCGCTGAACCACTCCCGATGTGAGTACCGCATGCCATTCATTATTCGCTGACATGATAACAGGGATAGGAGGCACTCAGAATGGTGCGAATCAGATGGGTGTGATGGTACGAACTGCCTGCCTTGATATTGCTGATGAACATCAGGCCTTTAGTCAAATGCCTCTGATCTTCGTGCTGACTGCCAAAAACAATCTCATCACGCTTCTCACCGGGATTTCCCCACGTCGCTTGAACTATCTTCACCGAGCGGCCTCAAGAGCCTGTATTCTCTGCGCTTGGATCCATGCTGTAGCTTGGACGCCAGTCATGTGGAGACGGGGCCAGTTGTTTGATGCCTATATTCAATGGGTACTTACCTGCCTCCTATGCAGCTAACCCCAGGGGGCTGTTGCTCTGTTTAGCTTCACTATGCTGTGGCTTACGAGCCTGAGACGTTTGCGTCGAGCTGTCTGGGAACTTTTCTTAGCAGCTCACATAGTACTTACATTGTGAGCATATGGTGGAGGAAGGACGCTGATTTGAAGCTTGTTCTTGGTAGCAGCTATCTTGCATTGGAGCAAGCTGGCCTACTGGATCTGGGTAAGATCCGACAATATGCGATATTGGCTGATACCGGAGCCCGCTGCTGGTGTTTGGATTGCCGACAGACTTATTCGGCTGTACCATTTGGATCGCAGAACGGGAGGACGTGAGGCGATCGTGGAGCTCGTTGATTCAGACGTGCTTAGGGTGACGGTACCCGGATACAGTTCACCGTGGAGTGCAGGTCAACACGCGTAGGTAAACAAAGCGATGGTGCTGATCCACATCAGTTATTTGTGGATGCCGAGCATCACTAGATTCCCCATTGAAGCGCATCCTTTCACTTTTGCCAACGCCCCCACGCGAGACAGTAAACAGGCTGTCTTCCTAATGCGCGTGCAGTCAGACGCTACCAGACTATTACGTGAAGCTCTGCAGAGCGACAGTACTGCCCATATCCCCATTGGGTTGGAAGGGCCCTACGGCCATAGCTTGGATCTCGACCAGTACGGTGCCGCAATCTTGGTGGCTGGTGAGTAGCTATTGCGAGTGATCCATATGCCTGACAACAGGCGGGACAGGGATAGCGCACTCATTGTCCCTCTTGCTCGGCGCTCTCAACGCTCCTAACAAATGCCCACCTCAGATACAACGAATCCATTTGATCTGGCACACCCGAAGCGCCAGCAACCTCCGATGGATTGACCCGTTGCTGAAAGGCATCACCAAAACTCGCGAGCTGCTCAGTGATCTCGTGGTTATGATTGATGTCCACGTTACCGGAGGATCTGATCAAACGGAAACGGAGCTGTTACTAGAGGAGAACCTCGGCCTCTCGCAGTACACGTCAGCGTCCGATGCTACACACCAAGCCCCGACACTTCTTATACGCCTTTGCCGGGGCCGAGCCAACTTGTCCGAAGTCATCCACCAAAACAGGGAAGTAGCATGTGGACCCCTTCTGGTATCTGGTGAGCATGCACGCTGTCCGTGATCTGACGTCAGCTTGTGGCCCTGCTTCCCTGATTTTAGCCTCACGTTGGGCCGTGCGGAATGCAACTACGATCCAAGATGCACTGGACGGTAAATGGCCAATAATGTATGAAGAGGAACCGCTGGCGCCATGAATGCCATTCGCAAACGACTAGTTCATTCCTGTACTGCATATTATGTAACGCTTTCGAACTATGAGAATTTAGAGTCATTAAACCACCGATTGCTCGATGCGCAGGGCGATGTGCTGCGACGGAGAGGCTTCGGCGCGCTGTGACACCAATGTCGGTCCACTCTGTTCACGATCCGGCACTCGGGATCCTGAGAGTGTCATAACGGTGGATCCAAGACTAAGTGACGGTATCCCAGGGGAGCTGCGAGGAGATTAGCGAGCTTAGCCTCGCGGTTGCTTACTCGAATCTCATTGTGCCTGTGGGTTTACCGCAGCTGCGCAAGGCCGCCCAGAGTTTGAGATACTCAGCGATCGCCTCTTCACCAAATCCGAAGAAAGCGAAAAAAACGATGGCATAGATGCACACCGTGTAGAACGGGACAGCGACCTGGAGAATGGCGAAGTTGCTGTTCGGCCGGGCTTCCTCCGGATATTGGGAAATCAGTTCGAAGTTGTCATGAACCCACGCCCAGCTGACGTACGGAGTCCACCCCGTGTGATAGACCACTATCCTGACCAGGAAATTGAATAACGTCAGAAAGAGACTTATGACACTGTCACTCATGGCGAGAGCTGCCAGTCTAAAGTAGCGACCAGTGGTTAACCCCGATCCGGAAAGGATGGAACGAAACTGGGATCTCGACTTGAAGAACCAGTATACCGCCAAACCTGACGTCAGCGCAACGGACCCTGCATTTTAAGTATGGGTTCCAAGAACTTCCCGAAGGGCTTACCGGCATAGACGAACGAGCACAAAGCAATCAGGACAGTCGTCAGGTATCGCAGAACACTTGATGGCCAAGTGTTCATGTCCGCCATCAGCGGGCCCAGTCCCTCCAGTATGTCGTACCGGTGGCCCTGAACAATATACAGGAGGGGCAGCATCAGGAGGGGAAGAAAGAAACACATGATGCCTTCCTCGATTAATCGACGGCGTCGAGCCTTGGGAGAGAACAACGGCCGCTTAGGTGAGGCAACGCTTGCAAGTCGACGCATCTGCGAAAGAGAGCACAGGGGAACAGCGTAAGGGACGAGCGCTGTAAACCTGCAGCCTGCCGTGTGAGCAGGCTCTGGTTGAATGGTACTTACTGATCTCGCTCCAGACAGGGGCAATGTCTGCATAGTTGTCTGCCCAAACCACCGTGTTGACGAAGACGATGCAGTTATACACAGCCAGCCAAAAGATGAGCCCGATAGTTGATATGTTGCGTGCACGCCAGTGCCACGGCGATGGCAGGAGAACGAGTATCAGGCAAATGAAGCTCCAAATTGGATAATCGGGGTGCCGCATGATGATGCGATGGCTAGGCCGATGAGGAACGTTCTGCTGCAAGAAAAGGGCTTCCAGCATTAGTGAAGCTTTATACTGCATGCCACAAGGCAGCTGTGGAGGCCAGGTCTTGAGAACAATGGAAGGTTCTGCTCCACCAGACGTGCAGGACAATGAATGGCCACGTGTCAGGATGTGAAAATGGGATAACAATGGGAGAACGGAATGCATGGCGTTGTTTGGGAAGATCATCTTTACCCCAAAAGGCTGCATCGACTTTGGATCACCTGCGCCAGTGAGACATCGTGAGATAGGCTTATTGCACTGCACATCAGCAAGACTTCGAGAGCCAAACTCACGCAAAGGGTCGCGGAAATCTGTACATGTCAGTGAAGTCGTCAAAGGGAAGGACATACGCTTTTGATTATTATTGCGGAAGCCGACCTTGGTCTTGAATGCTTCTCGCGCCCGTTGGTCCTTAAACGACCGGCCCTGCTTCTTTGCCCAGGCAGCCTCGCCAGCATTGCGCGCTTTGACGACTTCCAGACCGCGTCCGAAAGCGCCATGGCCGCCAGCCACTGGAACAAGCGCAGAGCTTGGATCTGCGAGGCGCTGCCTGACCATGGCCACCTTCGACTTCACTGGATCCTCGGTTCCGTTAGACGGGCGACTCCGTTGATCATAGTACACCTTCAGAGCACGGTGACCGAGGACTCGTCCTGAGGGTAGGACCAAAGAAAGTCCGTCACTTGAGAGTGTCGGTAATCCCTGTAGGCAGGTCAGAAATCATCTTTCGAAGCACTCACCTCGTTCCAAGTCTCATCATCCTCAACGTCCTCCCACTCCGATGCATCTCCCTCATCAATAGGACCTTCGAAGGCATAGAAGTCCGCAAGCTCGGCACGATCTTCGTCTGTGTCGTACGCAATCTTGCAGTGTGACTTGTCGATCATGTGCTTGCGGACCGCTTCAGTGCTGCCGAATTCCTTACCGCCATTGGGACAGTAAAGACAGAGGTTTCCACCAACGATCTTCTCGCCCAAGTATCCGATAAGGCCGGGCAGGTCTATCAGGAGGTCTTGGTCAGGAATGAAGAAGCTGTGCTCTTTAGACATGTGCACAAGATTGCTCTCAACATTGGTCGAGCGATGGTTGCAGAAGAGACAGACACCGGCAGGCAGGCGCCGACGCGATGCCGCGATAGCGCTCTCGATGCCCTCGTCTTCGTCGTCGTCGTCGTCATCCGAGGGCTCTTCTGTGCCTGGCGCTGCATACTCTTCACTCTTCATGGCAACGTCTTCGCCTTGGGGAGCGGCGGAACTGGAACCCTTTGAGGAAGAGACCTTCACACCCCGTGCGATCGCCGCCTCCCGTTCCCGGTGCTTCTTGGATTGAATGTGCGACCGATAGGAGTTCTCCGTTGAGAACGACTTGCTGTTCGTTAGCCTTCCAGATAATCCCAAGCACTCACTTGCAGGCAGAGCAAGCCATGTCTCTCGGGTCGGGACGAACAGCGTTCTGCTCTCTACGCTCGATAACCTTCTCGTTAAACGCCGCAGCCGAGACCGGAGGGAGATTTGCCACCCGGCGCTTCATGTTGTAACGGTGCCAGTCTGTCCCGAAATGGGAGCGCTGCTCCTCTGCAGTGTCGAATGCAATCCGACACGAGATACAGGTGAACATGGCGGCAAAGGTGTTAGAGTAGTGTTAAGAGAGATGTGATTAATAACGCACCCAGGGTTCAGATGTGGTGACCCAAAGACGAAGTTTTCCAGGACGTCATGACATAGTCACGTGATACGTTATGTTTTGGAAGTTCAATGTTCAGCGAAATTTAGCATTGCTTGCTTGTCTACGGTACTTCATCTGGCAACACAGATGTCGACTGAAACTTTCCAGGTCGACTGGATTACGGGTAACGAGGGTGCTTCGTCAGCGGCACCTTCGAAGGCCAAAGCGAAGTCGAAATCATCGCAGTCGTCATGGCAAGCTCTTGGTGAGTCCGCATTTTGAGGTAGTCTCGCTGACATTTATCAGGCGTCGCGCCGTCACTCGTTCGCGCGTTGCAGTTGAGAGGCTTCAAGACACCGACTCCAATCCAACGTGCTTCTATCCCCTTGACGATTTCGAACCCGCCGAGGGATGTCCTCGGCATGGCACGCACAGGATCCGGCAAAACATTAGCCTACCTCATCCCCCTCCTGCATCGTCTCGGACTTCGCCGTGAAGGTGCTGGCATCAGAGCTCTGATCATGTGTCCGAGTAGGGAGCTAGCTGTTCAGATTCTGAAAGCGGGGAAAGACTTGTCTAGAAACTTGGCAAGTGGAGTACCTGACGCACAGCCCCTCCGTTGGAGTCTTGTGATGGGTGGCGAATCGCTCGATGCTCAGTTTGAGTCCATTGTCAGCCGGCCGGACATGTGAGTGCAGCCGTCCATAACGTTCTGACGGCAGTGTCATCGCAACTCCAGGACGCTTCCTCCATCTCGCTGTTGAGATGGATCTCGATCTGCGCAGCGTGGAAATGGTTATTTATGATGAGGCTGATCGGTAAGAGCCCGCCCTTTCCAGCTCTAATCGCAGATTGTTCGAAATGGGATTTGAGCAGCAACTCCATGAGATCCTCCATCGTCTGCCGGTGAACAGACACAGTCTACTCTTCTCTGCTACTCTTCCGACTTCTCTCGCCGAATTCGCGAAGGCCGGTCTCAACAATCCTGAGTTTGTGCGCCTTGACTCGGATATGCGGATCAATCCCGATTTGGACCTCGGCTTTTTCTACGTAAAGCCTGATGAGAAAGACGCCGGCCTTCTCTTACTTTTGAGAGATGTTTTGAGGATACCGTCCGGATCGTCACAGTCCGACGTCGACCGAGCAAAGGCCATCATCTTCGCCTCGACTAAGCACCATGTCGAGTACCTATCAGTGCTGCTGCAGGCAGCTGGGTACCGTGTGTCGTACATCTACGGCTCGCTCGATCAAGTCGCCCGTCAACAACAATTGAAGCGCTTCCGTGCCGCCGAGACGGACCTCCTTGTGGTCACGGATGTCGCGGCTCGAGGCATTGACATTCCCTCGATACCGCACGTCATCAACTATGACTTCCCTACCGGTGTTAGAGTCTTCGTACACAGAGTAGGACGCACTGCCCGAGCCGGACAGCACGGTCATGCGTGGACTCTAGTGACCCGGGACGATCTGCCGTACATGCGTGACTTGGAGATCTTCCTCGAGCGCGATTTCTTGAAGGATAAGGAGTCTTACGGCAGCCTTCCCCGCGACTCTCTCGAAACCATGCTAGAATACGTCCAGCAGACATTGGATCTCGAAGAGTCCCAGCTCCCCTCCCTCCGCGAGGTGATGAAGAGAGGTCAAACCATGTTCGAGCGTTCTAGGGCCAAAGCGAACAGGGACGCATACAAGTACGTGAAGGAAATTTCTGCCCTTGGTGGGCCTTCGCTCGTACACCCTGCGTTTAGCGCGAATGATACCGTTCACGAGTCGCAAGTGGAGGGGCGCAACAAGCTGCTCGCCTCGATTGAGGCTTATCAGCCGCAAGAGACCATATTCGAGATCGGTGCTCGCGGAAAGCAGGCAGCAGCTCAACTGATGAAGCAACGCCGCGAAACCATTGCTCGTCGGAAGACTGTGCATCCATTGGGCGCACACGATGACGACGCGATGGACACAGACGAGTCGGACCCCGACACCGCGAAACCTGTAAGCTGCAGCTGCAAGTATGTGAGTTGAAGCTCACGAAGCAGGTAAAGGTGGCGACCACTAAGAGTTATCGTGATCCTAATTTCTATCTGCCGCAAGAGCGGGTCGAGACCAACAGAGAGAGAGGGTGAGGAAACCCCTTTCAGTAATGACTGACTGCCAGCTATTCTCTTAAAGAAGGAAGCTCCTTCGCAGAGCAAGCGCGGTCAGCAACTCTGGACCTGAACGCCGATGAAGGCGATGCGGCCCGCGCCCAAAAAGCAAGCCAGCTGAAGTGGGACCGGAAGAGGAAGAGGTTTGTCAAGGATGTGCCCGGTGGCGACAACAAGAAAATGATTCGAAGTGAGAGTGGGGCACTACTCCCCGCAACATTCAAGAGTGGCAAGTTCGCAGAATGGAAGAAGAGCCGGCGTCGTCGCGCGGATATTGGCCCCGGAAGCGACGCGCAGCCTGGCGGTCTTGCCACCGCGCACTCGATTGTGAAGGACCGGCGGATCAAAGAAAAGGTTCGTCTTCCGTCATGTCGTCAAGCTAACAGCAGCGTCAGCAAAAGAATGCCCGACCACCGCGAAAGCGGAAGTGATCTGTCTTCGCCATTAGCGAACTCATAGTGCACAGAATGCATGTCACTGAACTTCTTCAGCTTTGATATCACGATCTTCTTTGTGTCACTTTCTGGGCGTGGTCATGAGACCATCATTAGTCATGTTAATCTGTTTTGTTTTGTTTCTCTTTCGAGCGCGCGCGTCTCTCCTTTTACCTGGTGAACCTTTGCATCTTCACGCATGTTCTCTCTCTCTCTCTCCTGCATTCACGCGTCGTCTCGACAATTTGCAATACTTGAACGACGCACAAAGAACGATGGTCTGCGGCCACGACCATGACTCAACATATCGTCTCCACGGACTTTTCAGGTCAGCTGGACCTACAGTATTAGCGAGGGTCGATGAGGGACGTGAGAACATGATGGACTCCACTTGACCATTCTTCCAGAGGTCGATCAGAGCGAGGTGCCGCACTCGGCCCTGTGTAGATTTCAGCCACCTTCTACAGAAGTGCTCGTTATGTTAGTTTCGTTAGTGATCAGAGGAGCAAAGAGTGGTCTGCAAAACTAATCACTATATATATGCATAGGAATTCTTAGACTGGACCAGGAAGCTGTGGACTCGTCAGCGAGGTCGTGAGTCCGGTCCCTTACCCGCTTAAATGATGATGCAGCCGTGTTGGAAGCCACCCGATCCGGTGCCGGGAATCTCCTGGTTGACGGGCTCGTTCTTGTAGGCCATTGTTGCTGTTTAGTTTGGTTGGTTGGTTGGGGAGAGGAGTGGAGTGGAGTGGAGAGAAGAGAGGAGTTGTTGTTGATGTCGAAAAGAGAACGCCAGACCTCCGTCTTATATACTTTTTTTCCAGGTTCCCGTTCGTCAGAGCCTCGGCTCCTCATATCCGATAGGGCATCAGCAGGCATCAGGCCAAAGGATTGTCGCCTGCTCGCTCGCCCTGTGTATGCCAAGTCCCGCGAGCTGTGGTACGACGATGCGAAGGAACAGCGCGAGGTCCATTGTCCATCACTAACGCGGAGTCAGCGAGCCTGCAACTGCCATTGTACCCATCAGTGGTCGTCACCCGCCATCTTTGGCCGAGCTTGGCATCACTCCCTCCCCTTTGTTCGCTCGTAGCGTGGGGATGGCGACTGACTGCGGATCGCGACCGAGCGGACCGGAGACGGCCACAACAATGGTTGCTGGCCATGATAACCAGCGGCCCCAGATACGGGTGAGACATCGGTGCTGGGACATACCGCCGGTATCGTCGGGGGAGACTTCCAAGCGAGATCCTTCTATTCTTTCGACGGGGAATGGAGATTATGGAGACCCTCGGAGCGTTGCCCGACAGGCGGAGAGGCGGTCCGGCGTGCCCACGACGTGGGAGACATGTGAGAACATATTGTGCATGTGCTCTGATCGCCGTGATGGTTTCGGACACAACCGCATGCGATGTCCAGCCCGGTGTCTGTACATTGCTAGCAGCTGTATTCTGTGCAAGTGCTCTTTGTCTGCGATGCGGGTTATGAAATTGCGATGCAATGTCATCGGTGACTGCCCAGCGCCACACCCTCTAATCACTCTGGTCAGGTGCCCATGGCGCAGACAGCGGCCCCCCACACTTTACGCAGGTCAACCTGTCCTCGTGCTTTCCGGATGGAGAACAGGCGGGGATCGGTTGATGCGATGCGGACAATGCGTGTGGAGTATGCGCTCTGCCCGAAATGGCACCTGCCGCAGGGGTCGTGACCACCAGCCAGATGCGATCGGGCAACGCTGACGGTCGCCACGGTGAACAATAGAACCAGTCGTCGTCGCCGCTGACGCAGCGAAAGATCCATCCATTCCGAGCTACATGTCCAGCAGTCCTCTCAGCCACCAGCAGTGACACATGTCTCGCACGACAAAGGCTCTTCCCCGCAGCATGACCGCCTCCGCCTTCGACAGGCGCCTAACACACTGTTGCTTCTGTCGGCTGAGATGAGGCTGAACCTTTTGGTCTCCCTCTCCGGTCAGTTCTCCAGACTCGTCTTTCTTCTGAAAGGCTGCTAGGGCGCGCCTGGGCAAGAGCGGCCAAAGCTTGCGGTCTCGGGCACGGGTCCGACCAGCCCAACCCGCCCCGCACAGAAGCGCGCATGTCTCACCCAGGTGTACGCTCTGGCCGGCCCCCTTCATGGTCAGCTGCGCAATTGCCACAATCGCTGAAACAAGGCGAGACGGCTCAAACAATACGAGACAAAAGAGCACACTGGAGCGAGGCTGAAACCGGATCTGTCCTCTGCCTCCATGCTTCTTGCTCGTTACGATCGGTCCATCACTGCCGGTATTCCATTGCTCTTCCACCAGTGCAGTAGCTGCGCGCAGCTGAGTGGCATGCAGATTCCACGACGTTCTCGTCGCCAGTCATGCGACATGCGTTGGCGCGCAGTAGTTGATGCATTCTATTGTTTACCGTCGACTATGGCCTAGCCTTCTCCGCTCCCCAATCTGCATGCTCATGTCGACGAAGTTCACACTTTCGCCAGTTCCGCTGCGTCCTCAGCCATCGCTCGGCTTAGATGTTCACGGCGCTGGGGGTCAGTTCAGGAAACGAATAGATGAACTCACCGGTAGAGAAGGATGTAAGCGACCGAGTCCTCGCCACCGCCGTCCATGGATTGGATCTTGGACGCGGGCACAATCGAGACCTTGTCGTCTGGTTGTCAGCTCATGTCGCGCAAGCGCTTAGCTCACCGTCAAACTTGTACCAATCCTCCTCGCCCGAGGCGGCCGGCTCGCCGTCGTCCTTCCGCGTCCAGCCGATATAGTGGCCTGAGTCTGCCGATGCACCCTTGTGCGTAACGAGTGCTGAATGTCAGTTCGTCCATTCCAATGGGAGTAAACTCACCGCAAAGCTCGTACATAGCGGTCGGATTTGAGCCGACGTCGGCCTCGACACCGCTCTCCTTCACGAGCTTCTCAACCTCGGCGTGCTCCTCGGCGCGGATCTGGTCCTCGCTCTTCTCGTCCTCGTCTGCAGCCTTCTTCTTACCGAGCCCGCGCTTGGCAATCTTCGCGCGGTCGTCCCGAACCTTCAGGATGTTCTTCACCGCCGTGTTGATCGGGAGCACCTTTTCCCGCAGCTCCTCCGTCATAATGTCTGTCACGTCGAGCTGCAGAGGGTACTTGACCTTGCGCATAATCTTGGCCTTCTTCTGGATGTCGCGGCGCCAGTAGAATCGCACCATGTGGATGGCCAGGTATTGCGGTAGACGAGACATGCGCGACTCGACGTTGTACGGCACGGTTCGGTTCAGCGTCGGGCTGTTCTTCTCCACCTGCTGGTCCAGACTGTCGCGGATGCCCGACATGAGGAAGTTCGTGTTGATCGTGATGTTGCATTCCAGCTTGAGCACCTTCTCGGTCGAGAACGACGCCGGCTCCTCAGGAGCCTCGGGGCACGACATCTTCTTCGTGAGCTGGATCGCCATCCACTCATCGATGAACGAGCCGTTGGACGTGGAGCCAGGAAGGCAAGCACGCAGAGTGGAGATAAGTGCAGTCCACGCCTCGTCGGCATCTGAGACAAGTCAGTTGGCTGTACGACGTCGTAACTCACCCTGCTGGGCGTAATGTCCGTGGTCCTGCTCAGCAAACTGCGGCGCGAGAGTTCGAAGGGCGGTAATGAGACCGGCGGGAGGGACAGCGTCAGTTGTGCTGTTCATGCCATTGAAGAGATTCTTCATCGAGGTCGTCAGCCGTCCCTCCGGGCCGGCAGGGGGAGTAGCGCTCTCGAGCGTCGTCTGGAGCTGGGGGATGGTCCTGAGGGCCTGCAGAGTCGAGTTGAGATAACACGTGTTGCCGAGGTTGATAAGACCGGGCGGGCTGCGGGTCGCCATGGCAAGTTCTGACTCGTCCATGTCCTCGACGAAAACAATCTGCTCCTTGGGAGCTTCCGGCAGGGGGCCAGCGTTGCCGATCACCTGGCGTTAGGAGAGCTCGTGGAGAGCTTAGTGAGCTCACAGTAATGACTTGTCCCTGTCGTCAGCGCTGCAATGTGCGGGTTCAACTCACGGGCTTCAGTCCCATCTTCGAGAGATCGGCGTCATCCTTGTTTGTCAGCTCGCCGTCGCCGCACGGCACCGCACCTTGAGGATACCCTTCAGCATGACCTTCATGCGATCTGCCGTCAGTCATTTGCACTGCTTGTTGCACTCACCAGCTGGAACACCGGTCACTTTGTAGATCGAGTCCTTGAACGCCGGCACCGGGGCCGTTACGTCCACATCAATGGGGTATGTTTTGCCGCCGTGCTTGACAGTCACTGCGCGTTAGTACCATTTCTGCAGAGCCGAAGAAGTCTAGACAGAGCGCATCGATCGCCCAGTGCCGACACGCCTCGTGCTCACCGTTCATCGTGTCGGGGGTGCGAGTAGGAGGCATGTGGTAAAGGGAAGGACAGTGTCATTCCGAGCTGAGGTACACCGAATCTTTGCTTCTATGACGCGTCGTTGCATGACGATATCTGCTTCCGTTACAGGCGGCAAGGAATCTGGATCACATAATCAAGCTGCGTCAACGGCGATAAACAACGCTTCATGCATACATTATAGATGCTAGGTGCTATGCAGTAATTGGGAGAAAGGTATATGCTTGAGAAGAGGTATCACTCGAGGGAGGTGTCTCAAGAAATTGAGGATAGTTCGTAAGGACTTGCGGGCTACAATCGTGTATGGTGATTGTCGTCGGTTTGTTTACAACTTTCGCCAGGCGGTGATGATGAACTCGATCCACACGAAGGCGATGAATCCCAAGCTGGTGCTGAAAGCCACCTTACCTCGATGCCTCTCGGCGTCCGTTCTCGCCAGTCCGCTCTGAGGATCGTCGATCGTGATGGGCAACGGAGCAGGAGAGGTAGTGCGGCGAGCCAGAGTGAGAGATTCGTCTTCAAGGAAGACGTCTTGGATCGTTGTCGCGTCGTCGCTGTCGTACTCCTCGCTGGAATCATCCGGCTCCTCCTCGTTGGGGGATAGAGGAAGTCGCTCATATCGCCTAGCTTCGAACATTCTTGCCCGCTTGCGGTTGATCTGGCCTCTTCGAACAGCCTCGAACTTCCAGAGACCAAGGAGCTGACCAATCTGTAAGACGTTCAGAGCAGCGAAAATAACGAGAAGACTGTGGACAGCCCACTTCTTGCCCCGGCTCTCCTGCTCGTAGTCGAGCCAAAGTCCTGCTGTAGTCTGGGTTGCGGTCGACGCAGCAACCTCGACGGCCTTGTGGATGCCAAGTCCGAGCGGTACCAGGGACGACGGCAAGATTCGAGGAACAAGGATGACCAGCAGGAGCGGGGAGGCACCATGCCCAAACGCCCAAGATATGAGGGCTGGAGTGGGAGACGAGACCCAGGCGACGGGCAGCGAGAGCGACACGTAGCAGACTAACGTCAAGATGCAAGAGATGAGCAGCAGTTTGAACGTCGTGCGAGGCGTCTCGGGACTGAAGTGGTCTGTGACCCAACCTATTACCGGGTAGAGCACGATGGCGCCGGCCAATAGAATCGATGCGTTGAGAGCAGCCTTGCCGTCGGTCAAGTGATAGCGAATCTTGATGATCTGGGCCAGGTCAGTTGAGGAAGAGCGGTTGTCAACTCACGTTGGCACTCAGGTGGAGGAACGGCTGCCAGATCATACCGCAGGTGACGTTGAAGAGAATGAACGCCCAGAACACATCTCCAAGGCGGCTGAGACCGTCCCACTTGACGATTCTCGCTGCTCGTTCCGGCATGTTCGGGTCCTCACCCCAGTGGAACATCAATCGTAAGATGTTGAAGAGCCAAGACAGCGTGCAGAGGATCAGGCCGACGGCGAACGGCGCACCGTCTCCTCCCCAGCTGGCGAGTGGCAGAGACGTCAGAGCCGCGATAAAGCTCGACGACTTGCCACTGACGAGCCCCAGCGCAAGAGACAGACCGAGGTGACCGCCTGGTGATAACCTCGCCAAGAGCGTCTCCTGCACGACCATGAGGGGCGTCATGCCGAGCCCGAACACCCAGAGACCCAGGGTCATGGCCCAGATCTGGTGCTTCAGCGTTCCCAGGTAGAGGATAATCTGCCCGATGAGAACGAACGTTGTGCACACCACCGAGGACAGCCGGGTACCGAATCGTGCCACGAGAATGCCGCCGACCAGTGGCGTCCAGGTCGCGTTCAGACTAAGACGTTAGTAAACAACATTCGCGTGACAAGCCGACGAAACAATTGGGGATAGATCAAGAAGATAAGCAATAACGTAAGACAACCTTGTATGCCTGCACGAAACTCACTTCAGTGCAGAGATCATGAGCGAGAACTGGCTGTTCGTACTGCCGAGCTCGCGGTGGAGTCGCGACTTGAGCGGTCCGAGCGAATACTGGGTACTGATGTCAGCCAAAATCCCAAAATAGCGTTGCGATAAGATGCGGGTGGAGTGGCTGGGAAATCTTGACTGATGATTGTGCGGACTCACTAGTGCGACCCGATGGACAGCGTGCAGACCGCGAGGAGTGCCCAGAAGCGGCCCTTCGTCATGTCTCCGTGCGCTGCTTCGAGGTCTAACGCTCTACTTCGGAGCACGCTCGCCGAGCTCAGTCTTCGGGGCCGCTTCCCCTGAGGCGGGGCCAGGAATGATCGACTCGGCGAAGCGTTCCCGTGCGTGCGATCTGGGATCGGTCCTCCGAACGGTACGTCGCGGCGGGGCCAGGTGCCGAAGCGAGCCTTCGGGCTTCCCGGCGGCGTCGCTGGAGCCGTCTGCTCCGCCGCTGCGGCGAGGTTGGTGGCAACATCCGTAGGGCTGCCCGGGCGGGGCGTCGATGCCCCTGACTCGTAGTTGTGCATGGGTTGACGATGCCGCGTCGAGGGGAGTATGGCGGAAGCCTCGCCGCGATCTCTAGGCATTGTTACTCCATCTGCTTGGTGCGTGTGTCGATGGAGAAAAGAGAAGGTCCGGTTCGATGGCGTAGGCGTAACTTGTGTTCAACCGAAACGACTAGTGAGACCTGGCCTGCGCATCTTCGGACACCGGCAGGCACCCGGTTGTTGCGTCTGGGTGATTGTGGTTGGTTGCTCCGCTAGTGGTGTCACGTGCCACTCCCGAGTGGCATCGCTGTAACGTTCTTGTTGCCTAGAATGCATAGCGCATAGCCTCTCTTCACTTCCTTCGCATACCGCAAAGTCCTCGGCAAGAACGTGCATCAGTCACTAGTGTACCGATGTCAACTCTTGCACACACACAGGTGATGATGGGTAAGGGTGCAGTGAGTAACTGCACCGATGAGATACGCAGAGACGTTACTGTAGTCTTCGATATGCAGCAGGCGCACGCGACGATCAGGTTAATCAGGTATAACCCCTCGTACGTCACACGCTGCGTCCCTTGTTCTGGATCTGGGACGATAGAGGAAGCAAGGATATTTAACCTAATTTCCCGCGGCAGTTTGCCTATATGGTTTGGCTGCCATCGCACCTGAGCTCTCCCACGAGTGCTCACCAAGATTGTTGTTGCTCACCACTTCGTCACATCAGAAAGATGCCGATGCGGCGATATCTCCCGTATGACGTCTAGCCATGCCCACCCGAAAACAACATCGTAGCAGTGCGTCATTGAGCAGCGTGTCGATCGTCGGGAGTGCATGGGGAAGGAGGGGCCGTCCATGAGCGGGGAGTGGGCGGGATGGACAAGCGTACGATAACTTGCGATATTCCAATCGCTCCTTTTTTCCGGATTCAGCAGTTTCCAACGAAGAGATCAGGTCGTACGGATGGGCTCAATGGCGAATGGGTGGCGCCGCCACTCGCGTCGCACGCAGAGGGAACGCCGCTGGACGCGCCTTGTGTGCGCCTATGGTGGGCACCGTGACCATGTCACGGAGCAGCGGTTGTTTCGACTGGCTGTTGAGGCCGTACGAGTCGCTGTGTGGCAGCTGAAGACATCAGCTGTTGTAAGATTACACGTTGCTTTCGCTGAAGCACTCTGGTTTAGAACGACGCGGGGCTATCAACAGTATTATAAGGTGTTTGTGCTTCGAAGGACTGAGAAGATTACGGGATCGAACGCGTAACGCACGGCCGTCAAGGAATCGGTGTTTGAAACTCTTCCATTTTCAAAGGCAGCTACCTATTCACCAGGTTTCGAGTGTGCGTCCTTCACGATAATCCGAACAGTCTTGTTCAAACGCCAGCTCCAACGCAGAGTGTACCAACGATGACTGCCCGCGAGCCTAAATCTCCGGCCAATGGGGCCGGCAATGAGTAATACGCTACGGAGTGGATCCAGCTCTTTGACTAATGGAACGGGGACTGCAACTTGAAACGGCCTCTGCCTGCTGGTGAATGCGCCAGGCTCGCTGGAATACAGAATCCGAATCCGAGGATATCCAGAGGCCGCCCTCGGGGTCCGGGGTTCGCGATGCTGTCACGGGGCGCGGCGCACGGAGAGGGCAACGGGCGCCGGGCTTGCTGCAGCGGGCGAGCGTCGCCCTGCCGAAGGTCTTGCCGATGCTCGCTGACCTGTCGCATGTCGGGATTCCCGCGAACTGTGGGCACCGTTGGCGGAGGGCGTTGGCTGCCCTCAGCTCAGGACTCGTCCTGCACACGCCAAGGCTGGGGCGGCGGTGGACCCTGGAACCTGAACTGCAAGTCGAGAGGTCGTCACATCCGAGCGAAATGGAGGCAATTCAACGACTTCGTTATCTGCCAGCCTGAGCAGCCTGGGCGGTGGGCGGTGGGTTAATACGACGACATATTGGGTTAGTCCCAGGCCAAACTTTGTATGATCGATGAACTTATTTTCAACCGGTATTCTGATGTGCCCTGATCCACTGTCCGTTTCGACTAAACGACCACCATGTTTTCCTGCTCTAGTCCGAGGTCCAGCATTCATCTAGCCTGCCACAGCTTGCGGATGCGACTGGCCAACTGAGCATGCAAGGACGCGGAGCGGTCGGGGCGGACACACCCCTCGGTCACGCTTTTGGCATCGCGGCCCAGGCTCGACCGGCTCCGCATAGGGCTTTTGGTCAGCAACGTGATCAATCCGAGCCCTACGGGCATATTCAAGGAGGGCCGAGGGACAGACCGCTCCTGACACTGCCGAGCGTTGCGAAATGAGCCGACTGACATCCGGATCCATGATGACAAAATCCTCACAGTCCTCACTCAGCCTCAACGGATCAACGATCTCCTCGTCCCGTTACCCAGCAGCACATGGACCCTAGGCAGCGTGTCAACCGGTGTGGCGGCCGTCCGGTCCGTGTGCAAAGGCCATCTCAACGGCCGTCGTGAGAATGGCATTGTGAGTTATTCATAGTAGTGATTAGGGAATGGATGCGAAAAGCCGACAGTCGGGATAATCAAAGCCCAGCGGGCAGCGGCTACGGGTTGTCCCACGACATGGGAGGTGGGATATGGGATATGGGGATCGTCTGATCGCGTCAAAGTCGCGAAAAGAAGTGGAACCCACCGTCCCTGAACGGCTCGAACGGCCTAAGGTTGAAAGAGGAGATGGGATCGCGCCAGATGCCGAACTGGGGAGCGAAGTCGACCCAGTCGGCTCACTGTTCACTGGGCGTGGTCCCACATGCATCAGCGCGCGCTACATGGTAGCCTAGTGGGTAGTGCATAGTACAGTCCATAAGGGGATGGGGACGCGGAACGGATATCGGTGTGACCGACCGCGATGGTTGTGTCGGACGAAACAAACACTTAAGAGAGGAGCAGAGACAGCCGTGCCTTTGACGTGGTGACATCAGGCGTGTGGTAGTCGGGAGAGCAAGCGAGCAGGCATGAGGTGTGCAGGCAGGCGGCCAGGGTGCACAGTGTGCACAGTGTGCAGAGTGGCAGACGTGCAGCAGCGCGCTAGAGCGTGATGACCTCCGATCTCATGCCCTTGATGCCTGATGGGCTTCTGTATTCTGCGCCCTCTTGTGCGCCAGACCTGCGAGACCTGCCCTCAATGAGCCTCCAGGCCCGGCACCTGCCCTGGGCCCTGAGCCCTGAGGCGCTCTGGGTATACCCTTTGGCCCCCGCCCCCGCCCGCCGACGGCGGTCTCAACCGTCACCGTGCACCCGGTCTCCCATCATCGTCGCATCGTCAGACCCGCCGGCCATCCTGGGTCGTACGGGTCATCCTGGGTCGTCCTGCGTGCTCCTGACCACTGACCGGCTGGCCGCCTCATGCAACAGATCTCTGCTCATCAGCACCACCTCCTTCCCGCTCGACAACACGGCTCGTCCCATCTCCTCCTTCTTTTCATCTCTGCTCAACTCATTTCGGCACACCGTTGCGCACACGCTTCCATCATCACCACCCGCAGCCTCGCCAGGTTTGTTGGCCGTTTCGTGTAAGCACCCCCCAAATCCAGGGCCGGCGCCCTAGCACGACCTGCGGCATGTGTTGTGCATCATCCCACAACCGCCCATGCCCAGCCCAGCCACGACACCACAGCCATGAGCCACTGCGTCGGGAACGAAAAGCTGACTCTGTAATAGTTCGACACCGCCTTACCGTGCTTAAATTAGCTAGCCGCACTCACGACGCGTCAGTGCAAGGTGGTGCGGAGCAACAAGATCTCGCAGACCCGCTGCATTCTCGACCGCCTTCTATAAACAACAGCGAAAGTCGAGTCTTGCCCCGTTATCAGAAGTCTGAGCGACTCTTGGCACACAGTTCCAGCTCCCCTTTAAGACCACCACCGAACGCAGCTCGCCCGACAGCAACCCGGCTGCCAGACGTACCGACGTTCGACTGCGTCCACCTTCCTCGTGTCCAGCATTCCGGCCACTGTCTCAGCAGCCCGTCGCATTCGCTGTTCTCTGGTCCCTGCCCGCCTGGAATTTACCCTCCGTCCGGCGTCGAGGCGACTACGCGGTAGCGACGTCGGTCCCCACCCGTCATCCCTGCTCCTGCGCTCCTGGCCGCCTGCCGTTCGCCGTGCTGTCAACTTCATCACAGATCACACTGCACTCCTTATCTTGAGACACGAGCCCCCGACCTGACCTGACAAGACATATCATTACGTGCATTCGTGGAGCACGGTCGCATGCTGTTCCAGACCAAGTTGGGTGTAGCTGCTAGCCGACGGCTTCCGTCTCGACGTTGAACGAAGCATCGTCCCACTCGCCGTCCATCAGCGAGCGACGCTCCCCGTCCCGCTACTACCTCCTCCCGACTTCTTTTTCAACATGCCCAACATCCTCAGCAATATCCCGGGGCTCTCGGCTCTGCCCAGCATCCCTAACCCGATCAACCTGTTCACCGATGACGCAAGGCCGTTGAGCTCTATCCTCCGACCAAATAACACACCCAACGGCACACCGAAAGCAGGTGCGGACGAGGGGCCCGACACTCCTGGCCGTGATCCCAACCGTCTGGCGCCGCCGGACCCTTCGACGCCGACGCCCGGATCGCCAACACAAAAGCGCTTGCAGATTGCCGACCTTCGGGGTTCGACTGTCACTATCGCTACTGACGCTGGCGGGGAGTCTGATACCGGCGGGCCTCGGACATTACAGCGTACAGACACTGGAAGGAGACGTGGGCTTAGCGTGTCATCCAAAGCTTCTGGCATGACTGGTGTCGCAGGGGCTGACCGTCGGCGACGACGAGTGGAGACCTTCGTGCTCGTCAAGCCCCCTCCCACGTCAGGAAAGAACCCGCTGAATCTCCAAGTGCAGCTCGTCGTCCCCGCTCGCAACCCCCCTGGACGCCCCAGGAAAGGCTCCAATGCGGACTCTACTCGGATCCCGTCCGGCTCGAGTGTCTCGACGTCGGCGACCACCGCGACCGTTGCTGCCACGGGGGAAACGTCATCAGCGGCGTCCACGCCTGCTCGAGGCTCGCTCGAGGAGAGCTCTCCGTCAGCGTCTCCCGACTCTGACACCGAGACACCAATCGCCCAGAAGACAGCAAGCGGCGGTGGTCTGAAGCGGTCAGGGTCTATGAGCTCGACCAAGAGTAACATTTCTGGATCGAGCTCGACGGGCAGCGGTCCCAGCAGCGGGAAGCGGATCATCCCGTTGTACAACCTGGCGGTGCACAACGTCATGCAGCCGACACTCGTCACGGACGCCGGAACCGACAGCAAGGTCGCAAAGTACATGAAGAAGTACCTGGACATCACGGGTGTCGGAATACTAGAGCCGACAGAGGTCTGGTTCTCTCTTCTCGGTACCGGCCCTCCGGGCTCATCACCGCGCCCCTCGTTCAACCTGCAGCATCGGCCGAATCGCCCCGCCTCGATGATGTCCAACATGTCCAACTTAACACCGGCCAGCAGCCGCGTTGACATCGACTCGCAACGGGCGAGCATCGAGACGAAGAGCAGCGCGCGCGAGGCGCCAGCACGCGAGGACAGCGCGAAGAAGTTCTTCGGCAAGATTTTCCGAAAGCGCAACTCTGCCGAGCCTCTGATCGCCGATCGTTTAACGAAGATCACGTCTACGTCTGCGACGTTCCTCGCGGTCGACGCGCCTGCAGTCAAGTCGCCCACGATGCCTGGATCTCCGTCCCTCGCACCCGTCACGGGCGAGGCGGTGCCCGTCGGGCAATCGAGCAGTGCGACCTTCTCGCTGGCTCCTTCGGTTCTGAGTCGCATGTCAGCGGAGATCTCGCTCGACGAGTCTGGAGCCATCGTCGGTCTGACTAAGGACGAGATCCTCGCTGGCCAGGACACGGTTGCGCTCTCGCGCTCCCGCCGCCCGATCGGATACTCGTGGACGGTGCGCAAGTGGGCCAAGAAGAACACGGAGGGATGGGCCGCGCATCTCGTTGCTGCTGCCGCTGCTGGCCTCGAGCTCGTCGCGGGCGCCCTCCCAGCCGACGGCGAGGACGAGGTCATCTTCGAGTGGGTCAAGATGCGCGTCTCGCCCATCGACGCATCGGGCGCGGCCGCCCTGCGACGCCATCCGGCTGCCGACGCACTGGACCCGTCACGCCTTCGCCGCCCGCGACGCACGACGACGCTCGGCCTCCCCTCGCCCGCCGGATCGCGACACGGCTCGCGCACCTCTCTCGTGGACGCGAAGGACGGCCCGGTCTCGTCCCCGCTGAAATCAACGCTTACTAGGCGTTCGTCAACGTTGCCGCCGCCGGATACGACCCCGCAGCGCCCGAGCGGGCAGAATAGCGCCAGCGCGTCTGACGCAGAGAGCGAGCTCGGCCCGCGCCTGACACGAGACAGCCGCCCGAGTACGCCGCTCGTGCATGTCGAGGACGATGATGACGAGTACGACTCAGACCCCGAGGACAGCGAGACGCCGTGGACGTGCAGTGTCTACGTCAAGCACACGGGGCAGCGGCAGCTGCTCGCGACCCTGACTCCGGCGCCGCACCACCCCAAGGTCATTGGCGTGCTCAAGATCCCGCAGGGGCTGCGCTCCGTCTCCCTCGCCAACGTCGGCACATTGGCCAGCGCGAGCGCGCAGAGGGGACAGAACGGCCAGGAACTCGCACAGCGCGTAGGCGAGGAGGTCTGCCTCACCGAGGAGAACCTCAAGGACGTCGTTAGCGTTACGGCCATGTGGCTCGTTGCGCGCGAGGAGTTTGGTGGCCTCGGCAGGCAGAAGAAGTCGAAGAAGTGAGGACGACCGTGGATAGCGTTCACGCCTACGGATCACTGTCTTGACCCTCGACTTCTTCTGTAACCGCATGACTGCGACGCATTTCTTCGTCATCCATCATCTTACACTTCTTTCTTCCGTTTCTTCTCCTCTGAACATTCCAACTTTCACGACTTGCACCTTCCACTGTTCCCACACCGGCAGTAGACAGCAGACATAGCAGCAGTAGCAGCAATCGCAGCAATCACAGGCAATACAGCACTATCACCCAGACTTGTATATTAATTACATTTTATGTGCATGTACACATGACCATTGATGCTATCTCGATCTCGAGCGAATTATGGGTGGCGTGGCAGTCTAAGTGCGCCGGCTGTAGGTACATGTACAACAGTTTGACTTGCATGGGTGGGTGTGAGTGGGGAGATGCCTGGCCCGTTGGCTTGAGCGAGTGGGCGTGGGCTGGGCGGAGTAGACGTGGGTCAGTTCGTGAAGAGTCGTGATAGGCGACTGGATCGAGATCGGTGCACTGTCCGAGAATTATAAGTGGTTGTTGAATGGCGTTGCACAGATCGAGTGACGGAGCGATAACCCGTGCGCTAGGGCAGGTCGACGCGCTTCGCGACATTCTGCCCGCACGCGCAGCGCACCTTCGTGTCCTCGATGCGGCCGAAGACCCACCCCGGCCGCTTGGCGCGCATCGCGTGCTTGAACGGATTGGCGCCGTTGGGGCCGGGGAACGTACGCCGGCCGACGTGCGGTACGACGACGTTGACGCTGATCGCATCGACGAGTTTGAGCGCGCCGAAGAACCTGTCCCAGGGATCCACCGGGCGGGCCAGCTTGCCCACGGATTCGGGCAGCTCGCGCTGCAGCTCGTCCTCACTAAAGTCGAGCGTGTACACGACCCGCTTCTGCTCGAACATGCTCGCGAGCTGGGACCTGTACTCGTCCGGCATGTTGATGTTGCGGCTGTTGAGCGAGTTCAGGAGGCGTGAGCCCTGGAGCGCACCTGCGTTGTGGATTGTGAGTTCCTTAAGCTCGCTGCAGAGCGGGAGGACGGAGAGGGCAAAGCTGAGCGCAGACAGGCCGTCGACGGCGCGTGCGTCGAGGCACACCTGCTCGGGACTGGCGAGCAGCGCAACGGTGCGCTGCATGAGCGGACCGGGCAAAAGGCAGCGAATGACGAGGCGCTGCGCACCCGTCAGCACGTCCTCGAGCAGAGCCGCCGGCCACGGCGCATACTCTGGCACGCTGTGCAGGACGATGCACCTGATGCCTGGGACGCGGCGGGGCGCCCTCTTCTTAAGCCGCTTGCGCGGATCGCGCTCCCGCGGGTCGACCGACTTGACCTCGACGAATGTGCGCAGAAACAGGCCAAGGTTCGTGCGCGTCAGGTGCACGGTGCGGTGCAGCAGCGGTCGCAGCTGCGGGACCGTCGGCCGGGACACAATCATGAGCGTCGCGAGCTGCGCGAACTGCTCGGAGCGTGCGAGGTGCTTCCCCACAAGGTACAATAGCGTCTGCGTCCGCCGACCCTCGAAGCGCAGGTTCAGGCTGAAGCGCTTGCTGAACGGAAGGCCCGGCGGTGCCTCTTTCGCTGCTGGAGTTGAGAACGACCGCGAACGCAACCTGTGCGGTTTGGGCTTCGTCGTCTTCATCTTATTTGGCTGGGCCGCATCCTTGGCCACATCGTTCGGATCGGCATTCACCTTGGCCGTGTTCACCGATAAGGACTGAGGACCAAGCGGGCGCCGCGGCCCATGACGCGGGGGCGAGGCGGGGAACGTGAGGCGCCGCTTGGAGGAGGGCGGGCTGGGAGCATTGGACGCGCGGGGCGGAGGGGTCTTGTCATTGCATGCAGATGCAGATGCTGATGCTGATGGCGTTGGCGCAGGCTCGGGCAACGCCTTGGCCCGCGGGACGGGCGGTGGAGGCATTGCTGCCGCCTTGCGGTCAGACACACTCCATAATTCGAAAGCAGGTTCAGATGCGGCGGGCGTCGGTGCTTCGTCAACGTCCATCGGCTCATCGCCGCTGTCGTTCACTAAGGAGGGAAGCAGGTGGGGCACAGGAGAGTTTGCGAGGTCTTCCTCAGAGTCAGATGGCGTGGACGGCGGCGTCGGGACTGGCGGCCGGTATAGGTACTGCCGGAGTACGGTGACGGCGTTGTTTTCGTCTTCCTCGTCCTTCATGATGACGTCTGGTGGAGGTGTCGAGCAGCGGCGAAACCGGTCCAAGTCCATGTCGTATGTATCCTGGGGGATGCCTTCACGTATCATGGTGCGATGGAAGCCTCGACGAGTCGGAGGGCGTTCGAGCATATGAGGAGCAACAGAGACGGTGTAATGACGAGCGAGTGGCAGGAAGACGATGGCTGGTGACAAAATCGAATGAGTGGACTGTGGGCGTCAGGTGTCAGGATGTCAAGAGCGAGTGTCAGTCCAGTCAATCGGTCCTTTGATCGATCGGCGAAACACACCGTGCGCACTAAAGAGAATCTATAAATCTAGTGATACAATACATCGGGGCCATGCGCGCGCACCATGCAACGACTGCGTGCATCGTGACGCGCTCGGTGCCGAGTGTGTGGACGGCGGCGCGCATTATCAGCCGGTGCCCTGCGGCTTGCAACTTCAGCCCTGATCCTTTCAGTGATTGCTAGTGATGTCCAGTCTCCTGCAGGATGTCGATGGTCTGGCTTACACAGTCTCATTCAGTGACTCAGCCTCTTTGGCCGCCTACTCCAGCGAATGCTCCCCTCCGAAGAGGTGGAACGATCGGCTGTAGCTCGCACTCGCGATGAACTTGCCGTCCCGGCTAACATCCGCCGACATGACCTTGCCAGCGTCCGTGGCCAGGTCCCGAACGAGACGCCATTCGTCCGCGCTCCACGCTCGGACGTGACCATCGAAGCCAGCGGACACCAAGAACAGCCCTGACCTAGACAGCTCAGTTGGCGAAGCCGCTGCGGATGAGCCATTCGCTGCGCTGTCCACATCCATCTTGCTGTCATCCTTCTCCGGCTTGTCGCCGCTAACGTCGTCGTCTGAGGCTCCATTCGCCTTCACATTAGCGTCGGGCAGGGGCGCCGTATCGATGGGGGCGTCGAGCGGCATGAATGGGTTCTCATTTGCCGCGCGGAAGAATCGCAGGTCTGCGACACTACTGTTGTGGGCCGGGATGGTGTCTTGCGTCTTGAGAGCGCGCAAATCCCAGATACGAATCGTGTTGTCGCCGGAGCCGGTAGCAAGCTGGAAGCCGTTCGGCGCGAAGTCCATGGACAGAATCTCCTTGGCGTGACCGTCGAGAACCATGGCTGTCCTGCCCGTGCGCAGGTCCCAAACACGACCGATACCGTCGAAACCAGCAGAGGACACGAGAGCACCGTCATCCTGGAACGCAAGAGCAATTACCTCCTTGCTGTGTCCCTCCTGGATCAGTAGCTCCTTCTGAGCTGCCACATCCCATAACCTCCACGTTCCGTCAAAGCCGGCCGATCCGACGAATGCACCTGAAGGATGGAAGGCAACACGACCAACGCGCGCCAAGTGACCCTCAAGAGAAGCTAACGGCTTCTCGCTGTTGAGCGACCATAGTTTCACCGTTCCCTCTCCTCCGCCAGTAGCGAAGTTGACAGCGTCTGGAGACAGTCCGATGGTCGCGTCCGGATGCCAATCTCCTCCACTAATCTTCTCCTCGTGACCCTTATAAACTGAGACGTGGTTCAGATTGGGGAGGTCCCAAATCTTAGTCGCGCCGGTCCAGCTCGTGGTCAGGACGAGCTTGGAGTTCGGAGAGAAGCGGATGGTGGAGAGTGGTCGGTCGTCACCGAATTGCGAGCCGAGGACATTGAATGTCCGCAGATCGGAGTACACCTCCTTTCGGACATTCACGATCTTGCTGAGAGGCATGTTGACTTCGATGCGCTGCTTCGCAAGTCTTCGGCGAGCTCGTGACAAAGAGTAGCGAGCGATGGCTCGCCTAGCTTTGAGAAGATCCTCCGATCCCTCCGTGTAGAATTCGTCGTCATCGTCGTCCGAGCTGTCGCTCGAGTCGACTTCGAGAGGCGCGCCCTTTTCCCTCTCGTAGCTCTCCTGGATGACCTTCAGACGGTCTCGCCTGTCGCCGGGGCCTTCACCGAAAAGCGTGATGGGTTCTCCGAATGCACGCAAACGCTCCCGCACCTTGCGATCATCCGTGGGGACCGCCATTCGGCGCATGCGCTTCTTGCGCTCGAGTTGCTCATGGAGAGCCGCATTCTGGGCGCGCTCTCGCTCGTCATCCGAGCCTCCGAGCTTGTACTGGTTGTCGACGGCTGATATTAGCTCTTTTCAAATCCAATCAACTAACTGAGATCGTCGAGGTCGACTTCCATGGCGGGCGACGTCGCTGCGCGAGATGATGCTTGAGGTAGCTCGTGGTCAGCGAAATCAACGGTGAAGTCAGTGGCGATTGCCAGGAACGGCTTGGTGGCCGCTTATCACTGGCCACTCCACCTCATTGTTTCGGCCGTCTTAAGGTCCATCCGTCACCCAAAAGTTCGGCTGTTGGCCGAGAAACCACTGCTACAACGACTCACCATCACCAACGCTACTCGATGCTTCGCCGGTTCGTCGTCGCCGGCCCGTCGCGAGCGCTGCTGGCCAGGCAACTGTCAACCGCTACGAAAGGAACCGAGTCGTCTCTTCAGCTAGGCTCGACACCCGCCTCCGCAACTGGGACCCCCGCCGACCAAAATGGTGTTCCTCAGGCGACCCTTCAGCGGTTAATCGACATTGCCTCTCGGCCCGCCGGGACACAGTCTCGTCAAGATCGGTTTGAAGCATGGAGGATCTACTCCAACCTCGCTCCGGTCGATCGCTCTCGCTTGTCCTCCAACGAGCTCCGCGCGATTCTCCGAGTCATGGCGCCTCGATATGATGAGGCATGGGGTATGGCCACGCGGGATAGCGATATTCCGAAGCAGCGCATCAAGCAGCATACGGCAAGGATGCGCCAGGGACACAAGATCGAGAACTCGCTGCAGGCTATCATGGAGGAGCTCATGGTCCGCAACGAGAACAATCTGAACGACTGGCTCTTCGTCCTCAACGCTCTCGGTCGCCTGGGCCGCGTTTCGACTATCGAGGCTATTCTGTCCAAGGCGCCGGAGGAGATTCGCAACAACCGACGTGTACTGGAGGCTCGTCTCGGCGCTATTACGAACTGGTCTCGAAGTCTGTTATCTGCGTTCCGGAAACCGCGACTCGAGTCCATCCAGATCGCTCACGACACTTTCTGGGACGTTTTCCAGAGGATATCGAGCCACAATCAGGACCTTAACGGCTTCACCCTTCGTCTGCTTCTCACCTCCATCTCGAGCGTGTCGAAGCTGATGGCGACGTCGGGTCAACAGGAGGAGGGTCTGGAGCGTCTCGACGGACTCTTCCGCTACATTCTGACGCAGGCTTACGGGCTCGACCTGGACAACCTCGCCGTTTCAGTTCAAGCTCGCGATGCCGGCGACGCTGGCCGGGAAGGACTCGCCAAACTGTCGGCGAAGGGTCTGACCGCTGTCATGACACACCTCGCTGCTGTCAAGACCGACCCATACCGTATGATCGCCACGTACGAGTTGCTCACGAAGATGCCTCGAGCAGCCTACACGCAGGAGGAGATTTACGAGCAGGAGGATGAGGACGATGACTACTACGTCACTCCGGACGTTCCGGAAGGAGAGCCTATTACGGAGGCTGAGGCTTCGCTGGCTTCTGAGGCTGGCAGCTCGTACCAGGGCTTCCGCACCATGGACCAGTTCTTCCCTCCATCCACGAAGCCGGCGGCAGTCTCGGCTCTTCCGGCGAAGGAGGCTGCTCGCCTCTCGGTCTGCAAGCCGATCTTCAGCCATGAGACGATCACCGTCATGCTGACTGACTTCCGCGAGCGCGGCGTCGATCGAGCGCTTTTCCGGCACGTTCTTCGCTCTGCCATCGCCGATGCTCAGGACGCTCGCGCTCGATGGCTCGCCGTCTACCTCGGCTGCCCTGAGGGCCGACGACCGCGTCTGCGCAAGTCCGTCAGGTTGTCACCAGAGTGGTTCAAGCAGGCGCTCCAGAGGGACGACCTTGAGCTTGGTAAGGGCTCCGCACAGACCGCTCTACTCATTCAGCGGGTGCTCGACTGGAATACCGAGGAGCTCGGCGTCATCTTCAACAAGGAGAAGGACATCCGCGGCCGCGACGATCTCGAGTCCCTTCTCGAGTACCCGCCGTGGGCCAAGGACCCGCGCATTCGTCGTGTCAAGCGCAACCTCGAGGTCTGCATTATCCCTGAGGAACTCAAGACGATTGCTAGCGACACACGGACACTGAAGAGCCTGCTGGAGCGAGCGCAGGAGATGGCCGGCCACCGGAGCGAGAGCCGAGCGCGCCAGGCGAGGAACAGGAGCATTCGTGAGGCTGAGGCTGAGGCGGCGCGGTTGAGGGAGGAGGCGGAGCAGCAGGAGGCGCAGTCGTAGGACCCCTCATCATAGCATATCATTGTACCATGCATTAGGCATTACAACTCGCATTCCGTGTGGCTACTTAGCCTCGGTTTCGAGTCGTTTCAGCCGCGCGTCAATGTCGCCGGTGCGCGACTCAAGCGCAAACGCAAAGTTCAGGACACGTCCCTCCAGGCACAAAATGAGGGGCTCGGTTAAGGCCCGATTTCCAGACTCGTTGACAAGACATCTTCGAGCCGCCAAAGATGTCAAAGCGACGGCGCAGAGCTTGATATCCCTCTCATCTCTCTAAAACAATGATCGATCTTGCCTACTGTGAGTGAGCACGACGTCGGAAGCGTGTGACAGTGCAGTTTCTGCGCATTCTACGAGCCAAAAGCTGACAGACCACAGTCCAGACGGACAAGGGCGGCAACCCCGAGATCGTGCGCGAGTCGCAGCGCAAGCGCGGAGCCAAGGTTGAGCTCGTTGACGAGGTTCTCGAGCTCTACAACCAGGCTAGGGCCGGTGAGTGGATATCGGCTGGTCCAATGCTGCAGATGCTGACATGGATCTCACCCGTTTACTACCGATATTGACATTGTGTCCATCGCGCGATCACTTCGCCACATCCTCAACCTTTATGTCCTGCAATGCGGTTCTGCTTTTGTTTGGATCGCTATGGCCATTGGAACTGGAATATCTGCATCCCGTGCAACCCACAATATGCGCTTTTACCTGATTCGACCCCCAATTTTTCCGCAATTCAGCCCAGTACGAGGTCGAGACCGAACGTCGCGCGGTCAACGCTGTTCAGAAGGAGATCGGTGCCATCAAGAAGGCTAAGGGTGATGCCTCCGAGCTCCTGGCTAAGAAGGCCGAGCACGACAAGAAGATCGCTGAGCTCCAGGCCAAGGCCAACGAGCTCAACGCCGCCCGTGACCGCACCGCTGCCAGGATAGGAAACATTGTCGACCCCGCCTGCCACGTCTCTCTGACTGAGGTGAGTTTGGACATCGGTAGCTTGAACTGACGCCCAGGATGACAACCCTGTCAAGGCTTTCTGGCACCCGGAGCCCAACCACAAGGGCAACGCTGCTCCTCTCACCGTTGAGGACAAGCAGACCGACATCCTTCCCCACCATGAGGTCATGTACCGCCTCGAGGCTTTTGACGGCGAGCGCGGCTCCAAGATCAACGGTCACCGTGGCTACTTCCTGACCAACGACGGTGTCGACCTCAACCAGGCCCTCATCAACTACGGTCTCGACTTCCTCCGCAAGAAGCAGTACAAAAAGATCCAGGCTCCCTTCATGATGCGCAAGGAGATCATGGCTAAGACTGCCCAGCTCGAGGAGTTCGACGAGGCCCTCTACAAGGTCACTGGCGGTGACGGCGTCGAGGAGAACGACCGCTACCTCATTGCCACTTCCGAGCAGCCCTTGTCCGGCATGCACTCCGACGAGAACATTGAGCCGAAGTCCCTCCCCATCAAGTACGCCGGTTACTCGACTTGTTTCCGTAAGGAGGCTGGTAGCCACGGCCGCGACACCTGGGGTATCTTCCGTGTCCACCAGTTCGAGAAGGTCGAGCAGTTCATCATTTGCGACCCTGAGGAGTCTCCCGCCATGCTCGACTCGATGGTCGAGACTGCCCGCGAGTTCTACGAGTCGCTCGAGATCCCTTACCGTGTTGTCAACATCGTCTCTGGTGGTCTCAACAACGCCGCCTCGATCAAGTATGACCTCGAGGCCTGGTTCCCCTTCCAGGGCGAGTACAAGGAGCTCGTCTCGTGCTCCAACTGCACGGACTACCAGTCGCGTTCCCTCAACGTCCGTCTCGGCTACAAGCGTGCGGCCAACGAGAAGGCCGGCTTCGTCCATATGCTCAACGGTACCCTCTGTGCCACCGAGCGAGCCCTCTGCTGTCTCGTTGAGAACTACCAGACCCCCGAGGGTATCCGCATCCCCAAGGCCCTCCAGCCTTACATGCAGGGCCGCGAATTCCTCCCCTTCACCCAGGAGCTCCCGAAGAAGGACGCCAAGAAGGAGAAGAAGGAGAAGAAGTAATAGACTCTTGCTTCATCTATAGACCGGTTTTTATGCATGCAGGGGGACCATTTCTAGACTTCAGATGCCTGCGGCGATGAGCGCAACAGTCAGTTTCAAGCGTCCGTCTCACCACGAGGTATGATTTCTGATCGTCGAGGTCGGCCGGCCGGCCGGCAATAGATTACATAAGCCTTTGCCGAGATGGAAGAGGTGCGGCATTTACGCCTATTAGGACTGGCTTATTGGGAGGATTAGAAAAGCGTCGGGGACCTGGGTTGCCAATTGGGGGCGATAGCCGGCGCAAGCGAGCGTGCGAAACACGTGGTGCCTGTGGACGCTCGAGTAATCATCTACCGGAGCTGCAGACGCTTACAGACGGCCTCGGCGAACTCACTCGGCCTCGAGCACAACTTTCTCTCCTCCCTCCGTCTTAGGTCCTCAACCTTTCCCTCTTAACCCTCCCTTCCAAAAACCCAACTCGTCCACAAAAAGCACCCCCTCCAACTGTAGACAACAGCAGGACCACCGTAACCCTTCCGACCTTCTCTCTTTCTTGTGTTCACTTCTTTTCCGACCTAGAAAACCCAACATGCACGCCGTCCGTGCCGCGCGCCAGCCTCTCCGCTCGGCTCTCGCCACCCCCCTCCGCGCGAGCGTCGCCCGCGCTGCCGCGGTCCCCGCCGTCCGTGGCCTTGCCACCCCCACGTCCAAAGTCGGCGCCAATGTCTCCGACGCTCCCGTCGCCGAGGCTGAGCAGGGTGAGTGTGACTTTTCGCCGGTGGCGATGGAAAACAGCTTCGCGGATCTCCGATCTTTCAACATCGGGATGCTTCTCGGACCATGACTAGCACTGCGGGAATGCTCCGCGGAGATGTAAAAGTCTTTCCGAGCAGGCTTACAGAGCTTTGCGATCGACTTCTGCCTGGTGGCGCATCGGACGCCCACTGGAGGGATCGGGGGTAGTCACCTCAGTCCTAGTCGTCACCGGCGCGATTATTGCATCATTATTGAACCCAAGCTGACTGCCGCACAGCCGAGCTTCCCGGCTTCAAGCTCGCTCCCGCCAAGAGCACTGCCATGACCGGCCGCCCCATCTACCTTGACATGCAGGCTACGACGCCCATGGACCCGCGCGTTCTTGACAAGATGATGCCGCTCTTCACCGAGATGTACGGTAACCCGCATTCGCGCACCCACGCGTATGGATGGGAGGCCGAGGGCCTCGTCGAGGAGGCGCGTGAGCATGTTGCGAACCTGATCGGTGCCGGCCCCAAGGACGTCGTGTTCACCTCCGGTGCGACCGAGAGCAACAACTTGATCGTCAAGGGTATCGCCAACTTCCACAAGGGCAAGAAGAAGCATATCATCACGACGCAGACTGAGCACAAGTGTGTGCTCGACTCGTGCCGTTTCCTCCAGACCCAGGGCTTTGAGGTCACCTACCTCCCCGTCGGACCAACGGGTCTCATCTCGCTCGAGGACCTGAAGGCCGCTCTCCGCCCGGACACCTCCCTCGTCTCGATCATGGCGGTCAACAACGAGATCGGCGTCATCCAGCCGATGGCCGAGATCTCGCAGGTGCTCAAGGACTACGCCAAGGAGAACAAGGTGACCAAGGCGCTCTTCCACACCGATGCCGCCCAGGCCGTCGGCAAGATCCCCATCGACGTCGAGGCTATGGGCATCGACGCCATGTCCATTTCTGGCCACAAGATCTATGGCCCCAAGGGTGTCGGTGCCGCTTATGTCCGCCGTCGCCCGCGTGTCCGTCTTGAGCCCCTCATCCACGGTGGTGGCCAGGAGCGTGGTCTCCGTTCTGGAACTGTACCGGCGCCGATCGTCGTCGGTCTCGGCGAGGCGGCGCGCCTGTGCTCGCTCGAGATGAGCGCCGACCACGCGCACATCTCCAAGCTCTCGCAGCGCCTCATCGACGGCATCAGCAAGGACGTCGAGCACGTTGTCCGCAACGGCGACCCGAAGCACGGTTACCCCGGCTGCGTCAACCTCTCCTTCGCGTACGTCGAGGGCGAGTCGCTCCTCATGGCGCTCAAGGACGTTGCGCTCTCGTCCGGATCAGCGTGCACGTCCGCCTCCCTCGAGCCCTCGTACGTCCTCCGCGCCCTCGGTGCCAGCGACGACATGGCCCACTCGTCCCTCCGCTTCGGCATCGGACGGTTCACCACCGAGGCCGAGATCGACATGGTCGTCAACCGCATCGTCCAGGTCGTCACCAAGCTTAGGGACATGAGCCCCCTCTGGGAGATGGTCCAGGAGGGCATCGACCTCAACAGCGTCAAGTGGTCTGAGTAAGTTTTTCCCTGCAGCTCCTTGTCATCGGCAGGGCCATTAGCTGACACCCATAGCCACTAAGCGTTTCCGCGATAGGCGATCGAGGTAATTTGGTAGCATCAGGTATTGAGAGTGGTCTCTCGCAAGAGCATGTAGTACAACGATAAACAGATCCATGTTCCGGGGCTGCACGCCCGCCCCGGTGTCTCCGGCACCAGGCGTATTCTATCAGAGCAGGAGCTGGGCCGCAGTAGTTACGCATTCAGGCCGATGCACTGAGCGCAGAGGGCTCTCGGGCGAAGCGTCAGAGGCTACTATTCCCTCTTAGTGATGCTGCGGCTCACATGCCATCACCTGCAACTCCCCACGGCGGACGCGAGTTCAGAGCCAGCAGCAGTCAGGATACACTAAATGCATGGATACAACAACTACACTCTCTCGACCTCACGCTCGAGCACCGCCTCGATCTCGCGGATGACAGCCTCGCGCACCTGGGCCGAGACGAGGGCTGGTTGTCAGTTCTCTGCTTCTGTTGCGGACAAACTCACAGTTCGCGCTCGGCGAGACCTCGGCGACGAGCTTGGCGAGCGAGGGTGCTCCCTGCGCGCGGGCTTTCTCTGGATGTCAGCTCGAACGCGAATCGGTGATAGCTTGGTGAGGGGTGATGGGCGTTCTTAGGAACGGCTGAGGGGGAGTGAGAAGCAGGTGAAGAGGGAAGGACGTGAAGAATGTGAAGAATGTGACGATGTCTGAGACATTCAAGCAACGCCTCGCGTCTCGTCCTCTAGGAGGGAAGATGCAGCGCGGAGCACAAAAAAAGAAAGGAGAGGTTCCCAGCAGCAGATGTGACTGACGCCCTCAAAGGACAATCGGCACAGCAAGCGACTCACCCTTCGCGAGGTCCTTGACGTCGTCGTCGAAGCCCGACTCCTCGAGCTGCGCGCGGAGAAGCTTCGATATTCTGCAAATCAGCTATGCCTTCCTAAAAGAGCCAGCTGTCGATCTGTGAATGTGGGTGGGAGGATGCCAAGTTCAGGCTCTTCTGCTGATCGGCGACAACGAAGAGCAGGTAGGTGACAATAGGCTACAGCCGAAGCCGGGTAGCTCCATTCTTCGTCCGACACCCACGGCATAATCGTGGATTATCCCCAGCAGAAGGTCATTCTCGCCTCCTACAGCTTGCAGGGAGGAGATGCTTGACAGGCGATCACCTCCCGTAGGTCCCGTGATCGGGCGGCGGGCTAGACATCACAACCACACCAGGAATGCACTTCTTGCAGCGCTCACAAGCACCAGGAGGACTTAGTACTCACCTCTCCCAGTCCCCCGTCTCCAGAAGACGTTTCCGGATTGCGTCGAGCACGGCGTCGTCACTCATGGTGGATGATTGACGATGAAGAAGGAGCTGAAAGCATGTTTCACCACCACTTGCCTGCCTCCACCGGTCGCGCGCTCGCGTACCTAGGTTGGGCGTTCCGGAGCCAGATTGCTAGCGGCGATACAGCCATGTCCTCCCTCGTCAACGATCTACAGAATGCATCACTTTCCTAGAGCTGACAGATGTGGTTTTGCATGTGAAAATTGCTATCTATATATCAAGTGCACATTGGGTCATAACAAAGTCCGTTTGTTTTCGTGTGGGGAGTTAGGATGGGATGAGGGTAGAGAGTTCAGGTGAGGTGGTATGGGAGACTAGAATCGTAGAGTTCGTGAGACTGGCTTACTCGGCAAGAACGTCTTCAATAATCTTATTAATGAGATCCTTGCGAGACGCCAGGTTGCGGCCGTACTCGGTCTCAAGCTGCTTGCGCACGCCCTTCTTGGTGAGCGTGTCGAGGTCGGCACCCTGGCAGATGCGGCGAATGCTGGCCTCGAGCTGCATCTCTGTGGGGCCGTCCTCCTGCGGCAGGCCGTAATTCGAGTTGACGGGCTGAAGAGGCGGCTGTCCGTAGAAGGAGCTTGCGTACATGCTGTTGTTGTCACCGGGGTGGAAGCTCCCGGTGTCGCCCTCACGGTCGTAGAAGGTGCCACGGGGAGCACGCTCGTAGTAGGACTCGTTGCGGGATCCAGCACGCAGGTTCTCCTGCGAAGCGGAAGGACCGTGGCTGTAGAACGAAGAGGGAGGGTAGACGCTTCCACGGCCAGCCTGCGACTGTCCGTACTGTGACTGTCCGCCGTACTGAGACTGGTTGTACATGCTGGGAGCGCCGTAGATGGATCCGCCGTCGCCCATGTAGTCGCTCTTCTGCGGGGCGGCCCAAGTGTCGAGGGAGTGATTTGACTCCTGGTCCCACAGCTCGTTCTCGTAGTCGTTCCAAGACTTGAGCGGGATCTGCTTCGGGTCGAACTTGCCCTCGTCGTGAATGACGACCTTCTTGCCCTTCTCTCCGACCACGAGACGCGTGGAACCCCAAGAGAAGTCGTCCATGCGCCAGAAGGAGTAGAGAGGCAGGTAGAGCGAGAAGAAGGGAATGGCAAGGATGTAGAAGACCATCCAGGCGACCATGTCCCAGCGCATACGGAAGATGAAGACGAGAGCTTGAAGACCGTAGACTGCTGCCAGCATCGCAATGGACAGAATCGGGATGTTGCTGCCACTCTTAACGATGATATAGATGAGGTAGACGATGTAACCGACGGTGACCGGGGCGATGATTGTCGAAATCAGATCGATGAGAACGACGAAGCGCATCGAGAAACAACAGAAACCGCACATGTTATCCTGGAAGATGAGCTCGGCCATGTTGTGCACGGTCGAGTTGATCCAACGACGACGCTGGGACATAAGAACCTTGCCGTCGTCGGGGACGACAGTCTGCGCACGAGCGTCACGGACGAACTTGGTCTTGTAGGTAGGGAAGTGCTTGAGGACCAATGTCGTAAGGTAACGGTCTTCACCAAGGTGGAGAAGGTTCTTCAAATGAAGGGTATCGACACGGTTCTCAGAGTAATCGTGGATGATCTGGTTCGAAATGAAGAGCGGCTTGCGGGTGTCCGGGGTACGAAGGCGGTACATGGTGAAACAACCCGGCAAACAGGTGATGGAGCCGAACAGATTCTCGAAGGCTTTAGCCAGGTGGTGAGAGATGAAGTACTCGTAAACCTGGGACATAGTGACGATAGACTGCTTGGCGTTGGTGATGGACGTTTCACCACAGATACCGACGATTTTCTTGTCGTGCATGCAGGCTGAGACGAGACGGTTGAGCGATAACTCGTCGACAGTTGTATCGGCATCGACCATGAACAGGTACTCGTAGAAGCTCGGGTTGACACCGATGACGTTCTTGATCTGGTGGTAAATCTCCAGCTCAAGAGGGTTCATGGGCGAGTTGAAGTGAACCTATACGTCAGCTCAACCCACACACACACACATATCCTCAACTCACCTTGTTCAGGAAGTGCATCAGGAGCATCTGCGAGTCACGCTTACCACGGTTACCAGGCTTGGGGCGCTCAGAGGGCTTGCCAACCTTGACAACAATGAGGTAGGGACAGACGTGACCAGCGCACTCGTAAAGACCAGAATACACCTTGCCCATGTTGTGCTGCTTGCTTCCTTCGCCAAGCGAAAGGAAGGAGAGCGGCTCCGGGTCAAGGTTGGGGTCAACACCGAGAATGTCGCACACGATGGCCGGAGTGGGCTTCTCGTTTCCGAAACCCTTGATGTTACCGTCACAGATGACGAAGATGAGCTTGCGCTTGTCGTCGTAACGGAGCTTGACGAGCGAGTCGATGGTTCTGCGCAGCGACTCTTCGCCCTCAGTGTAACAGGGAACCTGGCAAATAACGAACTTGTCGTGGTTCTCGGGAGCACGAGACGGGCCGAAGTGAATAGCAGCCAAAAACTTGAACGCAATGATGGCGACCATCACACAAGAAAGCGCAAGAAGAATGTAGGTCGAGAACAGACACTGAGGCGAGTCACGGGTGTCGAGTTTGCCGACGATGAACAGCCAGCGGAGACAGTCGGACTGCATGTTCCAGACCTCATCGCCGAGGGCCTTGCGGACATTGTCGTGCCAGAGCTTCGAAACATCCTTTCCAGAGTTCTGCAGGAACATCTGCTGAACCTCGTCGGCCATGAAGGCACGCTGAGCGTACGCTGAGGTGACAGCCTCGCTATTCTCGTCGAGATCCTTCGGGACCTGAACACTACCACCACCCTGGTTGTAGTAGGTAGTCAAGTCGTAAACGTAGCCGTCGATAATACCGACCACCTCCTTGTTGTCGGCCTTGTGCTTCAGATCCTTCTTCGTGAAGCCCATCCAACCCTTGCGGTAGCCTCCTCCCAGAGTCATCATCTGCTCGCGGTACCAGTCGGGACGGAAGTCGGTTGAGGTGTGCGAGGCACGGAAGTCGTGGTACTGGGAGAACGGGTTGGTCTGGTTGTTGGCGTCCAAGGTGATGTAGGGCGAGATACCGTTGGGATTGGTGCCACTGCAGACGGCGGAGACCTGGACCGGGAAGAGGCTGCTTGCGTCGGCGCCCGAGTAAGGCTGCATGGTCTTGGAGTCGACAATCGGGACAATGCGCTGGTGCGTTCCAAGGAAAGACGTGAAGTCGAAGACTTCTCCGCGGATAGCCGTGTAAGCACTCTTCGGGTTCTCCTTGTAGTTGTGACTGTTCAGTTCCGCTTGCGTGAAGACGTGCTGGGTAGGACAGATAACGGGGGCGAGACCGGCAATGACGAAAATCGTGCAGCCACAAATGAACCAGATGATAAGGTTGATTGCGAGCTTCTCGCGCCAGGCCTGTCGAATATCCTGTCGCTTCATGCGACCCAGTCGGCTGAGGGCAAAGTCCGGAATCCACCAAGTGAGCAAGCGGCACAGAAGCACCCAGCGTCGGCGCGCCGGCGACTCCTTGTACTCCTCTTGCACCTCGTTATCCTCAGGAAGCTCATCGAGAACATCCTTCTCGCCACGCGTCTTCTCCATGTCGTGGAACATGTTGCGCGAAGGAGCGTACGCGTCAGTTCCTGCCATAGATTGCGAGTCACCGAAGGCACTCGTGGCCTGGCTAGGGGCGAAACCACGTGATTCGTCGTCGGGCTCGGAAGACGGATATTGAGGTGCAGGTGCCGCGTTAGCCACCAGAGGAAGTGCAGCGGTAGAGTCGTTGCGAGCAAAGTTTCGCTCCTGGTGGAAGTCAAACATGGGCTCGGGCTCGGGGGTGTGGGAACGGTGACCGGGGGCGAAATGGTCGTCCTTGTCGGCCGGTCCAGCCGCCAAGTGCTCAGGCATTTCGAGTCCGTCGGACTCACGTAACCTGTCCTCGAAACGGTGGAAGGTGGCGTGGGACAGGAACACACGGCTCGAACCAACGAGCATGTGGTGGTCGTCGAGCTGAAGGACACGCTTCAGATCGCGGATACGATCAGCAGTAGTGCCCTGGTTGCCGATAGCACGCTCAGCAAACTCGTCGTAATACCTGTCCGCGAACTCCTGGTGCGTCATTCGGACCTCAAAGTCCGCTGAACGCAGACGCTGGCTGATCTCCGTAAGACCCAGGCTGCGAATTTGCGCCTTGACGGAGCGAGTCTCGACCTGAGCGGGAAGCTGGGAGTCGTTTGGTCGCAGACAGAATACGAACCAGGGCTGAATCTGATCAAATGAGGCGAAGAGCCCGGAAAGCGCCTGCCACAACTGCCCAGCCACACAGTGCAGCTGAGTACCGGCGCTGCCCTCATCGTTGCCTCCACCAACTTCGGCATCTTCTCCCTCGGTTTCTTGAACAGCGCGCAGTCGCGATCCAGCACGCTTGCGACGAGTCGAAGGAGCGCGCATGGGCTTGACAGGCTGTTGAGCGGCTACGATGGTGTCCTCGTTGCGAGGGTGCATCTGCGTAGCAATCGATCGCGAAGAGAAGAGAGTTCGGATGAAGGGGTTGTTAGATCCTTGAGCGTCCGGTACGTGGGTAGGGCCGGTCGCGGACCCGCGGAGAAGACGGAGGATGTCGGCACTGGTCTCGTTGGCGTTGCGGTCAGTGAATCCTTCAACACTGTATGTGACAGGACCGCCGTAGTGGTTGACGGTGAAGGAAGCCGAGCCCGTGCGGTCCATGTTACCAACCGCGAAGGACGAGTGTCCAGTGTAGCGCTTCGCCATGGCGTCGAGCATCTGGTTGTCCGTCTTCTTCTTCTTACTCTGGTCGTCCGCGATGGCGATGAGACCAGTCTTGGGATCCGTAAGCATCTTGAGGCACTCCGTGTTATCGAAGTAGGGAATGCGGTCGAGAGGCATCTTGTCCGCTGCCGCCTCAGCCAGCGGCGCTTCGTGGATGCGTTGAAGGGTCCAGTTGTGCTGCTTCTCAGCCGCGAAGTTGAAGCAGAACTGGTCGATCGAGTTGATACCAAGAGTCGGTCCGGCATTGTTCTGCTGTCCGGGGAGGTCGAGAATCGCGATGAACGAGCCGAAAGAATCCTTACAGAGCTTCTGGTTAAGGTGCTCATTGAGCCAAGAGAAGAGGAGCGAGTACAGAGTACGCGCAAGCTCATCCCGGACGGCCTCGGCGCCCTCAACGTCAAGGAACGTGGTGCACACCTCCTTGCGCACGAGAAGCGTCTTGAACGAGAAGATCTCTGCGAGGGCGTTCTCATGGACGCCGAGGAACTCAGCGACGATGGAGAGAATGTCCTCGTTCAGGACGAGAGCACCCTCGTGCAAGGCGTCATCTCCAGAGAACTGCAGATTTCCGATGTGGAGAATGCACGCAAGAAGCTGGCAGACCTGGGCGACAAGTCGGTTCGACATTCCAACCGCGCGGAAAGCCTGCTTCAGCTGGCGGAAGCGCTCGCGGTCGCTAGCACCTGTCCTGCGGGCGCGCGACTGGAGGTAGTGGTAGTCGCCCTCGTTTCCTAGCCTCAAGTGCTGGCGCTCCTCGCCGTCGATACCAGCGCACAGGTAGTAGAAGACATGGAAGTTGCGCTCGCCGCTTGCCGGAACCTGGCTCACTCGAGATCGCTCAAGGTAGTATTCGATCGTCTTCAGTCCCTCGAGACGTCCGCGGTCGGTGAACTGGAGCTCGGTGTAGTTTCCGTATCGGGAGGCATTGTCGTTGTGAACAGTGTGGGCGTTTCCGAACGACTCGAGGATGAACTATTCTTGTCAGCTGAGCTCTTGGGCCCATGCACCTACCTCTGCGTTCGCGATCTGGTTTCCGATTTTGTAGCCCTTCTTTCCGTGGGGAGCGACGGAAACCTCGGAAACGGCCTTGATAGCCAGTCGACGCATTTCCGACTTGCCAGAACCAGTGGCACCGCTGTGGATGGTCAGCCAGGTCCAGACCCTGTTCACGTTCAGTGTAACGACAACCGGAGAGGCGGCTCTCAG
This sequence comes from Trichosporon coremiiforme, assembly GCA_039545355.1. Lineage (NCBI taxonomy): Eukaryota > Fungi > Basidiomycota > Tremellomycetes > Trichosporonales > Trichosporonaceae > Trichosporon > Trichosporon coremiiforme. The sequence continues at coordinate 684,950 of BCJJ01000023.1, forward strand.
GCTCAACGACGGCGTTCACACCAGACCAATCGCAAACTCACCTCATGAGGATGATCTGGTCTTGACCCGTCCGGCGCATGTTGTAGTATGCATTGAGAGTGGTTCGGAAGATGTGTGGTCCGAGGGACTCTTTGCCGCCCGGCTGGCCGACGATATCATCACCTGCTGACTGGAAGTACTCCTTGACGTAGTCATGAAGCGATGCGTCGCTGTTAACGGGCAGCGCGGTGAGAGGATTCATAGAGACGAGCGCCGAGTCGGACACGGCGGTGTAAGGCTGAGAGGTCCCATAGCGTTCACGAAGTGAGGCGATGATCGTGTCCTCGGCGATAGAGGGGAGTGCACTAAGCATAGTTAGCAGTGATCGGTGCATACCGTAGGCGTGTCGCGGCTGAATACGCGGCGACGGAATGGGCTCACCAGAGGTCGCTGATCCCCTCGAAGCGAGTCGAGAAGCGCTTGTTCTGGCCCCCGCCCGTAGGCCTTAAGGACGACATGTTGAAGGTGGTAAGTCCTAGTTGTTTTGTTGTTCGTGAATCGCTCGACTTCGCGTAACAGGGTTTGTTTGGTTAGGTGAATAAACGAGTTCGGGAGTCGAGCCTGCTCTGCGGGCGTGTGGCCTTCAGAGTTCGGCGTTGGCCAGTCGGGCCAAAAGACGTGAAGAAAGAAGGAGAAAGGATAAAGAAAGAAGGGGGTAAGGAGAGAAGGAGAATGAGCAAATAAGCAGTGATGAGTTGGAAGAGGAACAGGAGTGGCATGAACCCAAACCCATCGATATTCGCACCCCGAGGGCTGTGCTGCGCGCGCCATGCGACAGAGCCGACGAACCAACGGCTTAGCAACCACCCTATGCACTATTCATGCTCGTCAGCCGCGCCGAGATATACTAAACATTGCATGCATTGCTCGGTGCAGAAAGAAGAGATAGCATGCATGCTTGCATGCATGCGTTGGAGGACACTGCGCGGGGGAGGGAAGACATGCACGGAGAAAAACAACGGTGGCTTTGCTTTGCTTTCGCTTGTCACGATGCGGGGCGCTAGGAACAGACGTATGTAAGGATCTCCAGGTTTCAACTTGGGTACCAGAGCAACGCATTGCAGTGAAATTCACGAACCCTGGACAATTGATGGACAACGCCGACTACTGACTGTAATGGTGGGTGACCATTAGCGGTGGGTCGTATGCGTTCCCACCGTAACCTGGCGACTGCGTACCCCCCAAGCACTCAGACCGAGAACGCGAGAATCCGCACCGCAGTGGCGAGGAACGACACCCAGCAACCCTGGACTCAACCACAACCCAGTTATCAGCCTAACACGTGGTTGAGTTATGTGATCCCCACTTTAAATCCACCAGCCATGAAGCCGGGGCTAGCCCCGCAGCCCTCCGCCCCTTCATACGTTATTGTTGCCTTCTTCTCTCTTCCAACTTTCCACTTCATCTCGTTCGTCTGTCTCCTGCCGTGTGCAAGACCCCTGTCTTAAAATGGTACGTGTACCTCCTCTTTGCCGTCTTTCCGAGGCTGACGGGTCCCAGCAAAACCGCACGTGAGTCGGAGTAGCGCACGCGATGCCTTCTATTGTTTTCCTGGCGAACATTGCGGCCGGGCAATGAGGGAAGGGTCGACGACTAACCACCCGCAGTGTTCTCTACGTGACTGGCTTCAGCCCCAACCTCCGCGCCCGGGATCTGGCGTGGGAGTTCGAGCGCTTTGGCCGTCTCGTCCGCTGTGACATCCCCGCTCTCAAGAGCGCCTCCTCATCTCGTAAGTAGCCGTGTTCCCTCTCTTGCATCGCGGACACCACTTTGGTTGTTGTCTTCATCCGGTGCTTCTATCCACTCCATTCTTTCTCTTTTAGCCCCTTGAGTAGATCCCTCATGCCCGTCTTGCTCAGCGTGAGCTAGGTCCGTCATTCTTCCTTCAAACGGTACGGTCCAGCGATCAAAAGCGTGGAGCGAGTTTGCCTCGGGCAGGAACGGATACAAGGTCTCAAGACAGGCACACTGGCGCAAACGTCATCCAGCCTCCGTCCCAAGTTCTCGAGCCGAGAGGCGATTCAGCCGCGGGCCTCGCGCGAGCGCCGGCTGTCCGCGACAACGGCGCGACGACGAGCACCCCTCACGAGAAAGCTTCCTCCTTAAGACCACTCTTCCCGCGCGTGCACCGAACATCGAGCGAAAGCGGCGAAAAGCGTGCGAAAGCGACAGCGAATCGTTTGCTTCTCCTCGAGGAGAGTCCGCTAGCATCCACTACCACACCACCCAAGTTCGAGCGAGCGAGGACCCATTGCGAGCGAGCTAGCGAGGACGACGACGACCCGACTGGAAACAGTAAGAATTGCGCAGCTCACCCCACACAGCTTTCGCCTTCGTCGAGTTCCGCCGTGAGGACGACGCCGAGGACGCCTACTACGACATGCACGGCCGCACCATCGACGGCCGTCGCATCACCGTCCAGTGGGCCAAGCGCCCGCCCTCGGCTGCCTGGCGCCACGAGGAGTGAGTACATGATGTCTTCCCGACGCCGTAGGTGGAGTCCGGGATGACTAGCTAAGCGCTTTCTGGCTGCTGAGCTGACGTCAGCTACCGCCGCGACCGTGGCCTCTCTGACCGCGCGCGCTCTCCCCCTCGCCGCCGCTCGCCGAGCCCTCGCCGCCGTTCTCCCAGCCCGCGCCGTGACGAGCGCGCTGACCGGGAGTACGAGCGCGAGCGCGACAGCGGGCGTGACAGCCGCGACGAGCGTGACGAGCCGCGCGGCGATGAGCGCCGCGACGAGCGCCGCCGCTCCACGACCCCGCCCCGCAGGGACGACCGTGACGGGCGCGACGACGACCGCCGCGATGACCGCAATGACCGCGACGAGCGTGACGACCGCCACGACGACGACCGCGACCGCGACCAGGGCGAGAACGAGCGCCGCGACGACTAAGCGGCCTTCCTCCCCGCACTCAAGGTGCGCAGGTGCGTCCCATATGTCCTTCTGGCCGTAGTATAGCAGCTCAGCTGCTCAGCTGCAAAGCGCCCGTACGTAATAAAATATCTCTCAGTATGCAATGGCGGCTTGCTACGTTGTCTTCGGCGCTTCGCGTCATGCACGCGAAGGAGCAGCTTACATTGCTCCGCACACTGTTCCGCTCGCGTTGGCCCTGCGCGGCTCCTGCAGCCTTCGGACGATCGACGATCGGACCCGAAAGCTGGTGTCGCTGGAATGCTTCTGCGACATCCCACCCTGCTCTAGCCTCCAGTGACGTTGGAGTCTGATCTGGACGTTTATTGCCTGCCGCCTGCTTCTGCTAGCGCCTTGCGTGGTTGACCTGGGGTGTCTATCGTCAACAGCGTCATCCTCAGAGAAGGTCTACTTGGCAGCCTTGCAAGCCCTTTTCAATGAGTGAGTTGAGTGAGAGTCCTTCGAATGCGTCGAGTAAGCAAGGTCCAGTGCTCCGGCCGAGAGTGCAGTGTACAAATGTCCATTCACGTCGGTCGGTACTGCTGCATTTCGCGTGTTGGTGGAAACAAGATAGTGGGAGCATGTGTTTGGGAGGGGGCATACAAAAACGTTACTACTGGTACTTGGCACCGGCAAAATTGGCTTCGTTGCGCTGCCTCTAGCCACTGTCCTTCGTCTTACCCTGCCTTCCCTCTGTTTCGCAAGAGTTTGGGAGGGGGAGGAGAGAAGGGGGAAGAGGTTGGTATTCTATCTGCAAAAAAGGGGGGGACGAAGAAAGGGAGACGTTTCGCCAGGGCTCGCGCTGAGGCTAGGTGAGGCTGACGCCGTTTCAATCGCGGTATCGTTGTGGGTTTTGGTCTTGCGACGAAGAGTGGTCAGTGGAACGACCTGGGGGTTGCTGGTATCGAATCTTTAAACTGGGGAATCTGGTTTACACAAAAAAGAGATAAGCAAGTCAAGGTTCGTTTGAACAACCCAAGATTTGTCGCCAGTGGCGTCAAGATGTAGACCGTAATTTGGGCCGAGTCGCTGGGCGAGTCGGATTTAGAGTTGGAGGGCGTGGACGAGCTGCGAGCTAGTTCACATGGGGGGAGGCTGCTGCTGCCAGCTGTTGTTCGGGTCGACGGCCTGGTCGCCGTGGTACTCGTCCTCGGCCTTGGCGACCATGGGGGCGCCGTTAACGTCGACACCGCCGTTCCACTGCACCTGCTGTGGCGGGTAGTACTCGCCCGCCTGCTGGCCGCCCTCGACGGCAGCCGGCTCAGAGTAGACGTAGCCCTGCGTGCCCGAGACGTTCGGCATCGAGTTGACCATGCCGCTCGCGGCGGGGGCGGGGGGAGGACCCATCGAGCCATAGTTATACGAGCCGCCACCACCGTGTGGTGTCAGGGAGCGGTAGCGCATGGGCTGTTGGGGCGGGGTGAACGAGGGTCCGACGGACGAGACGCTCGGCGCGTTCCATGCATTGGGCGGAGGCATCGACAGCCAGTCGGGTGGAACCGTCGTCGAGCGCTGCGGCGCCTGCATGCCGCCGTAGTACATGTTGTACTGTGCGTTCGGGCTAAATGTCAGCGCATTGCCACAAGGTGTTTCATGTTTCAACAACGGGATTTTTCACCGCCTTGTCGCAATATTCAACTCACTCAACGGGAACATGCGATATCATGCCATCAGCCGGCGCTGGTGACTGCGTCGGCCAGCGGCGACCCAGATAAGGCGGTGCGCTTAGCCGCGAGTCCTCGACCGTCTCGCTGCTCGAGCGGGGTGGCTCGTCCTTGCGGTGCAGGCGTAAGTGCTGCAGCAGGTTGTCTTGGCGACTGAACGCACGCGAACAGAGCTTGCAAGCGAACGGACGCTCCTGCGTGTGCGTTCGGATATGGCGCTTCAGGTGCTCTAAGCGCTTGAACGGTCTGCGACAGAACTCGAAGACGCAGACGAACGACTTCTCCTCGGTGGCGCCGGCGTGAGCGGCTTGGGGGGCAGCCGTCGATGCGGTACTGCTGTTGGCAACATCGGCTCCCGGTGCCGGTGAGTCACGGACAGACTCAGTCTTGTGCTTCTTCTCGTCTCCGCCGACCGTGGAGACTGCCGTTCCGTCGCGCTTGGCCCTCTCCTCCTCATCCTCAGGAGCCACCGACTTTGAAGGAGATGAGCGCTTCGAGCGCGTGCGCTTGCGCTTGTACGCCGAGCTTCCCTCAAACATCGTCACGGTGAACTGGGGTAATCCCCCTGGCCCGGTTTGGTACTGGTCGGCGGTTGGCTGAAAAAAATCAGGAATCGGTCTGCCAGTGTTGGGGTCGATGTTGCCGACACGGCCAGCCCACATGCTCTGCTCGACCGAGCCGTCCATGGGACGTCCATCGTAGGCCATGTTGGGGTCGATGCTCGACTGCCTCGATCCCTCCGGACCCATACCTCCGGGCATCATGTGGGCAGCATTGGGAGCGATACGTGCCTGCAGAGGGTAGACCTGGTCCTGAGATAGTATCAGCGTCTGTGCAAACAGGATATCGGTTATCCCAAGGCACTAACTAGGATAGCCGCCTCCATGCCGCGGTTGGTACCCATGAACTGCTCGTAGAGACCACGGCGCGGGTCATACTTGAAGCTGCGAGCGGGCTCGCCAACGACGACTGATGTCGGCTCCTGACCGGCCTTCTCGCGCTTTAAGTCACGCTCAAGCGCATCGAGGAAGAGACGGTCGTGCGGGACGGAGAACCAATAGAAGACCTTCTGTTTCTTCTGGGTGCGGATGCACCCATTGCGGAACAGGAAGTCGAGGAAGGCAGACCTGTAGCGTCAGCCGGAGTGTTCCGTGGGAGTATCTAATCAACATCTGAAACTCACTTAGGCTCCTCGAGACAAGCATCAACACCAGGCTTAAGGTTACGAAGATCGGAGAAGACACCCTCCTCCCACTTCTTGGTGTGCTTCACAGGGCGACCGAATGCCTCGAAACGGAAAAGAAGAGCGCGAACTGGATTTGATGAGCAAACATTCCTCAGCCAAACTCAAAACTCACCGATGTCAGTGCCCGTGATATGGTAAAGGCCGTTCCAGAGCACACATGCAACGTCCTCGCCGTTCGGAAGTCGGAACTTGGAGAGATCAGGAAGATGCTGCATGTCAGTTCATCTTCACGACCATAAGCAGAAACTCACGCTCTGAGGAAGCGTAGACCACTTCGTAGGAGCGGTAGCAAGGAACTGTGATGTCAGTAACCCTGACGATGCGCGTCGCTTACGAAAAGCAATCTGCAGAGCAGCTCAACGCGAGCCGTCTCGGAGTCAGTCAGACGCCGTGGGACGACGTCCGCGGGGGGCGGAAGGGGGTAGAGAATGGCTTCTTCCATACCGGGGCCTCTGAGGATCGTCAGTGACTGGTGCATCTCAGCACAGGGCGGCCTCGCGTGTCACGCCCATCACGATACCCGACTCGCTCAACAACACGAAATACGCACTCCTTGTATGGGGCGTGATAAACCTCTACTTCGGTGGGACCACCCAGCATAGTTGTGCCTGTACCAGGCAGGTAGGTGGTGGGCAAGATTGCGAAAGTAGTAGCTATGATGGCGGCGGCTACTCGGTCGTAGCTCGAAACTCGGCGATGGCGTTGAGAGGGCTGCCGGGAAGTCGAGAAAGCGGGAGATAGGTCCCAGTCAGAGGGCAGACGGTCGACTGAGCAGTGCGAGAAGTGATGGAGAGGAGCGTTCGGTTAAGACTTTGCCTTGTTGACGATGGGGATTTCGAAGGAGAGTCTAAGCCGTAAGGACTGGTGTGGTGTGGTGAGACGATGCGGAACCTGGTGTGTATCGACAGGAAGCGCGTTCGAAGTCACAGGTGGAGTCAAGGGTTCGCGATTAGTTGGGCGGCGACGATGTGGTTGTCGGGGCTGATGGAGGTTGCAGGGTTGTGGTTGTGACTGTGTGTGGGGTAGAATGACGAGTGGTCGATGATGTCGATGAGAACGAGTGATTGATGATGAGAGGGGAAAAGTGGGAGGAACAGGATGAATTAGGGATTGGAGTCAGAGAGATAGATGTAAGATGTTGGAGAGAGGAGAGTTCGGAGGATGAGACGTGTGAGGACGTTGTGGAAGGCGTTGTTGGAGGAGGAGGGAGGAGAATGGGGAGGAGGGCTCGGGGCAGAGGGGATGCGACCTTGTTGGAGGAAGCAGCCTAGCGGCCCAGAGCTAGGAGTGGATGGAAAGATGGATGGTTAGAGAAAGGTGAAACGTGTTCCAAAGGAGAAAAGGCTGAGGAATATTAAGATGCTGGGCGACAGGGGACGGGCCGGTAGACAATCTTTACAGGCAGTAAGGCTCTGCAGCGCGGGCTGGGCGGACGAGCAGAGGACGACCAGCGGACGCCGCGCGCCAGAGACGCAAGGGGTTCGGACAGCGCACTAGGACCTAAGGGCGCAGAGAGGGACAGCGAGGGACGCTTTGAGGGTTATGGGTTACGTGTGTTATGTGTCGTGTAAGAGAGCGCACGAGAAGGACGCCAGCGCGCCGGCGAGACGGAGGGTACTGAGGGTACGGAACACCCAGGACGCAGGATCGCACGCCAGAGGGAGGCGAGGGGAGACGGGCAGAGGAGACAACTTGATGCAAGACGCAGCAATGTCTGGGTCGTCTGCTCTGCACTGCAAGACGAGCCCAGCGCAGAGGCCTTGCATAGGGCACGGGCAGGGCCAGGGGTGGGTGTAGCGTGTACCATGTCAGAGAAGATGCCTCCGGCCCTGGGCCCTGCTGCCTCAGCCCGCACGCGAGCCCCACAGCGCCAGGCGCAGCGCCCAGCGCCCGACCCCGGCCATGCAGCTCTCAGAGACATGCAGGCAGCAGATATACTCCCGGCATCCGCCGATGCACTCGATGTGCAAGTCGCGAGTCACGGATCACGGATCGGAGGTCCAACACGTTCCCAGAACCCGGAAGCAGACGAGCAGAGCCTGGCCACTTGTCGCCTGCGTCTCGTCTCTCGTCTCGCACATCTCGTCGTGCCGTGCGCGGCTGTCTCGTGTCACGACCTGTGGTCCTGCGTCCTGCGTCCTGCAGTCTCGCGCGTCGCTGCGCTGGAAGCATGACAGCACACATGCCCGGCTGCCCCGCCCTTGGGTCCCTCTCTGGCTTGTGCAAGCTTCTCGCTGGCTCCCTTGGGTCCCCTGTAAGGTTTCAGGTGCCACGTTAACCTCAAATGTGACGGGTACAGGCATTCTGTTCAATCCTTGTGCCTAACCCCGTCTGCGACTGCCGACAATGTGGGTTAATTGGGTTTAGCCGGGTGTGTCCCAGCGTGCCCCAGTACTTCCGGGCACGTTCCATGTCGTATGTGACATAGAATCTGGTCCGAATGACCTCTGCCACGAGCGGCTGTACGGCATCGCCCATCTTTCTTGTTTACATCCTCGCTGCCCCTAGAGCTCCGAGAGGCCGAGAGTTTGCACTGGTGCACTGCATGCCCCTCCAGCCGGAGCCAGCCTCATCCTCCGCTAGCATGTCCAGCCTCCGGTATCCGGAGGATTGTCCCGCCGCACTTTTGCTCGCGCGCAGCGCCGTGAGGCCGCGAGGCGGGCTTGAAGGCCGCGTGGCGATGACACGACGTAGGGCAGGCAGGGGTCAGCGACGAGGGCGACGAGGGCGGCCAGCACGGGCATCTGACCATCACCTATGAATATCGCCCTGTCTAACGATCCTGCGACCCGGTGCTGTCTGACTCGGTCTGATACAAGAGCGCTGCAGATGTGCTGTTGGCACTGACCGCTGCGCTGATCTTTGACTGCCTAGTCTGGTCAGTTAGCATTGCATTGTTTCCGGCCTGTCTATTCAAACCCGTAACCCGTTCCAATACCGTAGGGCAATACATGCGACATGCTAAATGCGACGCATGTGCTGCTTGCGTGCACAGGCTGTAAGGTCTCGCTATGAGTAATGGCCCGCGGGGCGTCAGCAGGAACACAGGTCCTGGGGTGGATCCATTCAGATTCAAACTCTACTCGAGGCGAGAACCTGATCCTGCGACTTTCCAGATTGGCCAGATTAGCTCGTCCGCACAGCGCCATGCAGCGCCGGTACAGTGGAGACGCATACAGACGCGTCGGTTGGGTAATGCACCAGAGCTTGAATCCCTCGGAAGAGTGGGTTACGACTCCTGCTGACATCTTGCCACAACCAGCAATGGCAGCTTGGGTTCGAAGCGAGGCAGCAGTTCTCGTTCCGGTTCGTGCGTCCTACACGGACATCGAGGCCGACGACGACTGCTGCTTGCGGGCAGACAGCTCTGGAGGGATCCAGCGGAGCACGCGGAGCATTAATGCCTAGCTCTTCCTCCGTCAATTACGTGCTAATCACGTGAATTGCAATACGAGTCGTACATCACTTCTACCGTTACTACGTGAGTTCAGATGAATCGCTGAATCGAAAGTTGATGAATAGGCGTAGCTGTTCTCGTAGCTGTGGCACGCCCAGTGTAGTTGGCATGCTTTCGAATATTTCACTCTGAAACGGTTTGACTTAATAATATGCATACATTCCCAGAATCTTGTTTCCCACCATTCAGACAAGTATTCAGCACAGGTCGCTGGAGACGGTTGGGTTCTTCGAGAAGCTAGGAGGCTAGGAGGGGAAGAATCGGGCGCCAGTCCGAAAGGAGGTCTGCTCGCGACCAAACAAGGAAGAATGTGCAGCGTCCGTGGGCGTGCGAGGCGTGAGTCAGTCGCTTTGGCTTTGTTCTGTATGATCTGTTTGTGATCTGTGTGTGATCTGTGTGACGAAGCACGAAACAGATGCGCGGCACACGGCAGACGCGAATCATGCGTGAGTCAACGAGATTACATATTGCAAAGTTTCCGTCGAAACAAGGAAACGCTATCAATCCCACAATGCTTGGCCCATCTCCCGGATGGATGGGCACCAGATCTCCTGTGGTGCCGGGAGGCTTGTGCAGCGGGCAAGATGCTGCCGCATCGATCGGAACATCAGTAGACGTTGCTCTTGTTGGCCCATGGGCGGTCCAAGGATAGAGGAGGGCGATGGCCTCGGAAACGCCCCGTGTCAGATCTCTTGGCGGAGGCGCCAAGGTGACGCTTCAACGCGTTGCCAATCGCTCGGGGTTCAGTTTCAAAGTGTAGTCCACGGGCACGTGATTGTCCATCGCATAGCCGTTTAGAAGCTATCAATCCCAGGCGCTCGGGCGTCCGCTCCGAGCGTTTCTTGTTTGAAAGCGGCGGTTTCGCAGGATCCTCAGGATCCAGAGTCAGGTCCGTCGGATGTCAGGTCATCAGGTCAGGCTGGTTGAAATGGCCAGGACACCCGGGACTTTGCTGCCTCTAACATCGCACGCGCTCCCTCTCACTCGCACTTCCACTGTTGTATAAGACGTTGTTCCGCTGGCCCGCTTCCCCGCGATCGCCCGGTGGTCCGCTGACACTGCGGGCAGCTTTCTTGCGCTCCTGCTTGCGTACAACACTCCGACAGTCAGCTAAGGCTCGATCGAGCCGGATCTGATCTCCAGGTGAATCGCGGAGCTCTGGGAAGCAGGGGCCCACCATAGTCACCCAGGTCGCCTCAGGCCCACCGGAACTGGAGGACCTGGGAGGGCGGCAATCCCCAAGGCAACCGGCACCTTCGCAGGGTTTACCAAATTCGCATAACTCTGCTCGAGACTCAGCTACAACCTAACTCTGGCCGTCGCATCCGCATGGTTGCACGCATGGTTGCTTCCGGACATCTTGCCACGTGCACACACGTCATTTCTCTCTGAAATCCGGTCGCTTATCGTACTTCCACTGAATGCAATCACTGAGCCAGCGTCACCAAGGGTAAGACCCAGTCTGGGCAGCCCAGTCAGGTTGTCACCGTCACGCAACCTCCACCAGCCCATGCCACTGTAAGCGCTAGCCGACCGACCCACGTCTTTCAGCTCTGAGATCTGGCTGTTGGCTTGGCTCTGGCGAATAACACCGGCGAACATTCGCGACACCACCACTGACCGACCCCGGCCCTCGACTGATAGCAGGTCCATAGGGACCGAATCCGCTTTCTGGCTATGTCCGACATGCCGCCCAACATCCCTCTCCGGCCCCCGCGACATCACTCCGTCGCCAGAGGCTCGAGCACGACGTCCGTCGCCTCCGTTGCCTCGGTTGCGTCTTCCTCGAGCTCAGCCTCATCTTCTAAACGGGCACCACCTTTTCCACCGAAGACCCCCCGCGTCATCGATCAATACCACGCCGATCGCAACCCCGCTCAATGGGCTTCTTCTAGAAGCTCTCTCATCTCCGCGCCCGAGCGCGCGATTCTCGCACAACCACCTCCGGCCCCGAGGAGTCGGGCGCAGCCGCGCACGCAAGCGTTCTCCACGCATCAGGCTCAGCAGCGACAGGAGAACCAACTTGGGATCATCACTCGAAGACCACCCGGCCGAGTTGCCGCCATGGTGACGTCGGCGCAGCAGCGATCCAACACGGCAAGCTCGACTGGGTCAACTCAGAGCTTCACATCACTCGCCAGATCTGTGCTTAGCGCTGCGGGAAGCGCTGTCGCAAACACAGTCGTTGGAACAGAGAAGCCGCGAGGACCAGGGAAGGAGACGATCTTCCTCGTCCCCGGCTGGGGAGTGAAGCGCCCCACGAAGGACAGCAACGAGCTCGGTGAGTGCATATGTCTTTCGGCGGCTGATGTGACAGCCTTCGATCTGCATGTTACTACGTCAGGATTGTGTGTGTTCGAGCGGGACCCGGGGAATGTCTCCAGGACACAGCGGGCAATGATGAGCCTCGTCCGACGGTTCGCCGCCCTTCCTGCCGTCCCGACACTTCCGCCAAAGGGCAAGGGAGCGCTCATGGACGACAAGTTGACCGACTCACCCACGAGTGACCCGGCAGACGACAAGGATCTGCCGGAGGTGGAGGACATGATCGATCTGGACTCGCCGCCCAGCACGCCGAAGAAGGGCAGGCTACCCCCTCCGCCGAAACCGAAGCCAGAGGCGTTGAGAGGCAACAATATGCCGAGGAAGGGGGCCTTAAACTCGTCTGACACGACGCCCAAAGCCACTCCGCCATTGTCGACAAGGAGGCGCTCGCCGTCCCCGCCGTCCCGTATCCCCTCCACCGACCAGGTGTTCATGGACAAGGAGCAGCTGAAGCTCGCCCATGAGTACCTGGACACCCGTCTGCGCCCGTTCTGGTCGACCGCTCTGCCGAACCGACGAGTTGCGCTGTCGCTGTATACTGTCAAGCTCATCGACAGCAAGCCTGTCCCTGAGCCTGGACCGGAGCTGTTTGACAAAGAGCCCCTTATGCGGACAACGTTCACGACGAACAGCCAAGGTGTCTTCATCCACCACTTCGTCATCCCGTGGGAGCGTATCTGCACGCACCCGGAGTCGATCGGCCTCGCGTTCTCCGAGGACCCGCAGAACAGCGACCTGCACAAGGACTGGGGGCTGGTATTCCGTGCCCAGCTTCTCGGCGAGGAAGGCCCGGACGGACTGCAGCGGGCAACTACGTCGGACTCTATGAACAGCACGGACAGCAGCAGAAGCAATAGGGTGAAGAGCAGGTTAGCGCGTGCCGAAGGCGCCGCGACCAGCTTCTTCTCCCGCTCTGAGATTCCGAACCGCAATGACGGCGACGGTGACCCGGAGATGGGCCTCATGGGTCTAGGCGAGGCGAGCGCTGAGGCAGTTAACGTCGCCAACATTCAGCGGCCGGGAGGTGTGCGCGTCATTTCTGACCTTGTGAGTTAAGGCGCGCCCGTTCTACAGCTGACATACAGGACGACACAGTCAAACACAGCGATATTTTGAGCGGTCCGCGCGAGGTGTTCCGTAACGTCTTCTGCCGTCGCCTCGAAGATATCCTCGTGCATGGCATGAACACGCTGTATCAGGACCTGACGCGCATCGGGCTATCGGGTGTGCACTTCGTGTCTAACTCGCCGGTGTCAATCTATCCGCTTGTGTCTCAGTTCCTACAGCTTCACAAGTTCCCCTCGTTCTACTCGTTCAAGCTGAAGATGTATTCGTCGCGCTCGATCGTGACGTCTCTCTTTGAGGGCGCGGGAGATCGCAAGCGCCCGCCAATCGAGGACATCATGAACGAGTTCGGCGACAGCAAGTTCCTCATGTTCGGAGACAGTGGCGAGCAAGACCTGGAGTTATACGTGTCGCTCGCGCGCGAGCGGCCAAAGCAGGTGCTCGCGATCTTCATCCGCGACGTGACGAGCAGCCGCGCGGAGGAGGCGCGCAAGGTTGCCGAGAAGGCGGGGCTGATGAGCCACTCCGAGCTCGCCGAGAATGAGTTCGCGAAGCAGCGCCAGGAGGAGCACGGCACCTACGCCAGCGGCAACACGTATGACCGGTCCCCAAGCCCGACGAGCTCGGGCGCCAGCACGCCAACATTGAACATCAGCCGCCAGCCGACGGACCAGGACATGAAGCAGACAATCGCGGACCTGCAGTCTCTCAGCGCAGAGGAGCAGAAGGTCCTGAAGCGCGCGGCGCAGTGGGAGACGCGCGTGAACCAGGCGCTCGACGCTGTTCCGCCCGGAGTCAAGCTCATCTTCTTCAAGGATGCAGAGGAGATTGAGAGCATCGCGCTGGCCCTCGTCGAGGCGAACGTCTAGTCCGGCCGACTGTTATTGTTAACCATACATGTATCATAGCCTTAACCATCATGCAAGGTGCAAGTAGCAACATGGCGACGCTCGGCGCTTGTCCCAGTCTCGGCGCTTTAACTTGGCAATGGCGTCAATCAAGCAAAGTTTGATAGCGGATGGGAGCCTTGGCATGACTGTCTCCTCAAGCGACTTCGTGAAGAGCGGAGCGCAATCGAACGCAGCATTCGCGGAGTGTCATGCGTACATCTGCACGCAGTTTTGGATCTCCTCGAGTACTGCGACAGCATGCATGAAGGCTCACAGCCTGTCGTAGATCTATTGAGGGGCTGCGCAATACGTCTCTCCGTTGGGCGGAATGGGGGCGAAACGGGTGAGACTGGGCGCTGGACGAAATTAAATGCCATGCGACGTGCCAATTTCGTCATAGGTACGAGGTTTTGGCTGGCGGCGCTGGCGGCGCATCCGGCGCATCGTGTGCGTCATGCTGCCAGTCAGCGTCCGGGATGATCGTCCCCCACTGCGGTTCACGCGGCTTAGGACGGAAACCCGAGGAAAACAACCCAATCTGGGCAAATCTGGGCATTGAGGTCGTGCCAAGCCTCCTCAAGGGTCTGCCGCTGTGCATGCGCGTGCTGCTCACCTCAGCGGCTACACAGCCATCGCAGCGCGACCGTGAAGAAGGGGGGACGATTTTCGCCGCCCGTGCTGCCTGACCTTGCCGCCCGGTGGAGGCACGAACGGCTCAGATAACAAACGTGCATCCTATTCCTGGTGCTTGTTTCCCTCACACTTCGTCTCTGTCTCTGCTTGCACTGCACACTGCACACGCAGCATGCTCGTGTCCGACGGCGTACCCGGTGAGTCTGCCCCCGAAAGTCGAGCTGACAGAACAGTCAAGACTCTACTCAGCACTGTATTTTCTGTGAGTTGATCGGCGTCGATCCCCGACAGGGGCACGCAATCTGCGGTCGGCGGTGACGGCCGCTCTTACACGCCGCTTGAACTGCCGCGCACTCGCAGGACCCCGCAACGCGAGTCGTCATACGAGCTGCACGCGACCGACGCGCACAAGACATGGAGGTGCATGAGCTGACAGCCAGTCCATCACCGAGGTCTTCCTCCTATGCCTGGCTGGATACATCCTCGCCGCGACCGGCGTCACGGACAAGGCGACGCAGCGTAAGCTCAACGTCATCAATGTGTCGCTATTCACGCCCGCGCTGCTGTTCTCGAAGGTGAGCGTGCTTCATTACTCAATGCATCACGGGGTACTGCTGCATCCTCGTGATCGCGCCGAACTCCGTATGCGAAATCGCGAGCGTCATGCGTCGCCTTAGGCAACTTTAGTCATGAGATGGCGCACCCTCGCTACCCTCGGCATTCTACATCCGCTAACGACTAGGTCGCGTTCTCGCTCACGCCGGCCAAGCTGAAGGAGCTGTGGATCATCCCGCTCGGCTTTGTTCTGATCACGGGTGTGTCTGCGCTCGTTGCATGGATCCTGTCCAAGGTGTTCCGCCTAAAGAAGAGCCAGACGTGAGTTCTTTGCTTGCGGGGCCTGTTCCCGCGCTGTGACTGCCGGATATCGCGCCTCCCTCGCCCCTAAAATGTCATTACTGACAGCCCCGCAGTGCGTTCGCGATCTGTGCGGCTATGTTCCAGAACTCGAACTCGCTCCCCATCGCGCTGGTGCAGTCGCTCGTCGTCGAGGTTCCCGGCCTCAAGTGGGACAAGGAGGACAATAAGGATCAGATGCTCGGTCGCGCGCTCACGTACATGGTCGTGTATTCTACGTTGGGCATGGTGCTCCGCTGGAGCTGGGGCGTCAAGCTGCTGAGCGGCGCGGATGACGATGCCGAGCACGAGGACGCCGAGGAGGGCCGCATTCCCGACTCGATCGAGATCACTGCCAGCATCCAGACGCCAGGCCAGAGCAGCGTGGCCATGGACGTCCGCATTCCCCGCGCCGCGTCCCCCGAGCCCATCACGTCCCTAGCCGGCACACCTCTGAACGGCACACCTCTGAACGGCACGCCGCTGAACGAGCAGCAGCGCTTCAGCTACTCGCCCGCGCGCCGCCTGCGCTCGCCGTCGCCTGCCGGCTCCGGATCAGGCGTGAGCACCAGCCACCGTCTCAGCAGCTCGCCCCTCGTTCCCCGCGGCCGCACTAGCACGCGCCAGAGCAGCGCTAATGTCTCGCGCTCTGGCTCACTCATGAGTGCCGTGTCCAACCGCCGCCGGCTCTCTAGAGCTGACTCAGCGCGCGACTTCTGGGGTCTGCCCGAGCAGCCCAAGGCGGGGCACTCGGGCATCATTCACGACCTCGACGACGTGACAGAGGACTCCTCAGAGAGTGAGGTCGAGGACGATGATGGGGACGAGTGGGGCTCGATCCGCGCCAACCTCGGCACGACGCGCAGCCCGTTCTACGCCGAGCTCAAGGCCCGCGCGATCGCCTACTGGAACGCGTTCTGCAGCTTCATGACTGTGCCCACTTGGGCGGCCCTCGTGTCCGTCATCATCGCGCTCATCCCGCCCCTTCAGGCCGAGCTGAACAAGTTCACTCCCCTTAAGGCCGCCATCAACAGCGCCGGCCGCTGCTCCATCCCCGTCACGCTTGTCGTCCTCGGCGCATTCTTCCATACGCCCAAGCCGCCGCAGCTCCCCGACGATGAGCAGGAGAACGGCAAGGGCTTCGGCAAGTTCATCGAGCGCAAGCTGCGCTCCCTCCGCTCGCAGGAGGACCTACGCTACGCCGGTGAGAGCAAGACTGTCTTCGTCGCCGTCATGTCTCGCATGATCCTCGTGCCCCTCGTGTTCCTCCCCGGCATCGCGCTCATGGCGCGTTACGACTGGTTCCTTGCCGCCGAGGACCCAGTATTCATCCTCTGTGCCGTCCTGCTCGTCTCCAGCCCGCCAGCCCTCACGCTCGCCCAGATCACGCAGGCCGCCTCAGGCGACGCGTTCGAGAGACTCATCTCCAAGACTATCTCGTGGAGCTATGCCGTGCTTACCCCGCCGTGCACGCTCATCTATGTCGTCGTCGGTCTCCTGTTCGGAAGGCTATAAGCGGGGGGCGCGCATCGCGAGCAGCAACGGAAACTCAGCATATCCGCCCTCTGCTGGGCCGCGCAATCCTCCATCTAGTCGTAATATTTTTAGCACACGCAAAACATGCGGATGTAGCATAGCATGCAAAGTACTCTGACCGCACTGGTTCTCACGTTCACGCCATGACCGGGTGCAATCTATTCTGCTGCTTCCAGCAGATCTCAGATCTGAGACGTAAACAGCCACAGCGATTTGCTCCCGCGCTATCGGCAACTTCACCTGGACACTCACTGACGACAGAGAAACAGGGATATCTTCCTGATTTCTTTGGATTTAATCCAACGCTGCATCTCTCTATCTCGGCGATCAACCCCAGCCCCCTCTCGGCGTCCAAGCCATGTCCTCGTACACGCCCGAAGACGCGCCGGCGACGATAGCAGCGCAGATGGACATGTCCTCCGAGCTCGCGAACCAGGCGGCCGCCGAGGCTGCCGTCGCCGCCGCGATCAAGCACGCGCAGAACGTCGAGTCACACCAGCACTCCCACTCCCATCCCCATCCACCACACGCGCACAGCCAGCCAAGGTCTGAGTCTTCCTCGTCTGCGCCGCATGCTGTTGGAGGCGTGTCAGCCTCAGCATCGCCAGGTCCACAGCCGGGCCAAGGTCCCCCGCCCCCAGCGCCGTATAGACGCCCGCCGTCGTTCCCCTTTGGCCCGCCTCACCGTCAAGCTCCGGACAGTCCATTGTCGAACGCCCAGCAGTTGGTCATCCTTCGCGAGTTCTACGCGCGCAATCCCAACCCAGGCCGCCGGGAGTTGGAACAGCTCGCCGAACGCACGGGACGGCCATGGAACAAGATTAGAGAGTACTTCCGGCAACGCCGTAACAAGCTTCGCGGCCTCGCGGATCTGGAGAGCATGGACGAGCCCGGGCGCGCGACGGGGTGGCTGCAGGTCAGCTACCGGTCTCAGCCTGGGGCATCCGTGTCCCAGCTGGCGCTGTACAATGCCTACAGGAGCCGTTTTGATCCGTACGCGGCAACAGCTCCTCTGCTGGGCGGACAGGAGCTGATCCAGCTGGCCTGCGCTACCTTCCCCGGATGCGAGATGGCGAGGGACGAGGGGGACTATGTCCTCCGCGGACTCAGGGATAAGGAGGGCGGGAGCGAGGAGTGGGACCGCAGCGTGGATGCGCTCGTTGAGCCTCTGCGGAGTACGACCTGGTGGGTACGGCGCTCAGCGCGAGTGAGAGTGCTCGACCCTGATACTTGAGAACTGACCCGACCCAGGCTCCTGTCGAATTTCCAGCACCAGGCGGAACCCGGCGCGCCCTCTATCACGCAGACAGAGCTGTACTCGAGCTACGCTGCCCGGTTCCTCGAGCCGCCGACGGGGCAGGCGGACGACGACGAGTTGAAGGACTTCGAGGCGAACATGGCCGCGCAGGACAATGACGCCGAAAACGCTCAGGGCTCTGTGTCCGGCTCAGCGGAGGCCGAGAACAACGCCAACAGTTCCGGTGCGAACGAGTCGAATGAGGGCGTGGATGGCGTCGGCGTCGGCGTCGACTCAGGGGTCAGCGGAGTGTCACAGGAGATCGATGACATCAACTCCTTCCTCCCTCCGGCGCCTGACTCCCCACCGCCTCCAGCACAGGAGGAACGCAAGCCCCCACGTCTCCTGAACCCCGTCGAACTCATCGCACTCACACGGATGACATTCCCGAAAGCAGAACCGGCCGTCGACGACGAAGGCCGCTTCATCATCCGCGGCATCGAGCGCCGCGATGGCGTCGAGAAGGGCCGTCCCCGCACAACCGACATGTTCCCGTTCGCGCTGGCTAGCCAGCCCAACCCCTCCGACCCCGCGCACCCGTTTACGGCGCTGCTGAAGCGGAAACTGGCGTTGCTGGATCCGGACCCCGAACAGCCGAGGAAGCGCGCCGCGGGCATAGGAGTCAACATCGCGCCGCAGCCGGAGCCCGAACACGAATTGAGCCAGGACGAGCGCGAGTTGCTAGACGGCCTCAGGAGATTCAGGAGCAGTAGTCTCGGCAAGGAGGTCAGAGACGTGTGTGTCCAACAGTAATTGCATGTCAGCTTAGTTGCATGTCAGCAGTAGTGTTTAGAAGGATTACAGTATAATGCATAGATGTCTATCGTCCGTATCCGCTGCTCGGGACGTTGGCGTACCGTCCTCCCAGGCCAGATGCGGGCCTCCTAAACCCGCTAGTTGTTCGCGCGTGCCCGCTACCTGTTGTCGTGCCACTGGCGGGGCCGGCAGCGCTGGTCGGTCGGCTCCGTGACGGCGCAGGAATTGAGCTTCCTCGTCCCCTCAGCCCGCCGCGTGTAGGACGCACGCCGGGTCTACCCTTAGTAGCGGCTGCGCTCCTGGCCTTTGCGGCGGCCTCACGCTCTGCCGCAGCCTGGCGTTCCCTCTCCCTCCTGGCTTCCTCCTCGGCCTCGGCGGCCCGTCGTGCCTCTTCGGCGGCTGCGCGCTCCGCCGCGCGGTCCGCCTCGGCTTGCAGGGCTGCAGCGTCCTGGCATCAGCTCCCCATCGACACAAGCGGCGTAGCTGGGTGACTCACATCCTCGGCTCCCGTCCACTTTTCATTCATGACAAGCTGACGCGTGTGCTCCGCTTGTCCGAGCAACTTGACATAGTCGTCAAGCAGCGCCGACGTCTGCGCAACGCGGGTCGCTAGTCGCTGATGGTCAGCTCACAAGATTACAGCCGCCAGCTGGAAGTTGAGGACTTACTGTGTTGTGCGCTCTCCCTTCCTCCAGTGCGCCCATCAGCGTGTCGAACACTGTGTTGATGCGCTTCAGCTCCGCGAGCGACGTGCGCAGCGCTTCGTCCCGTGCCTCAGCTGACTGCGGCTCTTCCCTCCGCTCAGGCTCGGGGTCTTCTCGCCGGTCGTCCTCCGGCTCCTCAGCCTCCTCCTGCACCGTCTCGTCCCACGCAAATGTTGGGGGGCGGCGCTCAGACTGCGATGGACGTTCCGGCGCATGTGATGTGCTCGGCTGGCTGCGCTCGCTCCGTTCCGACGGCGGATCGAGCGGCGGACGAGCTCCGGGTCGTAAAGTTGAGGTATGCGCCGGCGTAACCTCGGCCATGCCAGGGGCGAAGAGGGAGAATCGAGGTTTGCTTGGCGGACGGCTCGTCGATGGCGGAGCGACGGGGACGGGGCGGGACGAGGACGAGGCGATGCTGCTCGACGCTGAGGTCGCGGCCGTCGCCGGCCGACCAAGACCTCGCGAGGAGGACGGGATGTCGAACGACTCCTCGTCCGCTATGCTCAGGTCGGCGAGGACGAGCGTGCCGTCTTCATCGTCTAATGGCTTGTTCGTGAGGAAGGGCGAGTCCATGGTCATGGGTCGGGACGGAGGACTGATGTTGTGGTGCAGTCAGCAACAGCGGCTTGCGCGTCAAGTTGTCAACAAACGGCGGCGCGTCTTCCCTGAGGGGATCAGAGCGAATACTATAGCGGATTAGCGGAACCAATCTCCGGCACAGCGACTGATTAGAATGAAATCTAATGCGCGGCAAAGCATGACGCCGGCCGTGCCTGGATTCAAGATTTCTGAAGTCAGTCGCAGCCTCCATCTGCAGGTTTCCGAGGAGAGTCTGCCGCACAACCACAACAAACACTTAGAACCATCATGGCGACGCAACTCCCGCCCCCGAAACGACAGAAGTCTAACTACGCCAAGTCGCTCCTCCCGCCGTCGGCGCCGGAGCCTGAGGTGCCCGTCCCGCAGATCGTGGTCCAGTTCAAGAACTCGGAGAACGGCCAGAGCCTCGGCCCCGCGATCAACTTGCCTGCCGACACGGCCCGGGATGCGCTGCAGATGCTCGTGAACAAGCTTCGCGGAGAGGTATGCTGGGCTTGTCTTACAGTAAGCTAACAGGACAGGACGAGGACCCCCTCCCGTACGCTTTCCACCTGCAGGCTAAGGACGCCTCAAGGGTTGCGATCCACGACTCGATCCTCGCCGACGCACTCCAGCCGAAGGCGAGCACTAGCACAGCACCCGCCTTCTCTCAGGAAGACGTGTTCGAGCTGTGGTGTGAGCCGCAAGCTGTCTTCCGCGTGCGCGCCGTCGGACGGTGTTCTGCCACGCTGTCTGGT
Organism: Trichosporon coremiiforme; assembly: GCA_039545355.1. NCBI lineage: Eukaryota > Fungi > Basidiomycota > Tremellomycetes > Trichosporonales > Trichosporonaceae > Trichosporon > Trichosporon coremiiforme. The sequence continues at coordinate 705,704 of BCJJ01000023.1, forward strand.
CACGCGAGCCCGATCCTCTGTGCCGCCCACTCGCCGACGGGACGGTATGCGGCGACCGGAAGCGGAGATGCGACGTGCCGTGTGTGGGACATGGAGACTGAGACGCCGCGCTGGACGCTTACGGGACACAAGGGATGGGTGCTCTGCGTCGAGTGGGAAGCGCGGGAGAAGCTTCTCGCGACCGGCGGACACGACGGACAGGTGCGCCTGTGGGACGTGAAGACGGGACAGGCGGCTGGCCAGCCGCTGCTGGGACACACGAAGTGGGTCACATCTATGGCGTTCGAGCCGCTGCACCTCGCGAAGGGACAGCCGCGCCTGGCAACTGCGAGCAAGGACGGGACGGTGCGTGTGTGGAACACGGCGACGCGGAAGCTCGAGTTCGTGCTGTCCGGACACTCGGCGAGCGTCAACGTTGTGCGCTGGGGCGGCGAGAACGTCATCTACACCGGATCGTCCGACCGTACCGTTCGCGTCTGGGCTGGAACCGACGGCAAACTGATCCGCACGTTGAGCGAGCACGCGCACTGGGTCAACACGATGGCGCTCTCGACCGACTTCGTCCTCCGCACTGGACCCTTTGACCACACGGGCAAGCACCCGAAGGACGACGAGGAGGCCAAGGTCTGGGCTCTCAAGCGGTACAAGGAGCACACGGCGCAGCAGTCCGAGACGATGATCACGGGCTCGGACGACCACACCCTCTTCCTTTGGCCGGATCAGGCGAGCAGCTCCTTCTCCTCGACGGCGACGCCGAAGAAGCCCGTCGCCCGTCTGACGGGACACCAGAAGCAGGTCAACCACGTTGCGTTCTCGCCTGATGGGCGCTTCGTCGCGAGCGCCGGTTTCGACAACGCCGTCAAGCTCTGGGACGGACGTACCGGCAAGTTCGTGGCGAGCCTGCGTGGACACGTCGCTGCTGTCTACCGCCTCGCTTGGAGCGCGGACTCCCGTCTCCTTGTTTCGGCGTCCAAGGACTCGACGATCAAGCTCTGGAACCTGAAGACGTTTAAGATCAAGACCGACCTGCCCGGACACAACGACGAGGTGTACTGCGTCGACTTTGTCGCTGACAAGGTCGTGAGTGGAGGGCGCGACAAGGTCGTCAAGATCTGGCGCCACTGAGAGGTTAGCTTGACGAGTATCTGTATGTTAGTTAAAGGAGTATACTAGATGCATCTTCCGGATATGTTTGACAATGAATTTCCTACCGAGCAACCAGGAGCAAGGGGTTGTCCGGCGAGGCCCCAGTTGCACCTTCAGGTTCGTCCAAGCCGAGCCAGATGCTGTGTACGAAGTTGGCGGATGTCGCTCGCTGTAACAGATGTCTACGAGACGACGGCTGCCTGAGGTGAAACAGGACCGCTTCTTACTCTCCAGCGGTCGGTATGCAATAGCTACGGGCAACGGGCAACCAATACAAGCGGGTACAAAGACACGGGGTGTGGCAGAGGCTGCTCAGTAGTTTCCATAGGACGAGCTGTCGAAGCTGACGATGCTGTTGGAAATCACGTGATTCCCCCTTCTCGCCTTCCACATTGTTAGCTATATACTCACGGCCCCTTGGCCATGTTATGCATTCACCTCCCAACCAATTGATCAGTCCTGTCTGAGTCGTGCCGCCAGTAACCTCGTTACTCGCGCATCAAGCGACCCAGACTTCAACACGATGCACCTAGGCGACGCTACTGATAAGCGATGCACGCGGGACGCTCACAACAATCTGTCTTCGGACGTTCTCGTGGTGTAGTGGTTATCATACTCTCTTAGGGTGATCTAACATCTTGAGCTTTGCCTCCAACTGTCTTCGGACAGCGATTGGGAGTGGCCCCGGGTTCAAATCCCGGCGAGGACCTTCTTTTTCACTTCCTCCGACTCTGGGCTTTCGAACGAGCTCAGAATGAGCCGATTCGGCGCGGAAGAGGCTCAGAACAGCCTGCAGATGTCCTTCTCTTCCGCCCTCGAACTTTTTCGCGGGAGCTTTTTGCTCCCCGGAGCCTATCAGTCTGAGTCAGGGCGGTGCCTCGCGATTGGTCCCGAAATCGCAATCGGGGCGCAAGGTGGCATTTTTGCTCCCGCTTGAGTTTTCGACCGCTGCACGAGAAAAGTTCAATCAGTGGATCTTTCTCGCCGATGAACAGTGCTCGCCAACGGCATCCCAGGACGCAGAGAATCCAAAAAGGATACGTTCTGGACGACTTAGGAATCGAACCAAAGACCTCGTCAACATTAGACAGTGCTAATGACGCGCTCTACCAACTGAGCTAGACGCCCCGGAACTGATGGCCTAGTTGACAAACGAATATGAGGGAGGGCCCAGAAAATCGCTCAAACTTGCGTAGCGCGGGACTGCGGAGGTGCGCATCGGCAGAGGCGAGCATCATGCATTGCAGAGTGACGCAGAAACAGCAGGCAAGGGTCCAGTCGAGCTTCTATTATCCTAGCTCGACTACCTTGAACATGTTGTCGAACGCGGAATAGCAATGTGCACGCCCCCCGTTGGCCGTTGGCGAGAGGGCAACTCCAAAGCCTCACTAGTGGCAGCTATATTATACATCGAGTCTACATGTCGTACTCTACAGTGTTCATCTGGTATCTGATGGCTTAGAGCCACTCCTGCTCACTGCCCTGCATCCTCCTGAGGGTGTTGAGCTGCTCATTCGCAAACCCGCCGAGGGCCGATGTGTGGCGCATGGCCTGCAGCGCAGCGACAGCGGCGTCGCGTTTAGCGAGGCCCCCCATGACGTTCGGGGTCCAGTTGGGCTTTCCGGACAGACTGTGGTCAGCTCAACGATCAGGGTTGCCCAGCTTACTAGTAGATTGGGCCCATCAGGTCTGCAATCAGTTCCTCGGCGCGCTCGCGGAAGTTCTCGTCGCCAAGATACTTGGCATACTGCTTCAGCCAGTGCAGATATTCGTCTTTGGAGCCAAGGAGGCGCGTCGCGTTCAGGCGTGTCTCGTAGTGGCCTAAGCTGAGCGCCTCGTCCCACCACTTCGGCTTGCTGTGGACCTGGGGCGGATCGGACGGGAACTTCGCCTCGATCTCGGCCAGGATCCAGCCCGCAGCAGGCGTGCGGCCGCCACGAGCCCTCGTTTCATTGAGAGGGGAGCCCGCCCACCAGGGCGACGCGACCTGAGTCCATGCTCCGACACCCGAGTCGAACGCCCATCCAGCAGGCTCAGAGGTGACGACCACAGGACATCCGTTGGGGCACACCGAGGCGGCCATCACCTGGAGGGTCGTCGATGAGTCTCCAGAGGAGGAAGCGACATCGAGAAGATGCCCCATCGATGTCGGGGTGAGGACGACGTGGCCGTGACGAGCATCACTGATGGTCAGCTGGTACAAAAGCGCCTTCTAGCTCACATTACGCGGACCATGCAGTCGGCAGTGAAAACCATAAGCATGTCCTTAGCGGCGGCAAGCTCTGAAATAGGTGCGGGCAGCTTGAAGGTCGACGAGCTGAGGTCAGTTACCTCCAGCGAAAGATCAACTCACTGTCTTCCAGCGGCGGAGTAGACCCGCACGGAACCATCTTCCGACGCGACGGCCGAGAAGGAAACAGTCGACACAACGGCAAGCGCCGGCGAGGGAATGAAGTCCGTCCACACGTCTTGCTTGTTAATGCTGAGAGACACGGTGTTGCTGCCGCTGTCGTCCGACGCATTCTCTGCGGTCAGGACACCCTGACCATCCGTCTGCTGCACACGGAGTGCACTCTGGACTGATGGAATGGGGAGCACGTGGCCACTTCCCGACGTCTGTCCGCTGAGCACCACACGGGGGGCGCGAATTTCCTCGATGCGAGCGATCGGTCTGCTTGCACCCATGGTCCTTCCCTTGGCTGCCCGGTTGTCGTCCTCGAAGCCGAACTTGCGCTTGTCGCCGACACGCGAGTCGTCCATGCCAGCGAACATGCTGGCGGTGGCTGCTGATCCTGAGCCAAAGCTGAGGGGCTCCTCGGCGGCGCGGGAGAAGGCGTCCTGGGCCCCACTGCGAGATGGTGACGTAGCAGGACGTGCAAGTGGTGCACGGCCGCCCATGCTTGGCCGTGGTGGTCCGTTCGAGCTTGATGCGCCTCCAGTCATAGTACCGGACAGGTTGATGCGGCGTCCTCTCGGTTTGTTACTCTTGCGAGGAATGATGACATTGACATGTTCTGTTGCACCGGGCGGGGGGGCGGTGAAAGACGATGACACAGACAAGGGCTTGGATGGTGCAATGCGTTTCCGCGTCGATTTGTATCCGTACTCGTCGAGAATCTTGGACGTCATGTCCGCCTCTGCCAGCTCTGGGAACTCGCCCTCCTCAAACTTGATCGTGCAAATGGTCCCATCCGCTGAGCAGCCGTAGAGCGTGAGACCGTCGTTCGCCCAGTCGAGGTCGAGCAGCTGACGCATGAAGACGTCGCGGATGACGACGAGCGGCTTGTGCATGGTGTTGCGCCAGATGGAGATGTTGTAGTCGTCTGCACCGAGCGCGAGCATGCACGAGGCGTTAACTCTACTTGGCGTCTCGCCCTTCTGGAAGAACAGGCGTGGATTGAATGCGGCAACCTGAATTGTATTCTGGTGACCGACGAAGGAGATGTTGGATTGCCACCCCTCACGCTCGATGACGGCAGCGACGAACACGGGGCCGTTCATGGCATTCGACGCAGCGATGAAAGCACCATCGGGAGACCAACTTTCTGTCAGCTAGCGCGCTTCAACTGTATAGCTCACCTCAGACGGCGGAAGAAGGTCGACTGCGGAGACAGCTCGAATGGCTTGCTGATGACCTGCACCTCCTGCCAAGTCTCCGTGTTCCAGATGCGCACCGTCTTGTCGTCGGACTGTGAATGGTTAGGGAACACGGCAAGCACATAACCAACCTGGGTAGCAAGGTAATTCCCGACGGGGTCCCAAGTAACGCCCTTCACAAAACCCTGGTGCGTGTCGATCGTCTTGATACGCTCTGCGTGGTAAGCAAGCATCCGATATGACCACGAACCGAAAGTGAATCCGTCCCAGATGATGATCTTGGAGTCAAGGCCGACAGAGGCCAGCATCGAGTCGTCGCGGGACCATGCGCAGTCGACGACATCGGCGACGTGCCCGACTAAGCGGCGGAGCGCCTTCCAATTCTCGACGTTGACTTCCTCGGACCCGAACACCCTCCCTCCACCCGAAGGATCGAGGTCCCACACAAGGAGCACGGCGTCGTCACTCCCACTCGCGAGGTAACGGCCATGGTGCGCCCAACGCACAGTCAAGACTGGACCGGTATGCGCCGACATCGTGCAGAGCAGCTTGTGGTTCGCCTCGTTCTCGGCCGCCTCAGCATCCAGGATCGGGAGCGTTGACCAGATCTTGACCTTGTTGTCTGTTAGCGGCCATGAATGAGGAGGCAGTGTTGTGAAAGTGTTACGAGGAAGGAGGATCATGTCAGCGTGAGATCGAGATATTGGCAGCTGGGACTCACCTTGACCACCGGTCGCCAGACGCGTTCCATCGGGATGCACGGAGAGGGAGTAGATGGGGCTCTTCGTCTTCTTCTCGCCTGATTGTCAGCTTCGCGGTATCGGAACAGCTCACCAGCCGCATGCTCGACCCAATTGGGCTTGATGACCCTCATGGCTGGCGGATTCCTCTTGGTTGTTGCGGTTGTTGCAGTGGACGTTGTTCCGATCGACGCCTCTGTTCCTCCTGGCGCAGCCTTAGGCTTGGAATGCCGGCCATCAGCGGCTAGTAGTCCGGTGCCACACGTCATTGGGATTCCTCACGGATGCAATTCAATCATCCACCCGGCTGAGTCTGCGCTATCGTGTAAACAAAGGGTTTATGAGGCCTCCACTCCGCCTTCCTCCACCACCAGACCACACCTCGACGAGAAATGTCGCAGCCCCGCAAGTCCGTCTCGAGCCGGCGGCGCTCCGTCGTCGAGAAGGCCGAGTCGACAACGCCGACACCAGCAGCCAAGGAGCCGTCGCAGGTCGCGAGCTCGTCGAAGGTCACGTTAGACATGCCGCCGCTCGACGTGCCGGAGTCGATTACGTGGGACTACACGCCGCCAGAGCACCGGCCAGTGCAGGAGCTGAGCGAGGACGACAAGGACCGCTTGGTTCATGAGGTGAGCACCTCCACTTTACCTCCTGTCTTAGCTATGGTCCACGCAAGCTCTAAACTGACATCAGCTCTTGAACTTTGCGCCGTTCAACGTGCTGCACGATATTGCGGAGCATGCGCGGTCCTTGATCTATCCGACGGTCACGAGCGTAGAGCAGTGGGCGCAGATGATGGCATCGGGGCGGCCAGAGTTTGAGCGCGAGGCTGAGGCGGGCTCATACGCTCTCGAGACATTGCTCGAGCAACAGGTGGACAAGGCGTTCGACAAGTTCACAGCATACGCGCTGCGCAACATTTTCTCCGTGCCAGATGGAGTGGAGCTGGTCATGGTGAGTGGAGCGAGCGCAGAGAGAGCTCTGAAGGAAGCCCAGATTCTCAATGCTGCAGAGCTTGGACATCGTAGCTGACAGCAGCCCTGGCACAAAGGCATCGACTTCACGCGCGCGCAGCAAGTCGTGGACAACGGTGGCGAACAAATCTTACAAGGACGGCTCGACGATCTGCGCGCTAAAATAGAGCAGGCGAAGTACGCGCGGCACCGGCTAATCCTAGCCGAAGCGGTGCTGGACAAGAAGCTGCGCATAGCCGAGATGCGTCGGAAGGAGGTCGGATTCGTGAACGACCTCATAGTCGAGGCTGGACGTGAGTCAATCTGTTGCAGAAAGCTAGCAATGGTTGGGTGCTAGCTGACAACAGTGCACCCGCTTAACGAGCACACGCGCGGCATCGCCTCGTCCCTTTCCTCTCTGCACTCGCGACTCGCGTCCCTCGACCCGGCCCACGTGCCTGTCCCAACGACAGGCGGCGAGACGGATGCCTGGGAGGCAGGGCGACAGGCGTACCTCCGCTGGGCCCTTGGACGAGCCATGGCAGAGCACGGCGACCGGGGCGCGGACGAACTGGCTCAGATCGAGAAGGAAGTCGAGGAGGTTGGAGACGTGGCGGATCTGGAGGCGCAAACGAGGCGGTAGCACCGCTGATGGCTGCAGTCTGACAGCTGAAGCGAGCCGGAATGATCCGCGCCCTGGCTCCCTTTGTCCGGTGAGGTAATTCCATGCCTTGTGAGGCGGTTGTAGGTGTTTCTTGGGACCTGGTAAAAAGGAGAGCTGTATGTCTTGAAAATGTACATCTAGTGATATCCCAAACTCTACAAGGTCTATGATCCGACACCTCTCTCGGTGCGGCTAAGTGGCCATGACAGCGACGAGGCGGAAGTGACTCGCGTCCGGCTCCAGGGGATGGCTCGAGTTGGCGGCAATCTCGCAGGTAACGTAGTGCGCTCCCTTCGTGACGCGCTGGTCGATGTACTTGACGCTGGTCTTGTTAGCGAGGGAGAACCTTGATGGCGGAACACTGTGCTCCTCAACGTCACTTACACAGCCATATTGTATGCGCGCGACCAGTATCCGGGCAACCGTACTGCGCCCTTCTCGTTATCGTCGACCCAGCACAGCGCGTCGCCGAGCGAGTACTGCGCCGAACGGAAGTAGTAAATCGCCACGCTTGGGTCAGCTCATGTTCTTCTCGAAGCTACTCAAGCAGGCAAGAAACTACTCACCGACCAGCGTTGACCTGGATGTCAACCGTGATCCTACTTCCCGGCGTGTCGCTGATCCAGTAATGCTTCTCGTCGTGCCAGTCCCAGGCCATCCACCCGTCCGCGATCCGTGGAGCCATGGGGTGCTCCTTGTCGTTCGCGTCGGCGCAGAACGGCTTAGGCTGCAGCGTGTGCAGCACCTTGTCGCCCGTCTCGGGGTCGGACTGCTCGGGGTCCACGAACAGCTCGAGAGGCGTGAACATGCCCAGACTCCGGACTGCGTACGGAGACGTCGGGAGGGCGAAGTGCCGCTTCTCGTCCCCGATCGCGTGCATTTCCTCGAGGGACCAGGTGCGCTCCCAGTCGTCCGGGACGCGCGTCCAGTCGATACTCCCGGGCGGCTGGGCGACGTTCTCGTCGACCTCGACGAAGAAGGTCGACGGCTCTGTCGACGCGAGGGTCAGTTTCGGGTCCGGCACGCTCGGCAGTCCATGCCGCGCGAGCTCGCACAGTTGTCCCTCGAGATAGCTGATGGCGATGTCTGCTAAGAGCCTGTGTCCACGAGCGTTAGGGTGCAGCCGGTCTGAAAGGAAAAATGCCTCGGCCGTGCTCTTCGGGTATCGTGCGTAGTGGTCGAAAATGAATCGCTTCAGCGACACGTACGGCACGTCGAAGTAGTTCGCGATCGGGACGTGGAACACCTGCGGGTCCGCCCAGCCCTGCTCCTGGGCAACCTTCGGCGCCCAAGCTCCCAGGATGAGGAGTGCCGGCTGATTTGGCAACTCGAGCAGGACGCGGATCAGTTGGTCGAAGAAGTGCATATAGATCGTGTCGCTGGGATCAGCTGACAGAGGAGAGAAGTGTTACTCACGCCTGGTCGTTCACGTCGAATTCGAGTATGATCAAATCCGCGTTCTTGGCGAGATGGTGCGTCTTTTGTCAGCTCCGTGCCATGCCTTGCAGCTCACCCCACAGAAAGCAAAGTAGCTGCTATCAATACCTCCAATCGCCGAGTTGACCGTGTTGATCCGCGACTGCTGTCAGCTTCCAGGCGCTCTGTTAGCTCACATTCGGGAACGTCTCCTTGAACCACTCGTTCACGACTGAGTGATAGCACCCCGGCCCAGCGGGGTCGCCCTCAGGATGCTCGGGGGTCGGGTGCACGCCACGGCATGCCGATACTGAGCGTCAGCTTTTCTCTTCTCATCTAGCTGTCCAAACATACCGCTTCCGCCAAGCACGCCAATGGTCAGGTCAGTCCCCTGATTCAGCCTCGCGAGGAGGTTCCGCATCCTCGCCCCGCTCCCTTCAACGAGCTTCGACGCTCTCAACGCATGTTCGCCGTAGATATCGCATAGATGCCGCCCCCGCTCCGTGGTGCCGCAGATGCAATCTGGCAAGTATGCGGTCTCTGGCACCGGCTCCTTCGGGTTGATCTGTAGCTGCACCTTGGGCAGCGCGGGTAGGTCGGGCAGCGACTCGTAGTGCGGCGACAGGTGCGCGTAGAACACAAGCATTGAGGCAGGCACGAACAGGGCCAGGAGCCAGACGTACCGCCTCAGCCGCCTGGGATTGACCACCATGTCGGAGGTCATCGTGAGGTGCGGCCGTGAGCGAGTGACCGGCGCAGGCGGCGTAAGGAGGACGAAGCCGGGATCTGGGCGAGATGACTTGGCAAGTGGAGGTCGCTGATGGTACGTTCTCGGTCGGTTCCCTGTCGATATCCGCTGTTGTCGAGATGAGTGCGAACAGTCGAAAGGGGCGAAAGCAAGTGGTTCTGTAGTTCTTGCTGCGAGGTGAACGGGGAGGTTGGAGTTAGAGAGGTGGTGACTTTGCGGTCGACATTGAAGATGCCGAATCACGAAATTAACTGAATCGGCTGATAACGCCCAGTCAGGGGCCCAACGTCTGCCGCCGGGCCAGGCCTTAAGCACTATGGGCACAAACGTCGAGAAGAGCATCGACGCGCGATTCAGCTTCGCCGTGTACCATTCCGGCCGAACTGACTGCGATCTGTGATATATGTGCATGTACTGAGCTCTGAAGCAGTAGTGTGCACTCCAAAGGTGAATGTAGGCTTACTCGCGCCCGTATCAGTGACTGTCAGTCGCGACTCAGATCGCCGCCGGCATGCATGTTACACTTCATTCATTCGGACAACTTATTATGCAATGGCTTCTGCGCACAGGTACACGCTATGGACACGGACACCACTCAGAGCTTAGATGTTGGGCTCATCGTCGTTGTTGTTCGACGTGAAGCCGAGGTTCTGTCCCCTGAACTGCGAGTTGACGTCCTGGCCGTCCTCTGCGCATAGTTAGCACCGACCGTTTACGAACCTAAAGCTAGCTGAGCCTCAGGAGCTACTCACCGCCGTCCTTGCGGTAACCGGGGGTGCTCGCGCCAGTCTTGATGCCGGAGTTGTCAAAGTCGTCCGAGCCGTCGCAGTTGGCCGAGTTGTCGGCCGCGCCCATCTGGTTCTGGTCTGTCAGTTTGCGTGAAAGAACACTTGAAGCTCCGAGCGGGAGGCAGCGATGAGGCTCAAGGGCTACGGCGGCCATGCTCCTATGACACCTGCAGCCGCCGCCACCACCGCCTCGATCCCTGTCGTCGTCGCCCTCGGCGGCCCAATCAACTCACAGCGCGCGAGTAGGCAGAGCCCTGGGCGTTACGTCCAAAGCCACCAGAGGCGGAGCCTGCTACGTCAGCGTGCCACTCATGCAAAGTGGAGAGGGAGTGGTTCAAGCGATTTTTCTTCATTCGAGGAAGGTTCTGCGCATCATTGCGGCAGCGCGGGGCGTTGAGCTCCAAAAACCGTCGCATCTGGACGCCCTGCCCTGCCTGTTTCCCCTTCCTTCTGGTCAAAAATGCGCTTCTTGTGTGGTGCGATCTGTGTGTGCCCCGCGTTCCTCGCGGTCCTCCTTCCTCCGGCCCTCCGGCCCGATGCTCGGCGCCTCGCCTCATACTACTTTCAAGCTCGCTCAGACTGCATCAGATGATGAACGCCGCTGTGCAAACTCGTTGCCCCGGACAGAGATAGAAAGGAAGATGAATGATACTACGGAAAGATGGTGAGCTTACGCACTGTCGTTGGCGCCGTAGCCAGAGTAGTTGGACTCCTTGTTCTCCTCCTGGGTCGAGTTCAGGGGGTTGCCCTGCGAGTCCTTGGCGAGGTTGCCGCCGAAGCCCTGGCCGGTGACGGCGCCGTACTGGCCCTGCTGGCCGAACTGGCCCTCAGAGACCTGGGGCTGCTGCGAGTTGTTGCCGGACATGTTGTCGTTGTTGTTGTTCTGGTTGTTGTTGTTCTGGTTGTCGTTGTTCTGGTTGTTGTTGTTGTTGTTGTTGTTGTTCTGGTTCTGGTTGTCGTTGTTGTACGACGACTGGTTGTTCTGCTGCTGCTGCTGCTGCTGCTGCTGGTTGTTCTGGTTGTTCTGCTGGTTCTGCTGGTTCTGAGCCTGGTTGGGGTTGATGCCAAGGAAGCCTTCGACGGTCTTGATGTCGACGCCGGTCTGTCTTGGTCAGTGGGTGGATGAGAGGATAAGTGGGTGTTGTGAGACGCACGTAGCTTTCTGTTATGTGTCAGCTGGCAGCTCGGCAATGCGGGGGAGGGGTTCGGTGAGGTCACAGGTCACGTTGTGTGTGGAGTCCGGGTCGGAGGAACGCGAGGAGCCGGCCGGTTGGCTGGTTTGACCGTCCGGCTAAAGTGGGGGACGTGGGACACTCACTGAACTGCTCGCCGTACTTGTTGGTGATCTCCTGGCCCTTCTCAGACGCAAGGAACTCCTGCGCCTTACCCGACTTGATGAAGTCCTGCGCCTGGTTGAGAAGCTGCAGGTTAGCTACCGCGCTGTCGTCCTGCTGTGCTGCCGTGCTCTCGTTGTTGGTTGCGTCATATCACCGCACAAACAAAGGCACACCGCAGAGGCACGCGAAGGTTAGGGTTCGCCGCCTTTCAGCTGTGTCTCTGCCTGTGCCCCGCAGCTCATACGTAATCCAGGATCCACGTCACAGAGTACTCACGTTGTCCATCGTGAAAGGTGTGCGTGTACGTGGCGGTGGTGAGGAGAGTAGTTCAGATAGAGAGGAAGACGGGGACGCCTACGTGCATAAGTAGTACTGGCCCCTACTGGGCTGGCAAGCGGAAAGTGCAGCCTATGGGCTTAGAAAGAGTGCCGATCCTCTCGATCTTTCCGACGACAGTGCGCCAAAGTTGGCCTTGCTGGCCCTTGGGACGCTCGTCCAGAGCGCCTCACGAGCTACTGCGCACGTACACGCACCAATCGTCTTGTTCGATCGTGCTCCTAACTTCAAGCCAAATGCAGCCAGAGCGGTCCGTGAGTCAGGCAACCTCAGGCATAGGCAGGCAGCATCAGGTGGATCGCCTGCGTCAGGGCTGAGCTCTGCCGGATGGCGGCCGCCTGATTGGACCACCCGTACTCTCAACATTCTCTGCACCCGCCAGTCCCATCACCAGAGGTTATTTGCGATACTGGCGTGCCCACTTGAGCATCCCTCGCGTGAGTCTGCAGATGCCTGGCAAGTCTGACGATAGGTCACGTCTGCATGTTGTAATCCTGCAGAGAGGCACAGCGGCCGTACGACGGTGGGGGAAGATGTGTGCCGGTATCGCGAGAACACACTGTCGAATTCTCCCGCCTCGTATATACCCCAGGGCAGAGACAGAGCACGGGCCGTCGATCAAGTGCTCAACCACCGCCCCCGCGCGCATGGGGCTTAGACGCGTCGACCGTGTTCCCACTATCGTTCCAGTCAACCGAGCTAGCAAAGCGAACTGTAACGATGTCACCCTTGACTGAGTGAGCGGAACCAGGCCTGGCTCCCTGTGCTATCGTCGGGTGCCTCGCATGCCTCGAACATTACATATTAACGGCTGCTCGAGTTCTCAGCTGCATCGGTCACGAGATTTGCCTCAGACGCCTCAAACATGACTGGCCCACAATACAGCACACCACGCCGTCCGAGTCAATGCGTTCCGGAAACACGGCATGCCATCTCATTGGCGGAGATCTGCAGATCATCACTCAACGTCACCTCAGCACGGACAGAAGGCCAAACTCCGCGGCAAAGGTGGCAATACCCACGCGACTTCTGCGTGGCGGGATTATGATATTTCCGCCACGTGAGCGTCATGGCGAGCAGGCGCGCTGACGCATGATCTCAGCTAGACGTAGCGTTCATTGACGTCGATTCTACGAGCATCCAAGCCATCCCTCTCGTCCTTATAACCACATAGACAACTGGGCAACGATGCCCGGCCTTACAACAGCTCAGGTACGTCCGACTTTAGCTAACTCTGTATCTCCGCAGCCTAGCTGACTTGCCGCAGGTTAACGAGCTCTCAGCAACGAATGTGTGAGTCATCAACAACGACCGCCGGTCTTCTGGCCACTCAACGAGGAAGACCAGCTTTCAGCTCGGATCCGGAGTGTTACTGACAGGAATTAGTGTCATTCATCCTCTAGTTCTGCTCAGCGTTGTCGACCACGCTGCGCGTGTTCCGTTGCCCAACAAGAAGCGAGTTCTCGGCGTCCTTCTCGGCCAAGATGATGGCAACACGATCAACGTCGCGAACTCGTTCGCCGTGCCGTTCGAGGAGGACGACAAGGACCCGAAGACGTTCTTCCTCGATCTTGACTACGTGGAGGAGATGTGGCGAATGTTCAGGAAGGTCAACGGTGAGTGGGTCGAGCTGCGGGCGTCACGAGATGGCCGTGATGGAGGTGGCGAGCCGGTAGCAGCTGGCACCACCCCTTTGAACAAGCTGACAGAGCAGCGAAGGAGCGCCCGATAGGCTTCTACCACACGGGACCGCGCCTGCGTTCGTCCGACCTCGAGATCACGGAGCTGTTCAAGCGCTTCTGCCCGCGGCCTGTGATGGTGATCGTCGACGTTCGTGCGCACGGAGGACGTGGAGACACCGGTATCCCGACCGACGCGTACTTTGCCGTCGAGGAGATCCGTGACGACGGAACGGCGACGCAGCGGACGTTCACGCACGTCCCGACGTCGATTGAGGCTGAGGAGGCTGAGGAGATCGGTGTCGAGCATCTGCTGCGCGACATCTCATCATCGTCTGCGGCCGCGAGCTCGTCGCTGCTCACGACGCAGAGCCTGTCGAATCGCGTTTCGGCGCAGCTTGACTCGCTGCGTGGTCTGCACGCCCGCCTGAAGGAGATCTCGGAGTACCTGAACGATGTGCGCAAGGGCAAGATGCCGGTCAACCACCAGATCATCTATCAGGTGCAGGAGATTGTCGGCCTGCTCCCCCAGCTCGGCGGCGACGTCGACCTCGGCAAGGCCTTCCGCGTGCAGGTCAACGACCAGAACGTCATGGTGTACCTTGGCCTGCTGATCCGGACTGTCCAGGCGCTCCACGATCTGAGTAAGTCAACTGCAGCTGACCTAGTTCGGACCATTTAGCTAACTGGCAGTCGACAACCGCATCGCCAACGCGCAGCAGGAGATCGACGACTCCAAGTCTGCTGAGGAGAAGAAGACGGAGGCGGCCGCCGAGGCCGCGGGCGTCAAGGCCGAGGACGTGAAGCGCGCCAAGCAGGAGAACGCCGACGACAAGGACGCCAAGAAGTAGTAGACCGGTAGAAGCTTGTACTTTATGCACATCATGGTTACACCAGGGCGAAACGGACCGAAGCTCCAGCCATGCGTTGGTCAAGGTCTCTGTGCATAGTCAGTCTTGCGCCTGTGTGTGGACGTGTGAGAGGCACGTGACTGAGCACCGGGATTGTGGTAATGCTAGGAGCTTGCTCGATCAGAGAGCAATCGGAGCAACAAACCCGTGGAATAACGCGCAGTCCGTGGTGCATACGGTGAAAGGCGAAAGCGTCGGGAGATTGACGACACGCGCGTGGAGTGGAGTGGAGAGGTCACGAGATCAAGAACAGGAGAGGTCGGGCTGAGTTCAACAGACGGAGATGAGCGATGACTGCAGTGAGGGGTGTGGAGTCAGCAGCCGAGATCGGTGGCCCCGGTGGCGCGCCACCCTCAGCGCGTGCTGCCTCGTGATCGTTCTAGCAGCACTGTAAGGATTGGTCTTTCGACACATTGTCCCTTAGGAGGATTTGGGTCAAGATCCGGTCTCTGGACTTAATTGAGGGCGTGCTAGGCATGGCGCATGGGAGAAGGGGGGGGGGGGGGGGGGGGGGGGGGGGGGGCGGGGGTTGGCGCTCTTTATTTGAGTAATCTGGGGCGAGTGCGCCTCGCGGTAAGTTTGGGTGTAGCTGCTGTACTGCTGAACATGCAGCGCCCTCGTCTTGACGAAGTACGCCAGCGCCATCAAGCTTAGAGCAGGATGTACGCTGAGCTGGCCAGGAAGTATGCTGAAGGCGCAGTCAGTAGCCAAATAACAGGCAGAACACTGGCTCGGTACACGGCAACGGCAACCCCTTAACCTTGCTAAGCAGACATCACGGTGTGACTGCGCATCGCCGCGTTGTCTAGACATAGCTTGTCATCGAGATCCAGCTTGCCCTGCAATATCACGCTCCTCTTGACGTCCCGCCCCCGCCTCGCAGCGATCACTAAGCATCAGCCGTCGTTCAATCACATCTCAAATGTCATCGCCTATCGTCGCTGGAGCGTGGATGCGTTGATCACGAGCCATGGCAGGATGGAAGATGAGTGGTCGGCAGCGGTCGGTGTCATCGACGACGTCATATCACACTCCGAGACGGGCGACTGGAGGCACGGAGTGGGGGACAAGGCTGAGCGACTCCGGATCGGCGTGTCTCAACCTCTTTACTGCTCTGTGGTTCAGGTGCTGAGACGATGCAGACGAGCGTGCCCAGGCAAGGCACGAAAGGTACAAGCGGGGGAGGGGGAAGGGGAACGCGGGGGGGGGGTGCAGAACGAGGCACAGCACTCGCAGAGTCAGCGAGTCGAGAGCTTTTGAGCGCCCGCAGCAAGGTGGGTGGGGCCTCATTTTCCTTTGGGAGAAATCCTTATCTAAACGCGGGGCAGATATTCCCAGGCGGTCTACCACTCTTATCAGGCCAATCACATCCGCCCCTGCGGCCCGACGCAGGTCATGTGCTCATCGGCGTGCCCCTCAGACGCACACTAGCCGCACCTCGCACCTCGACAGCCAGTGACCAGTGGAATGTCCAAGGCGGTCTTTTGCCAACGCCCGCGTGCCCCGCCTTGCGTGCGACCCCTCGGCTCCCTCGTCTAAGACTATGTTCTGCGGATCGAGGTGCAGACATATCTCGACATTTTCGAATATCCCCTCGCCATCAAGGTTTGCTGGATGCTGCATCACAGCAGAGGGGTAGAGGGCAAGCCGCTAAATGCAACTACCGGAGGAGACCGGTGCCGGTGCTCGCCCTGCGACCTGCGCGACCTGCATGGCACGGGGCCTCGATCGCATGACGACAGACTGCGAGACGTAAGACGTTCTAATCTCTGCCGCCGGTGGCTTTGTCATGGTCATCGTCGTCAGACCTTGTCGCCTGTGACCCGGCCGGCACTTGGATCTGGCTATAAACTGGGGGAATGCTCGATGCCGCTCCCCAACTATCTCAGCACCACCCCACACCGCACACCGCACATCGCACACTGCACACCTCGACAACGAGCACTTCAACCAACGTTCTCACGACCAGCCCACACGCACTTCAAGCACTTCAAGCACCTCTCAACTCCACAAACAACCATGCTGTCCCTCCGCACCGCTGTCCGTGTCCCCCGCGCTGTCGCCTCGCTGCACACGACCGCGCTCGCCGCTCGCCCGCAGGCCCGTCCCCCTTCTGACGGCTCTGGACCTCTCTTCACGACCCCCTTCGAGATCCAGATGGGTTACCGTGACGCCGAGAAGGAGGCGAAGGACGCCAAGAAGCAGAAGAAGCAGACCGGCACCGACAAGATGAACAAGATGAAGGGAGGCAAGAGCTTCAAGGAGCTCAGGAAGCAGCACGACGTGAGTATCTCAGCTGAAGGCGCATGCGCCAACAGCGAGCTGAAGCTTGGGGTCGCCGCTCAAGGATCTGAGAGCTAACCAGACAGGAGGGCCGCGACTAAGCTACTCGCTGTCGACACCGCCGCTCGAGCATACTCGCATACTCGTACCTTACCGTCCTCGTTCCGCACCTCGCGGACTCAGCCCTGCCCGTCCATGATGGCCGGTCGCTGACGCCCGCCCACACAAAATAACCTTCATCAAGGCGCGCACCTCGCACGCCGCCACGCATCATCCGTGCACTCCGCACGCCCAATCATTCACATTCAACACGCATACGCACATCTGTAGCCAAAACCTGGCCGCTCAACGCGCCCACGCCCGCCTCTAGGCACACGTCCGGTTAACGAGGTCGAAGGATATGTTCAGAAGATCAATCGAAGTAAATGAAGAAAAGGAAAGAAGGAAGAAAGGGATGGTTGTAAAACGTAAAATGCAATGCAGTTATGTATCTATGCCTTGTGATCCTGCTGCGTCTTCTCTATTGCGCGAGCTCACGACTAACCCATCGGCTGTGTGCCATCAACAGTCAGCGACGAGCCGCTGTTTGCCCAGTCTTGCAGCTCAAGGCTTGCTGTCGCTCGCCATGGCCGCTCGCCGTCTAGACCTTCTTCTTGTCGCCCTCAACCCACTCGATCCACTGCTTCAGCTTGGAGTCATCGACGTCCCCATTCCGTCCAAGGACGTTCGGTCCAGCGTCGCTCGGTCCCTCGTCCTTGCGCACATTCTCGATGAGTTCCGGCAACCCCTCCTCGAGCTTGCCCTTCATCGCATCCGCAAACTCCTGCACGCTCCCGACACCGAGGTACTTGGCGGCTCCCCATACCCCGAGCGCCGTGCACGCGCCAACGAGCGCGGTCGCGATGCCCAGGGCCTGGAAACCGAGCCACGGGCTGACGGGCTCGAGCGGAGCGCCTTCCTCGTCCACGGCTGCGGGGCCGTAAAGGTGGTCTTCCTCCGCGTTGTTGAACTCGCGCCATCGGATCAGGTCAGAGTTCTCGAGCGGGACCGTCGAAGAGGCGTGCGCGAGGTCGTCGGCGCGGTCCTGAGCCTCGAGCTCTGCGAGAATCTCCGAGGAAGGGGCAGCGGCAGTAGCGGAGGAAGACGCCGGGGCCGAGGTCGAGACCGAAGCAGCGGTGGCAGGCTCCGGTCTAAACGCCTCAGATGAGCGTACCGGACGCGCAGACATCGCCGGTCGCGAAGGAAGACCACGAAGGCCCTGGTTCAAGAACTGCGTCGTCTGCTGCATCGTAGCCGCCTGCTTCACGTACGGCAGGATCAGGAGCGTCAAGCCTGTCGTGACCGCGAGCTGGGGTCAGCTCTGCATCCCGGTCGTTGTAGCTCTTAAAGCTCATCTGCACAACGCTGCAAGCGAAGCTGGCGAATAGGGACACTCACAGCGGCTCCGGCCACAGCAACAGCGACCTTGGGGTTCGGCTTGTGGTCGTCGATGTGCGGCTCTGCTGGCTCGGCCGCAGCAGAAGCGCTCTGATGATCGACGGGGACGGCGGCAGCCTGTGCCGGTGCGCCAGACGGCTGGAACTTGGCTTCGACGCCACCTGCCGCTTCCGTAGTCGCTGGCTCCTTCTTGCTCTTGAGCTGGTCGAGGAAGCGCATCTTTTCTGTATGTCGTAGAGTACGAATGCAACGAAAACGGACCCGTTCGCGATCGGACACAGGAAACGACGGACAAGCTCGCGGACTCTTACCAGCTGGCAGGTGAAATTTCAGGGACGAGCCATGCAACCCAGCCAGATTTTTGCGGGGCCACTCACTGAAATTTCCGCGCCTGCCTGCCTACGATAGCTTCGGCCAGTTCACAACAATTGCATCTGTGGGCTGACGTCTTGCCTTCCTCGCTCATTACATACTACGCAACCATGGGCGTCAAGAGGAAAAGTACCTCGGGTGCTCCGATTGAGAAGAAGGTGAGCTTTTCTATTCGACGAGAGCTGACCCTCAGTCACGGAAGGGAAAGGCGAAGGCTGTCGAGCCCGATACCGATGAAGAGATCGAGCAGTACGCTGCGCACTCGACGCTCGTCGACCCCATGATCGACCCGCAGCATTCGGATGACAGTGACGACGATGAGGACGACGACGACGTTCCCGAATTCGACGGGATGGATCAGGACGAGGACGACGATGTTCCTGAGTTCAACGGCGACGATGCTTTTGAGAACGGCGAGGAAGACACGCCCGCGGCATCGACATCAGCACCGAAGAAGTCGTTGTACAAGGCGCCGACGCTGAAGGAACTGGACGAGCTTCGTGACGCCGAGGCTAGCGGAGGCAACACGTTCAGCATGCAGCTTGAGGAGCTGCTGGGCAGTGCGCTGCTCAGCACCACGCCGGCGGCGGGTCTGAAGGCCCTCCTCGGTGCGGTGCACGACCTCGTGCACTCTCTCCCTGAGCTCGCTCCGATGGCGCCAAAGAAGGCTGTGAAGAAGGTGCCCGGCGTTCCCTTCCCGGGACCGAAGGCGCTGCTCCCCACGACCGAGGAGGTGCAGTGGAAGCTCGGATTCGAGAAGCCGACGGAGGTGCTCGTCGCGGGCTCGTGGCCCGTGGTCGGCGGGTACAAGAAGGCGAAGGGAGAGGAGGGAAACATTGACATTGTGGTCATGATGCCTCCGGTAAGTTGTTTGTCCTGCTTCTGCAGCTGACATACAGTCTCTGTTTTCTGCGAAGGACCGCACGGCGTACCGCTACTTCCACAAGCGGGCGTACTACCTCGGCGTGATTGCGCAGGCGCTGAAGAGCGCTTCGAAGGAGAATGGACCTCTGAAGGGAGCCGAGATTGCTTGGGAGTATGCGGATGCGCGCCGGCCCATCGTAAACGTTCGCGCAGGCAAGGCGCAGGGTCTGAAGCGTGCCGTCGACGTGCGGGTTCACGCTGGCGCGCCCGACGTCTTCCCCCTTGCGACGCTGTACCCTTCGAAGTCGCTCATCAGGGCTGAAGACGAGGCTACCCCGACACCGCTGACCTCCACTTCCCTCCTCCTCGATACCCTGCACAAGCCGCATCTCCTTCACTTGCACCGTCTGGCCCAGGCTCTCGGCGACCGCGGAGCCGACAAGTTCCTCGCCCTCTGGCGCATCTGGGCCGCGCGCCGCGGCATCCCCCGTCACCTCGGTGGAAGTGGATGGTTTGCGTCCATGCTTCTCGGGTGGGTCGTCGAGGGCGCCGAGATCGGAGGCAGTAAGCCTCGCCGCCAGCGCGGACTCGGCAAGGCGCTTCCTCCGTGGGGTGCGCTCCGCGCCGCATGGGAGAACCTCGCGCACACCGACTTCGAGGATACGCCTGTCTTCCTTGGCGAGGCGAACGTGGCCCGTACTGAGTTCTCGGGCGACGTCCTTGTCGACGCGACGGGAACGGTCAACCTCTTCGCTGGATGGGAGAAGGGAGATGTTGAGATGGTGAGTGCTAGGCGTCCCTAATGTTAGCTGACATCAGCTCCGGTATCACGCCCGTGAGACCCTCGCGATGCTCGAGGATGCGGCGGCCGATCACTTCCAGGACGTCTTCCTCCGCGCCGAGACGCTTGGTCCCGCCACCTATGACGAGTACATCATGTAAGCTTCGCATCACGTTTCCTGAGCTGACCTCAGTGTGGATGCGTCCAAGGCGAAGGCCGATGCGGGTCTAGTGGCCGAGGCTGAGCAGCCGAGAACGATCGATCGCCTCACGCATCGCGCCGCGGACGTCGTGCGACAGGGATTGACCGATCGCGCGCGCATCGTGCACACCAGCGTGCTGTCCGACACGCATTTCGCCGTCGGCCTGCTGCTGAACGGCGAGGAGGCCGGACGGACGCTTGATGTCGGACCGCATGCGGACCAGCAGGAGGCGTGTTCCGCGTACCGTGCGCTGTGGGGCGAGAAGGCTGACCTGCGCCGGTACCAGAACGGTGTCATCGCTGAGTCGGTGCTCTGGACGCCGCACCGCCCGGAGCAGCGTGCGCAGATCCCGTTCCAGGCGGCCGAGTGGCTGCTGAAGCGGCATCTCGGCGCTGTCTCCGTTGCCTCTCGCTCGGCGAGCGACAGCTGGCTGCATATCATCCAGGTGCCGGACGCCGCTCGCGACGCCGTCTGTGTTGCCAACTCGGAGACCCAAGGTTTCGCGCCCATCATGACCGCCTATCAGAAGCTGCACAGCATGCTGAAGAACATCGACGACGAGCTTCCGCTCGGCGTGCTCAACGTTACGCCCGCAAGCGAGCTGCTCCGCTACGCGTCCGTCCTTGTCCCGCACCCCGTCGATGCGAACCGCCTCGCGACTGCGCCGGAGTCGCTCGGCTACGTTCCCGTCGCCGAGGTCGGGCTGCAGTTTGAATCTTCGCCCCGCTGGCCCGACGACCTCGAGGCTGTTCAGGCTCTGAAGCTCGCGCTGCTTGAGAAGGTCGCGCGTGTGCTCCAGCCCCGCATCAGGGCGCGCATGGCGATCGCGCTCGATGCTGATGCCACCACGGTTGAGGACCAGGCTTCGCTCGAGCTGCTCATGGACGGTGTCGCCTTCCGTCTGCGCATCATGTACGAGAAGGAGAAGGTGATGATCGAGCGTGCGCTGGAGCCTGCTCGCCCTGGTGTACCGAAGCCCCCTGCGCCGCCACGAAGGCTGCTCCTCCCCGCACTTGCCAAGTGGGAGCGACGATTCGAGTACGAGCCGCGGCACCACTCCACGCTCGCGCCGATGCACCACCGCTTCCCGAGCTTCTCTACGGCTGTGCGTCTCCTGAAGCGCTGGACGGCGGCGCACATGCTCCGCATCGAGGGCGAGGCGCTCGAACTTCTCGTCGCGCACACGTATCTCGCCCCCGGAAGCCTCGGCGCTCCCGCCGGGGCGACTGCCGGCTTCCTCCGCACGCTCGAGGAGCTCGCGGCCTGGGACTGGCGCACGTCGCCGCTTTTCGTCCCCCTCGTCGCCGTCACGCGTGATGCGGCCAGCGCCAGTGGACGCCCCCGCTTCCCGACCGCGGAGCGCGAGGAGGCCCTTGCTGCCTTCTCTCGCCGCGGCGAGAAGCACGCGTGGAGCATCATCACCGAGACCGACACGACGGGAACGCGATGGACTGGGAACGTCGGTCCGCTGATCGCGGCCCGTGTGCAGGCGCTCGCTGGCGCGACTCTCGCTGCCGTCCGCAACGCTAGCCCGCTCGACGTCCCTGCGCTCTTCGCGACCCCCCTCGAGCACTACGACGCTGTCTTCCACCTGTCTCCCGGAACTCGTGCCGCGCAGGCGCTGGAGCCGGAGATTCCTTCCGGTTTCCGCTCTGCGGAGGCGCATGACGTCCGCCTCGGCTTTGACCCAGCCAGCCTGCTGGCGGCCGACATCCAGCGGTTGTACGGTGACGCCCTCCTCGTGTTCCACGACGTGAACGGCGGCCGCGCCATCGGCATCCTCTTTAACCCGCAGCGCAACACGCCGAGGGCCTTCAAGCCGCTGCTCGGTTACAACACTGCGCCGGCGAGCAAGAGCCTCGTGTCGCTGAACAAGGCGGCCGTCATTGAGGAGATCAAGCGTCTCGGTGCCGGCATTGTCACGAGCGTGGACGTCAAGAAGTAGACTGGCATCTGTAGGGATAGAGTTACACCATGCATAGAGATTACATAGCCCAAGAGTGCACTGTAGAGAAAGAGGACCTTACACCCACGGTGTGCCGACCTGCTTACTGCGCATGACGCGCGAGATACCAATCCAGATACTGCCGGCGAGTACGACAGTGGCACAGAACATGGACGCCTCGAGGTACGTGTCGTTGGTGTCCTTGAGCTGGGCCGTGATGGGCGTGCCCGCGAGCCAGAACCAGCCCGACACAAAGAAGCACATGCCGAGATAGAGACCGGCCTGGTTTGTGTGCGGGGCGAAGGAGGCAGCTCCGGGGTTCATACTCGCGCCATAGCCTCCAGAGGCAATACCGTAGATGGCGTCGTAGGCGAGGATTGCGCCGACCGAGTTCGTCAGCGTCCAGAAGTACATCATGATACCGCTCGCGGATCCGAAAGCGGCGAGGACATTGATCGGGCCGATGCGTTGCGCAAAGAAGAGGGGGATGATACGGCCGAAGAGACTGACTCCGTTTGCGATGGCCGGAGCGTAGTTTGCCAGCGCAACGGGGACGCCCTTGCTAGTGGCGTATGTCACACCGAACGTCTGCGGCGCGTAGATTGCCATACTGGCCAGACAAGCGCCGGCGACGTATACAGTGTACGCCTTGTTGCGGAACACCTCGGGGGAGAGGACAGCGACCTTCTTCCTCGGCGCGACGGTTGTGCTGAGGGCAAAGAAGGCGAAGACGCTGAACGCGAGCACGAGGAAGCCGAGGATGCGCAGACTCCAGTCGACACCGACGGCGGGGATCAGGTAGTTCAACATGATCGGAAGGAAGATGCCAGCGACGGCGGAGCCGGAGGCTTGTAATCCGAACGCGAGCGTGCGATATCGACTCCGAGCGAAGTGGTGGGACAGCGTCGCGACGGACGGCGAGAAGATCAGGCCCATCCCGATACCGACGCCGATACCGTGCGACAGCAGGACTTGCCAGTACTCCTTCGACAAAGAAGCCATCATGAGGCAAAAGGTGTACAGGAGACCGCCTACCAGCATCAGTTGCTTCAAATAGCCGCAGTCGAGCAAGGGTCCCGAGACGCACCCCAGCATCGGACAGAGAGCGAACTGGATAGAACCAATCCACGATACAGCCATACCGGACGTGTCGCTCAGCTTCCCGGAGAGATACTCTTGCTGGAAGACTCCCCAGGACTGTGTCATTCCATCTCGACATTAGCCGATGCCACAAGCGATGTTTGAGACTACTTACAGCAGAGCATGTTCACCAGAAAACTTCCAGCACAGTTCAGCCACCCCTTCCATCCGGGCTCGACGTACTCCATTCTGCTCGCCTCCTCGATGACTTGGTTCTCGTCGTGTTCTCGCTGCGCTTCCGTCTCATCCTTCTCTCCGTGGTACTCCGACATCTCCCCTCCTGCTCCTCCTCTTCCCTTCGCGTCATATCCGTCAATGTCAGAGGAGGGCAGAACATGCTGTGTCCCAGACTGCACCGAGACGCGAGACACGTTCCGGTCCAGCCGCACGTCGGTGAAGCTGGCGGTCGGGTACGCGCCAAACTCGGCCTCGACGATCGTCTGCCGTTGGGCGTCGGTTGCCTGCAGGCAGTCGCCCTCGGGAAAGGATGGATCCCGCCATGGTTTCGACCTCGGAGCGTCAGTCGTCATCGCCGTTGTCTCTGTCGTGGTATTCGAGTGCAAGAGTCCTTCTCCGCTGAATTTCAGGTCGTCAGGGACGTGCGTCCGTCGGCGTGGCTGGGCTCCTAACGATCGTGAAGTGGGCCGAGAAGACGAGTCGCGTCTGAGACGTGTGAGTCGCTGTATCAACAAGACAAGGCTGCTCAAGATGGGGAAATGGGAAATACCAACACCTCTTCACAATGTCAGTCCGCGAGCCGAGCGAGAGCGCTCATGAAGTTATGCATTTCCCGCCCCGCAACTCCATCTCCGGTCAGCTGGCTGAAGATGGATATAGCAGCGGAACAGCAGAGAGACGGCCATGGCCGGGCCGGTGCCTTGATCCCTGGGATGCGGATGAGAGTGGATGGGTGGATGTTCGGGCCTCGCTCTGCTCTGCTACTGCCACCGCTGCCTGATCGCCCGGCGCTGCTGGACGCGGCTGGATATCTTGTTCTGCCGCGAACCTTACATCCTGGGCCGAGTCAAGCAGATCCAGCGTAGAGCCGTGTTCTACGCCACCGGTTCGGAGGGCTACTCGGCCCTACTCAGCCCTTTCTCGCCCACCTCCACACTACGGCCATGGACTCGGCCCTCGAGTAGGCAAATGGTTGACAACACGGAGGAGTGTTCATCCTGAGCTTACGGCCCTGCATCCTTCTCCGCGTCTGTCGAGCATGTGACTGATCTTGTGCAGCCCGCGCTGTCTGCACCTGGTGCAGAGATGGCCATGTTCTGAATGAGCAGAAATATGGCATTCTCGGCTATTTTTCCTAGGGAAATGTCCGATTCGGCATTTCTGCAGGGTGTGATTCGACTCTCTTGTTCTGCAGCTCGCGTCAGTCGCTTCCGTGGGCAGTGACGCAAATAGCACTTACCCCAGAGCGGACAGTGATCGTCGATCGCTTGGCGCGTGGCGTTGAGCGTGGCTTGCACGTTGCAAGGGGGCCCGGAGGACGACGAGAAATGAAAGGGGCGTAGAGGGAGGCGGAGCGTGGTGGCTGGCCCGGACCGACACCCGACAGTGGCAGATTCGGGCGTTGTGCACTTTGATGTCACTGTGCTGTAGGATCCTCACACATCTCCATCTGTGCGTGCATACCGATGGATCTGGGAGGCGCCCTTGACACGTCAACTGACAGCTTTTCTTCTCACGCTTCACAAGGCATATCTATCTTCCACGCTCGTTGCATCCATCACTTTTTGTTCAATCTCTCTCTATTCGATAGGTGCGTGAATGAGCTGAGAAGCGCTTGCACCTAAGCCGACCTTCAGTTCGCTAGTATCGTGAGTAGCGCGCGTATGACGCTGCTTCCTGGGATAACGCGTAAGCTGACCCTCAGATTCACTGCAACTTCAGAGACCGATGCATCGCTCGTGAGCTGTCTGTCCGACATGTTCAAGCTCACTGCCGGGTGCCAACGCCCACTTTCTGGTAAGAAGTGTCGCAAGAACGGCTGAAGGGCGTATCCTTTCGACAGCTGGAATCCAGACTCTCCTCGATTAATGATACATACAGATTCCGGTCACTGCTTGAGCTGAAAAGGGCTTGGTGTTGCACCAAACCGCACCTGGCAACTCATCCATCGGCGCAGGTGGCGCTTTCTCCTGCTTTGCAAGCTGCATACCGATGGTCTTCCGCAGCCTCGTGAATAGAGCAAGTGCACATTTCCTATGAAATTCGGTGCATCGCGCCCCTGTGGTACTTCATCGCAACTGAAGGTGCTTCCCATAATGAGGAGCACGTTCGAAGGCCAACTGGTGAATGAAGCTTCACACTCTGAGCTTTAGAATGCTGGCGTTCAGACAACTGTGTGGGCTCCCTTGCCGCTCCCCAGCTTACCAATTAGACCAGCAGCATTTAGAACTTCTGAGGACCTGAGCATCGCTCGTGTGAATGCGGAGGCTGGGAGTACAGTAGTAAGCTCATTGGCAGTGACCACGGAGCTGATCGAAGTCCCGTGCAACGATCTGGGGACCCCTCTGCTGCCACGAGGTGGGTGCTGAGACACTCTCACGAAGCTCTCAGTGGTCCTCATATTCTGACAGCAGATTCAAGTGATACTGTCTACTTAACGAATGCAAGTTTACAGGATATGAGCTCCACTGAGAGCCGAAGCTGACGTCCAGTCCAGTGCACGTGTCTCCTGCCGGTAAGCTGCCCAGTTCTCTGCCTCAAAGCTGGCGTGCAGTGTTCAGCGCTGGAAACCCCAGTGGGTGATTCCGGTAGCTGTGGCAGTTCAGGCAACTAGCTAATTCGCGCAGATCTGACTTGCACAAGCCCCAGGCGGAGGAATACCGGGATGCCATCAGCGGACCTCGGTTTGTGCGGTAAGTAACACCTTCGCGCAGCAGCTTGTCGATCGTCTCATAAGCTGATCATCCAGTGGGTATGCCTCGATACTCCCGGAGTACAGGTGAGTTACATTACAGCTACACACACGTGATATCTCAGCTGACGGCCAAGCCTGAAGCAGTGAGTCAAGGCATTCTCACTTCTCCGCTGGCAGGGTCAAACCTGCGTTGCTGCGACTTGTAACGTGTGTCAGCTGCAATGACGCTGAATGTGAGCTGATCGGGCCCAGCTTCACGATTCCTCCCATCCTCAGTCGGGTCCTAGCAAACACCGAGTCAGAGGCGTTTTGCGGTCTGCTGGGCGGTAGTGGTATCAGTTGATAGTTGGACTGGAGTCGTCTCGTGAGTGGTAAGTCGGGCCTGTCTTCAGCTGCATTCATGGCGCTTTCAGCTGACACGAGCAGAACCTCGTCGACACAGGTGAGTAGCAGCCACAGCTCGGCAATTGAAGCGCATAGCTGAGGTTACAAATCAGGCATACTGCACAGGGGACTCGAGTGCGGCCAGAGTCCAAACGTCCTTTCCTCTGACGTGATCAAAATGCTGACCAGGTGAGCAGCTGTTGTGTGCACAAAAGGCAGCTAGCTCTCAGTGCCGTCATCCTGCCGTCAACGGTTGGTGAGGCTGTAGCTGCGCCCGCGATGTGTTGAGCTAAGCGTGCAGAACTCTTGAGATCACTCAGCAACGCTTCAGGTGCAGCTGCAGTTGTTACAGACTCCAGCTGACTCAATCAGGACTGCTAGACATGGCGCGGACATTGCCGGTACGCAGCTCTTTGTCCACGGCCCTCAGCTAACTGCAAGAGTCAGCTAGTGCCTCAGGGGCGTTTCGCTTGACGTACTGTGCGGCCCAACAGTCCGAGCTCAGCAACCAGCAGGCGAGCAGGTCCGGATCCAGCCAAGCTTCGAGAGGCTTTGACGGGCGACCCAAGCGATATATTTGGAAAGTCGCGGCGCGGACTTCCACACAGGAGACGGCGAGGCGCTCAGCTACAGTTGAAACAGTGGTTAGCTGACTCGACCAGAGTCTCAACCCCCTCAAGGAAAGTTGGGTAAGCTTCTACGGTGCTTGGGTTGCAGCTGACTTGCACAGAGTCCCGCCCTGCGCCGAATCGTATACCGGTGCGTAGCTGCAATTGCAGTATCCAGCTGACTCGAACAGGTCCCGCGTCAGTCCGTCTCCGCCTTCGGGTGCAGCTACACTGGAGCAATAATGAGCTGGCAGGCCAGGGTGGCTGCGCATCAGCACACCGCGAGTCAGGTGTGTAGTGTAGCTGTTGGTCGGATTTGGTATAGCTAATTGCGCAGATAACCTGCGCTCGCCGAAGAGAGCCGGGTGAGTAGCTGCGGCGCAGGAGAACTAACCAGAGCAGGTTCTTGTTACGTCCTCAGTACCGGTTGAGCTGTCCCAGACAGGTAGGCAGACTGGAAGTATGAGGCAGCGGATCTAGCTGGTGCCAATGGGTGCAATGAGCTAACGGCAAGTCGTACATTGGGCTGTCTCCGCGCTGATCGTCGCCTGTCCAATGGTGCGTACGCACAACTTGAATGCATGGTTCTGTGACCAGCATGAGCCTGTGAGCCGCTAGGTGGTACTGGGGATGAGGAGTTACCTCAAAGCGCATACAGAGCAAAGCATGAGGTCAGTACAGCTAAAGCAAGTCGGCCGTGTACGGCGCCCGTCGCGTTCGGCTACCCGCAGTCCGTCTCGGCCTCTTCCGATGCTCTGGCCGCCGAGACGGGCCGTGCGTGACGCGTTATCTGCGCCCGGGTCCAGTCTGGGTCATGTGCTCGACACAGCGGGACGTGCACTTCTTCTGCCGACATGACCGAAACAGCCTCGACATGACATGGTCTGAGTCACTGGTGCGTGCTACATGAGCGGCATGAGCGACAGAGACATGGCGACATGAGCGCGACTGTGCACGGCTTCGCAGCATAGGGTAAAGACATGGGTCCGGAAGCTGACGCAGCCATAGTCGGCTCTCGGGGTTCGCGAAATCTGCACTCCCAAGTGGAGCGCCTGACTGACCACTGCGCTGTTGGTCAGTCAGTCTCGCCCGCGTCGCGTGCTGTGTTACGAACTGCGTACCGGACCCGATCGAAGCGCTCACGCGTCTCCTGGAATGCAAGTGCTCTCGTGCCGAGGCCTCCGTGTCGTCCCCGACCCTGTGACAGCAAGGCGGTTCTGAACAGCCAAGAGTACAGAAACTCGTGCCGCGATCTCTTGGAAGTCGAGCTTGGTGTTTCAGAGCCTAGACTTTGACGCGCCAGTGCGTTTTCCTTGACCTCTTGGATCTTTGATCTCTTGGGTCCTGGATCCTTGGCACGCGTGGCCGCTAGCACGGCCCGCGCCGCCGACAATCCTCGGCTTTCAAGAGTGCACGCCCGCTCTCAGCCGTGGGTGAGCGGCACCCTGCGCCAGCCGCACCAGCTGCGCCGCCCGTGCCATCCTCTGAGCCCTTTGCGCCTCCCCAACGAGGCGGCTTTGTCATCCACCGCTCGTAACCTCCACCCTTCCTGCGTCTGCGTGACTTTGGATGCCCGGTGGGCAGCCTTCCGAGACACCAATAGCACCAGTGCCCCTCGAAGGTTTACATCGTTGTCATCTGACCAGGCAGCACATGGCACCTGGCTTAGCTCGACAGCAGACTCGATCTGCGAGATGCCCCGTTAGTATAAGCGGACAGGTTGCCATGCAGGCATGCGCACTCGATGTTGTTGGAATGCTGGACCGGCACTGAAACTGACACACCTGGAATGCAATTTGGACTCGGAACGCAGTTCCCACCGTAGCCTGGGTTGTCTGTGTTGTCTGTTTCGAGTCGGACAGGGTCGTGTCAGACATGACATGAGGCTGCGGTATGTAAGCAATGTCCGCTGGCGGGGCTGGCGACGCTGGCGGTGCGTTGGCTCGCATCCGGGATCGCGGAATGAGACCTGCTTCTGAGGTCATGTTCCGACCTCCAAAGTCTGGGCATCCGTCATGTCCTCGGTGTCCATGCAGCGAGCGGGTGAGATGTCCAATTCACCAGTGTGATCGGAACCAAAACACCTCTGGAATCCGCCCTTCCTCGCGCACGGGTGACGCCGGTGTGTGTGTCTTGCACTCGGCTCGAACTGCATGAGGCTGGGATAGAGCCCAGGCCCAGCGCAAGATGCAGCGGGTCAGCGGCGCAGAGGACTTCTGGACAGACATGCAAATCATCTAATTCTAGGGCGCGCGCGGGCGGCCAAGGAGAGCAGAAGGGGCGCAGAAGGGGCCATGTGTTTCTCAGGTTACTGCTGCATGCTTACCGTCAGCTGTATTTGTCAGCTCGTCCACCATCAGCAAGGTCCGCCGGATCTCTCGCAGCCCTGCATATCCGGATCTGAGCGGTGCTCTGCGGTCCTCGTGTGCGCTTTGGTCTCTGCGGACCTGTTCTGGACACTTGTCTGCGGGGTCCGCGCTTGCGGCCGCAGCTGGAGAGATCGGCGGGGCTGCGGCGTCGAGCGGCGTAGACGTTGAGTCCGATTGTCCTGTCCGAATTTCACTCGCTTCGCTCGGAGAGCAATAGCGCACCCCCCCGACACAAGCGGGCACAGTCCCGAGGGTCCCCGCGGACCGAGGTCCGAACTCTGATTGCGGGCTTCTTGTTTCTGATACGCCTGCTGCTCATGGGTCACACAGTGTCGTCGTCTTCGTAGCCTGTGCTGGGTTCGGAACGGTCCCATGCTCTGTGCGCCTCATCTGTGCTCCCTGCGTTGCTCGATTCCTGCAAACCTGCACCTCCGAACTGCTCCTAGACTTCGAGCTCGTTCCGAAAGATCTGTCTTGGTAAGGAAGTGGAGGGAAGGGGCGACCTCCGACGTCTTCGGCGTGGGCGAGCGAGTTCCTGAGTGTTGACACCAAGATGCATAAACGAGCGAGCGGGCACCCTGGGCCATTCCGAAGAACAAATGGGAAGGTCGACGATTGCATCCTTGACACTTGTTGCTTGGTTCCTGATCAAGCCTCCTCAGGACCCCTCGAGCCGCGTCAGGGTGTCACGGCGTAACTTTTGAGTAAACTTCGAGCACGACTCGGCCGTTTGCCCGCGAATTCAACGAGATTACGCCCTCACCCCCCGACGTCACTGGTCCAGTGGCCGACATTTTTTCGTCAGTCTCTTGAGGTCATGGCTGATCACACCTCGTAGTTGCCCGTCATCATGATTGATGCTCCGCCCATTCAGAAACGTGCATGCATGTCAAGACAGTGGGCAGAAGCCTGCGTTCGTTGGGAGTCGTGGCCCCAGGGGTATGGGAAACAATGATGCATGACAACCAGCGAGGTGGAGCGGAATGCTTGTCGTAACAAGCACAAGAACACAAGAACAGCAGGGGGATGACGTAGACGGTTGGGCGAATCGATGGGTCTCGAGTAATTTTTCCAGCGTTCCTTCGCTTGTTTCGCGTGCGTTGAGTCTACATGTCGTGCCCACGCGTTTATAATGACATACCTCGCCCTCACTAGCTCTGCTGGCGACCGGCGGCAGTCGGACCCGGCCCTCGGCGGCCGAGCCACCAGCGGCCAAGAACTACTCGAAGATTGTTTTTGTTTTCAGGGTCTAGCGTCCACCCTCCTGCACATGACGGACCCTCACGGCCTCACCTTCCATCTTTGGTAGCCGCTGTCGCCTGGCGGTCGGACAAACAGCCCAGGTTGCCAGTGGCGAGCCAGCGAGCCAGCGAGCGGCGGACGGGTCAGTACAGGATCGCGCAAGGAACCCTAGGGGGAAGCGTTCGGGTCGTTTGGCGCAAGCTCACGGCCCACGTATCCTCGCGCCGCTTGGCCGCCTGGCCGCCTGGCTTCCAGGCCGACGTCACACTGTCACCTGGCTTTGGGCTGGGCTGGCAGGTTTAGTCATGAAGCACTCGAGCCAGGGTGGAGCACTGTTCCGGCTCAATGCGGCGCCGTTGCGAGGTCCCCCGACCTTCGACCAAAGCCCGCGAACCCGTGGCCCATGGGCTCAGCAGCCCAAGCCGCCTAGATTGCCTAGATGTTCCAAGGTTCCAAGCCTGCGCCGCCTGAGCTGCTAGACCTGAGTCGTGCGCCTCCGCCCGCCCGAGGCCATGGCCCAAGACCCCGTCGACCCGCCTCGTCGCCTACAGCCGCATGTTATCATCAGTAGAAGGCTTCTGACCGAACCGAAGCCCTCCCTGCGAGCCCTTACAAGTAGTAGCATATACACGACCGAGGCCAACCCCGTCCTCTTTTTCCTCGTCACACATCTGTTGTTCACTACCACTACCTTTGTCTCGAACACTGAACACTACCTGTACACTCGCACATACCACCCACCCCCCAGTCTCACGCCACTGATCGACTGGACCACTGAAATCTCGCTCTTCGACTGAAGAACCACTCGAACAACGACTACACCCGCCGGTTCCCACAGCGACGAGCCATGCGCGCCGCTCTCCTTCTCCCGTGCGTGTTTGCGCTCGCGGCCGCCTCCGGCCCGATAGCGCGGCACGGCGGGCACGACGACGACATGATGGACGGCGAGATGATGGGCGGCGAGATGATGGCGACCGCCACCTCGGAGGCCGCTGGGGCGAACACGGCCCCGCCGCATCCCTTCGGCACGATGACGGAGGCGGCTACGCCGTCACCCACGCCCGGATCCGATGACCATCACGACTCTCACGACTCTTCCCCGCACCACGACGACCACCACGGCGAGCCCGAAGCGCCGCCCGATCCTCACGGCCACCACTCGCACGCGCCAGTCAAGGAGTTCCTGAACGACACGGACGTCCACCGCTGGCACAAGTTCCCCCCGACGTACCTCGACGCCGACTTCCGGCTGACGCAGGACAACGTCATCTTTGGCGAGGAGCTGCCCGAGAATTGGCCGGGAGACACGCCGAGCCACCCCGGTCTCATGATCCTGCACGTCGCGGCGATGTGCGTCGCGTACTTTGGTGCTCTCCCCGTTGGTAAGTACTCCTCTATCGCTGTGGACGTCTCTGGAATGGGAGTGGTGGCGGGACCGCACACACCCGCTGCAACCCCGCCAGCGGGCGGCAGAAGCGTGGAATGTCCGTTCCACACTCTCTACTCTCTGTGCATGTGCATGGGCGCGATCGAACATGTCGGTGTCTGCAACATTGCATTCATCGCGTTACTTCATCAGCGTTGTCGGCCGTTGCAATGACGGTAATGACGCAGCCAAAGAGGAAATTTAAGTTCCCGCAGTCCCCTTGACCCCCTCCTGCCTCCCAGCCGCTCAAGGCCGAGCCGGCCGTAAAGGAATACAGACACTGACAGACAGCTCTCTCGCTCCGTGCTGCGGGACATCCGAGCCACTACCTCGTGAACACTGGCTTCATCGGTCTGGCCGTGTTTGGCTGGATCATGGGCATTGCCTACAAGGCGGCCATGCCTGACTTGTGAGTTTGTTTGCGCGGGGAGTTGCGGGTGCACGGCGACTAGAATTTTCGGTGTGCGATCACCCCTCCCTCGGTGGAGCAGCGGAGACGGGCTGGACGGGAAGACACCGGATGGACAGGGCCAGATAGCGTATAGCAACCTCCGCTCGGCCGTACCACCCGGAATCCGCCCTGGGAGATTGTGCCTGGGGCTGGTCGCTCCCTGGGTCTGCACCCACTCTTCCGTTGGGCATTTCTACCGCCCACCCCCGAAATCTGCGCCGAAACATCCACAAACCTTTGCAATGAGCATGGCTGACAGGACAGCTACCCCGGCGCCAAGCACGGCTCCATCGGCAACATTCTCGTCCTGCTGTCCATCGGCCTCGCGGTCCTGGACAGCATGGGTCTGATCGCGCGCGCGGTCGCTTTCTACCGCTCCGGCTCGCGGGACTGGAAGAACTTCTTCTTCGACGCCCTGCAGGGCGCCAAGGAGGACCGTTTCGGCGATCCGTCCCGGTACGAGATGGTCGGGTTCAACGGACGCGGGTCTAATGCCGTCTTCGAGCTCGGCGATGACGACGAGGACGGACTCGAGTCCCGCCACTCGACCGGAAGCGAGGGAACGCTCCAGGACACGCCCTCTGCCAGCTCGGCCGGCTCCGCGCACCACTTCGAGATGGGCGACAGGCCCAAGGGCAAGTCTGTGTCTAGGCGCCAGGGCGCCTTCGACGCGCACCACGAGGACAGCCACGAGGACAGCCACGAGGAGGAGCCCGAGGTCCCCGTCGTTGCGGAGAAGTACACTGCCATGCGTATGGGCGAGATCGCCCTGACGTGGGTGCGCCGCACGCAGGTCGTGGTCGCGTAC
Organism: Trichosporon coremiiforme; assembly: GCA_039545355.1. NCBI lineage: Eukaryota > Fungi > Basidiomycota > Tremellomycetes > Trichosporonales > Trichosporonaceae > Trichosporon > Trichosporon coremiiforme. The sequence goes on from BCJJ01000023.1 coordinate 739,203, forward strand.
GTGTGCATCTGCACCGGTATCCCGACGTACCTTGGCATGTGCCGCGCCGGGTTCATCAACACGTGCGCCGCGCACATCATCAAGGGCAGCATCTTCTTCGGGTACGGCGTGCTCACGTTTGCGCGCTACCTCGGCGCGTACGCCGACATGGGATGGGCGTGGAACCGCAAGCCTGCTGGTTCCCGCGCCGTCAGTGCCGAGATGGTCGAGTGCTTCGTCATCTTCCTGTACGGTATCACGAACACGTGGATGGAGCGCTTCGGCGCACACAAGGGAGACCCCTACACTGTCAAGCAGGTGCAGCACATTTCGATCGCGGTCATGTTCTGGTTCGCCGGTCTGGCGGGCATGCTCCTCGAGTCTCCCCGTGTCAGGCGCGTGCTCGGCGCCGCGATCCACGCCGCCAACCCCCGCGCCAAGACCCCGCCCTCGTACGCGTTCAGCTTCAACCCCCTCCCCGCGCTCGTCATTGCCGTCACTGGTCTCGCCATGGCCGCCCACCACCAGGACTACAAGTTCCAGGTCGCGATCCACAGTCTCTGGGGCATCCTCCTCGCCGGAGGCAGCGCGTGCCGCTTCCTCACCTACTTCTTCCTCTGGCTGCGCCCACCTACTGAGTCGACGCTGCCCAGCCGTCCCCCGACCGAGGTCCTGACGTCCTTCGGCTGGGCCGCCGGCGGTATCGTGTTCATGCTCTCGGACGAGGAGATCGCGTTCGCGGCCATGCGTTCCGGTTTCGACGACATGATGGCCTTCCTCAACGTGACCATCGCACTCACGTGTCTCATCTTCTGCTGGATCGTCGTCGTGCTCGCGTGCAAGGGTTACGCTCTTCTTCGCCTGTCTCGTGGCGTTTCGCTGGACGTTGAGTCGGCTTAAGTGGACATTGAACACCGTAGCGGAAGAACGAGAGGGGGAAGACGAGTAGAGAAAGACTCACGAAGCCGACAAGCGGGTCAGAAGCATAACTTCTTTCACCGACTTCAACCCACTCACCCTTACGAAACCATTAATCTTTTTTACCACCCCATATTTTATATTCATCTTTCACAACAACATCACCCTATAATAACCGGGTCGCCTGGGCTAGTGCAGTCCCGGGCGAGTATGCATCTTATTCGAATTCACGGTCGGAGCGAGGCGCGCAGTTCACTGTCTGGCTTGGTGAGACTGGCCAGGCTAACACGAGACTGACAGCGCAGCGAGCGAGACATAGGGATCAGGAGGCGCGGGGCAACATTGGCGCGCAACACCGATGCCGGCGGCAGCGTGCCAAGGCAGGCGGGCAAGTCGTTGGCGATAGAGGGGACGTCAAGGCGTTCACGGCTGTCTGGTGACCGGGTATGCTGGAATCGGCTACTGACCCTGCATCCTACACACCACACCACCGGCCGAGTCAGTGAAGCGGACATAGGCGGTGGGCGACCTCGACTAGATGGCGCACATCGCCGCCGTACTCGGAGCACGTGCCCAAGCGAGGTGGGCACGTGAATGCCTTACCGAAAGATGGGGACAGGATACCTCCTTGCATCCGTCTAGCTCGTGTAGCTTCTTATGCCTTATACTACTCTACAACGTTGACAGGCGACCTATCTCACTGTCGTCGTCTCAAAGGGTCACATGGACCCGCGTCCCCATCGAGCTCGCTGCGCTCGCTTTAAAGTTTAGCCTTGGGGGAGACAAGCTTCTGCATGCCGTTGATGACCTGCTCGGCGTCGCGCTCGATCGTGGCGCAGAGCTCCTTGCAGCTCGGGATGTCGTGGATCAGGCCGACGGTCACACCCGCGCTGACGTTAGTGATATTCGATGAAGCTAGGGGGAACTGAAGACGGTTGACCGAGGGGTTGACCGAGGGGCGTCGGTCGCCGATGAGGCGCTAAGCTTGCCCGAGATGTTTCGGGTGCTAAGCATGCTGTACGACAACACCCTGCCACCACTGTCTGCGCGCCTTTTCGCTGACGCGAGAAGCCGCGGGGAGATGTACTCACGACCAGATTCCCGCGTCGGGGTCACCGTCCTCGTAGACGGTCCTGCCGCGAGCACCCGAGACGAGGTCGCGGATGTCCTCGAACTTGGCGCCCTCGGGGCGGCGCTCGAGACGGACGACCTCGACCGAGACCTTGTTCTTGAAGACGCGGGCCGTGTTCTTGAGCGAGCGGAAGATGTGAACCGTGTCCTTCTCGTTCGAGTCGACAATCTTCTGCTTGATGTTCTGGTGGATCGGCGACTCCTTCGTGCACATGAAGCGGGTGCCCATGTTGGCGCCAGCGGCGCCGAGGGCGAGCGCAGCAGCTAGACCGCGGCCGTTGGCGACACCGCCCGAGGCGATGAAGGGGATCTTGAGCTCCTCAGCGGCACGAGCCATGAGGACGAGACCACCGATGTCGTCCTCTCCCGGGTGACCGGCGCACTCGAAGCCGTCGATCGAGAGCATGTCGACGCCGAGCTTCTGCGCAGACAGCGCGTGGCGCACAGCAGTGCACTTGTGGATCACGTAGCGCTTCGGGACGCTGCTCTGTCCAGCCGGGACGTAGGTCTTGATGAGCTTGATGATCGGGCCGGGGTTGTTGCCCGCAGTCTCGAAAATGTCGATGCCCTCGTCCATCGCGGCCTTGACGTAGCCGGCGTAGTCAGGGGGCGTGATCGAGGGAAGGAGCGTGATGTTGACGCCGAACTTGCCGTCAGTGCCCTTGAGCATCTCGCGCGTCTTGCGGATCTCGGCGCGGAGGGCGTCAGGCGACGGCTGCGTGAGCGCAGTGAGGATACCGAGCGCACCGGCGGCGGCGACACCGGCAGCCATGGGGGCGGTGCCGACCTGAAAACAAAGTCAGTCACTGTACGTGGCACAAAGGATCCGCGGGTCACTATGTGACTCACCCACTGCATTCCACCCTGGACGAGGGGGATCTTGATGCCGAGGGCGCGGGTGAGCTCAGTCTGGATAGCCATTGTGGTATGGAAGAGGTGGGTGGGGGGAGTGGGAGAAGAAAAGATGGAGCAGCAAGAAGTGATATAAGGTGTGGTGGGCCGGTGGTGTCGGTTAGCCTTTGCCGTGGACCGGCGGGCCCCAGTGACTTGAGCTTTGTGTGCAGTGAGCGACGGCCATGTCCGGTCTAAGGTGTCGTAAGTGCCGGACCTCAAAAGCCAAGCAACGGCCGATGTCGCCGTTTCAGGCGCCTCCCGCCGTTGGTGGGCCTACCGCTCAATCACGTGAGTAGGCGTGCCAACCACGCGCTGGCTCATTTCACCCAACTTACATCACGAGAGCTCGTTATTATTTGCGTCGTCCAAAACCCATCCTACCATGCTTCTCGCCCAGTACGACTCGTCCGACGATGAGGCTGGGCCTTCGACAGCCCCCGCCCAGAAGATCGAGGACACCGACGAGACCGACGAGCAGATCGAGCAGCAGGTGCAGACTGATGCGTTCGGCATTGCGACCTCGGGGCCCTCCAAGGTAGCCAAGGTCGACACCAAGGTGTCTGTCGCCGCGGCGCCAGACGTGCTGAAGGAGGACCCGAACGACATGGCGAACGCGCTGATCACGCGGTCAACGGACAAGGTCATCAACGTCAACATCAGCTACGACGACATGACGCGCCCGGTGCAGGGACCAGTGGATCCCTTCAACGCGCGCAAGAACGAGGGCATGAACGCGCTGAATGGTCATGTCGAGGAGCAGGCAATGGACAGCTACGAGTTTGAGCGCCAGAAGCGCACCTTCGATGTCCACGGCTATGCCCTCGACCCGACCGCGAACGGTGGCGGCGGTTGGGTTGGATCGTCAGATGCGGCGGCGGCGAACGAGTTCGGCATGATCGACACTGTTCGCGCGACGAATCGCCAGCGCAAGGAGATGAAGCGCAAGCGAAAGGCGAAGGGAGACGCGAGCATCGTCGACGGTGAGGGGGCGTACCTCGGCCCGTGGGCCGACTACCAGGGTGACAAGGCCGGTGAGGAGCCAGAGGTGGAGGAAGAGGAGACGGACGAGTGGCGCGCCGAAAAGAAGCGAAGAGAGGACCTGAAGGCCGCTGCCCAGGAGAGGAATAAGGCCGCGCGCGAGGAAAAGTCCATCTTCCACGGAAAGGAGCTTACCGACTACGCCGGCCGGACGTACATGCACATCCCGACGGATGTCGACGTTCGCCTCAACCCGCCGGACGACGCGCCGGCACCGAACGCCTACGTTCCGGAGCGGTGTATCCACACCTGGCATGGACACAACAAGGGCGTCACTGCCGTGCGACTGTTCCCGAAGAGCGGACACCTGCTCCTCAGTGGAAGTATGGACACGAAGATCAAGCTCTGGGACGTGTACCACGAAGGCAACGTGCTGCGGACGTTCATGGGACACTCGCAGGCGGTCAAGGACGTCAACTTCAACAACAAGGGGACGCGGTTCATTTCTTCCTCGTTCGACCGTACGATCAAGGTATGGGACACGGAGACGGGCCAGTGTGTGCAGGCGTTCTCGAACGGCAAGGTCGCCAACGTCGTCAAGTTCCAGCCGGACCCGGACAAGCAGAACATCTTCCTCGCGGGTATGCAGGACAAGAAGATCATCCAGTACGATCTGCGGTCGCACGAGATTGTGCAGACGTACGACCAGCATCTCGGCCCGGTGAACACGATCACGTTCATCGACAACAACCGGCGGTTCCTGACGACGTCCGACGACAAGACGATTCGCGGGTGGGACTACGACATTCCCGTCGTCATCAAGTACATCGCCGAGCCGTACATGCACTCCATGCCTGCGGCCGCGAAGCATCCGAACGGCAAGTACGTCGCGTTCCAGTCACTGGACAACCAGATCCAGATCTACGACACGGTGAACGGCATCCGGCAGCACAAGAAGAAGCACTTCTCGGGCCACACGACGGCGGGCTACGCGTGCGGGATCAGCTTCTCGCCCGACGGCAAGTACATCTCGTCGGGAACTGGCGGCGGCGACGTTGTATTCTGGGACTGGAAGACGGGTCGCATTGTGAAACGACTGAACGCGCACAAGCAGGTCGTCATTGACCACTGCTGGCTGCCGAACGAGCACGTAAGTGGCGCAGGCGCTCTCCGGAGTTCCCCGCAATATGATTGACCCGACACAAGGCAAGGAAGGACAGCACGCTGACAAATCACAGTCCAAGGTCATCACGGCGTCTTGGGACGGACTGATCAAGCTGTGGACGTAGTTGTAGAGAGGCGGCGATAGCGTTGGGGCACGCGGAGGCGATGCATGTATTAGAGTATAGTATCTTGGATCTTGGTCCGCATATGCGATAGCGTTCACCTCACTGCCTGTAGCGCCTGCGGTCGGGGATCTGGCAAAACTACTTGGTGGAGGTCGATCTGCTCACGCATAGTCTAGTGTGTATGGTGGGATTTTGGTCCCGCACCGGTCCCGCCACTGTAGGTCTGGGCTGGCTGGCTGGCTGGCTGACAATGACGGTGGTCTAAGGGCGTGCAAGCGTCTAGGCGTTGCTGGGCGCTGCTGGGTCCTAGCGCAGACGAACGGCATCTGCCAGGGACGCTCCCTGTCTGGCAGCCATGCGCTCAGGACACTCACACCACTCACCAACTCATCATCCTCGTCCATACCAAGCACTCTCCTCGACACCACACACCCACCTCACTTCCTCATACCCAGTCCACCCGTCTGCTTCACATTGCAGCATTACCCCCACGCCCTCCCTTAATCATCGCCCTCGCCATCTCTTTCTCTCCTTTGTCATTCCCTCTCGCTTTGTTTCCGAGCCTTGATTGTCATCCACCTTCTCACAGGCCACGGGCCGGCCACACGACCTCCCAAGACCTTCCTCTCCGTCTTTGTCGTCTACACCTCCCACTCCGTCATCGCTCACCATGAGAGAGTCAAACTACACCTTTCCCCCTTCCAACAGGGCTGTCATCAGCATCAACCAGATGCTCTACGACAGAAGAGGTGAGTGGCCACCCCCGCATCCTCCCCATACGCGTCTCTCCTCTATGACTCTATGACTCATCGCTGACAACTTCCCCGCAGCCCTCGACACAAACTCGACGTTAGCACTGCTTAACAACCTTTGCCAGCTGACCTATCTCTCGTCAACATCGCCGAGGATACGTGAGGTTCTCACGATGGACGGGGGCCTCGAACGGTTGCTGGACATCTTAAGAGATTCTTGCCTGCCGCGCGAGCCTACCATGCCGGATCTCTGGGGTCTCAACGGACCATGCACCGCACGTACTATCAACATCGACCACGCCATCTCCCTTCGCCACTCGCTCGCTTTCCAGTGCGTCGTCAACATTGGTGTGCGTGGTAACGAAGCGATTCGTAGCCGTGTCGTGCAGGCCGGTGCTCTGGACATTGTTGCCCAGATCCTCGAGTCATGGCTCAAGAAGAACGGCATCGCTATCCATTCGTCCTCGCTCGGATCTCAGGCTGCCGTCGATGCACTTGCTGCTGGCGTTCCGCTCCCGGGAACGGCTTCCAGGCGTCATCGGCCATCAGGTTCGTCTCGCAGTCACCACCACCGGGACCGAGGGGACCGTGAACAGCGCGATCAGCAGTCACAACAGCAAGCCTCCGCCTCTCAAGCAACCCCGTCACAGTCACAGTCTCAATCCCAGTCTCAGCCACAAGCACAGCCCCAATCACAGTCACAATCCCTCCTTCCTCACCCTCCGGCAACCGCCTCCAACGCTCCGACAACCGCCTACGCGCCCGGTGCCGCTCCGCCGCCGAACACGTTGCTCTCTCCGGCTCACGCGACCGCACCAGCTCCCACCAACGCAGGCGGGCTCGGTCAGCCCAACTCAAGAGGGCTGCAATACGTTGCGAACCTGATTACCAATCGTCTGAACCCGAGGCAGCAACCGGCTGAGCAGGTCACCGTTACGCGAGCCCCCACGACCGCGAGCTCGCTCGATACAGATGTCGACATGGCGGACGGCGAGACTGAGGGTGGGGAAACTGATACGGCAGGGGACACGGACACTGGCGCAGACATTAGCATGGACGTTGAGGACAGCGGTGACACAGCTCCGTCACCAGACCATGACGCAGCTGTCGGTCCGGCTGCTGGAACGACGGCTACCCCTCGACCACGCCTTCCTCTCCTTCCTCTGCAGATCGGCCGTCGGTCACCGCCATCCGAACAGACTCAGGGCAGTGTTCCGACCAGCAACGTTACGTCGCTGTCCGAAGATGAGCCCACCACCGCCATTCCCCGCGCTCGTTCCGACAACAGTCTCGCCATGTCAAACGCGCAGGCTGCGGCTGAGACCGGACGCCCGACTTCCGGAATGGCGTCCAGGCTCCACCAGGTCGCTACCGAGGCTGTCAGCACTCAGTCGAGCCCGATGGGCAGCCCTACGCATCACGAGCACGTTGAAGGGATGCGGGGACGCCGCGGAACTATCGTTGGACGACCACTGCTTCTCCCCCCGCGGGAGCAGCAGACTCGCACGGACGACAGCGAGATCTCGGACGCCGCTCCTGATCCGGACCTGGCGCGCACGACGCTGAGTGCCGGATTTGCTGCCGCGGCGGCGAACGCTGCCATGGAAGCCGCTACTGCCGTTCAGAATCAGCCGGACAACGCGCCTCAGCCCGCCATCGTTGAGCAGGCTGGAACAAACGAGGAGCCCGACCCTGAGATTCTCGCCGCTGAGCAGGCCCGTTTCGACATGGAGGCTGGTGCACCGCCCGGCCAACCTGGTGCCGCGGCACAGACTCCTCGCGTGACTCCCAACGACGGCCCGCTGCAGAACACGACCGTCGCCGAGCTCATCGCCCAGCCTGTTCAGGCGCAGCCTGCGCAGATCATCATCGCCAACGGAGCTCCCCGCGGATTCCAGGACCTCGGCGCTTACGTCGGAGTCAGCCTCCTGCTTAACCCAGAGGGCACCAACTATTCAGAGGACAACATCCTGCTCGCTTTGCAGCTGCTGGCGTACCTCTCGAAGTACCCCCACGTCCGCTCAACGTTCCACCACCCCCGCAGGCCGATGCATAGGACGTTCGACCTGGGACCGGACGACACCGACTACCCTCTCCCGCAGCGCCCGGCGTACTCCGAGACTCCCAACATCTTCTCCTTGGTGGAGCGATTCACCTTCCGCGCCTCGCCCTCGGACCCGCACATGTACAAGATCCCCAGCGACATTCACTACTGGGCCGGCGTCATCATGCGCAACGCATGCCGCAAGGACGACGCTCGTGGTGGTATTCGCCAGTGTGCGTACATGTCGTGCGGACGATGGGAAGTGTACCCGCGGGAGTTTGCCAAGTGCCGTCGGTGCCGGAAGGCGAAGTACTGTTCCAAGGAGTGCCAGAGCAAGGCTTGGAGCGAGGGCCACCGTTTCTGGTGCTCCATTCGTTCCGAGTCCGAGGCGACGGAGTCCAACGCCAACGCCGGAGGCGACACAACCGAGCGAGGCTCACGTGGTGGTGAAGGCCGCGGCGGTGGTGGCGGTGGTGGCGGTGGTGGCGGTGGTGGCGGTGGTAGCCGCCGTGACCCTCCTCCTGCTGACGACGACGATGACGACGTCGACATGGATGGGGGCGCCAACGGTGGTGCTGGCGGTGCTCGCGCTGGTGGCACCCAGGCGACCCCTCGCCCGACCGCCCGTGGCGTCAACCACCTCGCTGGACCTCCTCCCGCCGGCGCCGCTCCCCCCGTCATGCCGCAGCGCACTGCTCCCCTCTTCGCTCCGTCGGTCGCTCATCCCCCCAACCCCACTGTAACAGTTTCGCGCCCTCCATCAGCATCCACATCATCCGACACGACCCCGACGCGCGAGACGACGCGGCGATCGTCCCCCGACCGGAGCGACGACGGTGTTCCGTCGTTCCTGAAGTCGGGCCGCGAGGCCGGCCCTTCATCGACAGCGGAGATGAACGCTGCGATGCTGAGGCGTCGTTGAGTAGGAAGAAGTAAGAACCGAGGAGAGTGACAAGGAAGGAAGGAAGAGGGAAGACAACAGCAGACCAGCAGACGGCAGCATTCATTACATTGGGCATTGAGTTGTCAATCATTTCAGCACGGTTCTTGTCATGTAGCCAGGATGTCACGAGAATGCACAGCATGCATGTTACGAAATGCTCAAGCACGCTGATGCTGCTGACGGCAGCCTCCCGAAACCGAGGGCACGTGACCTGATTGACTCTTGTCTTCTTCTGCCAAGATCCCACAGCGCAACTTCCATAGTTTTCTACTAGATGAGACAGCTCGGATCAAATCGGCTGTTCTTTCGAGGCTATGTGGGCAGGGAACAACCCCGCTTTATGAAGGTCGAGCATGTATCGAACATCGGTGGCCATGTCGTGTGAGGCTCGAGACATCGTCATACGGCGTAGTCGAGCGGGATCAAAATGTTTGTGTCTTTCCTCAGTCTGAAGATTTCAGAACCAGACCTCCACTCTGGGCACGGCAGCACACACTACACAACCACAGCACACGACATCGGCATCGCATCGCAGCAACATGTCGACTGAGGTGAAGCTCCTGACGCTCCTGAACGTGAGCGCGATCAAGCGGCCGCGAGAGCTCGATCTGCCCGGTGGTTTCCGCTCTCCGTCCACCTCTCGCCCTGAAAGCGCCGACGGCGCCGAGCCCCCGGCACCAAAGAAGAAGCGCGGAGTCGTGTTCGGCGGCGAGATCGGGCCGAGCGGAAGCACGTACGGCAAGAAGGGGAAGGGAAAGAAGGCTGTCAAGATTGCAGTCGAGGAGAACGAGGACGGGGAGGAGGTGATTGAGGAGATTGTGGAGGACGGAGAGGACGAGGAGTCCGCCGAGGGCGAGGACGACGACACCAACGACGACATGTTCAACACGCACTTCGGATCTGAGACGCCGCTGCTCTCACGCATTGAGGACGCAAAGGAGGGACAATGGACGCAGCACCGCACAAACATCAAGGGTCTCGGACGGGTTGTCGAGATGCGGCCCGGAGACGCCCCGGCGGCGGAGGGAACGGCGCGAGTGAGTTTAGCTACAAGTAGTGTTCGTCTCAAGCTAACCCCAGATTGTTCCTTCGATTTCGGCTGGATTGAAGAAGTCGGCGCACGCCGGTCTCGCCTCGAGCTACCTTCAGCAGCTCGGACGATACACGGACCTGTATGCGCACTCTCTCGACGGTGAGGCGGACGGCAGCGAGAAGGCGCCTTGGGGACCGAAACGCGAGGCGCTTAGAGCCGCGACGGCGGCGCACCTGATGAACCATGTTCTGAAGACGCGGCGGCGAATCGTGCGGAACAACGAGAAGCTGGCGCACGCCCTCGACGCGGGCAAGGACATGGAGCCGCCGCGGGACCAGTCGTTCACTCGCCCGAAGGTGCTCATCCTCCTGCCTACGCGCGCGCTCGCGCTGCGGTGGCTCGCGACACACCTCTTCCCGCTCGCTCCGGAGGGCACACAGATCGAGAACTTGCGCCCGTTCCTGTCCTCCTTTGGCGTGCCGGAGGGCGAGGAGCCGGACCTCTCCGCGCTGCCCGCCGACCACCAGGAGAACTTCAGCGGCAACACGGACGACAACTTCCGCCTCGGGCTCAAGGTGACGCGCAAGGCTTGGCGAGTCGTCATGCCGCCGACGACGGAGGCGAAGCTGCTCGACTGCGATGTTGTGATTGCCTCGCCGCTCGCGCTCAAGATGGCGCAGGAGCGCGAGAAGAGCGTCGACTTCCTGAGCAGTATCGAGATCTGCGCCGCCGACGGGCTCGACGTCATGCACATGCAGAACTGGGAGCACGCCGCGTGGGCGATGAAGCAGCTGAACCACATCCCCGAGCAGCCGCACGGGTGCGATTTCAGCAGGGTCAAGCCGTGGTACCTTGACAACCAGGCGGTGTTCCTCCGCCAAACCCTCCTCATGAGCCGGTACGACAGTCCCGAGTTCCGGGCGCTGTTCGGCGCCTGCGAGAATGTCGCGGGCAAGGCGCGCCTCGACGCCAGCAGCGCCCTCGAGGGCGTGCTCGACCGTGTTCGGCCGGGCGTGCGCCAGAGCTTTGAGCGCATTCAAACCGAGCAGCGCGGCATGGGTCCCGACGCGGCGCTGGAGGAGCTCGACGCGCGCTTCGAGCACTTCACGAAGAAGACGCTTCCCGCCCTGCTCCGCTCAGCCGTCCAGAGGCAGCACACCCTCGTCGTGGTCCCGTCTTACTTCGACTTTGTCCGTCTCACAAACTACCTGAAGAAGCAGGGCACTTTGTCCTTCACGGCCGTCAGCGAGTACAGCTCGAACAGTGAAATCTCGCGCGCCCGAACGCTCTTCTTCAAGGGCAAGAAGGACTTCCTCTTCATCACGGAACGCTTCCACTTCTACCGCCGCTATCGCCTGCGTGGCGCCAAGACGGTCGTTTGGTACGCGCTCCCCGAGCATGCCCAGTTCTACGCCGAGTTCCTCGCCACGCCCTTCATCCCTGGCAAGGGGCAGACGGAGGCGGACGTCGACACCGACCCCGCAGAGGTCAGCAGCAAGGCGCTCTTCAGCAGGTTTGACGTGCTTAAGCTCGAGCGCGTTGTCGGACACACAGACGCGAGGCTCATGCTCTCGTCAAACGACAGCAAGTTTGAGTTTGCGTAGATAGATTTCATTGTTGGGATATGCACATGTAGAATCACTATAGACTTGAACAATAGCGACTGAACACTCCTTGCCGGCTGAAGCGATTGGGGGAGCAACCTGGGAGACGGTGGGCTGGACGAAGCTGCGTGACATTCGCCAGTTGCCCGGTTGACAGCCAACGTGTTCAGTACAGAATTTCGATAGACTCCATTGTGCAGCTACGCGTGATTCTGATTCTTGGATACATGCTTTCAGACTGTTCTTCTTTTGACTTGTGGCTTGTTGGCTCGATGCAGGGAGACCAAGACAGACAACTATTCGACTTAATTACTACATACCGCATGGCAACCATGCGTTCAGCTAATGCCGCGTGCGTGCTTCATTGCTCTTCGTGTCTAGGACTACCCTCCCTCGGAGACGGATAGTCATGGCGTGAGAGGGAGGGGAGAATGGAAAGGAGAGGGGACTCTGATGGCCCGCTCGGCGCTGCGCGCCTCGCTTAAGGGAGCTGACCCGCCTTCTCGATTGCGTCCTTTGACTTCTTGGCGTCGTCGTCGACCTTCTTCTTCGCCTCGATGTCGGCGAGGGGCGCGTTCGGGTCCGGCTTGGCCGTGAAGCTGAGCTCGTTGCTGTCCTTGCCGTCCTCGGTCTTGACCGTGTCGATAGTGACGATCTCACCGTCCTTGATCTCGCCGTTGAGCATGCGGAGCGCGAGCGGGTTGGCGACCTTGTCGCGCACCATGCGCTGGACGGCACGCGCGCCATAGCGGTCCGAGTAGCCCTTTGTCGCGAGCCACTCGCGCGCGGCCTTGGTCACGTCGAGCTTGATGTGCTTGTCGGCGAGGCGGCCCTGGACCTCGCCGAGACGCAGGTTGACAATGTCTTCGATGACGCTGGGCGGGAGCTTGTTGAACACGACAAGCTCGTCGAGACGGTTGATCAGCTCGGGCTTGAAGAACTTGTTCACGTCCTTGAGCACCTGCGCCTTGGCGCTGTCGCTGACGGATCCGTCGGGTTTCATCGCTCCAGGCTCGTACAGCGCCTCAGCACCGAGGTTGGACGTGAGCGCGATGATCGTGTTGCGGAAGTTGACAACGCGGCCCTGGCCGTCGGTCAGCTGGCCCTCCTCGAGGATCTGGAGGAGAATGTTGGCGACGTCCGGGTGCGCCTTCTCGATCTCGTCAAAGACGATGACAGTGTACGGCCGGCGGCGCACAGCCTCGGTCAGCTGACCGCCCTCCTCGTATCCGACGAAGCCGGGGGTGGCACCGACGAGACGCGAGATAGTGTGCTTGTCGTGGAACTCGGACATGTTGATCTGGATGATGGCCTTCTTCTCGTCGTCGAAGAGGAACTCGGCGACGGCCTTGGTGAGCTCGGTCTTTCCGACACCGGTCGGGCCGAGGAAGAGGAAGGACGCGAGCGGGCGCTTCGGGCTCTGCAGACCGGCACGAGACAGGCGAATCGCGTTCGCGACAGCCTTGATCGCCTCGTCCTGGCCGACGACGCGCGTCTTGAGGCACTCCTCCATGTTGATGAGGCGCTCGCGCTCGCCTTGCATCAGCTGCGTGACGGGGATGCCAGTCGCCTTGGACACGACGGCGGCAATGTCCTCGGTCGTGACCTTGTCCTTGACGACGAGGTCGCCGCCCTTCTTCGTCTCGGCCTCGAGTTCGGCCTCAACCTTGGGCAGGCGAGCCTGCAGGTCCGGAATGACCGAGAAGCGCACCTTGGACGCTTTTTCGAGGTCGCCATTACGCTGCGCGTTCTCGAGCTCGATCTTGGCGTACTCGAGCTGCTCCTTGATCTGGCGGATCTCACCAACACGGGAGCGCTCGGCGTTCCACACCTTGGTGATCGCGGCCTGCTTCTTGCGGTCCTTCTCGAGCTCCTTCTGAATCTGCTCCTTGCGCTTGACAGCGTACGGGTCCTTGTCCTCCTTGAGCGAGCGCTCCTCCATCTCCAGGTTCATGATGCGCTGATCAACGTCCTCGAGCTCCTTCGGGCGCGACTCCTGCGCAATCTTAAGCGAAGAGCACGCCTCGTCGAGCAGATCGATAGCCTTGTCGGGAAGGTAGCGGTCGGTGATGTAGCGGTCCGAATAGACGGCGCACGAGACGAGCGCGGCGTCGCTGATCTGCACACCGAAGTGCGCCTCGTAACGCGACTTGATACCACGGAGGATGGAAACGGTCTCGCTGATGGTCGGCTCGGGAACGTACACCTGCTGGAAACGACGTTGGAGCGCCGGGTCCTTCTCAATGTACTTGCGGTACTCATCGAGGGTCGTCGCACCGATCAGCTGGAGGCCACGCGCGAGCGCGGGCTTGAGCATGTTGCCGGCGTCGACCGAGCCCTCCGTCTTTCCGAGGTTCATGATGGTATGCAGCTCATCGATGAAGCAGATCGTCGAGTCCGAGTTGTTTTCGATGTCCTTCATGAGGTCCTTGAACTTCTTCTCGAACTCGCCGCGGACGCCGGTGCCGGCAATGAGACCACCGACGTCGATGACGAGCAAACGCTTACCCTGGAGGGATTCGGGAACCTCGTTGTTCACGATGCGCTCTGCGAGGCCCTCGACGACAGCCGTCTTACCGACACCCGGGAGACCGAGGAGGACGGGGTTGTTCTTCGTACGCCGGGAGAGAACGGTGATCATGCGCCTGATGACATCGTCACGTCCAATGACCGGGTCGAGCTTGCCCTCGCGCGCCATCTGCGTCAGGTCGATCGAGTGCTGCTCCAGCGTCGACTTCTTCTCGCCGCCCTCCTCCTCGCCAGGCGCCTGCTGCGGGTACTTCGGGAAACCACCTCCGGGGGGCATCTGACCTCCGGGAGGGAAGCCGCCCATACCGCCGCCGCCACCGCCGAAGCCGCCCATGCCACCTCCGGGCCCAAAGGAGAAACCGAACGGGAACTGCGGCGGCCGTCCCTGGTAGTGTCGGACGGCCATGGCAGCGGTGGTAGGAAGGGCGATCGCCCGCGGGTTCGTGGCCTTGGCCCGCATGGCCGCACGCAGCGGCGCCGATGTCGGTCTTAATCTTGTGATTGTCGACATTGTTTTGTGTGTGTGTGTGTCGAGTGGTGTGTGTGTGTGAGTGGTAGGGGTAGAACTGGGACAGTTCTGTTTCTTCTGTCTGCTTAAAAGTGGAAACGTGCAGAGGAAAGGGAAGAAAGGAAATGCTCGGAAACCCGCACCTCGGTGATGATATAGGTGAGAAGCGACAGTGCCAGAGTGATATCAGCGGTTCTGGGTGGCTCTACGCGAGAGCAAATAAGTTGCTATTGGCCTCACCTCGAGGGAGTAATGCACGATGACGAACCGTATAGTGTTCTCGTGGAACACTCGAAAGTTCCAGCTCACTGGGGATAATGCTCGGGTAATCTGGGGTCTCCGCGATAATCAGGGTTCCCGACATGACGTCGCTCACAGTGCGGCTCTCCCTTGCGTCCGACGCCTCATTCCACACCCATCGATCCTCTTCCAAGCTTCGGTCACTGCGTCCTGCGGAGCAGAGAATTCCCCCTAGCCAATCCCCGATGCTACCTCCGTCCACCCATCTCCGAGGTCGCTCGGCTAGTAAACGAGCGGTCCAAGCCACTCTCCGATCCGGTCCGGCCCCGCACTGTGTGCTGTATGCACATGCAGAATCACATGTCTAAAAATAAGATGCCCCGCCGCCACTGACGCTGTGAGTCTGGAATCTGCAGAAGCGAGGTCCCGCCTCACTGATCTGCGATGATTTGCACGACCAGCAGCAATTCCGAGCACGGTGAGTGGCAAACGAGCGCACAGAGATACAGATGGAAACCCCTTGAAAATCTAACATCGCTGTGGCACCGATCGCGCGTTCGCGGCTCGGACCTCGAGTCCGAGGCCGAACGCCGGCGCCTGCTCCAGCCCGAACCCTCAGTCCAACGCCTACGCGTTCTGCACGTAGTAGTGTAGTAGTCGAAGCTGTAGTCCTTGGGACACTTGGTGTAGCTGAATTTGCCGTTCGTGTCGAGGGCTTTGACGTCCTTACCGCCGCGCTTGACCGTGACCTTGATTGCGCCCTCGGCGCTCGCCACCACTATCTTGTTCATGCCCTTCTCGAACTTGAACGTCGCCTTGTTCCCCCCACTCTTGAATGTGACCTCGGAAGGCTCCGCAAGAAACACGAGCGCGTACGCGTTGTCGTCGGTCCAGTCGACGTGGTCGGGGCGTGGGTTCGTCGGCGCAGTCGGCTTTGCGTTCTTGGGATGCGGGCGGGACCAGACCCAGATCTGGTCGTTGGGGGCGGGGAACGAGCCCTTCGTCCACACCTCGGCGTAGTACTTGGTCAGGCTCGAAAGGCCGGTGTGCAGCATGTTGTCGTCGGTCCAGCCTTGCGACTTGGGCTGGTCCTGCGCGTCGGCCGGCTGTGCGACGTAGGATGCGGCCGTCGGCGAAGCTCTCCGAACACTTCGTGGGGCCGTTCCGAGTGGCGGAAATCATCAACGAGAACGCGGTGCGACTGGATCTCCCAACGACATGGGGCATACACCCCTCCTTCAACGTCGACAAGCTGAAGCCTTACTCGGTTACCCCGCCGTCGGACGGGACTCCGGCGCCGCCGCTCGCCCCTCCCGATGTTCAGAAACCGGCCTCCGTGTCGTTCAAACAGAGGGTACGCGGTCAACTCCAGTACCATGTCCACTGGCATGACAGCAACACCTCCTGGGAGACGGACACGACCATGGCAACCGTGAGTTGATGGCCGCGCGTCCGGGACGCTTTCCGAACCCCCCGTGCACTGGCGCCGACCTCGGACGTCCCCCTGGAAGGGCTGGGTGCTGGTACCGGAGGACGGCATCGTGGAGCTCCCGTCCGCGCATTAGCAGGATGGCGGCAATGCGCCCCGCATGGGACGGAGGACCTTACGGGGCCGAGGCAGCAGATACCCCCTACACGCTGCAGATACCTTGTAAGCACATTCATCCCCTATACCCTTACTTCTACCTCATACACGCCTTCATTTCCTAAATCCCTTTTTTCTTCTTCCTTCTCTTCTTGTCTGCCACCGTCCTCCTTCTCTTCTTCTTCTTCTCTCCCTCCCGGGCAGCTACCACCACCTCACAGCGCTCGGCAGAACCATCATCGGAGGACGGACCGCTGGACGCGTGCGGGACGCGTTGACGCGCCACCTGCGCCGCCCGTGCAGCCTGGGTCGATAGGCCCGGGCCTGCCGCCGTGAGGCGGCCTCCCGCCTTGTCGAAGTGCAGCGCCGCCAGCACGGTGTCTAGATCGTGGGTGGTCACGCCACCCGCCGCCTCCGACCCCGACTTCGGCTTACCGCGGACAAGCGACGCGGCGACCATAGTCCCAGCAGTGTGCGCGGCCTTCAGGGCACCGGCGCGACCTTCCGCGAACTTGGTGACCAGCTCTGCGGACCGCCGATCGAAGGAGTCGCCCTCACGCGCATAGATCGCGTTGAGGTCGCGGATGTACGCTACGACGGCGGCGACGGCCTGTGGGTCAGCACGCACCGGCACCGGCACCCACCTCCGCCAGCTCCGTGCGTTGTTTCTCTCCGAGGGACAGGGCACCCTTAGGCGCACGTGCGTGCGCCGTGCGGGCACCGCAACCCTTGCTGTCGCGGACGCCGACAAGGCACCTGTCGTCAGCGGGGTGCGCCTCTGCACTCACGGCGTAAGGCTCATGGCGTACGGAACGTAGTCGTCGTCGAGGGCCTCGCGCCCCGAACCACTGTCGTACCACTCGCCCAGAACGGTTGCCAGGTCCACGGCGGACTTTCGGGAACCGCCGGACCGGACACCGACGACATGGACGCAAGGCTCGTTGTGACGGCGCGAGGCCTCACAACCACCCTCCAGCGCGACGGCCAGGGCGACTTGGTCGGCATGTTCGGCAAGGAGGCGGGCGGGCCGGCCGTACTGGCGCTCGTGGTTGGCACGGCCAGCCTGCTCGGCTGACGCGCGGCGCATCTCCAGCTCCTCTAAAAGGGCCTGCGCGTCAGCGGACGCACCTCCGACGGACCCATCGCGACCTCCTCATCGTCGGTGCATACGAGCGCGAGGGATACACCCTCGACGAAGTGCTGCGCCTGCGCGCCGGACGAGGCTCCGACGGACGCGGCGGGCGACGGCGGCACGACCGCTGCGGAGCGGTTACCGGACATGGCTGGCAGACTGTGCGAACGATGGGGAAGACCCCTCGAGGGTTCTGATGTCGGAAACCTCGAAGACAGTCGCGCACGGACACGGACGTCGAGGTGTACTGAGTGGCCAAAATCTTTAGTCGGTCCCTCCACTTAACGATAACCGGGCATCTGATCTGGCGAGAGGAAGAGACTGGGGGAATGAGCCGAGCCGGGCAGGGCAGTCGCAGAACGGAAGCTGTGGACTCTAGATCTTCAGAGCCGCTCCATATCTGTTATCAGCTATCCAATCAAGACCTCAAGAGCATCCTACGTCGTCGCCCGGGTCGATGGTAGCCCTCAGAGTCTAGCCTGCGCAGTGCAACTTATCCCGTTGCCGCTCACCTTGAGCGCCTTCGAACACTGCGAAAGGCAAGCGACGCGTTTCCGACTGTCGGACTAATGGTGACACCAGGAGCGACAACCGGACAACCCCGTCCTGGCGAGCTGGTCTGTGCAGACGTGCAGAACTGCAGCCCTCCGCACCATCGACACGCCCACGCACACACGTGGCCGCACATGAACCCCCTCTCCTTACTCCCATGCTCCTTGCACATTAGAAGCAAGCCAACGGCAGGCACGGTCATTCCACAACTTTGACGCGCCTCGTGCGCCCTGTGGTCCAACGCTCTTGCCTTCTGCGGAAGAAGCCTGCGCCCCACGCCCCCACAAGATCGCGGTGCGTCCGGGACGTCACTGTATTGTCCGTGTGTCAAACGCTTAGCACAGGCTGCAAGCGTATCACCACGCAGATCCAGCACCCAGCGCCCCTACACTTCGCCGATCACCCCCTTTGCCTTCCCCCTCCCACACTCACGACGAGTACATGTCTCAACTCACCACCCGCCTTCCTTTCTCACATCTTCACTGTCACCCATCTCTCTCAACCTCTCCTCTCCGACCCACGCTCGTCGCGACAAGTCAGCTAATCCACCACGGCCGCGGCGTACTTCTCGTCGTCGCGTCGAGGCTGATTGCGCGGCCCCGTCCGCCAACCGCGCAGCATGACTATGTCATCTCTGGCCCAGCGGCCGAGAAAAGAGTATGGCAAAGACCCTGACGTGGACAATCTTCTCGCCGAACAACTCTCGACAGCGTTCGCAGGATCTAACAACAGCGGTTCCAATGGTACATCCCGCTCCAACAACGCCAACCGTGGTGGGCGCCCGTCCTTCCCTGTAGGACCCTCGCATCCGCCCGCTCGATTTCCAAAGGGGAAACAGTTCTACTCCACCCCCCAAGGAGGCGACGACGTCGCTAAGTGGCAATTTTGGCCCAAGGGTATGTGGCTTGGTTCCCTCACCGGATCGGAGTTCACGCGGGTAAGTACATGCAGTTTCGCGCATAGAAGCAGCTGCTGATGGCGCCCAGTTGTTCGGCGGTTCCTGTGAATTTGGTCCAGACCAAAACCGACGCGGGCACGGCTACTCCCTCCTCGCCTTCGATTTCGATCGTGAGCTTCTTGTGATGAGAACTCTCTTTCAGCTTCCCCAAGAGAAGCTCCCGCCCGCTTTTACCCCCCTCGATGCGACCCTCCGTTTCAGCGACATCAGCCGCCGCGGTATCCACGTCATCGAGGAAAAGAGGGGCGCACTTCGGCGGGTCGTTGTGACTGTCAGTTTGCAGCGCCCTCCCAAATTCAGTGTCAAGTTCGACCAGGACCGCCGTGACCGAAACGGAGAGCGCGTGTACAAGCGCCGCGCCACACTTATGGACTTTGTCCTCTGCGATGTGGTGAGTTTGACCATTCGTTTCTCAGCTGACTCACAAGGCGGAAAGTCGAGCTGGTGTGCTTAGAGCCATTCCTGAAGGTCCAGCGGCGAACCCTACCTTCTGGAACACCTACCGCTGGGAGTTTGAGCTCCGTAATGACGAGTTTACACGATTTCGTCAGTGCTCTAATCGCTTGCAGAGGCTTGCACAGGAAGACCCCGAAATCGACCTTCTGTCACTGAACCAGCGCGAGTGGACGCGGACCCGCAAGCTGCATTCTGAGTGGATCGTGCCAGATCTTCGACGCCTCGACTTCGCAAGTCGGGCTCTTGTGGAGGGTTTGATCGGTCACGGTATCATCCGCCCTATTGACGTCTCGGATCTGCTTTCGGCTCTCGACGTGTTCGCGAAGGCTCTGCCATTCCGCCAGCGTCTCTTGACTAATCTGTTCGCGGAGGAGAGAGTGAGAAATGTCCACTTGTTGATCAACAGTGAGTTGTGACAACATCAAGGGCTAACCCCAGTCCGAGCGGCCGCGCTGCGTCGTGGAGAGTTTCCTGTCTCCAAGCATCTCGTACTCATCCGTACGGTCACAGTCACTCCGACCAGAGTCCTGGTCGGCCCTCCTCAGCCTGAGACGAGCAACTCAGTCACTCGTCGCTACGCTGACAAGCTTGATGCTGTCATCCGTGTCCACTTCACGGATGAGGGCGAACGTCTCAACATCCAGAAGTTCACCAAGCTCGCGGATGACCTGTGTCCTGAGGAGGGGCTGATGGCGCGCGTCCGCAGGGCGTTGCGGTATGGCATCGAAGTCGCCGGGTGCCGGTACTACCCGGTTGCTTCATCAGGTAGCCAGCAGAAGGACCACAACATGTGGTTCATCGACCACACGGTGATCGACCGCCCGGAGCTCTCGCGCTGGATGGGCCAAGTGAAGGAACAAGTCGTCGCCAAGCATGCTGCCCGTCTTGGTCTTGTGAGTCCGATTCTGAGGATTCAAGGCGATCTAACGCCTCCAGCCTTTTAGCGCCAGTCGAGCCGTTACTCTCAAGGTGATGGTTTCTGAGCTCGCCGACGTCTATCGCAACGGACACTGTTTCACGGACGGCTGTGGCGTGGCCGGTATCGAAGTCATGCGGCAAGCGGCGAAGAGCATGGGCAGCAAGCGGAAGATCGGTGATGCCCCGTCCGCGCTGCAGTTTCGCCTGGGGCGAGTACATACTATGTGGAAGAGCTAACATCTCCAGAGGAGCCAAAGGCGTCCTGACTTTTTGGCCCGGCATGGTCGGCGACAACGAGATTCTCATGCGGCCTTCTCAGATCAAGTTCGAGAGCCGATTGAAGGAGTTGAATGTCGTACGGGTAAGTCGACGGCTTCTGAATGCTTCGGTGCTGACGGATCAGATTGCCAAGTACCAAGCGGCGTTTCTGAACCGACAGTTCATCAATATCATGTCCGCATGCGGAATTCCAGACGAGCTCTTCGAGCAGCTGTTCGTTGAAGCAACACAAGCCATCGAAGGTCTCCCTGACCGTGCCATCTCGCGCGACCTGACGAAGGACGACCTTGTCCTTTTCCAGCAGTTTACAGAATTTCCTCTGGTTCAAGTCATAGATGCTGGCTTCGCCCGAAACCCGATGATCCAAGACCTCGCGCGACTGGTGCAGGCCCGGGCTCTCCAAGACCTCAAGTGGCGCGCTCGAGTGAAACTCAACATGGGAGTTTATCTCATAGGAGTTGCTGACGAAACGGGGTTGCTGAAGGAGGGCGAGGTCTTCGTCCAGTACCAGGTCACCGAGACCGATGAGCCGGTAGTTGTGACCGGCCCTGTCGTCGTTTGTCGCGCGCCGGCTCTGCACCCAGGGGACGTTCGAACTGCGAGGGCAGTCTGCCACCCGCAACTGCGACACCTCAAAAACGTAGTGGTGTTCAGCATTAAGGGGGCGCGACCCCTTCCAAACATGTGAGTGATCGCAAAGAGAAAAGGATACTGACGTTCAGGCTGGGCGGTGGCGACCTGGATGGTGATGGTAAGATCAGACGACGCTGATCCCGCTGACGAAAACAGACTTCACGGTCATCTGGGATCAACGCTTCGTGGATCCTCTGCGAATGCATAGCCCCATGGACTACGTCGCCCTTCCGCCTAAAAAGGCCCAAGAAGTGACCCAGTATGACCTGAACGAGTGGTTCGTTCAGTACATTCTCGTAAGGTTCTGAGCTTTGTCGACAAGCTAACATCAGAACGATATCCTAGGGCAAGTCGACAATGGCCACCTTGCGCTGTCCGATCTAGAAGGCCCAACCAGCTCGAGATGCCTGAAGCTCGCCGAAATTCACTCGGTAAGTGTTGGACATTACAGTTTCGCTGACCACAGACTGCGTGAGTTCAAACGACGGCTGATGCCCGTGCACTTGCTAACTTGGAAAGCGTTGACTTCGCCAAGAGTGAGTCACCAATATTCACGAGGTAGCTGACAAGCAGCTGGCATCGCAGCCGAGCTCGAGCCGCAGCTCAGGCCAGAGAAGTGGCCAGACTTCATGGGGAAGGTGAGTCGCATGATGCTTGCAATCCGCTGATTTCGAGCGACTCATGCAGACCTATAAAAGCAAGAAGATTCTGGGCGTTCTCTTTAGGCGCGTGCAAGAGGAACCGAAGTTTGAGCCCTCTGATATCCGCCGGGCTGGGTACGATCCCGAGCACTGGCTTTATGGCCACCCCCAGTATCACGACATCTACACCCGCCTCATGGCCGTCAAAGCTGGGTACGAGTGCGACATGCACTACGCCATGCGTCGATTCTCCGCGACGGAACTTGAGATCGTCTCGGGGATCGTAACGTATCACAAGCAAAGGAAGACATCGAGAGACGTCACAGACGCCAGCGTTAGTTCAGAATTTGTGGACCGACTGACACGAGCAGGAGTCTCTGAAAGACCACTATGAGCACATCACGAACTTGTGTCGCGACCAAGCGCGGAAGTGTCTCGAGGGTTTCATCGTCCCTGCCGACTACACGGCCATGCAGATTGTCGCGATCCACGCTTACTTCCCTACATACGGCAAGCAATTCATCCAGCAGTGGGATAAGCGTGGTGCGCAGAACGTCTGGGGTCCGCACGCGCCGGACGACCCGGATCTCCTCCCGCCCAAGTAAGTAATAGTATGCGACGCTGCTGAAAAGTACAGGCCGATGGTCTCGTTTGCTTGGGTTTTCAAGCAGGAGCTCCTCGAGCTCGCGCAGATCTCCGCATTCTGAGGCGCGCAGCTGTAACCCGACGATGTTCTTATGACTGTGCACAGGTGACTGTTAGCGGGCGGGATGGTGAACCATATGAGGGAGAGTAGGCACACGCAAAGAAACTGTGAGCAACAACAGCAACTGGAGCGTTTGTATAGATATGAATCGCAGGGCAGAGTCCAGAGCCATCCTACCATCTACGGTACAGCAATGTCAATGTCCAGTGCGATGACGAAACAGGGAGCGGTAGTGTGAGTGCGTCGAAGCGACCGAGTTGACGCGGACGCGTGTCGCGTGTCAGACATCCAAAAGAGGCAATGAAGGTGAAGCGGGTAAGTGAGGTGTGTGCCTTTTGTTGTTTTCGATTCCCAACGAGACGTAGCACGCCTTACTGAAATCCTGGGTAGTGGGCCGGGGCGTTGGGCGAGCTAAACTGCAGCGCTGCAGCGATATCAGCCATGGTCAGCCATGTGTGTCAGATCCGAGGTCTGAAAGTGGAAGAGAGAAGAGAGACGTGAGGCGCACATAGGCGCAGCGGCGCAGCGGGCCTCGAATCAGATGTCAAGGGCGTTTTGTTTTGCGCCCTCGATCTGCGACATGTGCAGCGTGCTCCTCTGCTCGTCGAACCGTCGAGCGGGCGTGCGGGCGAGCAAAAGTCTGGACTGGCGATCGGCGAAGATACCAGAAAAGAGGCGATCCGGTGGATCCTTAAGAATGTCGACAGACAGAGCGAAGTCCTAAGACGACGAAAGGGACGTCGAGGGACGCAGCGTCATCGACGGTTCATCAGCGGCCAGTACGCCAGTGCTGGGCCGAGGGCCGAGGGCGTGAGGACGTGAGGGTGTGAGGACGCGCGGATGAATCATGACGAGCTAGCAGCGAGCCAGGGAAGGCTTGGGGCTGTCGAGGCTAAGGGTCCAACTGCCTCTGTCTAATGAGCGGTGTTGTGCGAGCAGCACCTCACAGGATCGCAGGATCGCAGGATATCGCAGCGCAATGCATGAGTCATATGCCTGTACACCTGTGCACTGGCTCAGCGGCATGAGCGGACTGGACACCCGCAGCAAGCTTCTCACGACCACACCCGTTGCCATATGAACTTTGAGACAGCTTTGGGTAGTATCAATGGCGCGCGGCTCGGCTGACGGCTCGACGCGAAGCCGGACGGCACCACGGGCGAAACCAACGGTCGAAAGGTCGAAAGGTCGAAACGGTCGAAACGGGCGAGGCGCGGCGCGCACTGCGATTTTGATTGCGGTACGCGAACATGCGAAGCGTCCTCTGGGCCTCTGATGCACCACCCCACCGAACCGAACAGCCAGCGGTTCCCCTTGTGGTCCTCTCGCAGACAGAAGCGCATTAACCGGATGAGGGAAGCATTACGGGGCGGATTAGCGGGATTAATTCAGCACAAGCACAGCGCACACAGCGGTTACGGGGTACGCTGCACAGGGCAGAGGGCGCCCTTGGCGCCCCTCCCTGCTTCGCCTGGCTGGCCCCTCATCGCTGCTGGGGTCGCAGGCCTGTCGCCCGCTCAGGAGGGGGACAGGCTCGCCAGGTGTCGCCTCAGCAGGCACAGGGCTTCCTGTTCGCAGTGTCTGTGGGCGGAAATGTCAGGTCCTGCGAGCTTACGCGAGCCTAACGCTCGTGCAGCCGTGCATCGCGAGTGACTCGCTGTGATATTCTGGGTGCAGGCAATGCAGCATGCAGCGGGCAGCGGGTGAGAGGGGGGGCGTGGTGCTGGCGGTCACCATACGCGACCCACCAGGTAGGCACCGTACGGACGAGACCATAGGAAGCCATAGGCAGGCACCGTAGGTGGTCCCATCAACCCACCGCCTAACGCCTGCTTGGTCTGCCTGGCCTGGCCGCTAGCCCGCCTGGCAGTCGGCCATCCACGACTGTCGTCCCTACCCTGGCCCCCGGCCCTTCACCTTTGCCTCCCACCTGGCACCTGGCACCTGGCACCTGGCACCTGGCACTGCACTGCACAACCACTCTCGATCTCCATCCGCCTTTTGCTCTCTTCAACTTCACTCAACCACCCACTCTCTCCCTTCTTTCATCCATCCTCCCCACCCCTACTCCACCACCAGCGTATCAACAATGTCCGGCGAGATCAGAAGGAAGCTTGTCATCGTCGGTACGTTTCTGCTCCCCGCCCGCCGCCATCTCCACCGCGCCAGCCCAGCCCCCCGCACGCCTGCGCACCGTCGTGTTTCCTCCCCCCCTTTCACCAACAATGTCCGCCTCCAGCCATCCCTCTCGCCACTCCGCACCGTCTGCTTCCCGCCACGAGCATGCGCGCACCGCCGCATAGCATCGCCGCTCCTCCCTGGGCTTGACTCCATCTAACCCCCAAGCATCCCCACGCACGAAAGAAAACATGAAAACTGACTAGCAGGTGACGGCGCGTGCGGCAAGACGTGTCTGTGAGTTTTGCACCGCCGCGTGACACAGGGTTCCCTCCTTTCCACCCATCCCATCGTCGCGGCCGTCGAAACTGCCGTGTTTTGCGCCTCTGGAGGCGTGTGATCGAGCGCAGTCCGGTCTCAGCAAAAGCCGCAAGTGCATACTGATTGCGCCGCTGCTTCGCCGCTGCCGCGCTTTTGCCGCACAATCGCAGTCAGCAGACACACGCACTTGTTTGCGATGCCGAGGAAGATTTGGGAACCCTCGCGCTATCATAGCACCCTGGTATCACTACTGACTTCCCTTTCAGTCTCATCGTCTTCAGCAAGGGCATGTTCCCCGAGGTACGTGCGCGCTTGGGCCTTGATCCTTCCCTCATGGCAATGGATCAGGCTGCTTCTCCGGAACAACACGCGGACAGGCCCGCTGACGTTCCAGGTCTACGTCCCCACCGTCTTCGAGAACTACGTTGCCGATGTCGAGGTCGATGGCAGGAAGGTTGAGCTGGCCCTCTGGGATACCGCTGGTCAGGAGGACTAGTGAGTTGCAGCTTTGCCGGACGACAACTTGAGGACTAACGCCGCAGCGACCGTCTCCGTCCCCTGTCGTACCCCGACTCGCACGTCATTCTTATCTGTTACGCGGTCGACTCGCCCGACTCGCTGGACAACGTTCAAGAAAAGTGGATTTCCGAGGTCAAGCACTTCTGCTCGGGACTTCCCATCATTCTTGTTGCGTGCAAGCAGGACCTGCGTGACGACCCGAAGACCATCCAGGACCTCGCGCGCATGAACCAGCGCCCCGTCACCAGGCAGGAGGGCCAGGCCGTCGCCCAGAAGATCGGAGCCACCGCCTACGTCGAGTGCTCGGCCAAGAACGGAACTGGCGTTCGCGAGGTCTTCCAGACGGCCACCAAGGCTGCCCTGTCAGCCAAGAAGCAGGGAAAGAACGGCAAGCCCAAGAAGCCTTGCGTCGTCCTCTAGATATGTAACTTATAGCGAGCTCTGCGTGTCTCTGGGCGCACGCTCCGACCGAGCTTGATCCCAGCCTTTGTAATGCTACCCTCGACGCCGTTTCATTCATTCTCTCATCCTCAAGATTTCCCTCTCTTATCCCCCCTACGATGTGCAGCCGCTTTGGGCCCCAGCTCGAGGCGTTGTTCATAATCAAACACCTACCACGCTGTCGTCTCCATCACCTGCCTGTTACGCTTCCACCGACGAACAAACGCACCCTTACCCTCTCCACCGCTACCGTTTGACGATACCAATTTGTGATTCTTTGCTCTCTGGAATATCCCTATACTTTGGGCTGCGACTGGGAGCAACGAACGGCATAATCTTCCCTTCTACTGGCCCGTAGCCACCGATGTTATGAGTGAAAGAGTTGCCTGCCAGCTTGGCTCGGGCGCGGGCGGGGATCTGACATGTCACCGGCGCTGTTGAGCCGAAGATGACAGCGCACTGCTTCGGCATGCGGGCAGTCAGTGCGGAACAGAATGCGGTGTTGGCGACGCATACCGTGCCAAGTTCGGGGTACGGCATTGGCGGACTTGGAGGGGTAGAAGCTGTGCATGGAATCAGCATGTGGACGGACGCATCGGAAGTCGAGCGAGCATCAAGGTGCTGGGCGGCTGTGCTGCAAAGTGAGACGATCGAGCCAGGGTCCAGCGTAGAGGCAACCCACTGTCCGGGCGCGCCTCTCTGTGCAGACGACGGGCGACTGGCTGGCCGGACCGCGTCTGTCGCGTATCATGCTCAGAGCGCAGCTAGCTCAGCGAATGACAGGTGTAAGCTCAGAACAAGGCACGGGGCCACGTGCTGCTGCGTGCTGGTGCGTCCAGCCTGGCGCCAGCTTGACGCCCAGCTTGACGTGACTGAGACGGTGGTTTGAGGAAGACCGAGTGGAGGCCCGCATTGCACGCTGCGCTTGCAACAGGGTGGTCTCAGCCCGCATCCCGGTCAGGCAGTCAGGCAGCTGGCGGGCACGTACCGCAGCCACGACCTCGTCAACATCACTGTTTCCAGCACACAACCTCCCTCGCCCCGCCACGACCTCGACATCTCGCCCCGACTGCAGGGAGGGACTAATGAGCATGAGCACCGATGAGCGGATAGACCCCGCACCGCCGCCGCCGCCGACCGAGCAGGCCGTCGACACCAACAACAACCCTCCACCAGCAGCCGACATCCCGTCTGGCGAGAAGGGCGAGGTCGCACCAGGCGCGAGCGCGAGCGCGAGTCCGAATACCGCACCGGGTATCAAGGCCGTGGACCCAGAGCACAGAAGCACAGATCTGGAGACCGCCGGCCAAGCGAGCCCGAAGAAGGACAACGATGACGGAACGACTCGTCAGGGTGAAGTGATCGACAAGAAGGTCACGCCGGATGACGGCGCAGCTAGCAAGGACGACCCCACACCACCACCGGTAACGAAGGAGGAGGACAAGGCCGAGGCCAAGGAGGAGCCCGGGCAGCCGTCCAAGCTCGACGCGTCGCACCCGGCTCAACCAACTTCCTCAGCACCGGCCGACAAGCCAGAGGAGTCGTCTTTCACTCCCACACAGCCGCCAAAGGACGAGATCAAGGCTCTCCCCCCCACCACCGTTCTTTCTCCAGCTACCTCGAGCGACGCTGCGTCTCTCCCCGAAGTATCGCCCAGTATGGTCGAAGGAGCCGCGACGCCGAAACCGAAGGCCCCTGCCTCTTCCTTCCCACAGCAGCCTGCAGTTGAAGCAACCCCAGCCCCGTCCACGGCCCCCGCTACTGCCGAGCCCGGAACGACACCAGCCCCCTTCCCTGTCTCACAGCCGGGCGCACCGGCCAAACCCCCGCCAGGCGCGCCGCCAGAGGAGACGCAGCCGACACCAGCGCGCGCCGAGGGATTAGCGGCGTTCCAGACGCCCGGAGCCTCAACTCGCATCTCGCCAGATCTCGCTGAGTTTGACCCGTTCGCGACGCCCGCACCGACGAAACCTGCGCAGCCGCCGAAGCTCCCTCAGCGGCCTCACATCAGGACTGATTCTGTGCGATCCTCGGGTGCGCCTCCGGCTCCAGCGCAGGCGGGACAGGCCGCAGCGGGGCCGTCAAGGTCACAGCGTCTTCCGTCCCGACAGGACTCTCGGCCGGGAAGCGCACAGAGGAGCGCTCAAGGTAGTGCCCAGGGTAGCAGGAGTGGGACGCCGAACCCGAGAAGACAGAACAGCGAGGAGAACGAGCCGGCGTTCAACTTTGCGGGCTTCCTGAGGGACCTCAAGGTCAAGTCTGCAGAGCCGGTCGCGCGGTACTTAAAGAGGTGAGCTGGCTAAACGCGGCGCAGCTGACAACGCAGTTTCCTGACCAACTTCTCCAAGAAGCCGTTCACGGTCAACGAGCAGATCAAGCTAATTCGGGACTTCCTCGAGGTGAGTCCAGCTCCGTACTCAGGGCATGAAGAGCTGACATTCCAGTTTATCTCTGAGCGTATGCGCCGCGTCGAGCCGTGGAAATCCCAGTCCGCGACCGAGTTCGACAACGCGCTCGAGGCGATGGAGAAGCTCGTCATGAACCGTCTCTATCCCTACACGTTCACCCCGCAGATCTCGCCCACGACACCGATCACGACGGACGACCTGGAGCGCGACGCCGTGTTTGCGCAGCGCGTCCGTCTCTTCGGCTGGGTACGCGAGGGCCACCTCGATGTGCCGGAGAGTGATGCGGCGGCGGGCTTCCTCGGATTCGCAGAGCAGGGTGAGTGTCCCTCACACAACTGTCGGAGTTCCGCGCTTAAGCTGACGACAGAACTTCTCAAGATCAACCACTACAAGGCACCTAGGGACAAGATGATCTGTATCCTGAACTGCTGCAAGGTTATCTTCGGCTTGATCCGGCACACGAGCGGCAACACGGCCGGTGCAGACGCCTTCATCCCCATCCTCATCTTTGTCGTGCTCCGCGCGAATCCGGACAATATGCTCAGCAACCTCGAGTATATTAACCGATTCCGGAATCCCGAGAAGCTGACCGGCGAGGCGGGGTACTACCTGAGCAGTTTGGTGAGTGCGATTGGGGCGCGGAGGCTTCACCAAGCTGTATAAGCTATGTGGCGATTGTAGTCCAAGCTGACAGTCAGAGCGGCGCGATCCAGTTCATCGAGACAATGGACGCGTCAAGTCTCTCGAACATCACGCAGGAGGAGTTCGAGGCGAACGTCGAGAAAGCGATCCAGGAGCTCCCATCGAGTCCCACTTCTCCGCGTTCTCAGCAGCGTTCCTCGGCGGACATGTCCATGTCGCCCTTCGCGACCTCGCCAGGCGAGGAGGCCGCGCGTCCCCTGGCTCTGCCAGCCACAGCCGCCGCGCTCGACGGCACACGGCGTTTCTTCCAGCGCACGGGAGATGCAGCGAAGGAGGCCGTCAGCCGTCCGCTCAGCGCGATAGGCAAAATTCTGCAGGACATGCAGGCGCCTGGCGACTCAGAGTCGGGCGAGGACACGGAAGATGAGAGGGAGAGAGCGAGGGCAGAGTACGAGCACCGCCGGCGTGCGAGCGCGGGCGGCGCGAGCGTCCACAGCGTGCACAGTGTGCATAGCACGCACAGCGCGCATAGCGTTCACACCCAGGGCATCCCCGTCCCAGCGGGAGGGACGCCGAAGACACCATCACGGCTTTTGGCCCAGCTGGGCCTCAGTCCAGGTGACAGCAGGCAGGGCAGCGAGCAGGGCACGCCGCACGGCACCCCTCCCCCTGGGAGCGAGTACAGGCCCGGCGAGCCGTACACGCCTGTTCCGCCTTCGCAGGCGTTCCAATCGCTGACGGCACGGGAACAGCGCGAGCGCGAGCTGCGCGAGCAGCAGACGCTGTCCCATCCTCCACACCACGCGCCCTTGCCGGCGAACTACGCCCGAACCCACCCCCACCACCCCGCGCACGCCCAGCACGCCCAGCACGCCCAGCCGCATCGGCACTTCACCCCACCCCCGCCCTCGAACCTGTACCGCCAACAACCGCCATCATACACTCCGCCGCCGGCCCCCGTCTTCGATGCCGGGGAGATGGAGCGACAGCGAGACCTGGAAGAGAGGCAGAGGGAACAGGCACACTATGACCAGGCCCTGGCCGCGAGCCAGAGGGACCGATATGATGCTCACAGTAGGGAACAGGCGAAGCTGGCGAATATTGCGACGCTGCACCAGATGTTCCCGGCTCTGGACGAGGAGATCGTCCAGATCGTGCTGGAGGCTTGTGGGGAGGATCTCGGGGCTGCGATCGACAGGTTGCTCGAGATGTGAGCCGGGGGAAGTGGAAGCGGAGACGTTTAGATGACGCCGTAGAGTCCGGGAATCTATTATGCATTGTAACGAGTCCACAGCTATCTTATAAACTGGTATATGCCCTCGCTCTACGTCGTCCGGCTCGCCTTCAACTCGCCTAGAGCAGGACGAGCTTGGCCGCGCTCTTGCCCAGCGTCTTGTTCGGCAGCACGATGCAGCTCCGCACATGCACCTCGGGCATGAGCGTGACCTCGCTCGCGAGGACAGACACCGAAATGTCGCGCTTACCCTCCTCGTCCTCCCTTTCGGGCTCTCCGTCAACCCTCGCCCACAGGCCGAGGTTACATCTGTCGCCCACGATGGCCTGGGACACGACGGCATGCGAGGCCACCTCTGTGCCCTCCATGACGATGGCGTTGGATATCCTGACACCGTCGCTGATCTGGACTCCGGGGCCGATGGCGACGTTGGGTCCAATCTTGGCCGAGCTGTCAATGACGGCGCCGGGGTCGATGTACACTGGCTCGACGATCGTGGGACACTCCTCCCCGTCCTCCTTCTTCTGCTGGTGGTACAGGAGCTCGGGGTGCTGCGTCTTGTAGCTGTCGAGGTAGAGGGCACTGGCGGCCAGAGCAGATGCGGCAGTCTTGATCTGGCGCCAGGGCTCGGTGCACACGAACACAGTCATCTTCCGCGCTGCGGACAGGGGAGCGATGACGTTCTCTTCGAGCTGGAGCTTCTCGTCGCTCGGGGCGAGCGGGTTCAGCGACGCATGGGCTGTCTTCTCGTCCATTGCCACCTTGATGCTGTCGAAGACGGCCTTGTCGAACACTGGCGTTAGCTAAGGCTCATCACGGCAAAAAGCTTGACAGGACTGAGGGCTTGGTGTTGGCTCGGTGACTGGAAGCATTGATAGAGGATGAAGCGACAGGAGTGCGACGCCGATCACACTGCCAGCGCACACCTCACACTTCCAACAGGTCAGATCCTCGGCAACACTCACAGTACACTCCGCCGTTGACCGTGTTGGAGATGTACGACTCGGGCTTCTCGACGTAGTGCAGCACGACGCTCGTGTCCGGGTCGTACACGATGCAGCCGTACTTGGACGCGTTCTCCTTCTTGACCTGGGGTATCAGCTTGGACAGCCCTGTGTGCAGCATTGGTCCCCGCCATGTCCTGCTATTCCGCTCGCCGAACGTCCAGCCGCCCGCTGATGCTCGCAGTACTCACCGGCACACCCATGATAGTTCCGACGCCGCGGTGCTTCGTGTGCACGTCGAGGAGCTTCTCGAACGGGAACGTCGAGCAGATGTCA
Source organism: Trichosporon coremiiforme (assembly GCA_039545355.1). NCBI lineage: Eukaryota > Fungi > Basidiomycota > Tremellomycetes > Trichosporonales > Trichosporonaceae > Trichosporon > Trichosporon coremiiforme. Next base: position 770,868 of record BCJJ01000023.1, read on the forward strand.
ATGTTGCAGATAAAGATGTGGTCTGGCACTGGCGCGCGCAGGATGGCGTCGCGGAAGTGGTACAGTCCACCAGCAGTGCCCAGAGCCTTGTACTCGCGGAGGTACCTGAGGTCAGCGACAGAGCCGAAGTCGCGGAAGCGTTGCCATGGGGCTAATCAGAGACCGAGAGATCAGCGAGCCCAAGAAGGTGCTGAGCGTTCATCCGGTCCGCAAATATTAGGCCGGCCGAGCTGACCGCCAAGTTGAATGCCGAGAGGATCCAACAGTGACCCCGAGAACCTGATGAGAAGAACCAGAGCGCTCGCTGCGCTCGCACTGAAGCACTCACGAAATCTTGATCTTGGGGAACTCGCGCTGCGCCTCCTTCACGAACGGGGCCATGACGCTGTCCTCGTAGAAGCCGATGAGGAAGACGTCGGTAAGTCCGGGAACCTGGGCGAGCGCCGCGAGGGGGTGCCACACCATGGGCTGGGCGTTAGCTCAAGCATGTGAGTGTGTCAACTAGGCGTACCTTGCCCGCGATGGGGAGGAGGGGCTTAGGGCCTGTGGTGTCAGCTGTCTCTTTTGGCGAGAAGGCTCGGTTCCGTGGTCGCTGTGGACAAGTGGAATGCGGCCAGTGATGCGCAGCCGGTGATGGCGGCGGATCGGGGGGCCCACTCACAGTCCAGAGTCAGAGGACGCATGCGGGTACCCTTTGAGGGCCCGCCGACGAGGATGACGCCCTTTGTGACTGGGGCCATGGTTGGTGCTGGTGCTGGTGCTGGTGGATAGGAAAGTTGTTGATGACAACAACTTAGTGCTGTGTGCGATGCGCTGGCGTCTGGCCGGGCTCTACAGGGTGGCAGCGTCAGGCAGCGGGCAGCGTCGATCACGGTGTGGAAACGTGGTTGTAAGGTCTCCCTCTGCAGTGACGAGGCGGCGTCAGGCTCAGGGTCCACCGCGTCCGCCCGGATGCACCCCGGAAGAAGGATCCGCATGGCGGAAGCAAGCATGCAGCATGCAGGAAGAAAAAGGTATTAGAGTATTAGCCTTTGAGTTGTAATTTCCCAGGCACGCATTTGAGTCCGGGGTGCTCTTCTTAATTGCCACAGACAACGCACAGACAGACTTGGTCGCCCACCTGCTCGCCGGTAAAGCTGACTACGGCGCTGTGGTGAACGGGCGACGTCCGCTCAAGGCCGCCTCCACCTACGCGCCTTCCCGCTCCACTTTTTTACATTGAGCAATGGACCGAAGAGGCAACTGCGACCAGCCCGAGACTCTGGAACCTGCGCAGACCCAAGCTTGCCTCTCGCGTCGTCTCGGCAGAGGCCACAGAGGCACAATGCTGCGAAACTGCGTGTTCCAATGTTCCAAGTGTGTTTCGGGTTCGCGTCCGGGCCTGGCGGGACGACTCCAGGACTGCTGCAAGAGTGTCATGTCTGGTAGCCTCGACTGGAATCGCAGCGACATGAGCTGCAGGCCGTGCGCGGGTCGCTCCATTGGCTCAACTGGACCGCGGGCGGACGATCTAGATGGCGCGCACAGCTCTCCGACGCCAGCTCGGGGCCGTGGCGTGCAGCTGCATGATTCATGACGAGACATGGCGACGGAGTGCTGAAGCAGCCGAAAAAAAATCAGGCGCTGCCTCGTCTGCCCCGATTATTCGATTACTCGCGCCAGACCATCCACTCTCTTTCGAGGCGCCGCCGGCCGGCGTCATCGCTTCCGTCTGATCAGTCAGCGCCTCGGCTGCACATTGCACATTGCACATTGCACCTGTCTCGGCCCTTGTTCGATACATGGCCTTGTGGGCAGCAGAGTTCGGTGACTGCTCAGCGCTCAGCGCTCAGCGTTGAGAATGACTGGTATGGTGTGATTCAAAGTTCAGTCTTCCCCTGATAGTGTTACAGGCAGAGTGGTTGTTACGTTAGATCTCTGACAGCTCCTGGGCTCTCCTGCACGCGTCTCCCTGATGATTACCTGATCGGGAAGGCGTCAAGCCATGCGAGGGCGAGGAGGGAGTGAGGAAGGCAACGAGTTTACAGAGACAGAGGCGCAGTGGTGGAAGGAGAAGGATGTACGCAGGTCAGCCCACTGGAATGCATGCATGCCCCGGGCCCCGTCTGCGTCAGCGGTGAGTTTTTAGCTCTGATCCAGAGAACGCGGACCCCTCGTGGAGTGAGGGCCACAGGCAGAGGTACGGTTCGCTTAAGTGAGCCCCCCTCCTGGTTTGTCCTATGCCGGTGGTCTCCCTGGTCTCCCTTAGGGCTGAGGTCGGTTAAGCCCTGGGTGGGTGGTTGGCTGCCCGCCTGGCTGGGAGCTGCATGGTCTGCGCGTCTCTCTCTCTCTGGCCCTGCCAATCACTCGACCCAGCACCCAGCACCCAGCCCGGGGCCTTCTCACCCACCGTTAAACCATACTCTCAAGACGCTCACTACCGTACCATCAGCTCTACCAGCTCTCCGCTTGGTTGAAGGAGCCCTCACCCCACCCACCCTCATACCTTACCCTCAATCCAACCCCCTCACCCTCATTCCCTTACCTCACTACCACCAAGACTCATCCACACCACCGCTCCCCAGACCCCGACACAACGCACGCCTCTCCTTGTCATCTCTCTCTTCTTGCATACGACTCATCCCGACAAACACACACCACCGGGCTCAAGCGAGCCCAAGCTTGACTGATTCTCCACCCGACACCCCACAAGAGGACTCGATTGACTCCCTCCCCTCGACCACCTCCCCTACTTGACCCGACCACTCCTCCCATCCTCCCATACGTCACATTTCAGCTTCATTCGCCCTCCCATCCGCAGACGACACACCCCGCACCCCATACCACACCCGCACCCACACCCACACCCACACCCACACCATGGCGCTCGTCGTCACTGCCATCCACACCTTCGTGGCTGAACACGACGACGAGCTCGAGTTCCAGGCCGGAGACAAGATCACCGTAATCGAAAAGGACGAAGCCTTCGGTGACGGATGGTGGAGAGTGAGTTCAAGTCCCCTCGGTCTTAGTCACAGTGCCAGACACAAGAGCTAGAACCTACCCCAGCCGAGTGTCAATTCGTCGTGGGCGCGTCCCTTTGTTTGGTGGCCTCGCCTCGTCCAAGGCTGCGGCCTCTCACTAGCAGACTGCCGACCGCCATGGCTGAGCGTGACTGGCCGTTCTCGCCATGGCGCGTGCTTCTCCCAGCCTCACTTTTTCCGTCGCGATCGCTGACACTCTTCCCAGGGCCGAAACACCAAAGGCGAAGAGGGACTGTTCCCCGCAACCTACATCGCCGAGTCGTCCGCTGAGGCGACACCAGCTGCCGCCCCGCCAGTATCCACGGATGCACAGTCTGCTGCCGTGGCCCAACAGCCGGCCGCGCCAGTGGATGCCGGCGTTGCTGGAGCCGACTCGGCCAAGGGACCGAACGGCCTTCAGGATTCGGCTCCGGGTACCGAGCCCATTCCTCCCACCTCCCAGCAAGTGCCCGCGGCCGCCGCCGCTGTACCTGGTACGGTCAAAGGCTGTTGCAGCGGCGCTAACGCTCCAGCTTCCGGTCCCCCCATTTCCGCCCCTGCCAACGGCATCAACGGCCATGCGTCTGAGGACGAGGGCCGCCAGCGCGACTCGTTACTTGACGAGAGCGGCGCCCCGCGGGCGGCTGTGACGACCGGCGCTGCCGCGCAGCAGTCCGCCAGCAACGTCATGGGATCGACGATCGACGACGTCCAGGAGGCGCTCGAGGAGCACATTGCCACCTCGCCGTCGTCGACGCGTGGCCTGAAGAACTTTGAGACCGACAGGAAGGACGGATTCGAGTCCCGGGACCAGACCGATGACGAGGGCGGTATGGGAATCACCTCGGATGCGCGTGCCCGCCTGGCCCAGCAGGCCAAGCTCGCCAACGAGGAGCGCGACCGCGAGGCGCAGCGCGAGAGTGGCGGTGTTGCTGGTCTCATCTACTCTGACGAGAGCGACGAGGAGGACGACGGGTCTCACCACTCGCGCCGGGGAAGCGGCCTTAACGGCGACCGTTACCACCAGCAGCACATGGGCGGTGGCATTGCTAGAGGCAATAGCACCGCCGGATCCCACGCTTACGGTCTCGGCAGGCCAGAGCAGCTCGCACCCGTCACCGATGCCGACCACAGCCCGCCCCAACAGCAGCAGCAGCCCCAGCAGCAGGCTCCCTACCAGTTCCAGCCCGCTGCCTACCAGCGGTCACCTGAGCCGGCGGCGGCGGCGACGATGCCTCCTGTCGACCAGATTGCGTCCCGCTCTCCTGGCCAGCAGGCTACCGAGACTATCCCTCCCGTGTCGCAGCCCGAGGGACCTCACTCTGCTGCCCAGACCCCCGAGATGCACTCTGGCTCTTCCCTGCCTCCTGGCGCCGCCGCCGCTGGCACCGGTGCTACCATCGCCGGTGTCACTGCCGCTGCCGCGACGGCTGCGGCGTACCGCCAGGGCGGCCCCAACGCCGAGCCTTCGCCTCCCCCCAGCAACGACTCTCGTGGAGGCGGCAGCCCTGCGGTAACCCCGTCTGCGCGATCGTCGTCATTACCGAGCCGCTCGCCCCTTGTGGGAAACGCTGCTCTGCCTCCCACTCCTTCGCCCCAGAAGGCTGCCATGGCCCCTCTCCCTGGCACAGGATCAGCTCCCGGCTCGGCCCAGGGCACACCTCACACCGACGCCGTCGAGCAGCTCCAGCCTGCTCTTCCCCTTCCTCCCACTCCCAGCAACGTCAACCTCGCCAACGCTCAGACGACCCAGGCTCCTCAGAACGCCCAGTCGCCCACTTCAGCTACTCCCGTTACTCCTGGAACCGCTGCGCGCATGCCCAAGACGCCTCCCAACACCTGGACCGTCAACGACGTCGTCGAGTGGGCGCAAAGCCGCGGCTTCGACCAGTCGGTCTGCGACAAGTTCATCGAGCACGACATCTCCGGTGACGTCCTCCTCGAGCTTGACGCGAACCTGCTCAAGGAGCTCGACATTCCTCAGTTCGGCAAGCGTATCCGTATCGCCCAGGCGATTAACGAGCTCCGTCGCCCTGCGTCCCACGGTTCGGCCAACTCGATCCCGCACGGCGGTCTCGACCAGGGCCACGGCAGGAATGTCTCGATGGCCCCCAGCTCGTACACCGGATCCGTTTATGGCGGAAGCAACGCTGCCGATGATCAGCAGGGCTGGGGCGGGTCGCACAGCCGCAAGGTCAGCACGACGCCGAGCACGCAGCCGACCGACGAGTCCCGCGTCGCTGATGTGCACCCCCACCCGGCCTCGACGCCGACGCACTCCCACTTTGCCGTGGTCAACGCTAACGGCGGAACCCCGAGCCAGATCCCGCACTCGAGCACGATCGCCCCGAGCACGCAACGCTCGTCTGCGTCCACTCCTGCCAGCCCGTCGACCACCGTTGTCAAGCGCGACTCGTCCTCGTCTCTCGGCCACAAGAAGGGCAAGAGCTCGATGGACAAGTCGGACCGCCTCAGCTTCTTTGGCCGTGCGCGCAAGCCGCCTCCCGCGCAGGCTCCTGGCTCCCACTCCAACGGTCCGCGCCTGCCGTTCACCAAGCAGACGAACACGATGACGGCCGACCGCCCCGAGAAGCGCATATCGAGCAGCAACGGCACGCAGGCGCCCATCGGCGGCGCGCTCGAGAAGATCGGCAAGCCCGACAAGACGGGCTACCTGAAGAAGCGCGGCGAGCGATACAACACGTGGAAGCAGCGCTTCTTCGTGCTCAAGGGCTCGCACCTCTACTACCTGAAGAGCGAGAACGAGGACCGCGTCAAGGGCCACATCGACCTGAAGGGCCATCGCATCATTGTCGACGAGAACACGAACCCAGGGAACTACGGCTTCCGCCTAGTCGGGCCGGGCAACGAGAAGGTGCACTACTTCTCGTGGCCGGAGCGCACGCAGATCCGCGACTGGATGAAGGCGCTCATGAAGGCGACCATTGCGCGCGACTACTCTGTCCCCGTTACCTCGTCGTGCAACATTCCAACGATCCCGCTCGCCGAGGCGCAGGCGTTGCAGCCGCGACCTCCCTCGCCCAGCGAGCGCGAGGCTGTTCAGCGCGCCAACCGCCGCGAGAACGCCAACCAGCTCACTCCCCGCGACGCGTCCGTCCTCATGGCGCTCGACACGTCCGGTAGCGGCGGCAAGCTCATGTCTGGCCACATGTCGCTCATGCCCTCGCGGCCGAGCCGTGACACGCGCCGCGCGTCGACCGGACGGAGCTCCAACGGCGGACGCCCGATCAGCTCGGTCGGCACCGGCCGTCCTAACAGCACTGGTCGTCCCTCGGTAAGTTATCCAGCTTCATCTTACGCTTCACGTCCAAGCTAACAGCAGATCGCCTCGTACTACCCGCCGGACGAGGACCCGAACCCGCAGGCTGCAGACCTGATGCAGTGGGTGAACCGGACGCTGCCGTCGCAGTATCCGCGCGTCGCGCACTGGCCGAACTCGTTCGTGTCAGGCGAGGTCATCTTCCTGATCGTGAAGCACCTCGCCGGCTTAGAGCCTGTGCCGCCGGTGCCGGCGTCGGCGTTCTCTCCAGACCAGTCTGGCCTGGCGAACGTCGACGGCCTGTTCGCCATGATGGACATTGTCATCGACGCTGGCATCGACAGCGCCGGCGTCAGCCTGAACGACATTCGCGCCGGCGACGCGCACGCCATCACCCAGCTGCTCCAGAGCGTCCGCGGCTGGGCTGCCCAGCGCGGCTTCCCATAAGCGTGGCGTGAATTCCAAAATGCTCTATCGCTCTCGTTCGTTCGAACCGCAACACATACCCACCCTGTGCCCGTAGCCCCGTCTGTGATTTCCGCAACGCGCGCTCCCTCCGTCCTTCTAGTCCAACATCCCACAACCCAACCTCCAGCTCTTATCCATTCCTAGAAAATATATTTTATCCACACGACAACAACCCAAACTTACCTCGTCGACCCGTCCCTCGTGAGCGAGACACACGTCGTACGTGCCCGTAGAGAGACGCGCGAGGCAAGTGAAATAGGCATTTCGTATAGCATCTCTTTTACTCTTTATTTAGTATTAACCTTTTTGGCAGTGTGACATGATGAATTGCGAGGTGATCTCGACGACACAAGGCGCGGAGCGGCATGAGTTGTCAATAGTGCAAGCTGGCAATGAAGGGAGAGTGTGCCGAACAGTGATCCTCTGGTTCCTCTGGTGAGGCGTCAGTGGGAATCAGGACTGAAGGAGCTGATCAAAATGGGCCAGAAGCAAAGCAAATCGGGCAAGGCTCCGCCCGCGACCATTGTCACAGTGGTCAGTGGTGTGGTGGGTCGAGGCGCCGCAGTTACATGACCAGTTGTAGGGAGCTAGCTTCATGACAGGCTCGGAAGGTGGCGCCGCAGTCCGAGATGAATGGCGACTAGACAATGGCGTCTGTGCGTGGCCAGGCTGGCCGGAGGGCTGGCCAGAGTGGCCACTCAGAGTGGCCAGAGTGGCGAGCCTGAACCGATCTGCTTCAGTACTTGCAAGGTTAGTCAGACTCGKGGSSAKGKGGMSKG